>VDFB02271358.1:301233092-301716203 GCA_007258455.2 Sequoia sempervirens
TTTTAAGATTTTGATTGGTTGGTTTAGTCAACAGCTATGATAATTCCTAATAGATCAAATGGTTGAAGATAGATGAGATTGAAGAGAAAATAGAAGAAAACTTATAAAGCCATATTTTTCCATTTTAATGGGAGAGATAAGATGAGATGATTTAAAAATCATCTTTTTAGAAGAAAAAAATGGAAAGATTATGATAAGATAAATAATGAATTATCTAATTCAATTATTATTTTATGAGTGCATGTTGATTTTTCTTAAATAAATAAATATTTAAGATTTTGAGGAAATTAGAAGATTTCATAATTAAACATAATATCTAATTATGATTTGAAGAAAGCAAAAAATCTTTAATTAATTAGAGGAAAGTTTTAAAATAGAAAGAAAAGAGATATTTAAATTTAATTAAAAAGATTTAATTAAATTCAAAAGATGATAATTAACTTAAATAAATAAATTATATTTATTTAATTTAATCAAGTAGAATGTGGAATAATTAAATAAAATAGATCTATTTAATTATGGTGGGAGAATAAAATGAATGAATACTATAATTAAATTAAATAAATTTAATTATGTATAGAAGACTTTTAGAGGAATTAATTAAATAATAAATATTTAATTAAATGTTAGGAATAATTAAATATGACCAATTTTATGCATATACATTTTGCCTCTCTTTGAAGTGATGTGTAAAACACATTGCTTCAAAGAAAATAAGATTTTTCCCCTGATGTACTTTTGATATTTCTGCTGATGATGCCCCCTCGGAAGGTAAATCATGGATGAGAGGGAAAGTGGTTTAGCTCACAACAGAAAAAGATATGTCCATTTTGAAAATAAAGTCACATTTTACCCTTGTTTTGACCTTTAAAAGGTAAAAGGTTGAAAGAGACAAGTCATTTGTACTGTTGAGTTTGGTGAAAACTGTAGCTGTGAAAGCGACATTGTGACATAGAGATTTCGTATCATCGCCACCGATTCGAGAGATCACGTAGATATTAGAGGCCAGCTACTTATGGACCACCGGTGAGTTGATCGATCCTCTTATGCTTTCGAATTTTTCCGTTTGCATCAAAATTTTCATGATTTTTTGCAGTTTCAGTTTTAAAATTTATGTTTGCGCGCATATAGCAATGTTTAGGCACTTTCAAAAAAAACAGGTGCACATATGGTAGAAACAAATGCACATAGGGCATAGATGTTTAAATTTTGTAGGAAAACTAGTGTAGCGCATCCTGTAAAAACTAGCGCGCATATAGGGTAGGTTTGAAAATTTTAGGGATAGAGCGCATATAGGGAAAACAGACACGCATATAGGAAAAATGCGCACCCAACAAAAATAGTGGCGCATACGGGAAAACGCGCATAGGGAGTCTGTTTAAGCACATCTCGTGAAAAGAAAGGCACATATGGGATTTAGCGCATCCCGTAAAAAGAATGGCGCATATGGGATTTAGCGCCGAATGAATGTTGTGATGAGAAGGATGATTTTTATTGCTTCCTTAGTCAATAGATAGGTAAAATGTCGTGTCATCATGCTGATATGGGTAGGGATGATAGAAAAATCGAATGATTGATTGATAACTTTGCTTCCTAGGGTAGAAAACAAAGAGTAGATTGAACTGATATGAATTCTAATAATTTTGCTTCTTGCGATAGAAAACAAATAGTAATTGATGGTAGGATAGATGTGATAGGATATCTAGCTTGATAGAGTTGATTTGATTTGATTGATAGGACTGATTGTGTGATATGGGTCCTTGATTTGCTACATTGATATGAGTCATTGATATGGGTCTGATATAGTTCACTGATAGATATGAGTCTGATTTGATATTGTGTGAATATTTGATATGAGTCTAATGGATGATCATTGTAATGAAAAATAGGAGGTTTTCAAAAACCTCCAGATTAGAGAGCAACATTCAGCAGGATGGGATAGGATCCCTGAGTTGACCCCTGCTGACAGAGCATTGATTGATGCGTGCAGTTTGAGACCCTTGTTGACAGACGAGACATTGTGGATGCTGGGATGTCCGATGAGTATGTTGTCTATTTCCACACACATCCATTTCCATGATTTACTAGCCCAGATGAGCTAGCACCTATTTTGGTAGTACCACAACCTGGGGCAGGTAGACAGGAGGATGTGGCCGGCGGTGAGCAGGGAGCAGTCAGAGGAGAGGAGGTGGAGAGCGAAGAGGAGGAGGGCTCAGATGATGAGGACGATGGAGATGATGGCGGGGTGGGATATCTTGAGGGGTGTGTAGATTATGCGACGATCGAGGACAGGGATAGGGAGGTGGACAGTGATCCGGATGGCCTCCTCCTCGCAGCAGGGACATATAGCCACTCTTCAGGCTCAGGTGCAGACATTGTAGGGGCAGCAGGGTCAGCTACAGAGTTAGTTGTCGTAGGCACAGGATTTTATTATGCAGCTACAGGCACAACTCGCACAGGCACAGGCACAGGCACCTGCCCCAGACCCATGGTTAGCTCAGGTGATCGCAGAGAGGGATGCATTCAGGCGACGGGCAGTAGAGGCTGAGGGCGTGGCTTAGAGACTGATGGGCACTATAGAGAGTGCGTCACTGCGAGATGCCATTGCAGAGGGTATGGAGATGGCCAGGGAGGCTGAGTACTACAGGGTTAGATATGAGGAGCTATGTCCTCCAGAGCGCAGAGAGCCATACCCGCGATCCCACAGCAGGACCCGAAGTAGATCACAGACACATACCCAGAGCAGGGGAGTGACAGGGCCACGGCAGGACCTAGATGCAAGCACTAGTGGCAGACCACCTCCCTCCGGACCAGCACCATCAGGAGCATTGACCAGTTAGAATTTATGATGTATAGTATTTTTTGAGCATGTATATACCATTTCTAATCATATTTGATGTATTGGACATTGTAGTTTCATTAGACATTTGGACATTTGTATCTTTTTTGATGAGTGATGATATGCAACGGCGATGATTATTTTGATGATGATGTGATGTGCATTTATGATGTGATGATATGATATGCATTTATGTTTATGTGTTTATGGAGACTTGATGACTAATATGATATGTAGGATGATTTGATTATGATATTTTATTAGAATTATGATTTGATGATGTGTACTAATGATTTCATGCAGATGAATTACCTATGATGTGTATTTTTGGAGTTTGTAATGCAGATAAAAGATGAAACATGAATGTTGTGCTTCAGATATGCATTATGAAATGATGTGATGTGAAATGCCATGAGTGGATAAAATGTTATGGCATAAGATGATAAAATAATAATAATAATGATGTGAATAGATAGTGGTGATGAAATATAATGACTTGTGATTGGACTAAATGGATAAATGAAATGATAAGTGAGATTATAACGAAATGATATGATATGAAATGCTAGATGGAATTCTTAAATGATATGATATGAAATGTTAAATGGAGAGATGAAATGTTAAATGGAATTGTTAAATGATAATGATAATGGATGATAAATGCAATGAATGATAATGATAATGAATGATAATGATAATGGATGATAGGATTGCCATATGGCAATGTAATGATAGAATGCTTATATAAATGATGATGATAACACCTTATGTTAATGAAGCCTATATGAAACTAATATGAGTGATAATGATAATGCAATATTAAATGATAATGAGAATGCAATATTAAATGATAATGATAATGCAATATAACATGATGCGACAGTGAGATTGGAAAAAAAATAAATGATAATGAAATGAAATGCGAATGGAATGATAATGGGTATGAAATGATAAATGGAAATGAAATGTTAATGGAAAATAATATAAATAATAATGATAACGAGAATGAATAATGACGATGGTAATGGAACTAATCTGAATAAAAATGAATGAAATAATGTAATGAAAAAGAAGATGAAATGTTAATAATAATGAAAAGATGAAATGAAAATGGAGATGAAATGATAATGATATGAAGCGGAATTGTTAAATGATAATGATAATGAAATAATAATGAATGCCCAAGCATGAAATGAATTGTAAATAAAATATTGATGAAATGATAATCGAGATGCGACTAATATGAGATGATGAAATGGATGCAATAATGAAACTAATATGAAATGATAGGAAATGCACCTAATGAGATGATATTGATACTGAAATGATAATGATAATGCTAATGATGATGAAATGATAATGGAAATGCAATGATAATGATACAAATGTTTGCATTGTCCTACACAAATAGTCCAAAAAAATGACAGCCATTGACCTTTCAAAAAATCTTGATGCAAATCCAATATGCAGTTATGTACAATGACCTAAAATGAAATGCAACTAAATAAAATCGACCATTTTGTTGAGCCTTTTAGTGAGCCTGCTTAAATCATCCTAGAGTGTTTGAAAATGTTGGAAGTATGTACAAGCATCAGAGGGGAGATTAGCACCAATGATGACCTGAGTACAACTTTCATGATTTTTGATATAGCAAGTGAATACAAGCATCTAGGTATAATTGAACCAAGATGACCTGAGTATTTCTTGCATAAACAGACAAAGACTAACCACTATCTGATGCAAATTTGGAATTGTCATCAATGATAAACTTTGGAAATCATGTCTTGCGACATACTTGCAACAGATAAATGATTAACCTCAAGACAACAGACAAAGAAAAATCATCCTCTTTCCTTGCCACTCTAGTTCAGTACATCATCAAGTGTTCTCTAGAGAAATGATGTCGAAAAATAAACAACCATTGTTCAACAAATGAAATACTGTGATTCCAAACATTATTTCAGATTAGAGATCATCCAGATATGAGTCATGGTAAGGTATGCAACTGAAAGTCACTGTGATATGGATCAATGGTTGTTTGTTTTGTTTTGCGTGATTGGTTTTGATGTCCTTGTCTTACTATTTTGGGAAGATCTGAAAGTTGATTGCCCCCAGTATGTCCATATTTTCCCTTGGTATCAACACAACTTGCTGAAATGAATATGTACAATAATCAAGCCATGATAAGATGTTATCACTCGAGGCATTTGATGAGAGCATGGTGCTGGCATGACTCTAAGATGATGGAAAAGATGTATGAAAAATAAGGCTAAGCAGCCAAGTGCAGAACATGAACTAATAGATGGAGAGCTACAAATAGCGTTTGTTTTCCAGATTTTCACTATTTGTTTTTATTGCATTTTTCTTGTCAATAGACTGCTTGTTTTCCAGGTTTTCACCCTATGACGGTTTTGTTTTTTTTTAAAAAAATTCGAGGACTTTCTTATTTTGAATTTTTGAGGACTTTTTCGATAGTAATGTAGACATAATACTTTTCAGATGCATGCTATTGATAGGCTCTTAAATAGGTCCCCTTACGGTGTTGATGGCCTTAGGCTCTGAACCATAGGCTGCAATAACCACATAGGACCTGTAATTTGGTTTGAACTTTCCTTTTCTTCTCTCTTGTCTTGTTGATTCGTGGATTCTCTTTGAGAATAAGATCCTTGCACTTGAAGATCGTGGCTTTACTTTGTGGTTGTAGGCATGAGACATCATTTGTTAGTATAGCACAGATGATCAGTGCTCTTTGTCTCTTCTCATCTAGGAGTTCTAGTTCTTGGAGTCAGGAAACTCGGTATTCATCATCTATTGTAAGGCCTTTCAATGATACTCTGAGTGAGGGAATCTCCACTTCTAAGGGCAATATGGCCTCTGCTCTATAGACAAGAGCAAATGGTGTTGCTTCTGTTGGTGTGCGGACACTGGTTCGGTAAGCCCATAGAGCAGGATTGAGTTGAACGTGCCAATCCTTCCATGAAGTATTTATAGTCTTCTTCAAGATTTTCAATATTGTTTTATTTGAGGCCTCTGCTTGGCCATTCCCTTGTGGATAGTAAGGTTTTGAGTATCTATGCTATATGTGAAATCTCTTACAAAGTTCATCAACATCCTAATTTTTAAATGGGCGTCCATTATCTGTAATAATGGAGTTGGGAATGCCATACCAACAAATGATATAGTTGAGTATGAATGATGATATTTGTTTTCCGGTGACTTTAGTAAGAGGGACTGACTCAATCCACTTGGTAAAATACTCTGTTGCTGTAATGATGAATTTATGCCCATTTGATGAAGAAGGATGAATCTTGCCCACTAGATCTAAACCCCATTGAGAAAAAGGCCAGGTTGGTGTGAATGGTTGAAGTTCTTGTGTAGGGGTATGAATGAGATTCCTATGAATCTAACATTTTGAACATGTTTTCACAAAAGTGAATGATTCCCAACTCCATTGTAGGCGGTAGTAACCCATTCAATTAATTTCTTAGATAAGGTCAGTCCACTTGAATGAGTACCACAGATGCCACCATGAACTTCTTGTAAAGCTTTGTCAAATTCCTCGTGTTCAAGACATCGGAGTAAAGTACCATCAAGACCATGGCAATAAAGGGTGTCATCAATGAGGGTATAGCGAGTGGATTGGCAGATAAAGTTGTGTTTTTGGTTACGGGATAAATCGAGTGGTAAGATGTCGTCTTTGAGATAGGAATAATTTTTTCCGTACCAAGGCGAATTAGATCCTACCAAGTGACAAATGATTTGTCTTTCAAGGGTATCATATGCAGGTGTAAATGATTGTTCCACCAGAAATTCATAATGATTTTGAGTTTCTGGGAGTTGCAACAATGATGCAATTGTGGCCATGGCGTCAGCTACTTTGTTATCAATCCTTGGAATTTGTGTAAATTTAATGTCCACAAAGTATTTCTTGAAATCATCAACCATTGTTTTATATGGTAATAGTTTCTCATCTTTAGTTTGATAGTCATCATTGATTTGATAGATGACTAGCTATGAGTCACCATACACCTATAATTTTGTTATTCTCCATTCCAGTGCTATTTTGAGTCCAGTGATCAATGCTTCATATTCAGCTATATTGTTAGTACATGGAAACATTAGCCTATATGATCGAGGAATGGTATGTCCTTGAGGAGTGACAAAAAGTATGCCTGCCCCTAATCCATGTTGAGTGAAATAACCATCAAAATATAATGCCCATGTTTGTTTAGATTCTGCAATGAAAACATTAGCATCTAGAAATTCGATGTGCAAGGGATGATCTGCTTGTAGTGGTGCTTCAGCTAATTGATCGGCTATAACTTGTCCTTTGATGGCCTTGCAATCAACATAATGTATGTCAAACTCACTTAGAATCATTACCCACTTTACTAACCTTCCTGTCAATGATGCTTTGCTTAACAAATGCTTAAGTGGATCAATTTTGAAACCAAGATTGATGTCGTATGGGATTGCTTATGTAGTGTAAACTACGTGAAGCAAAAGAAAACATCTTTGCAGAGACAAAGTCTTCTTAATAGAAGTGTAAGTTGAGCTCATGACTTGTCAATGTTCTACTGATGTAGTAGATTGCACGTTCGTTTCCTGTAGAGTCTTCTTGTGCTAGTAGTGCCCCCAGAGATGTCTCTGTTGCAGCAATGTACAAGATGAGTGGTCTGTCTGGATCTGGTGATATGAGAACCGGTGGAGTCATTAGATATTCTTTGATTTTTTGAAAGGCCAATTCACATTTGTCATCCCACTTGAAAGGAACATTTTTACGCAGTAGATGTGTGAATGGTAAACTATTGTCAGCCAATTGTGCGATGAACCTCCGTATAGATTGAAGTCGTCCTTGTAGTGATCTTAGCTGACTGATGTTCTTTGGTGGGGGCATTTCCATAATTGCTTGAACTTTTGCTGGATCTACTTCAATTCCTTTTTCTGAAACAATGTACCCCAATAGTTTTCCAGACTTGACCCCAAAAACAAATTTCTTAGGGTTAAGATGAACTTTGAATTTCTCTAATCTTGCAAATATTTTGGACAATACTTCAAGATGTCCTTCTCTGGTGTATGATTTTGCCAATATGTCATCCACATAATCTTCCATGAAGACATGCATCATGTCATGAAGATTGTAGTCATGGCTCTTTGGTAGGAAGTAAGCTGGCATTCTTGAGACCGAAAGGCATGATGTTCCAACAATAAGTTCCCCATGGACACGTGAAAGTTGTTTTCTCTTGATCTTCAGGTGCAATCTTGATTTGGTTATATCCAGAAAAACCATCCATTAATGAATACATGGCATGGCCAGCTGTCAGATCAACTATGGTGTTAATATTTGGTAATGGGAAGTCATCCTTAGGACATGCTTTGTTGAGATCTCTGAAATCTGTACATATTCTGACAGTTTTATCTGGTTTGGATACAGGTACGATGTTGGAGATCCATTCTGCATAGTCGATCGGTCTGATGAAGCCCACATCAAGAAGTTTTCTCAGTTCTTCTTTAACTAATAATGCAACATGAGGGTGCATTTTTGTGAGTTTTTGTTTTACCGGCTTGGCCCCTGGTTTGATAGACAAATGATGCATGATAAGATCAGGATCAAGACCAGACATGTCAGCATAAGACCACACAAAATTGACCTAATTTTCTTTCAGGAATTCCATGAATTCTGGTATTTCTTTTTCATTCATTGATGCAGCTAACTGTAAAATTCTTGGTTTGTCTAAAGTCTCGAGATCAACAACATTTGTAGGCTCAATCAGAATAGGCGATCGTTCATGGTAGTGCTCCGAAAGAGTGTCAAGATTCCCATTGTCTAGTGCCTCAAAGAGATTTTCACCATCAGATACAGTCTTTATTTTATCTTTTGTTTGATCTAATATTGCCAGATTCTGATTTTCACCATTAGATCTTTCCTTTTTGTTTTTACTTTTGTAGTTGGGAGACTTGACACTCTCCTAATCAAAAACTTTATGTCGAAAATTGTTGGTGGAACAATCATTTGTATCTTATGCGGAAAGGAAGTTTACAATAGCTTCATCACTTGGAAACATGGGTATGTTAATAGATTCCGTAAAATCCCAATCAATGAGGTCAGGATGGATTAAAGGTAGAGGATCATCAGGTTGTGTGAGATCGGCTATGGTTAAGGTCATAACAGAGTGGTCTGTAGGATCCGAGGTATGAGGTGGATCAATGATGATATTGTCCTCCTGATAGTCTTGTTCGTTTAGATCTGATTCAGTATTACTAGAATCATAGTCGATTTGTGGTTCAGATTCTTGTGGTTGGGACCCTGAACCTTGTCCTTCAATTAGAGTTGGGGCATATTGGTGTATTACATCAACCTCTTTATCCCTCCAGAACTCATTATTGTAAATGGTGTCCCATTCATATTCAGCAGAGTCTGTGTCAGAATTGTTGTCTAGGAAGTTTTGAACTGCTGTCAAACAAGCTTCCTATGAATTTGAGCCTTCTTGCAATCTTGACGATTATATGTTTGGATTTTGCTTTCTTTAGGTGAGTATCATAACCCAATCTAGTTTTCTCTTTGCGGTGGAGTCCACGGTGAATGGGTTCCAGCTATAGCCCTTTACGATAGGTCCTTCATCATAACCCATCTTAGCGGTTGAATATCCTTTTCCATATATATTTGAGCGTGGGTAAATTTGATATTAGAATTGCTTCATCTTCATCTTTATAGAGCCAATTTGAATTTCCATATCCTTAGAAGTTTTCAGAATTTTTGCGATGAATTTATAAATTTTAATGATTGGTTCTACTAGTGTTCAGCTTTGATGTTCCACGATAGATGGTTGTCCATGTGATTGAGGGTGATGTAGGTAAATTGGCAGGAACAGAAGGTATTCTCCAACGCGTGATCCTTGAATTTCAGCTTTTTTGATAAAACTATTGGTCAATTGACTAGATTTATCAATTTTAGAAATCTTGGCCATGAGCTTCAGATTATTAGGGATAGTATCTTGACTAAATTTTATGTTGGCACAAGTTTGAATGTTGGAATTATCAGTAGGTATTGTAATCTCCTGTCCATCATAAGGAAATTTGAGACATTGATGATATGTTGATGGGACAGCTTACATTTCGTGGATCCAAGGATGACCCAACAAGATGTTATATGCAAGATCATGGTCCAGTACTTGACAAAAAGTATTCTTTATAACATGGCCCACTCTGATCGGCAGCATGATTAGACCTTTGGATGCTCTTTCTTCATCATCATAAGCCTTTATGGTAATATTTCTTCTGAAATCAATGGAGTCCTCAGAAAATCCTAAGGCTTTGACTAACTTCAAGGTACAAATGTTCAAACCAGTACCTCCATCTATTAGAACTCATCTGATGCGAAACTTGTGAACCATGACTTCTAAGTACAAAGAGGAGTTATGGGGATGAGTTATGGAAACATCATCCTTATCAGAGAATGAAAGACAAGTAGGTGAGGACAAATGCCCTACCATGGCTTGAAATTGATTTACATCCAATTCAGTGGATACATTCGTTTCTACTAGGGCTTTGTCTAGAATTTCTTTATGGGTTGGAGAAATCTTCAATAGTTCCAGAATGGAAATTTGAGCGGGGGTTTTTCAAAGTTGGTTAACCAAAATCATATTTATGTTGAGGTGGAGGTTCCGTGGATCTTGAAGAGGTGCCCTTTAAGACAACTTTGGCTTGCACTCTTGTTGTCACGTTGACTTCTCTATATTCCACCTTCTTATTGACTTTAATGACATTTACTCGCGCGTCATCTATGTAAAGATGATTGATTATATGATCATCATTGATATGATTCACATTTTTTTTAGAAGATTCACCCTTTTGATAATTAGGCAATGGATTGCGAAATGCTTGGTGATCTGCGTTGGTTTGTTGTTTTCCTTCTATTGTGATGATGTCATTGTCGATTAAGTCTTGAATTACATTCTTCAAAGCTTGGAAATTGTTTGTGCGATGACCTTTACACCTATGATAATCACAATAATATGCCTCATTCCATGATGGAGGTTTTACACTGGGTTCATAATTCCGTTGAGGCGGTAAAGTAATGAGATTTTTGGCCATCAATTCTTTGAATGCGGATTCTACAGATTGACCTAATGGAGTAAAAGTTCTTCTATTCGAGAAAAATGAAAATATTTGTGGATTTGAATTTGAGTTGTTTCCTAAGGAATTTTGATTGTTATTGTTTCCTCGATAACCCTGGTTATTGTTTGAAGTCCCTTGATGGGAAGTGGAGTGTTGATTTGTATTGTTCCTCTGAGGAGGAGGATTATTTCTGTGATTTGCAATTAAGTTGACATTGTTGTTGCAACTGTTTGGGGTAGTGAGGACAAATGGTTTGGATTTGGTAGCGTTTGCATCCACAATACCATCATTCACCATATTTTTGTTGCGAGTCCAGAATTTGGATTTCTCCTGATTGCTATGATGGTTGGATGAGCTAGGATTTTCTTTGTCATGTTTTATTATGCCTCTTTTGACCAAAGCATTTTCAATGGTTAAGGAATCTTCAATCATTTTTTTAAAAGAAGAGGGATAATGTAAGTTCAAGTGATAGCTCATTTATGAATTTAAACTGTTAATGAAAGTAACCATCTTTTCTTTCTCGGGAATAGGACGTGGGTATCTGGCAAACATTCTTCTCCATCTCTGAAGAAACATAATGAAAGGTTCACCAGGTTTCTGTGCAAGTTTACAAAGATCTATCATGGTGATCTAATGTTGTAGGTATATTGTGATATGAATAAATTGATCAATTCTTCAAATGTCCTGACGGGAGGTGTGATCTTAGATAACCATTCCATAGAGTGTACTCTAAGACTCCTAGGAAATAGTCGCATCAAGTAAGTATCTTCATGAGAAAATTCTAATGTCAGGTTTTTGAAGTCCCTAATGTGATCGATTGGATTCATTTTCCCATTATAGTGATCAAAATTTGGCATTTCACAATGCTTGGGAAAAGGAACCATGTTTAAACTTCTGTCGAAAGGATAAGGACAGATGTCCTCTAGAGTGTATTATTTTTGTGGTTGCTCCCCCTTGTAATTCTCTAACTTGTCCTTGAAGTGCTTTGATTTTTTGGGTCAAGGCACTAAGATCTGAAAGGGGTATCTCTTAAGGTTTGTTTTTCAAGTTTTCAGTGTCAAAGTTGTGAGGTAACTTAGCCCCTTGTTTAGCTAGATAACGAAAATATTTTTCCTTATCTCGCTGCAAGATCTTTTCAATGGCTTTATGGAATTTGGGATCTTGTTTAGCCTCTCTAAGATATTCCTCATCTTGATCCTCATCACTATCCATTTGGTTTTTATCCCTGTAATTATGAAAAGGATTTTCTTCTCTATTGTCCACGTTGTTGTTGAAGAGTGGATTTTTATTTATGCTGAAAATGGGATTACTGCTTTCTCCTTCCTCTTGAGTGTTCTGTATATGACTTTCTTTCTGTATTGTATCCTTCAGTTTATTGTGTTGAGACCTTGTGGAGATAGGCATATGTTTTTGGAAAATTCTTCTAAACTTAGATCCTAGTTTTGACAAGTGCGATGGTAATGATATCTTGATCTAATAAGATATGGAATCTTATGATATGATCAAGGATACTTCTAATTTATTGGTTGTGGATTCCAAATTTGATGAAGGATTTCAAAATCATGTTGGGGAAGTTGAACCATAAATTAAAAGCTATTTGAGATATGCACTTTTAAAATTTGATCTTTGTTTTCAAAGAAAGGTTCCAAAATCAATGAAGAATTTGATTGGGGTGTGAAGGATACTGTATGGAAGGTTGTGGTATGTTGTCAAATTCAAGAGGTTGGTTATGATTATGCCGTTGTGATAGAGAGCTAATCTCTAATAATAAGCTCGGGGAATCCTAAAGGATCTCTGACATGCTCATCAGTGAATCCTCTAACAAAATCTAATATCTGTGAAATTTCTTCGATAGTGAAGCAAGACTGAAGTGAATTTTTGTACAAGAATTTTCTCTTTTGCAGTTTTCTTGTATCTAATGGTTTCTTGAGTTTTGATCCTTTTTTGAACAATGACTTCTTGGTAAATTTTGTTGACTTCCAATCTCTAAGCATGAAAATTGTTTGGAACTGTTTTGAACCAATGATATAGAAATCTCTTAAGTGGCTTTCAGTTGTTGTTCTTCATGTTCCTTTTGGATGATTTCTTTATTTGAATTAATGTAAAGGGAAGACACAACAAACATTTTTTTTGAAAATGGTTGTTCTTAAAAGCCCTATACTAACATTGAAGTGTTTGATCAGAAATGTTTTTCATCAAATGTTTTCCTGAGTTTTCCACATGAAAATAGTTGGACATACTCACTCTTAAATGCTCAAGTAAGGTCACTCTGTCAATCAACAACCCACATCTTAAAATTGTAATAGAGCTCACCACGGTGTGTCACCCAGGAAAGAGGCGCTTGGTATTTTTTGTCTTTTCGGTGTACCGAGTTATGGAAATTGGATACCCGGATCCCACTGAGCAAATGGTCATGGTAGTTATATGGTGAGTGTCTTGGGGGAAGATTCTTCCCTCCCCTTGCACCGTGATTATTAGAATGTTTGGAAACTGACTCAGTTGGCCACTACACTAGGTTCGTAGTAAGGATTTCCATTCAGTGTGGCAATAATAAACTCCCTCGGGAGACCTCCCAGCCTTTAGAACAAAGGCTTTGGGGATGGTTATCTTGCACACTACCGGAAAAAGAGGGTTTCCCCAGATTTGCTTTAAATTTTATACTGGGGTGGAATAGCCTGGCTTTGGCTTGAACCCACTTGAGTCGTTCCCGTAGGGTGAGTACTTTTTCCCACTACGGCAGGCTCTCTAAAGGATGTAATTGAAACAATAACATTGCATGAAATTAAAAGGAAAGTCTGGTATTCTGATCACCTAGTTAAGGGGAGAGCATAGACCTATTGCCACAATCAAAGTAAGCAGATGTTCTTTTTAAAATCCAAATAACAATGAGCTAATCTAAGTGAAGATATTGCTTCACCAAAAATAGATTGTTCAATTTTAACTGCAAAATTCATTGTTTGGTGACTATCCTAGATTGCTTCATTTTATCCAGATGTGGCTACCCACAAAGTTGCTTCATTTAAAACTTTAGAAAAGAAACAAAAATTCTATTTCTTGAATCGTCGGACTTCGAGGTCTATGATTTTGTTCACAGGTCTATATGCGCCTAAATAGAAGTTGCTTATCTTGAAACATATATCTTCATGAAACATCGCCAGCAGAGACAATATACCCTAAGCAGTGGATGTGAATAGACACTATAAGTGCCTAAACATAAGCTGGATGAGCCATAAGAAAATGTCAGTAAATACTGTGCATGTAAGAAGAAAATTATATGCGCGCAAATATTTACTCTATGCGCCTAAACAAATAGTCACTATATGTGCTTTAACAATCGAGATCGCTTTCTGATCATGGGATGCCTTCACCCGATCCGCGAGATGTGTGTCAAAATTCTACAAAATAAAAAGTTAAAGTTTTCGTATGCGCGTCAGAAATTTTTGAATGTGCCTAAACGTCAGAATTTTCTAAAAATCAGATTCTAGAAAGACGAAACTGTCAAAACAAACTTACAGAAAACATTAAATTCATGGGTTCGAGCCCCACGGTGAAATACATTTTATATTGTGTGAAATATTGGATTAATTAAATAGAAATCAAACACATGTTAATAAGACATTAAATCAAAAAGCTGAAAAGAAACAGAATAATGCAAACCGTAATCGCAAGTTCTCGAAACCGTCTTATCCTCCTCTAACTTCAATGTTTTGTTGTTTTTCGGATAGCTCTCAGACCAACAAATCAGGCTCAACAAAATGACAGCTGAAGAACAAGATTTAAAATGCAAACTATGGTAAGTGCAAAAGCTATGCTAAAATGAAAAGATTGTTGTGATATTGAAACTGTCATGAATGCAAATGTTGGTTGAGTGTATGCATGTGTAAATGAGTATTCAAAGTGTAATAAAGCTTGGATTTGCACGTGCATTTATAGAGTTTTTTGAAGATTTCGATTGGCTGGGTTGGTCAACGGCTGTGATAATTCCTGACAGATCAAACGGTTGAAGATAGATGAGATTGAAGAGAAAATAGAAGAAAATGAATAAAGCCAAGATTTTTCCATTTTAATGGAAGAGATAAGATGAGATGATTTAAAAATCATCTTTTTAGAAGAAAAGAATGGAAAGATTATGATCAGATAAATAATGAATTATCTAATTCAATTATTTATTTATGAGTGCATGCTGATTTTTTCTTAAATAAATAAATATTTAAGATTTTGAGGAAATCAGAAGATTTCATAATTAAACAGAATATCTAATTATGATTTGAAGAAAGCAGAAAATCTTTAATTAAATAAAATATTTAATTAAATTTGAAAGAATGAAATTAATTAAATAAAAGTATTTAATTAATTAGAGGAAAGTTTTAAAATAGAAAGAAAAGAGATATTTAAATTTAATTAAAAAGATTTAATTAAATTCAAAAGATGATAATTAACTTAAATAAATAAAATGTATTTATTTAATTTAATCAAGTAGAATGTGGAATAATTAAATAAAATAGATCTATTTAATTATGGTGGGAGAATAAAATGAATGAATACTATAATTAAATTAAATAAATTTAATTACATATAGAAGACTTTTAGAGGAATTAATTAAATAATAAATATTTAATTAAACGTCAGGAATAATTAAATATGACCAATTTTATGCATATACACTATTAAATCACCAAATCCTTGATCTTGTAAGTTTAAAGTAATGTCAATGGTTGCTTCAAAGTGCTTCAATAGTTGCTTCAATTGATGATGTAGAATGCTTGAATGCTTGAATGTGTATGTGAATAAGTGAATTTGATGAATTGTGGGGTTGAAATGATATGAAAAACACTTATTTATACAATTCTTGTGTCTCATTATCCATTCATACCTCATCACAAGCCGAAATCAAGTGAATTTTAATAAAATATCGAAAGGAAATTTGATTTTTTTTAAATTTGCAGCCAAGGGGGACTCATTTGCCACCCATGGTGAATGGGTCCCATCTAGGACCTAAAAAAAAGTGTTGGAAATAATGTTCTATTTAATGTTACTTGTCGAGATAATATGCAAAAATACACTTAATTAAGCATATGAGGGCATAAAAAGACAAAATAAAGCATGAGAAAGGTGTAAATAGTGAAGATCTTCCTAGAAAAGCATGAAGGCTTGTTACAAGACTTCACAACACTTCAATATAGGACTTACTAATATGTAAAAAGGTTATTTTTAGGTAAATTATATTTAATAGAGCCTAGAAGAATGTAGAAATGTCTTACAACACTTCACAACACCTTCACAAGATGTTGTTCTTTGATTTTAAGTACCTAAATAAGTATGTTCAAGCCATGATACAACATAAAATTAGAGCAACATAGTTCTAACACCATGAAAAAAGACCTAAAAGGCCATGAAAATGACAAGGGACCATTTTTCTGACATCGTGGTGCAACTTTTGTTCTGCAACTTGTGTGAGAAAAAAGACTATTCCAATGCATCTGAATAGGTACATTTACGCTAGGAATGGTCCTTTTTCACACCCAAACATGCAGAGTCACTTTGAGCTACATTCAACCAGATTGATCCTTTAAGAGTCCAAAGTGCAAATGGGCTGCAAACTTCAACATGCTATTACTCAGACACCATGATGCTTAGAAACTTCTTGTCTGATCCCATGGGATTGCGTTGGGCCTCTCTACAAAATTTCTATCAATTTTTTCTATCTCAGAGTGGTTTTCCCATGGTGACGGATTTTCAGTTGGAGAAAAAGTTGTCAAATGCAAGTAGTTGAAAGCTGCAAAGTGGTGAAACTTTCATTCTGCAACTCATGTGACCAAATAGACTATTCCAGTGCATTTGAATAGTTACATTTACACTAGGCATGGTCCTCTTTTGCACCCAAACATGTGGAGTCACTTCGAGCTATGTTCAATCGAATAGATCCCTTGAGAGTCCAAAGTGTAAAATTGATGCAAATTTCAACATATTGTTACTTGGATACCATGATGCTTAGAAACTTCTAGTTTGATCCTATAAGATTGTGTTGGTACCCTCTACAAAGATCTCTCTCAGTTTTTTCTATTTTAGAGTAGTTTTCTTGTGGTGGCGGATTTTCACTTGGGGAAAAAGTTGTCAAATGCAAGTAATTGAAAGTTGCAAAATGGTGCAACTTTTGTTCTACAACTCATGTGACCAAATAGACTATTCCAACACATCCAAATAGGTATTTTTATGCTAGGCATGGTCCTCTTTCACACCCAAACATGCAGAATAGCTCTAAGCTACGTTCAACCAGATCAATCCCTTAAGAGTCCAAAATGCAAAATGCTACAAAGTTCAACATGTTGTTACTTAGGTATCATGATGCTTAGAAAATTCTCATCTAATCCTATGGAATCATGTTGGGACCCTCTACAAAAACCCCTCTTAGTTTTTGCTATCTCATAGTAGTTTTCCTGTGGTGGCAGATTTTCACTTGGGGAAAAAGTTGGCAAACGCAAGTAGTTGAAAGTTGCAAAGTGGTGCAACTTTCATTCTGCAACTCGTGTGACCCAACGGAATATTCCAACACATTTGAATAGATATTTTTACACTAGGTATGGTCCTCTTTTGTACCCAAACATGCAAAATTTCTTTGAGCTACGCTCAACTAGATTGATCCTTTAAGAGTCCAAATTACAAAATGGTGCAAAGTTCAGCATGTTGTTACTCAAATATTGTCTCACTTAGAAACCTCTTGTCTAATCTTGTGGGATCGTGTTGGGCTCTTCTACAAAAACCTCTCTCATTTTTTTCTATCTTAGAGTGGATTTCTTGTGGTGGAAGATTTTCACTTGATGGAAAACGTGTCAAATGCAAGCTCAATGCAAAATTACAAAGTGGTGCAACATTCATTCTGCAACTTGTGTGACCAAAAAAACTCTTCCAATGCATCTAAATAAGTATTATTACACTAGGAATGGCCCTCTTTTGCACCCAAATATGTGGAATCACTCTGAACTATGTTCAACTGAATTGATCCCTTAAGAGTCCAAAGTGCAAAATAGATGCAAACTTCAACATACTGTTACTCAGATATCGTGATTCTTAGAAACTTCTAGTATAATCCTATAGGATCATGTTGGGCCCCTCTACAAAAATCTCCCTTAGTTTTTTCTATCTCAGAGTGGTTTTCCTATGGTTGTAGATTTTCACTTGATGAAAAAAGTGTTAAATGCAAGCAAAAGTGGTGCAACTTTCATTCTGCAACTCATGTGACCAAACAGACTATTCCAACACATCTCAATAGGTATTTTTATGGTAGGAATGGTCCTCTTTCACACCCAAACATGTAGAATTTCTCCAAGCTATGTTCAACTCGATCGATCCCTTAAGAGTCCAAAGTACAAAATGGATACAAACTTTAGCATGTTGTTACTCGGATATCGTGACACTTAGAAAATTCTTGTCTAATCCTATGGGATTTTGTTGGGCCCCTCTATAAAAACCTCTCTCATTTTTCACTATCTCAGAGTGGTTTCCTTGTGGTGGTAGATTTTCACTTGATGGAAAAAGTGTCAAATGCAAGCAGTGCAAAGTTGCAAAGTGGTGCAACTTTCATTTTGCGATTTGTGTGACCAAATAGACAATTCCACTACATCCGGATAGGTATAAAAATACCAGATATGGTCCTATTTTGCATCCAAACACACGAAATCACTCCAAGCTACATTCAACCGGATCAATCCCTTAAGAGTCCAAACTGCAAAATGGCTACAAACTTTAGAATGTTGTTAGTCAGATACCATGATTCTTATAAACTTCTTGTTTGATCTTATAGAATTGTATTGAGCCCCTCTACAAAAACCTCTCTCAGTTTTTTCTATCTCAGAGTGGTTTTCCTGTGGTGGCAGATTTTCACTTGGGGAAAAATTTGTCAAATACAAGTAGTTGAAAGTTGCAAAGTGGTGCAACTTTTTTCTACAACTTGTGTGACCAAACAAACTATTTGAACACATCCCGATTGGTAAATTTACACTAGGCATGGTCCTCTTTTGCACCTGAACATGCAGAATCACTATGAGCTACGTTCAACCGACTTGATCACCTAAGGGTCCAAAGTGCAAAAGGGAAGCAAACTTTGACGAGCTATTAGTTGAAAACCATGAAGTTTACAAACTCTCCATCTGAGCCTATGGGATCATGTTGGGCCCCTCTACCATAACCTCTCTCAGGTTTTGTTATCTTAGAGTCATTTTCCTATGGTGTCCAATTTTCACTTGATGGAAAAAGTGTCAAATGCAAGCAGTGTAAAGTTGCAAAGTGGTGCAACTTTCATTTTGGAATTCATGTGACAAAACAAACTATTGAGCCAACGCATCTCAATAGGTAGTTTTATGCTAGGCATGGTCCTCTTTCACACCCAAACACGCGAAATTGCTCCACGCTACATTCAACTGGCCTGATCCCTTATGATGGCATACAAATTAATTGAAAAGAGAAACATACACATGATAGTTGAGAAGTCCGAGTATTCCACACAAAAAGAATATGATCATTGGTTCAGAGCACCTTGTTCCTCCATTGGATGAAGAAGGTCTAGTTTAGTGCTTTTAGTCATTATAATGTTAAATAAGGCCATAGTAGGCCATTTTGTAATCTTGCTTTTAGTTTTGTGTTAGTGTGGGGTCATTTGACTCAATTATGTAAGTATGATAGCGAGTAAGAATAAGAAAATAACATTGTTAAAGGCATTGGAAGAGATTACTAATGGTGCCCCTATTGAAAATTTAGAATTTAGGCCTTAAAAGCAAGGCTAGACGAGGTGAAAAGAAGAAATTGCTCGAGAATAAGTTAGAATAGGTTGGAAATAGGGTGAGGTTGTAGAGTTTGATGTGTTCAAATGGTCTGCAAGGAAAAGGGAGGTCATAAGTATGTTATGGCATGATGCCCTAGTTGGGAAAAGAGGGGTTTTAAATGAAAAAAGAGACGTTTGAGGGAGTAAAAGTGGGTAAAGACAAGGAGCAGTATAATTTGGTGGTCAATTAAGTTTGTGTAGGCAGAATGAAGAGTGTTGGAAGAGTTTTTAAGGTTGTATGACATATGGATATGGGGTTTTCAATAAACCCTAGTGAAATTTGAGAAAGGTGAGCGTTTAGAGGATAGTGGGGTTAGAGGGCCAATCACACCCTAAAAATTGTGGATTTTGTGGATTTGTAAACTGGTAAATGTTTCCCAATGGTGTTTTGCAATTGGAAGAGTGATTGAGAGGTTGTTGCTTTGTTAAATAGACCTATTTTGGGGTCCAAGATGGTTTTGAGTCCATTTCTTATTTGTATTATAAATTATAACATGCTTTCCCCCAAGTCCATTTCATATACAAGAAATAATATTGCAAAAAATTGACATATAATTCTTTTGATGTGTTTATATGGCAACACATCAAGAACATAACAATTCATTTTGCACTATCAGGATTATGTTGTGAAAATGTTTAAAGGCTATTGAAGATAAATGTTTGCATGATAATATGTCAAGAAGTTAACTACTTCATCTACTCTGAATATTATGTTTTACAAGTGTTGTGAAGATTATGTATCATTTTCTTAAATGAATTATTCTAATCAAAGGATTAAATATATTGGAATCTTTTTATGAATCATTTCATGGAATACCAATTGAAAACATGCTTTTTGCTTTTAGATGAAGTTGTTTAGCATCAATCAATTAATATTCAAGACAAACCATGAAGGACAACAATGATCAATGCTAGAGCTAACCAATTAATAAGTATACACGTGAATAAGTGAAGCATGTACATGTGAATTTAAGGGAAGCACAAGTACTCAAAAGCATGTAAGCCTTGAAGTATACACATGAAAACATAGTATACACAAATTGATACAAAGTATATGCATGAATACAAGGTATACGCATGAAAACACGTAAGTCACAAAGTATACATTAGAACACACATAAGTCACAAAGTATACATGTAAGTTGTAAAGTATACACTTGGATACATGTAACTCATATCTATTGAACCATGAATTTAGAATGCAAATATGGACACCATTGATAAAAAGATTTGTATTAACCAAATATCCATGTAGGCATACATCAATATATGTCGATATAAGTATGAAATATAGGTACAAAATAGCCATATAGGCTTACGAGAATGCCATATAGGAATACAATGTCAAATATATCCAATACAAAATATGTACAAAACTACCATGTAGGCATACAACAAAGGGCTCTAGAATCAAAATTTATTGCTCTCCATGCTCTCAAAATAAATTCTTTCCCTTTTCTTGTCAATCAGATGGCAATACATTTGTCACTTATTTCTGCTACACTCGAGTGCTCCTACTACTCCTCCTAGTGTTTAGTTCTTGGTGAAATTTTATTTATTACAATAAGAAGTAACAACATTAATATATAGAAATTACATTATAAAAAATGATATATTTAACAAAATAAACACTTACCGCCATCTGATGATCACTCTCAATGAGGGAAATATTCGTATGCCCTATATAAACCATCCAAATAGAAATTAAACTACAAATCAATAATGGTTTTCTTTTTCACTAACTAACATCTATAACAATGAATGTAAATTGAAATTTAATAATTTTCCCCATAGCTCCCCTATCAGATCCATTGAGGATTCTATAGTATATTAAACATTGATCTCCATTTCCCTCGTCACATTCAAAAGGTGTTTCCACTTGTAACATTTGAAAATAAAACAACAAATTATTCAATCACAAAAACTAAAATAGTGATCTACATCATGACTTATAATGTATGAGATAATGAACAAAATTTTGAGTACTTATTAAACTATATATTTGTGACTATCATGCTTACTAGCAAGCCGGTGAACCATTTGAACAAATTCTTTCATAGACATGTATGATAACTATGGTGGCATAGAGAAGGAAGTGAACTATTTGAAAAAATGCCTCAAAGAAATGGGGTCTCGTGGTGATGGAATGCCATTACAAACAAATGCACATCATGACATTCCATCACCATAAGACTGCATTTCTTTTAGAAAAATTTTCAGACAATTCATTTCCTTCTCCATGGTATTATTGCTTACTATTATGCTTTGATAGAAATTTTTCCAAGAATCCATAGTTTTTTTGAAAGCACCTATTTTAGGCTTTTAGCCATAGCAACAAGGAATTGAGTAGTTTGATAAAATGCTTTGGTACACATGTATGGAAAATGTGGTATCATAGAAAAGGTGGTGAGTTGTTTGAAGAAATGCCTCGAAGAAATGTGGTCTCATGGTGATGGAATGGCATTCCATCACCATGAGACCACATTTCTTCGAAGCATTTTTTCAAACTACTAACTGCCTTGTCTATGCTATTTGCTTACTATTATGCTTTGATAGATTTTTTCCAAGCATCCATAGTTTGTCGTGTAGGTACACCTTTGCAAGCACATGCCTCCATGAGGAAAATTTAGGAGTTTGAATTGGTTAAGGTGTTTTGATGATGTAATAAGGCTTAAATAAACATTTTGGAGGTTGTAATAGTCTTATTTAATTTAGGCATAAAGTGCAAAATTGAAAAATATTTACAAAGTTGTCAATTTCAAATGTTGTAAAAATGAAAAAAAGTTGTAAAAGCATGGAATACCAAGGGTCAAAGTAGTTGTAGAGGTTATTGAGTCATTGTAGGAAGTTGGAAAGGTTTGGAAATATTTAAAAATGATATGATCCATTGACGTAAGTTGTTGTTGGACATATTGAAGGAGAATAATAAAATATCACTATCATATTCCTATTTTTCTATGTTCTCCTCCATTATCTACCAGTGTACGTTTCCGTACATGTGGTAGGGGATCCATCATGTGTGTGAATTGAAATATTTAGGTTTTTGTATCAATTTAAAACTAATTTGAGCATTTGATATTGAGTTTCAAGCTTTTGGTGGCCTAATTACTCTAGGCGGTCAAAAAATAAGGGTTTAGTGGTTTGATTGCTCAAATGACTTGACAGGTCATTCCACCTTTTTGTAAACATTGTTTCTTGGTGGAAAGGACATAAATAATGTAGGAGTAGGTTTGGAAGATAGAGAATAGGTTTGGGAAGGATATTTGGTGAGTTTCTTAACGCTACCTTGTTGTGAATACCAATTTTAGTGCCTTCGAGCAAGGCTAGATTGAGTCAGTTGAAGAAAGGAATAGAGAACCTAATGGAATCTCATGATATCTATGTAATTAAATGTGTTTAGACAAAGTTTTTAAACCTGAGAGGCTAGGAGTGTTTAGTTGTGAGAAAGAGAGTATGAAACCCTAGTTAGAGATGGTGAAAACAAGTGAAAAGTGAGAGGTTCATGAAGGAAGTGTCATAAAGACTTGAGGGAAGCATAAGAGAAGTATAAAATGAGTAGTATAGACATAAAAAAAGTCCGATTGAGGTGGTTTTAAGCTTGGGAGAGTTCAAGGAACAAGAGTTTCAATAAGCCCTAGTTGATTGCAAAGAAAGTGAGGGTTTTATGAAAATGGGTCTAACTATGCAAGTGGAGACTTGAAAGTTGAAGAATCTAAGGTTTTGTTGGTTGTGTTTTGACTATTTAGTGGGTTCAAGGTTTTTTTATGTGTTTGGAGAGGTGTCTCTTTGAAAAAGAAGCTTAATTGAGGCCTAATTCAATGTTGAAAGCCAGGTCTGGAATCAATGATCCAAAGGAGTTGATATTGAGTTTTTGATATGTGAAAGTAGGCTATGATGGGTGCCTGATTTGGGGATTTTTTGACAAGGTTGTTTGAGAAAATTGAATGTTTTTACAGGAAAAGTGGGTTGGCTAACCTAGTAGGAAGACTAGGTAGAAGTTTGAAAATAGAGGAAGAATTGAGTTTTTGAGTTGCAAAGTGGATTGAATCATTTTGAATGATGAAGTTAATTTATTTAACTACCCTACATTGCATCAGTTTGTTGGAAAGCACCTTTTTTAAGCTTTTAGCCATAATAGTGAGGAAATGAACTATTTGATAAAATGCTTTGGTAGACATGTATGGAAAATGTGGTAGCATAGAAAAGGCAGTGAGCTATTTGAAAAAGTGCCTCAAAGAAATTGGGTCTCATGGTGATGGGAATCACCATGAGACTGAATTTCTTTGAGGATTTTTTTCAAAAAACTCATTTCCTTATCTATGCTATTGCTTACTATTATTCTTTCATATATTCCTTCCAAGCATCCATGTAGCATAGACAAGGCAGTGAACTATTTGAAAAGATTCCAAGTAGTAAAAAGTGGTCTCATGGAATGCCATGACAAGAAAATGCAATTAGAAGCTACTCTTAGACTTATTACTTATGCTATGTGAAGTAATTACATCACTGCTTATGTTTGACTTTCTAAGCAACTATATTGTAGTTGAAATTTTGTCATCTATCAACATCTAGTTATTAGTTATGGAATGTGAAGTAATGCTTTGAGTTTGAATGATGTGAAATGAAACATAATCAATGATATAAATATAAACTACATAAATCTATTAAGTACAATTCATTAGTTAAACTCTTTATTCTATTACCTGCATGTAGGTTTGAGTAAATTCACTGGCACTAGGAGGTGTTCCCTCGAAACCTCCAATATTAGCCTATTCAATATCCAAAATCACATATTAAAATACCATTCGTAAAACAATCTTATTAACATGTAACAATTTTATAATTGTTTACTAGTTACATACCCCATTGATATGTGTACTATAGAAATAGGTAGGTGTAGGGCTGGTGTATCCAGTCTCAACACTGTGACCTTGCAATTTTATTAAAATCATAAAAATAAATCAGTTAATATTGCATTTCAAAATTAAAATTTAATAAATTAAATTCAATGAACATGCTAACTTTTACCTGAGTATCAATGCCATACACCTCATGAAAAATGTCAACATCCCTCTCCATCTCCATAGCTATAGACGAATCCTAGATAGCAACCTCTTGAGTGTTGGTGAGGTCATATGAACAAGTCCCCCCACAAGATTGACACACATGGGTTGAAAGGCCATCACTCGAAGACTCCCTTGGATGGCACTATAGAATAGGGCTAGTATGCTAGATGACACTCTGGGTCAAAGTGCTAATTGCTTGTAATGTCTTTATGTCAATACTCTCCTTCGCGATGGAAGGCATAACGTAGTACTAATGAGGCAGCCTAGTGAGAGCTCGTCTCCCTTGCCACGTAGGATCCAACTGTGCACTAGTTCTATCCTGAGTTGACCCCCCACCTCTCCCCTAGAATTCCCTCATATCAAAATAATTTGGGATTTTGTTCAATATGAACTCACTGTATAGTTTCCTAAGGAAATATTGTGGGACTTCACAATTTTTTTATAGTGGGTAATAAAAAACAATGTACCACCTATCATAAAAATAGTTCCTAATCTATTAGTGGTGGCACCAATGAATAGGAAATCTCTTCGAATTTGGGGTAAGATTTTGATTTGTTAGTGGGTTAGTGAATAATAAGCACAAATCACCTTTTAAAATTTTTAAATCCTTTACATCTTTATATGATAGTTATCCATGTAATAAGCCCTAGCCACTTGTCTCCTATCTTGCCACCCAATTATTTGTTTGCTAATTAAATCTACATTTTTTAACATATCTTTCAATGAAATTTTCTAGGGTCATTCTTTCCGTAGTTGAACCATTTGGATCACTCAACCTACTAATTAAATCCTCAATTTGTTTTTTTTGTTGTCAATTTCACTCATTAAATTTTGTTTAGTGTCAGAAGGGTGTTGAGTGATTGGTGGAGGAGGTTATTGTTGTGGTTGATTTTTTTGTTGAGGATTTGGTTGCTCTGCTTGTTGAGGATTTTGAGGGTTTGAAGGTTGATTTGCATCTCCTAAATTTTTTTAAAAATAAATATCAAATACAACTTAAAACTAACAAATTCAACCTAAAAATAAAAAACTTAAAACCAAAAGAAAACAATCCTTACCTCTCACACCTCCTTGTCATCATGGCACCATCCTTGTGATGAAATAGCAACTGTTGATGAAGACTTTTTCAAAATACCTCCTAGAACGTGAGCATGAAAATTTGGGGTTTTGGTCGCAGGCACAAGAAAAAACACAGTAGAAATGCAAGAATGAATGTGTTTCACATTCTTTTTGGTTTTAACATGTCATTGCACATTATAATACGCTTGCGTTATAATTTTTTAAAACTTTTTTTTAAAAGTGGCCACAAATTGGCTACCCATCTCCATGCACCCACCCTGATAATTGGAATCATTTTGGTTGTTCTATGTATACTTCTTCTTCCAATTCCCCATCCAACAAAGAAGACTTTACATCCATTTGATATACTTTGAAGTCCTTTTGTGTTGCAAAATCCAAAAACATCCTTATAGCTTCTATTCTTTCCACTAGAGAAAATGTCTCCTCAAATTCTATTCCTTCTACTTGTGAGTAGCCTTTACACACAAGCCCTACCTTTTTTCTAACCACTTCTCCACTCTCATTCATTTTTTTTTGGAATACCCACTTTGTTCCAATCACATTCTTGTTTGCTTGTCCTCGAACAAGTTCCCCAGTTCGATTCTTCTCAATTTGCATTAGTTCTTCTTCGATAGCCTTGATCTAATACTCATCCTTTCATGCTTCAATCACTGTTTTCGATTCAACATCATAAATTAAACATAGATTTACCTATTCATCAACATCTTTCCTTCTTTTCAATACACCTTTACTCTTGTCACCAATGATATGTTATTCAGAATGATTCTTTTGTACATACTTAGGAGTTTTGGAATCCTTTTCTAAGCTTCTTCCTCTTCAATCTACACTTCTTTTTCCTTTGATTTTTCTTCTTCTCTGCAAGAAGACTCATCTAATTCATGTCCATATATCAGCACTAAATTATTTTGTAGATCTTAATTAGCCTTGACACTTGCACTCTCAATAATCTTTCTTAGCCTCTTGTAAAATTAGTAAGCTTTAATTTTAGTAGAATATCCAAGTAAGATACCTTCATCTAAGCTTGCATCAAACTTTCCTAAGTTTTCCTCATCTCTTTTGATATAGAATTCACTTCCAAACACTCTGAAGTATTTAACAGTAGGAATCCTTCCATACCATAACTCATAGGGAGCCTTTGTGATATTTTCTCTTTCTTACTCTCTATTAAGTATGTAAATAGTAGTGTGAATTACTTCTCTCCAATAGACTTCTGGTAGATTTGATTCTTTCATCATTGTCCTTGCAGCTTCTTGAATATTCATGTTCTTTCTTTCAACCACTCCATTCTATTGAGGAGTCTTGGGGGCAGATAAATGCTTCTTTATTCCACGATTCTCACAAAAGATATTGAACTCATTGGAGGCGAACTCTCCACCTCTCTCAAATGTAAATCATTTTATTTTCATATCAATTTCATTCTCAACCATAACTTTGAATGCTTTAAACCTATCTAGAGCTTCTAATTTTTATTTAAGAAAAGTAACCCATGTCATTCTAGAATAATCATCAATCAATAGCATGAAATACCTATCACCTTGAAGACTTCTTACTTTGGTCCTAGGGCGACAAATATCTATATGCACCAATTCCAATAGTCTAGTAGAAGAGTGTTCTTTGAATTCAAAACTTTTTCTTATTTTCTTTCCAACTTGACATTCCTTACAGACAATATTGATAGCCTTTGTAACCTTTGGCAGATGTCTCATAGCTTGAACTAAACTTATTATCACTAGGCTATCAAAATTGATGTGACACATTCTTCTATTCCATAGCCAACTCTTACTAATCTGAGTCATGAAATGATAACCATCAACACTTTTGAGTTGATAGAAATTTCCATCTATCCTTCTTCAAGTAGCAACCACAATTTTGGACCCCTTTCTAATATCACAACCATCATCCTAAAACATAAGATTGTATCCTTTGCTACACATTTTTCCAACACTTGATAGGTTATGTCTTAAACCCTTAACATAAAGAACATCACCAATATTATGCTTGCCATCAAAACTGATTGAAACTTTCCACAAATTTTAGCAGATGTATCATCACCAAACCTAACCAATTCTCCATATTTTTCAAGTTTGAAAAACTTACTCTTGTTACTAGTCATATGATTAGAGCACTCACTATCAATGATCCAATAGTTCTCCTTTCTAGAATGAAAAAAAAAACCAAAGTGCCTTCAATATTAGTACTTTCTTCTAGAACACTTTTCTTCACACATCTCACAAAGTTAGTAGAATTAGTTTCATCTTTTAAATCCATGAAAAAGAATTCACCATCCTCATCATCCCCATAATCAAATTCATCATCAGATATATTGGAATCTTCTCTAACATAATAACTTTTCTTAATCGTCTTACCTTTCTTCTCCTTATTTTTGTCATTCAAAGCTCTATTTGGACATCTTGAAGCATAATGATGTATCTTTCCACAACTAAAATATTTGAAAGAAAACTTACCTTTGTACTTTCTAGTACCCTTTTTCATTCTTCTCACAAAGTTAGCTTCCACATTATCAAGATCCTCTTGATATGATTCCACAAATTTCTCTGATTTACCAGCCTTAAAAGCAATGTCAACTTTTACATTGTTTGGACCAAATTCTCTCATTTCAAAAGAAATTAAGGAGCCATACAACTGATCTATATTATATCTACTCAAATCTTGATATTCCTCAATAGCAAAAACTTGATGACTTTAATATTTAGGAAGAGTTCTAAGTACCTTCTTTACCACTTCTTGTTCTTTAGTTTTACCATCGAGACCGCTGATGGAATTGATAGCTTCATCCAACTTCTACATGTATCTTGTAATTTTTTCATCTTCAAACATCCATAGGTTCACAAATAAGATCTTTAGGTTCTACATCTTATCTTGTTTGACCTTGTCATCTCCTTCATAAATGCTTTCCAACTTTACCTAGATTTCTCTAGTAGTTTTCAAATTCATAACTTTCACTAATTTTGAACTAGCAAGACTTGTTAAGAGAGAATACCTTGCTTTACCATTGTTTTCATAGGCCTTAATCTCATCATCTATGCTTGGACCATTTGCAAGTATAGTATATCTAGTTTGAACAAACTTCCAACTTTCAAATCCAAGAGAGACTAAAAAAACTTCCACCCTTGTCTTCTAGGATACATAATTTGATCCATCAAATAGAGGAACATTTTTCTTCTACGCTATCCTAGATCTACCTCAAGCTTTTAAGATTTCTTCCAAGAAACCTTCCTCTAATATCAATTTTTGAATGCACAAGACAAATGAGAGGGGGTGAATCAATTGTACCTTAAAACTTCAAAGCCCTCACAAACATTCAAATCCACATTAATTCAATAAAACCTTAATCTATTAGAATGATTTATCATGAAAGAAGATAACAAAAATAGAACAAAATCAACACCATGCACAAAGAAACACAAAATTTACATGGAAAACCCAAGAAGGGAAAAACCATGGTGAGGATTAGCTCACAATATAAAGTAATATCAACACATATTACAAAAGGCTCACTACTGGATGGCTCACTACCCAGAAGAAAGAAAGGCTCACTGGCAAAAGAGAAAAGAAGATAGAGAATAGTCTTACAAAGATAAATACATCTCAATGCAATAGAAAATCCACCACTGCATTACTGGTCAACTCTTTTGTAGTCTTACTAAAGATTGTAGACACCTTTTACTCACTACATCTAGTAATCTAACACATGAAATCTCACACTACACTTCATAAATTCACATATTACAACTCTACAATTGGAATCATTCAATCACACACATCTATCTTATCATCCCTCAACAACTCAACACATATTTATACCATCTTCAACCTTGAAAACCTTCTCCAAGGTTGACTATGCACCTCAACCATGTAAATTCAAATCAGGTTGCCACCAAAACATTCTCGTAGTGGAAAGGAATGAAGGGAAACCACAACACATCGTAACTCATACCTAAATCCACTTATAAAAGCCACACCATGATTCTTCCACAAACACCGAAGCAACTCCACAATTAGTGTAAACACCATTAAAAAATTAAGTACATGCTTTCTTTGATTTAAAAACAACTCGCGAATAACAAATGTCAGTTGAACATAATCAAGAATATTCCACAAACACTCTAAAATCCAAAAAATTCCTTTGCAACAAATTTCACCCAAAGAATGTACACACCTGGTACACTCAAATAATTTTTCCATACATTGCAACTCAAGAAACTGACTTCCAAAGCACCAAACCTCAAAAAAATTCAACTGAAGAAAGATACAAATGCTATCAACACCCTTCTAGATATGTAAGACTTGAAACCACTATGTGGAGAAATGCAAAGCAAAACCAATTCTCGAAGACACCTTTGCAATATGCAGTTCACAAACTGGTGAAAACAAATTCCTCTGCACAACGATCCAACACACCAAATTCTGGATGCAACACCTCTGAACACCTTCGATAAACATATCCAAACCACATAAGTAGATCTTCAACATAGAAGAAATGCAGAGCAAAACTATAATGCTATTCTGCAACATAGAACACCATTGTAACACACTATTTCCTCTTTTTATTCAAATTTTCTCAAAAGAACTTGGAAACCAAGCACCAAAGAGACATCCTCAACATCTTTAGCACTTCCTCATCACCACCAAGCCAACTACAACATAGCAACTCAACCATGCATCCATAGAAAAAAGCTTATCAAAGCAACATTAGAGGTTGATACCAATAACTTACTAATGACAACATAATGCAACTAATCAAAGCATCATCAAAGACAACATCAACTCAATACCAATTGCTCACACTCTTGCAACAATCTCCTACTCATAGAGTTGACACCAATTACAACACCAAAGATTGTTGACATCGATGACAATACCAATTGCACATACTTACAACAAGTAGTTGCTAACAAAGGTTGTGGCATTTGGCTTTTATAGCTGTTGATTGTATTTTCTTAAAAAATTGTAAAATGGAGATAAGAGTGTCTAGTATGCATGTTAAAGAAATAAGTAAATAGTCTTCGACATACATCAAGATTGTGGTATGTGAAAATGATAAATTATTTCAACAAAGATTTAACAAAAGTAAGAGTGATCCAAACTTGTACATAAAGAAAGATCATGGGAATGTTGCTTTAATAACTTTGTATGATGATGAACTGATTATGATAGGATGTGTAATAGGTTTGATTATTGAAATTGAAAGGCATCTATCACAAGAATTTGAATTCATGGGTCTTGGGAAAACACATTATTGTTTATGATTTTAAGTATGGAGAGAAGATGGAAAGGCTTTGATTGCTCAAATTAAGTATGCAAATAAATTGATACAAATTTTTGGTACATTATTACAAGTCAATATCTACTCTATTAGATCAAATTTGGATTTTTCAATGATGATGGTACATAAAAGGTGAATGCCACTTTGTATAGATAGTTGGAGGAAAGTTTGAACTACTTTTAAACTATAATAAAACCTAATATTGCATATTCAATTAGCACACTTAGCCAATCTTCGTTAAACCTCTTGAGATTCATTGAAAAGCAACAAAAAATATTACTCAATCCTATAGGGAACAATTAGATTTAGTATTGAATATACTAAGGATTTTAATGTTGAATCGATATGTTACTCAAATTTTTATTGGGTGGGTTATCCAAAACGATAGAAAACTCACTAGTGGTTATGCTTTAAGTATAGGAATAAGCATTAAAAAGAAGCCAATTGTTTCATTGTCCAATGCAAAAAAATTGAGTACAAACCATTGTGTAGTATTATCTCTAAAGCTTTTTGGTTAAGGTGTATTTTCGAAGATAAGAGACATGAGTAAAATGAACCAAGTCCAATCAAATGTGACAATCAAAGTTCAATCAAATTAACAAGAAATCCAATGAATCATGCCCAAATCAAGACATATATTTGAGAGTCACCATCAATTTCCATGAAAAAAGATTCAATCACAAGAGATAGATTTTTTTTTATTGTAACACGAATGAATGACAGCATGGCTGATGTATTTAGTAAGCCTCTTAACAAGATAAATTTTGTACAATATAGGAATATATGCACTCAAGGAAATTCCCTTGTTCAATAAGGAGTGTTAAATAACGAACATCTATAACTTCACATGCTGAATAAATGTCAGTTAGATGTTGTAGATGTGTCAATAGATATAGTATATGTATCATCATCAACTAGATTGCTGTCCGAACAATTTCAATTAACTGCCAATTTATTTAACATGCTCATCGTTTGGATGATATGGATCAATTGAATGCCCTGCTTCCGGAGAAGGGTAGAAGCCTTGGATCGAATTTCTCCAGCCTTAACTTCGTTTCTATTATCATCTTCAATTCTTTCAGCAGAGCGAGTTTCCTTAACACAATAATGTCTCCTAAATTTACATGTATTTTCGCAGTTGCAATAGATTTGCATTGTTGTCATTGCCTTATTTACACCTGGAAACAGAAATCTAAGCGAAAAAAATGGTAGATGGTATGCATGCACTTCAATAATTCTGCAATGAGTGAACACTATTGTCTATCCAACCTAAAGTACACCGTTTCCGAAGTGAACGCCCTTTGCAATCGAAGATGGCCGAAAATCAGGGCTGAGAATCAGCAAGTATCAACTTAAGGACCAGCATCAGCCCGTTACTTTCGGAAAGTAATGTTTACAAATGAGATATGTATATTCACGTCATCAGCATGCTCACGATGCACCCAGCTGGATGGCCATGACCGTAGGACCCTATTTTGGATATTATTACTAGTTACTACTGTCAGAAAATGACTGATATCAACTGTAAGGAAGATCGATAGTCTCATCTTTCGCTGTGCAACGATTTGACGAGTTCTGTGGGGACGAGTTCATCGGCTTTACCAATTCCTAGTTCTCGAGTGTATAATAACGATAGTGTCAGAAGAGCTATAACACGTGTTCGGTAGAGATAGTGTGAATGGTCTTTCAAACCGTAGATTCTTACCGTAGTTGGTCCAGCACGCCGTTTTCAGATAAGAATGCTAAGTAGATTCTGACTGTAAATGTAGTTCTTAGATAAGAACGCCAACGGCATTATCGATCTTGGATTTCACCTAACCTTGTCACGGGTAGCCCGGGTAGGGGAGCTCTTGATGTTCCATATGTAATAATATCTAACCGACAAAAACTCCATAGACTCCGACTAAGTCCACACGTATTACATAGACTCCGACTTGTTCGGTACCGAACCAAGATAGGTTTTTGAGAAATTTCCGGGCTCTTTCCTCACCATGGTATTCACGTGTACTCTGTTTTTACACGTATTCTTCTCACTTTCCTTATAATTAGATTGAACTCCGAGGAAAAGGAGGGATGGAAGCGTTCTGGGATTAAGCCCTTTTCAGAGGTTGTTTCGTCATTCCCACGGTGTCGTCTCAAACCCTGCGTATTATAATGAAAGCGGCTAAGCTAGATTCTCGGCAGATTAATGGCAGCAACAGTAAACCGAGGTACAAGAAGAGAGGTAAACTGAAAAGGAAAGGGAAAATACTGTGCCGCTTGATTTGTGTTGAAACATGATTATATAATGTAACAGCATGGCTGAAATAAAACGGGAGGAATTTTACTTTCGAAGAAATTTCTCTTACTCTGTTATTTCTAATAATATGGTTTGTAGCGGTGCTCCATTATCATATCATATTAGCGGAATATATGTAATCTGCGTTTCGAAATGTGGATATTGCTATTATAATTATAAACGATTGTCACTATTGTATGGTAATCATACAGCTTCAATTACCGAGAGAAAACTTCCTCTGTTACAAATCTTATGCGTGGAATTTTATATATATATGGGGTTGATTCTCCGTGTTTTCTATCATAATGTTTTGGATTACATAATATGATTCAGAAGAAGATAGTCTATGTTTTCTATCAATATTAAATGGAAATCCATGTCTTTTTCTTCATTAACTTTGAATCTGAGTTTTGTTTCTCACGATAGATTATATGGAGGGATCTAAAGAATTTAATCAAAGAACATTCTAAGATACAGAAATATGAACTGTGAAAATATCACATCTTAATTTGTATATACATATAATTTTTAAAGAAAGTCAAAAGAAGATATTTATTATTGTATGCCACTTATCTTGGATATTTTGTGAGATAGAATGTAAGTGTAGTGCCACAACTCTGTGAAAATATCATATCTCTATAAATGTAATTTTTAAAGGAAGTCAAAATAAGATAATTATTATTGTATGTGACTCATCTTAGATATTTTGTGTGATAGAATGTAAGTGTAGTGCCACAATTCTATTTTTTTATAAAAATAGAATCTCTTTTCTTTTCCATCTAAATAGTTGTTGCATTGAATATGACTATGTGATATTAAATTAATAAAATATTATTGATCATAATTATCAATTGTCTACTTTATTGCTTATAACTACTCATTGTTTACTTCCAACAATAAAATATTATTAATTATAACTACATATTGTATATTTTATTAATTATAACTTATACTCTCTATATATATAATATTTCAAGAGATATCATTTTCAAGGTATCTATTAGGCTTATGTGTGAGGAAGTGATTTAAAAAAGGGTTCCTTAATGAGGATATCTCTTGATGTATTATATAAAGGTTTTTTAAACATATATATACTAGTAGCATCTATAATGGCAACATGTAAGATGATGATTTAATCGTCAATATAATTTTAAGATAGTTAATACTTGTATATTTAGATAAGTAAAATTTAGGGCTAGCTTTATGATTTTATTTAGGTTTATAAATAGGATTATGGTTATGGTTAGGGTTAGAATTAGAGTTACAAATAGGTTTAGCATTATGATTAGAAATAGGGATATGGTAATAGTTAGGTATAGGTTTACTATTACAATTAGAACATATATGTTAAGAATATGTTTATGGTTAGAAAAATGATTAGAATAAGGGTCAGAATTAGAGTGATAATTATAGTTATAATTAAGATCGAGGCTAGAAATAGGGCTATGATTAGGATTATAATTATGGTTACAAATAGGCTTAAAATTATGGTTTGAATTAGGATTGTAGTTATGGTTATAATTACTATTAGAATTATGGTTATGATTAGGGTTACAATTAGAGGTAGGTTTAGAAATATATTTAAAGAAAGGAATATGCTTATGGTTAAAATTATGCTAAAAATTATAGTTATAATTAGAATAAGAATTACAAATATGTTTAGTATTATGGTTAGCGAACCATAGATTTTTGGGGTTTATGTACTTCTCTTGCACTCTTAGGGTTTTCCACCTAAAAGGAGAGAGATAGGCCAAAAACCTAGGTGGTCCACTCAAACTAATGCAAGTATAATGGAAATATGAATAAAATGTGCCTAGATGAGATAAACTAAATGAAAATAAGTGATAAAAGCTATTGATCATTAAGTGAAAACTATTGAAATGCAACTTTCTGGAAAATACATTGTGATATGCAAAAACACCTAGAAATGAATGCAAACTATAACAGAAATGGATGAAACTGAATGTGTACACTTGAAATATTGCTGGAGGCTTGAAATGGCTTTTGAAATGTTGTTGATCCTAATTTTTAGGCCTGGTGGGACTCATTTTCCATTCTAGGCGAATTAGTCCCAAATCTGGGAAACTATTCCAAAGCTTATTTTGAACAAATGGTTATCCAAAAATGCATAAAACCAAAATCACACCTGGTAGTGGGACTCATTCACCACTCATGGCGAATCATTCCACTTTTGAATTTCTGAAAATCCAAAGGTGGAAACTGAAGCCCTCGATCTTTAATAATTTTCAAGCCTTCAAGATGTTTAAATCTATAAATACACAAAAAGAGAAGGAGAAATGTTGGATGTTAGGGCATGGGGGTTTACCTTGGTCAAACCCTTTTTTAGGTAATTAAACCAAATGAAGAAATAATGTAGTGAAGCATGCAACAATGGAATTATTACCTTGCCATGATGTTTGATCTTGAATTTCTATAGTAATGGAGGAATATTTTTCCCTTGAATGTCTTTGGAAGCTTTCTTGATGACTTTGAGTGATAAAACCCTAACTTGCTTGACTTGAAGTGGAAGAAAAATGATGAATGAGTTGTGAATGAGTTAAGAGATTATGAATTATGGCTTAAAAGGTTGTATTTATAGGAAATTCTCCTAATTTACCTATAAATTGGATCCCTTAGGTCAACATGGAGAAAAATTAAACTTAAATTCCAAAATTTCTCGCTCAAAAGTAAAAAATGGCCCAAATGGGACTCATTCGCCACCTTGGGTGAATTAGTCCCACCTGGTAGGGACTCATTTGCCATAGATGGTGAATTAGTCATAGTGGGGCCCATTTTCTAGCTGGGTTGTTGGAAAATAAGAAAATTAGGTTTATATGATGACTATATCAGTTATTTCATCAAATATTGTCTCGGGATGCATAATATGGGGTAATAGGTGCCTATTAATGATGATGTAAATTTCAATTAGGGCTTGGGACATAGTATTAAATGTGAAAGTGTGATTTAAATACACTTTACAACATTAAAATGAGGTCCACTTAGCCTAGCAAGGCACAATATCCAATGTGAAATGTGTAGGACACATTACAACACTAGATTAAAATTATGTTTAATTCAAAAACCTTCTAGATTAGTGTGAAAATGTTATTAAACATATTTTATAATGTTGAATTAGGGAGAAATGGGTTCATTAAGTCTAGAGAAGCATGAAAGTCTCTTACAACACTTTACAACACCTTTACAAGACATCGTTAAATGCATTTTATTCAGTTTGCAAGGGTCCAAAACCTAGTGTAGATGTGAAAAAAACCTCACAACACCAAATCAAGGCCTCATTAAGTCTAATTTATCATCGATTATTCCCCAAATCAAGCAAGTTGCATCTTTTCTACGGTACAATTAGAATTAGGAATAGAGTAAAAAATAAAAAGATGTTTATAATTATGGTTAAAAATAGTGTTGTAATTAGGGGTAGGGTTATAAATAGGGCTCTTTAAGACACTAAAATTATTCATCTAATTATCAAATCCTAATTAATGTGATATCATCCACTAATCATTAGTCACATTATTCTACTACAACATTAATTAATCATAACATTTATCATAATTTATTACCATTAATTAATTAGTTAAAATCAATAATCATTTATTAATTATTTTCATTTATTCATTTATCTATTTATCCATTCAATTAAATAATATTTAATTGTTTAATTAAATGAGAGCTAATTATCTATTTTCAACTAAAATTGTCATTTTCATCTCATTAGTTAACTTCATGTTTCCTCATCAACTAAATCCATCTCGCTTTAGAAAAAAAATCTTTCCTCATTGGGTGAACCCACAAAAGTGGTTTACAATTGGAGTGAGGTAGGAAAAGTTGAAAAAAATGACCCCATGCCAAAAAAAATCATTTTTGGGGTTCGAGCAAACTCATAGGTTCGAACAGACAAAAAGAAGGTTTGCTAGAACCTAGGTTTGAGTGAACCCATTTAATGCAAGTTCCCACCATCCCACCAAAAAACACAATGAAAAACCCTTTTTGAAAGGGGGTCCTCCTTTGGCATATACTCATGAACACACAAATTATTTGTTTTAGTAACTTCAAACCTCTGTTTGCATCCTTTGTACGTGAACCTTTGTGGCATAGCATCCTTCGTCTTTACTCTGTTTAGCGTATCTTTATATGTAAGCGATGATGAACACATGCATGTTAGTCGCATTGGCAAGCTTTGATTCTTCCAACCCTCATCATATGACTAGGCCTACATGTAGGAGAGTACAAAAGTTAAGATAAATCCTTCAAAATCCCATCAAGGATGCTTATCATATTTTATAAATTTCTTACATATCATGGAGCAACCTGCACATCATTGTTAAATTCCTAAGTTCATAATATGATTCTTAGCACTTAGGAGGATACAATCATAATCAAAATCTTATTTATTCAACTCTAGAACCTGCTCATGAAACCACCTCCTTTTTCATTCAAGATTTCATGTCATAACAAATGTAAGTTACAACGTATCTCTAGTATTTGTGCAGTTAGAAGCACTACTATCTTCATGTCACCATTGATCATAGCTTTCACATTTGCCATGAAAAGCCAATTTCGCTTCATGATATTTTACTACACATTTCCTCCATCTCAAGCATTTCCTTATAGTCATCACTTGCGATGAGTCCTTAAATATTTTTGTGAGTGCACCATCGGACAAGGAATGTGCCCCAGCCGAACCCCCATGTTTGGATTTGAACAAGTGTATAACACTAGGGATTTCCACTTATTTATTGGCATTAACTTTGATTTTATAACCATGCCAATCACCCACACATGGGGTCTCCCAACACTAGTACCATCAATGAATGTTCAAGGTGGTCGCGGCTGCCACAAAATACACCCATTCAAGAGCATACGATAGCAATCACCCATTCAAGAGCATACGATAGCAAAGACTGCAAACTCCGCACATCGGGCCTCCGTAGGGGCAAGTTTGCAGGTGATAGCAAGCGGGAAGATGTGATGGTGAAACCGTCATAAGGATGGAAAAGGAACATCGACCAATTGTGATGCGGAACCCGCAAACCCAAAATCCTTCCTCAAACTTCCATGGTCTTGTTTATTTACTGCTTTCTTTATGTGACTCAGCCTCATCATGACCATGATAAACAACCCTTACATTCCGAAGATTAAATGAGCAACGCCAACACAAATCTTTAGGAACAAACACTATTCTGCCTCACTTAGTTCACCAAACATGATATTAAGGGATGGCTAACATCCCATGGAAAACCATCTTCGACTCAACAGTGTGCTGCCACCTAAGTCGCAATAGTGGAGCACCGAAAAACTTGAAGGAAGGAGAACCATTTGAAACTACAACGTATCGATACTTTTGTGAAGTCAGATACAAGGATGATCTATTCGAGTATCCTTGATAGTAGTATCGGGATGGCATCCATCTGCTGGCGACCTTCACTCACCCACTGTTACCTCAAAAGGGGCAATCAACATGTATAAATAGTCTCAATGTTATTATAATATGATCAGGCGAGAGCTTCATTAATTCCATACTTGCTCAATTCACACTCAACCAAAGCAAGTAGACACTTTTACGTCACCTGCTTTTAGCATGATTCTGAAGGAAGTATTAGATAAAGGTTTCAAAATCACCATGTTCTTGTGTTAAAACAGGCCCAAAATATAACAGCAGCAACAAATAAATAAAAACAGGGCAAAACAGGGCATAAAAATAATAAGCAACAGCTGCAAATATAACAGTCTAACTTGTATTCCAAACAATCCAACAACTTACAACTACAGTGCTGTTTGCAATGAACAGCTTTTTATAGTGGAGCTTGGAAACTTCTAGTAATCTAGAGAATTCTAAAATCTGGATTGTTCTTTTTTACAACAGTTTTTAGAATGTTCTTTTCTAGAACAGCTCCAGGAATGTTCTAGCATATGGAAGTTTCTAGAAACATTCTACTATTTTCTAGACAATCTTAATCCCTAACATCCCCCCTTAAGATTGGATAGAATGTTACAAAAAAGATACAAAGGAGAGGGGAACATTATAACACTATAACACAAATTGAGGCAAAAAATATATAAAACTTTAATTGCATTGCCCACCTCCTACATCTTGTGGCCGATCATGAGATTTTCAAGGGGCACACATAACTCTGCCCATACTCCAAATATCATCAATGGTTAGCACATTCGCAGACTTGTTCCTTCCGACTTTAAGATGCCATGAGCTACGAGAGTAGGATGGTGTGGCGCCGTTGATTACCCCAGTAGTGAGAGTATTCAATAACGTAGCCCATTAGAAATAACCCCCATAGCGCTACAGTCCACCACAACATAGAGGGCTAAGGATATCTTTTACTATTGTCAATGGGAAAACGCATATCACTCACCCGAGACGGGGCCCCTATTCGCAGAATTAAATATGTCTTCCTCTTTGTATTCTTCTGAGGGAGAGAGCATGGTATAGATGTTTCTTTGTGCTTTGGATTATTTTTGCTTTGATATAATTTGCCATTGCTAGGATTATTATCAACCCATAGACCATAGAACTGATGTGGGCAATGGCTAGAGAGGGGCCGCTTATAGAAGCCTTGTTGAAAGTATCACTTCATTAAAGAACAGTTCGGTCGATACTTTGTTGTCAAAGACCTAGTATCACCCTTAACACCTTGCGGCTTCATTATTAGGCTTTTACGATGCTTCACAATATTAGGTTTCTTTGACAAACCTGGACAGTTCCTGAGAGGGATTTTACAGCTATATGCTTTTATGTGGGAGAAAACTCGAGAGCCTCCAAGAGCATGGAGTCCACAAAGGAGGTCGTCGTGGGGTTAAGCCTGCAGGTGGTTGTTGTAAAGCGGTCGTTGAAGGAGCAGTGAAAAGTAGACAAAGATCCACATTGCAGCCTCCACATAGGTGAGAGCCATGAAAATTAAATGGCGCCGGCTTATGGAGCTAGGTGTCGCATATATCCTCTTGTCATCCCGTAAACCTAACTCAGTGTGGGTATTCTCTCCTGGCGTGCTTAAAACATTTGATCCCATTCATGAATGGCATCTACCTTTACTTGCCATTCAAATGAAACCACACAAAAATTTAATTCGTTCCCTATTGCGAATGTGTCTGATTTCTATCAAACATGAATGCCACAAGCCATGTTCTTCCTAAGCCGACTACATATATTGACAAGATGTCTGTCCTCCTACTCACCTCCCATATCTGACGTTAATCACTCTTGAGATTACTTATTTAGTTTTTACATTTTTTAGTTCATGATTTATCCCTGGCTCGTGAGTCACTGATCCTTTCCATAATTAACATTTTTTGTTGATAACCTAACTTTGAGGCTTTAACTATATTTGATTTTTCCTAATTCATCTTTTAGATGCGAACCATCCAAATTTTCATAACAGGTCTACAACTAAATGTTTCATATGACCAAATCATGCTCACTCTTAGAGAAGTCATTCACCATAAATAATTCAGCTCAAGTTTAGGGAGGACGTGCGATAGGAAAGCTAAAAAGGAAGGACAAGTTGAGCAGCTAGCCATGGGCAATGTGGATCCCATGACAGAGAAGGATGTCGCTACTAGAAAAGGTAGTGTGGGAAAGCAGGCCCCACACAAATGAAAGACGTGCGGGAAATTTGCAGGTGAAAGGATGCGAAAAGCCTAGGTGAGGGTGTTGCCTAGAAAGTGGAAAAATATCAACAACAACCCGCCCAATGAGTTCTAAAAGATAGGCACCCCCCATTATTCATCATCCAGGCACGTTCCACTTCTCCTTCACAAGCAATATGAACAAGTTGCTTATCAACATTTTGTGAGATTTTGTTAGTTTACCCATGATTTGATTTTAAATAAGTGACCTGCACTCATCATGATTTCAGCATATCGCTTCTTCATGTTGCCACCAAATGCGGTGACGATGGTAATGATGACCCATAGCTCAATCAAAGGATCGCTTCCTACACTTTCATGGATTAACTCATGCTGCCTCATATCGTTCCTTCATGGTGTTGCATCAGTGTTTCCTTTAGTGGCCTCCTTAATATTTCTTTTTCGTTGATCTTTTTGCTCATATTTTAGTAGTTTATATTTTCTCATGCATCGGGCGCTTTGTTACGTTTGTGCGATCACTCCCATGGGCTTCATGAGGAAACTCCCAAAATAAAAACCACTCGCAGAAGCAATGCGGTGAGGTAGAGAGGATGTTTGAACAACAGGATGGGATACAAACACCACAGATGATGGTTTTTCCATGGATGTGTGGAGGTGGACATGCAAGTAGATGCTCAATGGAGGTCATCGAGGAAACGGAAAAAGATAAGTTGAGGCCCGCATGACGAGTTCTGTGTAATTGGTAGCCATTAGCACTAGTCTTGAATACCTTCATTTGCAATGTAAAAATATCTATTGTGTGAAGTTGAAAAGAAGTCATGCCTTGAGGACTATCATCTAGAAGTTTGGCACCATTGATCATGAAAACAACTATGGGGTTAAGACCAATGCAAGTGGAGAAGGTAGGTAAGCCGTGTGTGAATTCCATTTTGCAACGGTAGGGTGATGGATGACAACCACCATGGGGAGGTCCGCAATAGGATGACGGTGTTGCTGAATTGCCGAGGCACAATTGGAGGGTAGAGAAGGTTGGCCATTGTGAAACAACGTCAAGGTAACAACCATCCATGACCGATGACCCACAAGGACATACCTACCAGTGAGTGCAAACTTGAGAATTCATCACCACTTTATGGTTTGGTTATGAGGAAAGGTCATGGGTGGGGTCCACGTAGTAGGAGGTCGTCAGATCCCAGTCATTAGGGAATGACGGTCAGGAAAAGGCAAGCCACGTGAAAATACCTGCAAGCGCTTTGGACTTAGATGATTTTTGAAGTGGTGGGGGTAGGCTCAACAATGACAAGGATGACGGGACCGAATGCAGAGCCCACCATGCGGGTGGTGGTCAAGGGTTGACCACTGCAAAAGCAAAGGGGAAACCACAAGACATAGCCCGCGAGGAGAAAATGACTTAGTGAAACTTAGGTAGGTTAATTCGGTCAATATGAAGTTGATTTTTTTAAGGCTTGTGACTGACATTGGGCTTGGAAATAAGGGTGCAAAAAATGAAATGAGGCGAAAATGACCTGTCCTAAGCGAAAAAGCGGGTCCCTACCCATGGCAGGGCGTGTGTGCAAAATATGCACAACAAATGGAAACTAGTTAGGGAAATGCTCCAAAGAATTTCAATGACAAACTGGAATCACAAACCCATAATTTCTATTTCTGATCTTCATGCCAAACCAAATGCCTAACCAAAGGATCAAAACCAGTAGTCAACCCAATCGTTAGTATGCTAAAAATCTAAGTGTGTGCAATTTCGTTAATTCCCATCAATTGCTACAGGAACCCAAGCCCCATCAAGTTAAGCTACATAGTTTATTCTAACTCCAAAGGCATCCGAGACATTGCCTCGCTACCGGTTAGGCATGCATAGCCCCGACGAGGTTGTCATTGTGGTTCTCTTGAACATTGCTCTACTGCCAGCTAGGCATCCATAGTCCCGATAGAGTTTCTTGAATTCCCCTGAAAAGATTAATTTCTTTCTTTTGATTTACATTATTTTCTTTCTTTGTTTACTTTTGATTTTTCTCTTTTTAGTTCTTTTCATTTCAACCCATGAGCAATGAAGCTTGCACTCAGGGTTGAGAATCATAGTGGTGCTGAAGCATAATTTTAGATTTTTTTACTTAGCTAAACCTCACAAAGGACCTAGAACGACCTAAAGATTCTTAAAGCATGTGATAGATATAAGATTTCATAATACCTTAGAATTAGACCAACCAATAGATAAAACCAAACATCAAAGTCACTTGACACTAACAGAAGATCCTCACCATCCACTCTGAAAAATTGATTAGAGTTTAATGAAGAAATGCATAGAACAACCCCAGGAAATAAAAATGGTTGTTGTGCACACAGATGTGCCCAGCTAAAAGTAGAGGGACCACAAGAAAAGTAGCAACAAAGAGGTAGCGAAACAAAAATAAATTAGAAAGTAACATCTACACTAACCAAAATAGGAAAATGAAGGCAAATAGCCAAGAAACTACTCTAAAGCAAACAACCTATAGCAAATCAACTAACCTAAGGAAAGCAAGAAAGTGAGGTATATACATGAAGCCTACACTACCCAAAAACAACTATGTACAAAGATATTTACAAAGGATCATGTTTAGGAAAGGAAAACTAGAGCTTACGTTCATTGGATTTTGCAAGGAATGTACAAGAGAAAGGGAAATTTTCATAGTTCTAATCCATGCAAATTCATCTTTAAATTCAGATAAAAAAGTTGAATAATGCAATATTTAAATTTAATCACACATTTAGGAAAAATTAGCAGTTGAGGTGATTCATTAAACCCATGGTCAATCCATAAACACATCTGTCTCTCCTCATTCCCATAATCAAAATGATAAACAAAACTACAAGTATTCATAGGAGAAAGGAAAGATAGAACTTGAATATCATCATGTAGATGTGGTAGTGTTTGACAATTGAGAGTGAGCACTATATCATGAATAGGTGCATTGGTAGCTTCAGATGGAGGCACTAGATGGTGCAACACTTCTGATCTTGGACCTACATAGGGCTAGAAGGATGGAGCAACAAACAACTCTTTCAAGTCTTGTATGGGATCCACAACCTCCACTGGTTGTTCCTCAAGGAGAAACACTTCATCATGTTTATCTTCCATAGTGCATGACTCCACTTGATCGATGTCTTTAGAAGGCAACATGTTGTCCCATCTCCTTTCCCAAGTGTCAACCTTATTTTTATGATGTTCAATGTCATGAGAACATGACATGCACAAATCCGTCCCATTGCATCCTTTTGAATTCAAAAGAGAATCATTAATGATTAAGATAGCAAGACCCTTAGTTGCATCTTGCAGTTGACCAAGCATGTCATGTTTGTTGGAAGCCAATGAGACACCTCCACCTTATCCTCTTCATTTTGCATTTCATGCGCCTCACCAAGATGTTCAATCATTTCTTCTTGTTCGCTACCACTGTAAATGGAGAAGGAATGCCTCTCCCATTCCAGAAACTCTAATGCTTCGCCGTTCGAAGGTTCAGACAGTATGTCTTCATCATTGCTAACCTCTGAGATGCACTCCTCCTGGGCATGGGCATACCTCTATAGTACAGTTCCTAATGGAAATAAGTCGTCAATTGATGACACCTCATCAAGGGGACCAAAATCTACTATGCAATTTCCCTCAAAGGACTCACTAGAAATCCTATTGTCCATGGTGCACAAATGCTCTTCAAGAGGAAGAAATTATTGATGACTAGTGCCTGACATTCTCATGTGTTCTGCCCCATCATTGGAGGCTCAAGGTTGTGTTTTTCTTCTTCTATTATTTCCTCAATGCCCTCATAAGGGCTACCTTCAGCTAAGTTGTCACTTGGCTTTGACCCTTGATCCTCATGTTCAATCCTTGGAGCAATTGCAAGAGGAGGTGCACCCAGTTGCCCTACCTATTCTTGGACTTGTTCAATGGCCTCTTGGAATAGTTCGCATGTGAACTCCAAGTGTGATGAATCATGAAGTCTACACCAATTCAGTAGCAACAACACCTCCAAATCCACTTGACATCTCAGCTCATACCAATCCTATTAGGATTGGGTGTTGTACACCTTGCATAATGTTTGTAATATTTTATTTATTTATTATGTGTGGGGTGCACCTAGGGGTTTTCTAGGTGAACGTGCATCACAAGGAGTTATAATGTTGGGGCCACTTTGTTGTATGTAACATTGGGACATAATTGTAAAATGTAATTATTTAATATTGGGGAATAATAAAAATAATAAAGTACCCAATATTAAAATGTGGGGTCACATGATGTTGTATGGTTTTGGGCACATGGTTTATGTAATACCACTTGGTGGTTTTGTAGGAGCTTGTTTCTATAAAAGCAACCACAAGGGTAGTTATTTGGGGTTGGATCAAAAGTTGGTCAAGGTTGGATAGTTTGTTGCAGGTTAGCAGGTTGAGCTTGTGCATGTGTGAGGGTTTGAAGTATGGCATGGGATGTGTGGATTCATGCTTGGTTACATGGAATGCATGGATAGCTTGTGCTTCAGAAGTGTTCATGGAGTCTCTGCAGATGTATTGTAATGGGTTTTCATTGCTGAATAATACATGGAGTGTGGATGCTTTTAGAGGCTAGGTTTTTCCCTCTTGAGGGTTTTCCCAAGGTATATCTTGTGTCATCTTTGATGGGTATGTTGTCTATTCTCTTGCATGTTGATGTTGAGTATTTTACTTGCATGTTTCAGATTTGGGTTATGTGGAAATTGTCATTTCATGGCTGCATAGTTTCCTTACAAGTGGTATCAGAGCTTTGGTTATTGGATTGGATAACCCTAGGTTGCATGAGAGAATGAAAGGCAATGGCAAGATATAGGGGTTTTGCAGGTGTTTTAATACAGATCTGAGGGTTTTATTGTAGATCTAAGGGTTTTATTGCAGATCTGAGGGTTTTGGGTTTGCTGGTTTGATGGGTTGTTTGCAGATTTGGGGTATAGGAAAATTTTTGCAAAAAAGGGTTTCTTGGCTGTGCATTCAAATGAGGGTTTTGGGGGTGAGCTTTCACAGATGATGTCCTGGTTCAAAATGGACCTCATGGTTGGATTTAGGTTGGCTGAGAGAGAAATTTTGACATATAACATGCCCTATTTTGGTTACAGAAAAATTTTGCCCATACCCCTGTTCGCCCGTACGGACGTCGTACTTAGAAAAATATTAAAAAAAATCCAAAAAAAAAGGATTTCCTGTCGTTAAAATTCTTGAACCTGCAAAAATCAAAAAAATGAAAAAAAAAAAAAATTATTAGAAAATCAAAAAAAAAAAAAAAAAAGAATTAGAAAAAAAAGAGTTTGAAGTCTATGTTCTCGATCAGCCGAGCGGCGGTGGTACTGCTAGCGAGAGTACTGTGACCTACCGGTAGTGTAGTCAGCGGCCTCGGTCCCGAGACTGCGCCGGCCGGCCGCCCGGCCCTTAGGGCTTAAACACAAAAAACAAAATTTGAAAAATTTTCAAAGGTCTGTCATAAATTAAAATCGCCATGTTTTAAAAATCAAGCCCTGAAAATAAATGGTAGTGGATGTCAGAAATTTTATAAGCCAGATTTTATAAAAGCATCGGGTCCGCCGGAGAGTGGAGGAAAATTTTTATTTTGAAAAATTAAATTAAATTTAAATGGATTTGGATTCTGCTGCCAACCCACCACCTGAGAGCCACCTAGAGAACAAAATATAGCAGTTTTTTTTCAAACGGGCATAACTTTCACCCAGCATGTCAGACTTTCAACTTCTTATAGTCGTTGGAAAGTTAGTTCTGAGCACTACACAGTGGTATAGGATTTGTTCCATGATTTTACAGTTTTGATAGTGTTTTTCTTGGTTGAAGTTAGATGTTTATTTTGAGCTTTGAGAGGGCATATCGGGTGCATACGGAGTCAGATTTTGGACTTCGAATAGTCAACAGAAAGCTTGTTCAGATCACTACGCAGTGGATCAGGTTTGGAGATATTTTGCATGGTTTATTTGCTATTTTCTTTATCTGAGCTGTTTATGGGTCTCTTTGACTATAGTGTTATTATGAGCTTATGGATTGTTGGATTTGGGATATTTGATATTAGATTCATTGTATGCTCGGTTGTACATCTCAGATTATTATATTTTTGACATGGTTATTAGCATGTATGTTGCATTGTTGTATCTACAAGTTGTGCAATGTTGTAGGTGGTCTATACTTACTTGTTGCACCTATGACTTGGATATGGGTTGTCTTTGCCCATTGATATTTCAGTGTTGATGCATGATCAGATTTGGTGGCTTGGTTTAGTCACTTGGTTTGTTGATTTGGTTGTCATGTTGAGGAGGTGAGATTGTATTACCAAGTACAATCATGATATGAGATCTATGCAGTTGACTATGATTATGCAGATATGTCGACATGGTTGGGTTGATTTGTTGGTATATTTGGTGGTGATCATGATGTCATGGATGTTTCTTGTGCATTAGATACTTTGGCATGTTATGATGGTTTTATGTAGGTGCATTTATTGGTGGTATTGGATTGGTTCCTGATTATGGTTGTGGCAGTGTATCTTCTTGGGTTTAGGAGATTGGTATCACGATGTCATGGATAGCTTGGTTACACGGTTCAGTGGGAGCTTGTGACAGTGACAGATATGATGGTTTGGCGGTGTATCTTCTTGCTTTAGAGGATGGTTATCATGTTGTCATTGAGAGCTTGGATTCACAGGCTTTGTGTGAGCTTATGACAGTGTTGGTTTTGTGCATCATGGTGCCATGGGATTGCTCGGTATCACGGTTCAGTGGGAGCATTTGGCAATGATGTGGATCCATTGTTGATTATGGATGGTTGTCTTTAGCAGGTGATCTTTGGTGTCATGGAGGAGCTCTTGGATTCAGTGTGCTACAGTGAGAGTTCTTTGACATTAGGTGTTGGAGATGTTGAGGTATTATTTATGACTTGTTGGTTTTTGACAGGTGATCCTTGGTTGTAGGATGGTTTTGTTATTATGTCATGGTATACTCTTGATTACTAGTTTAGAGTTGTGGCATGGTACATGTTATGATGATTTATTTATGTGATCTTCTTTTAAGAGGATGTGAGATCATGGTGTCACATTTATGTTCCTAATTCTGCAGTTGGAGCTATGATTTTTTGATGTTGGTTGGTTCTCTTTGTATTGAGTACATTGATCATTTGCTTGGTGTTTAGCATGGATTGATTGGTTACAGGTGCTCATGGATACTTGGAGACATAGATGAGGCTTGGTGTTCTCTTGTGATTAGAGACATGTTATTGATATGGTTACTCTTGATGAGGTTTTAGCAGGAAGTCCGAGGGAGCCTACACCTTGGTTGGACGTGAGTTCAACATGGACCAATGAGGAGAGTGTTCTTGGTTGAGTCATGATGACTTGGATATCCTGGAGGAGCATTCTCATTCCCCACTCTTGGTCTACTCAATGGTTCACTTGAGAGGTATTGCCCATTATTCTTTCAGGTGCATTATGTTTATGCTTTGTCTTCTCATGGATATGGATCTTGAGCCATGGATATTTGGTTTCTGGAGGGTTCATTTGAGGAGTGTTGGCATGTTCATCTCCTTGTACATGTTGGGTTTAGGAGATGGTTTATTGGGCTGATTTCCTTGGTTTGGGAATGATTACTTTGAGTTTGATCTTCTTGTTTTGAGATGCTTACATCCATGTTAGTTACATATGTTATCTTTGATCTTGGTGATTGGATGGATGGATGTGGTTATGGATTTTGTTTTGGGGTATTATGGAGGAGATCATACTTGACACAGTTGGCATTTAGAGGTGTGTGTGTAGGAGGACATGCTACAGGTGTTTGGTTTGCAGGTTTTGCTTATCATTGTGGATGTTCCTTGGTACTACATGTTTACTTCTATGAGATGCTGGTAGTAGACTTGGTATGCCTTTGTGATGGTGCCTTTTTTTGGGATGTTAACGAAGCGACGCGTTGAATGCGCTCATTCCAGGTTTGCATTCATCTTGACATTGCCCATGCAGTGGGAGCTCTTGGATGTGTATGTCATGCTTTGACAGGTTTGCACATGGAGTTTTATTGTGGTTTATGGGTGGATATGTTGTTGGCATAAGTTTACTATGTTATGTATACCTTGGAGGTATGGATAGTTGGATGTGTTGGCACTTGCTGTGGGTGTCATTTCAGCTATGGTGATTTATTCTTGACAGCTACTGGTGCATATTGGATTTAGTGTTTGTGTTTTGAGATATCAGGTTGAGGCAGGTTTATGCTTCTTTGTGACAGTTAGTGTGACATCTCTTTGGATGTGTTCATATCTTAGTGCAACTGGCATGGTGGAGGATGGGATCATTCATGGATGAGATGGTGGTCACCTTGGTTCTTGTTACAGGTATCTTGATGGAGCACATGGAGCACTTGGATTCTAGGATGGTACATGTTGCCTACGGAGTTTATTTGTTACCCCCTTATGCAATGTATACAACAAGTGGGAGATTGTTAGGATTGGGTGTTGTACACCTTGCATAATGTTTGTAATATTTTATTTATTTATTATGTGTGTGGTGCACCTAGGGGTTTTCTAGGTGAAAGTGCATCACAAGGAGTTATAATGTTGGGGCCACTTTTTTGTATGTAACATTAGGACATAATTGTAAAATGTAATTATTTAATATTGGGGAATAATAAAAATAATAAAGTACCCAATATTAAAATGTGGGGTCACATGATGTTGTATGGTTTTGGGCACATGGCTTATGTAATACCACTTGGTGGTTTTGTGGGAGCTTGTTTCTATAAAAGCAACCACAAGGGTAGTTGTTTGGGGTTGGATCAAAAGTTGGTCAAGGTTGGACAGTTTGTTGTAGGTTAGCAGGTTGAGCTTGTGCATGTGTGAGGGTTTGAAGCATGGCATGGGATGTGTGGATTCATGCTTGGTCACATGGAATGTATGGATAGCTTGTGCTTCAGAAGTGTTCATGGAGTCTCTGCAGATGTATTGTAATGGGTTTTCATTGCTGAATAATACATGGAGTGTGGATGCTTTTAGAGGCTGGGTTTTTCCCTCTTGAGGGTTTTCCCAAGGTATATCTTGTGTCATCTTTGATGGGTATGTTGTCTATACTCTTGCATGTTGATGTTGAGTATTTTACTTGCATGTTTCAGATTTGGGTTATGTGGAAATTGTCATTTCATGGCTGCATAGTTTCCTTACAAATCCCTCGCTAGTCTTGACACCAACTCATTATATCTATCCATGATCAGGTCCTCATTAGCACTTGAAAAGGAAGTATGATGGTAGACAGTTGTGGTAAGTGGTTGCTTCCACTCCTTCAAACGTTCATTTTTAGATACTCAATCATTGTCATTTATGAAGGAGAGGTCTTCCTATTTGATTTCGCTTATTCTTTCACCTTCTTCATTGGCTTCCCCAAGGATTTCAACCTCTTCTTCTTCCCATTCTTCAACATTTGTGTTGATTGTACTAGCATTTGTTGTTGCAAACTTCATTGGTTTGTCCCTAATTGTCAACAAATCCTCTTCTAGAGTGGATGAATACTTTTGATTGATGGAGGGAAATCCTTTTGATTCCTTTCTAGTTGAGTTTGCATGAAGATTGTTTGTTCTCCCAAGGGAACCAACTTCTTCTCTTTGATTTTCATCTTCTGTTTCTGCAGTCCTGACACCAACTTGTGTCAAACTTCTTGGTTCATCTTTACTTTGTTGTCTTCCAAATTTTGATAGCTCTTCTGCTTCATGGGATGATTATCCTTCATTGCACGTTGGTTGTTCCAACTTGTATAAATAACCCCTGACTTGAGTGATGACATTGGCACATGAAGAACAAGTTAATTCTGAGTGAGGTGCATTGTGAAATATGCACCAACTAGACATCACTAATTCCTCCAATCTTGGTTCATCTTCACTTCCCAAAAATTCTTGGACTAGCTCTTTGGATGCCTTAGCAGCCATGGTAATCATTTCCTCTTCTAGGTCGACAAGGGCTAAAGGTTGATATATTTCCCAAAAGGGAATTCTCCTTGCAAGACTCTTTCAATCCTACTCAAGAATGTTAGACATCCCAACTTGTTATGTCAGTGTGTGCCATGGATCCGACATCTATCTACCAATGTAAATTGCTGCAATGGATTCCTTAGTCTTCTATTCAAATCTGCATGTAGTTGAGTGATGTTGATTCACAAATGTTGCTCCATTTCAACTTAGCTCTTGTTTGCCTTCAATTTTTTCTGATTTTAAGTTTCGGCATATAATGAGATCTTCCTATCTCATATTTTCACTTGAAATTTTTTTAAACTTCCAAGGTTTAGCTTTGTAGCCTCAACATGTCTGCCCTCCTTCTAGTGCCAATTTTGTTGATGGGTGTTTTTGCATCTTCTCAACACAAGAAATGCATAAGTGCGCTACCTCTCTTGAAAGGAAATCTCCAACAAAAAGTTAATGAAAATTACCCCAAGGTCTCTTGGGTGTCAGGTCTTGGCAATGCTTGGAATACCTCAGTTGATTCATGTGAGTTTATGGAGTCACAAGGAAAAATTATGGATGAGTTACAAATTTTGGGAAGTTGGATCTATAAATCGAGTTCCAAGGTGTAGAAATCGATGTGCAATTGTTGCAGGTTCAAACAATAGTCTTGAACCCCTATTTTAACTTTAGATTTGGATTTACAATGTGCAATGAACCTTGTTTAGAGTCACTATTAAAAAAAAAAGAAAAGGGTAGGGGAAGGGAGAAGTTCCTAGACCTAAAACTATGAATCAATAGTAATCATGGAGGCTGCTACAGTAGAAAAACTCCCTAAACTGGGTTTTCCTTGACCAAGAGAAGCCTACAACTACACAAAATCAGTGCAATTTTCTAAGGATTGCAGATTTTTAGATTGCACACACACATCATGAATATGCAATGAAGTAGGGAAGCTCAGACTAGCTTTACAAAGTGATTCATCATCAACAAAACAAAAAAATTATGAGCTGAAAATTCATCAAATATTGTAATGTAACAAACAACATTACCACTTCCACTCAAGAAACTAACAACTAAAACTGACATGGAAGTAGAACCGTGCATGCATAATGAACAAACTCAAGAGAAACACCCATAAATCATGCAATATAGCTCTCTGCTATTGCAGAATGCCTTTACACTACTCTCCAACCTTTTACAAATGAAGGGGAGACTCCTATTTATAGTTTTCCAAAGCCCAAATGAATGGCTAGGATTGAATTACATTGTGTGGCCCATATTTTTTACAACTTAGGGTTTCACCTACCCCCCATTATAAAGGAATTTTAAAATACAACTTTTTATTTTCCCTATTTTGTCTTCTAGTGCCCTATCACTGTAGCACTTTTGTTCTCTAGCTGATTTCCCTTTTGTTGTAGCTAAAAATATTTAAAAGTTGCTTGTTGCTTGATGGATTCACAAGATTTCATTGGATTAATCAAGCCTTGACAATGACTTGCATCAATGGATTTGTTGCCTCTGATTTAATGGAACAACCTTTGACTGATCATGATAATTTGAAAAGGGACTAGAATGCCTTCCTCTTTTCTAACTTTCAATAAACAACCATTTGTATTCTCAACATTGATCCTGTTGGCATGTTGTCATCTATTTGAATCATCCACGATGATTTGATTGTAATTTGGCCACATCTTTTTTGCATTAAGATCCTTCCCTTGATTCGGCCCCATAGGTGTTCTTTGACATTTGTTCCCTTTACAAACTTGGTAGTAAGCAACTTCCTCTTATGTCTAATTTAGGAAAACAGTCTTTTAACTTCGTATCGTAGACATTCTTGGCGCAGGCCATTTGAATCTTCATTCTTATGGAACTCAGTCCTCCTTTGGTATATACTCATGAACACACAAATTCTTTGTTTTAGTAACTTTGGACCTTTATTTGAATCCTTTGTACGTGAACTTCTGAGGCATAGAATCCTCCATCTTTACTCTGTTTACCATGTCATTATATGTAAGCGATGATGAACACTTGCATGTTAGTCGCATTGGCAAGCTTTGATTCGTCCAACCCTCATCATATGACTAGGCTTGGATGTAGGAGAGTACGGAAGTTAAAATAAAGCCTTCAAAATTCCATCAAGGATGCTTATCATATTTTATAAAGTTCTTACATATCATGGAGTAACCTGCACATCATTTTTAAATTCCTAAGTTCATAATATTTGTATGTGTAGGATCATCATGGAAAAACCAGGCCCTTAAGTAGCAAAAAATTCAGAAAAATCAGAGTTAGGCAACTTGACATAAAAAATTGAATAAGTTATCTATATTATTTAAAAAATATGTAAGAATGGAATTTGTATCAAATTGAATGTAGTTTCTAAATTACTAGGTTTATTGTTTTTTTAAAAAAAATCTATTTGGTGAAAATTTGAAATTTCAATGCAGTAGTACTTAAATTTTAGGGAAAACATAAGAAGTAGGCATTTGTTTTACCACCCTCACCACAATGAAATGATAATTATTTTTTTAAGATTTTAGACATAAGTAGAGGACTCATGACTGGATGTGATGCATATTTTTTTGTAATTTTTTTCTAAGTAAATAATTAATTATGAATTTTTTATTACAAGTTTTCAAAAATATAAAAACTTGTATGTCTGACCACATTAACTTGGTCAAAACTTCATGAAATTATTTTTTTCTTTTTTTAATCCTATATTATGTGAAGCATAGAATGTGATGCATGTTTTGGATTCCAAAAATGTGATCCCATTTGAAAGTTGCAAATGTTTTTCAATCAACCTATCAATCAGGACTTTAGTCATAATTCAAATAGAAAATGAATAATAATTATTTATTAAATTAAAAGTAAAGCATAATTTATATTGGTGAAAGTATGATAATCTTCTTTAAAAACCCTTTTCATTTCATCAATTTTGGGTAAAAAAGGGTCATCAACCACATACCCTAAAAATACCCATTGTATCACCACTTTTTGGCCCGTCATGATCGTGCAGATACCCATATGATTCTTAGAACTTAGGAGGATACAATCATAAAAAAAATATTGTTTATTCAACTCCAAAACCTACTCATGAAACCACCCCTTTTTCATTCAAATGCCATAACAAATGTAAGCTACAATGTATCTCTAGTATTCTCACGGTTAGAAGCACTACTATCTTCATGTCATCATTGATCATAGCCTTCACATTTGTAGCAGAAAGCCAATTTTGCTTCATGATATTTGCTACACATTGCCTCCATCTCAAGCATTTCCTCATAGTCATCACTCATGATGAGTCCTTAAATACTTTCGTGAGTGCACCTTCAGACAAGGAATGTGAGATTTTGGTGTGCCCCAGTGGAACCCCCATGTTTGGATAAGAACTAGTGTATAACATTAGGGATTTCCACTTATTTATTGACACTACTGTTGATGGTGTTTTCTGCACAGCAACAACTCAGACAGAATGCAATATTCTATCTCTCTTGAAAGGTTATTTTCAACAATAAATTACTGAAAATCACCCCAAGGTCTCTCGGGTGTCAGGTCATGACAATGCATAAACAACTCAGATAATATGTGAAAATGCTGGTAATCACAAGGGGCCTTACGAATGAGCAATGCTGGAAGTGAATTTTTATCAGATGCAACAATATGGTGATGCTTTCAATCCTAAAACTAACCCAATTTCAAAATAAACAGCAAAAGAGATAAGGGTTTAGAGAGATTCTATTCTATTCTAACTCCTAAGATCAATCACAATAATGATGAAAGTTGCAAATGGACAGATCCCCAATAAAACCAATCTCTGCTTGATCAAGGACAAACCTACAACTACACAAAAATGGTGTGATCTTCTAGGGAAATCTGAAGATTTTCAGACTTTGAACATTCATTCACATACCCAACTGCTGGCACAATGTAAACAAGCATTCACAGTTGAACTTAGCACAGAAGTGAGGCCCAGACTAACTTTACACAGCAATCTACAATCAGCAAATTGCTAAAAGTATGGACCGGAAATCGATCAACATCATTAACATTTCACCACCATTGTAAAAGAGCGAAAATCTAACATCTAACATCTAACATCCAACATCTGAGAATCAAGAACAAGAAACCATAAAAACCGTCGAAAATAAATACAAAGTTTGCCAAATCAACAATCCAATTGCATTACTTCTCCAGCATTACATAACAATTTCAAGTCTCTCATCTCCTACAACTAATTCTGAAAACTACTTGCCAATTATGGCCTAGCCAAACTCCTAAAATCTCCCCTATCTATATACCCTTACAAATGAGGCACAAATGCCATTTATAGAGAACCCCCAAACATGTCGGCCCAATTAGATTTTACAATAATAACTGGCCTCAAAACAGGTCGGCCTAATTAGATTTTACAATAATAACTGGCCAGGTCAAAATAGGACAAGATTTGCATTACATGCATGAATATTATCCATGTCGGCCTACGATCTCCAGCAAGATCAAATTTGTGTGTCTTCCAGAAAGTCCTCCAGCTGTAGACAGTTTTGGCACGGATTCTTAGGCAGGTCCCACTTTGAAAATTTTATTTGAACGCTTCCAGATTTCCCCTTTTGGTACGAATCCATATGCAAGTCCCCCTTTTAATATTTGCTTAGTCCTGAAAAACAGATATCATCATTAATAGCCCACATGTTCAAATTAAATTTGAATAAAATTTTGACCTTAAGAAAAACTTACATTTTTAAAAGGAAACTTTCCATTTTCAGAATTTTTTCCATTTTGGAAATTTTTATTTTCAATTTTTTTATCTCAAGAAATTTTCATTTTCGTGATCATTTTAAAAAAATTTCCATTTTTGGAAAAATATTTTCGAAAAATTTCCGCTTCGGGAAACCCCGCATGCTGGAAAACCGGTGCAATCCTAAAACATGGATTCTAGACCGTAATCCGAAAACTGTGGACAGAATCCGAAAAAGTCTGCATGAATCAAAATTCCAGGCAGACAGGATTACGGGTAATTCCAGCTGGACAGGATTATGGGAAATTCCAGCCGGACTGGAAAATCTCGGATTTTCTTCAAAACCTAGTTTTTCCGAAGCACAACTCGGGGGAAGGACTTGGACAAGCAAGATCAACATTTAAGGACCCCCAAAGGAAATGAAAGCAATAAAATTAAGGGGCCAAAAGACACCAAAAGCCAATCCGGGAAATTCCAGGCGGACAGGATTATGGGAAATTCCAGCCGGACAGGAAAATCCCGGATTTTGTTTAAAACCTAATTTTTCCGAAGCACAACTCGGGGGAAGGACTTGGACAAGCAAGATGAACATCTAAGGACCTCCAAAGACAATGAAATCAATAAAATTAAGAGGCCAAAAGCTAGAGCAAAAAGAGGGTCCCCGCTTTCAGTGGGGCGTGTGTGCAAAACTGCACAACAACTACCTTTGATTTTATAACCATGTCAGTCACCCACATATGTGGCCTCCCAACACTAGTATCATCAATGAACTTTTAAGGTGGTCGCGATCATCGTACACTACACCCATTCAAGAGCTGACGACAATAAAGATAGTGGGCCCTGCACATCAGGCCTTTAGAGGGGAAAGTTTGTGGGTTATAGTAAGCGAGAAGATGTTATGGTGAAGCTATCATGAGGACGGTGAAGGAACCTTGGCCAATTGTGAGGTGGAACCTGCAAACCAAAAATCCATCCTCAAACTTCCATGGTCTCATTTATTTACTGTTTTCTTTATCTGACTCAGCCTCATTGTTACCATCATAAACCACCCTTACATTCCAAAGATTAAATGAGCAATGTCGACATATATCTTTAGGAACAAACACTATTCTGCCTCACTCAGTTCACCAAACATGATATCAATAGATGGCCACCGTCCCATGGAAAACCAGCTTCGAATCACCAGTGTGTCGCCACCCAAGTTGCAACAGTGTAGTGCCAAAAGACTTTAAGAAAGGAGAACCATGTGAAATTGCAAGGCATCAATAATTTTGTGAAGTTAGATGCGGGGATGATCTGTTTGAGTGTCATTGATAGTGGCATCAGGATTGCACTCATTCTCTCGTGACCTTCACTTACCCACTGTTACCTCAAAAGGGGTGATCGACATGTATAAATAGTTCAAATGTCATTATAATATGATTGGGTGAGAACTTCATTAATTCCATAAGCTCGGTTCACACTCAGTCAAAGCAAGCAAACAATTTTACGCCGCCTGCTTTTAGCACTATTCTAGAGGAAGTATTAGATAAAGGTTTCAAAATCACCACATTCCCATGCCCAATTGTGATATTTTCAAGGGCCACACATAACTTCACCCATACTCCAAATGCCATCGATGGCTGGCACATTCACAGACTTGATCCTTATAACTTTAAGATTCCATGAGCTACGAGAGTAGGATGGTGTGGCGCTATTGATTACCCTAGTAGTGATTGTATTCAATAATGTAGCTCATTAGAAATAACCCCCATAGTGCCACAGTCCACCACAACATAGAGGGCTATGGATATATTTTACTATTGTCAATGGGAAAATGCATATCACTCACTTGGGACGAGGCCCCTATTCATAGAATTAAATGTCTTCCTCTTTGTATCCTTTTGAGGGAGAGAGCATGGTATAGATGTGTCTTTGTGCTTTGATATAATTTTCCATTTCCAAGATTATTATTGGCCTATAGACCATATAATGGATGTGGGTAATGGTTGGAGAGGGGATGCTTATAGAAGCCCCGTTGAAAATATTACTTCATTAAAGAATGCTTCGGCTGATATTCTATTGCTTAAGACCCAGTATCACCCTTAACACCTAGCGACTTCATTATCAGGATTTTATGATGCTTAGGTTTCTTTGACAAACTGAGACAGTTCCTAAGAGGGACTTCACAACTAAATTCTTTTACGTGGGAGAAAACTTGGGAGCCCCCAAGGGCACAAAGTCTGCAGAGGAGGTCACCATGGGAGTAAGCCCATGAGTGTCCATTGTAAGATGACCATTGAAGGAGTAGTGCAAAGCATATGGAGATTTTCATTGCGGTCTCCGCATAGGTGAGAGTCGTGTAAATTAAATGCTGCCAGGTTATGGAGGTAGGTGTTGCATATATCCTCTTGTCATTCTACAAACCTAACTCAATGTGGGTATTCTCTCTTGGTGTGCTTAAAATATCTAATCCTAGTTAGGCACGACATCTGTGTTTACTTTCCATTCAAATGAAACCACACACAAATTTAATTCATTTCCTATCATGGATGTTTCTTATTTATAACAAACATGAATTCCACTAGCTGTGTTCTTCCTAAGCAACCTACTTATATTGATGGGCTTCTTGTCCTCCTACTCACCTCCCATATCTGACATTAATCACTCTTGGGCTTACTTATTTATTTGTTACATTTTTTAGTTCATGATTCAACCCCAGATCGTGAGTCACTAATCCTTTCCATAATTAACATTTTTTGTTGATCACCCAACTTTGAGGCTTTGAATATCTTTGATTTTTCCTAATTCATCTTTCAAATGCAAACCATCCAAATTTTTATAATAGGTCTACATCTAAATGGTCCATATGACCGAACTGTGCTTGCTCTTAGAAAAGTTGTTCACCATAAACAATTCGGCTCAAGTTTAGGGAGGACGTGCGATAAGACAATTGAAAAGGAATGGTGAGCTAAGTAGCCAGCCATGGGAAATGCAGACCCCATGACAGAGAAGGATGTCGCTACTAGAAAAGGTGGTGTGGGGAAGTCACTGACCGAATGACAAAGTTGGAAGCGGGCCTCGCATAGATGAAGACGTGTGGGAAATTTGCAGGTGAAAGGATGTGGAAAGCCCATGCAAGGGTGCCACCTGGAAAATGGAAAAATATCAACAAAAACCCACCCAATGAATTCCAAAAGATAGGCACCCCCCATTATTCATCATCCAAGCATGTTCCACTTCTCCCTCACAAGCAATACAAACAAGTTGCTTATCAATATTCTATGACATTTTGTTAGTTCACCCATGATTTGATTTTAAATAGGTCACCTATACTCATCATGATTTCAAAATATCACTTTTTCATGATGCCACCAAATGCAATGATGATGGAAACCATGATCCATAGCTAAATCTGAGAATACCTTCCTACGCTTTCATGGATTAATTCATGTCGCCTCATATTGTTCCTTCATGGTGTTGTGTTAATGTTTCCTTTAGTGGCCTCCTTAATATTTCTTTTCATTGATCTTCCCACTCCTATTTCAGTTGTTTATATTTTCTCACGCATTGGGCAATTTTTTAGGTTTGTGTGATCACTCCCATGGGCTTTGTGAGGGAACTCCCAAAATAGAAACCACTCACAGAAGTAATGTGGTTGGGTAGAGAGGACGTTCAAACAACAAGATGGGTTGCGGTCCCCGTAGATGATGATTCTGCCATGGATGTGTAGAGGTGGACATGTGGGTAGATGCTTAATGGAGGCTGTCAAGGAAATGGCAAAAGATAAGTGGAGGCCTGCATGGCGGGTTCCATGTAATTGGTAGCCATTGGTGCTAGTCTTGAATTCTTTCGTTTGCAATGTAAAAATCTCTACTGTGTGAAGTTGAAAAGAAGCCATGCCTTGGGTACTATCATCCAAAATTTTGGTACCATTGATTGTGAAAATGACAATGGGGCTAAGATCAATATGGGTGGAGAAGGCAGGTAATTCATGTACGAATTTCATTTTGCAATGGCAGGGTGATAGATGATAGCCACCATGGGGAGGTCCGCAAGAGGATGATGATTTTGGTGAATTGTGGACCCGTAGTGTGGGGAGGTAGAGAATGGTGGCCATTATGAAACAACATCAGGGTAATATAGCCCTCTACAAGCCATGGCCTGCAAGGGTGGACTTGCCAACGGGCGCAAACATGAGAATTCATCGTTGCTTTATGATTTGGTTTTGAGGAAAGGTCATGGGTGGGGTTCGCGCATCAGGACAACATGAGATCCCAATCATTGGGGAATGATTGTCAGGTGAAGGCAAGCTGCATGAAAAGAGTCACAAAAATTTTGGACTTAGATGATTTTCGAAGTGATGGGGGTAGGCTTGGCAATGACAAGGATAGTGGGACCAAATGTGGAGCCTACCATGTGGGTGGTGGTAAAGGGTTAGTTGCTACAAAAGTGGTGAAATGGGAATGGAGATCTGCATAGAGTGACCCATGGTTACTAGTCCACAATGGTCTTGAGTGAAAAGAAAAGGGGAAACCACAAGACCCAACTTGCGAGGGGCAAATGAATTAGTGAAATTCAAGTAGGTTAATTTAGTCAATATGAAGTTGATCATTTTAAGGATTGTGACCGACTTGGGCTTGGAAAAAGGGGTGCACAAAATGAGATGAGCTAAAAACAACCTGTCCTGAGTGAAAAGAGGGGGTCCTTGCCCATGGCGGGGTGTGTGTGCAAAATATGCACAACAATGAGTTTTTCCTGCATAAGAGAAAGGATACCTGCACCATAGAAAAATGGACCCTTGTCATTTTAATGGTCTTTTAGGCCTTCCTTCATGTTCTTTGGTCTATTGTGCTTTGATTTATGGATGTAATATGGCTTGAAGATGCATATTTAGGTACTAAAATTAAAACAATGATGTCTTGTGAAGGTGTTGTGAAGTTTATTAAAGCATTTCTACACTTTTCTAGACTCTATTCATTACAATTCACCTAAAAACCACCTTTTCACTACTAATCAAGTCCTATTTTGAAGTGTTGTAAGGTCTTGTAACAAGATTTTATGGTTCTCTAGGCATAACCTCACTATTTACATCTTTCTTATACTTTATTTGACCCCTTTATGCCCTTATAAGCTTTAATTAAGTGCATTTTTGAATGTAAACCTGAAAAATAACATTAAATGCAAGATAATTCCCAACATTGATTTTTTAGGACCTAGGTGGGACCTACTTTCCATGGGTGGCAAATGCGTCCCCCTTGGCTCCAAATTCAAAATATTTTAAATTTCCTTTTGGGTTTTTATCCAAAATCACTTGATGTCAGCTTATGATGAGGTATTAATGGGTTACTAAGACACAAGAGTGTATAACTAAGTGTTTTTACATCCATTTCAACCCCCATTCATCAAGTTCACTTATTCACTCATTTACTCAAGCATTCAAGCACTTTACAACATCAAATCATGCATAAATCAAGCACTTTGGAGCATCCATTTACACAACTTCATATTTTCTTCAATAAGGGTTTGGTAAGTTGATAGAATTTGCATGTTATTTGTTTATCATTCTATTTCATTTCATTATTTCATTAATATTTTGATTACCAAAGTGGGGTTTGGCAAAGGAAAACCCCTATTTGCTAACCCTCAACCATTTTCCCCCTCTTGCATGTGTGTTTATAAACCTTTATATGCAAATTTTATAATAATTTAGGTGTTGAAGAGTGGTCAACAAGTCAACTAGGTGCTTCATGTCAAATCAACCATATTTCAAGCTTGGAGAAGGGATTCTGTCTATTTCCTATAGAATTGACTTCAGTAACCTCACAAGCAAATATCCTCAAATCTGGTGTTGCAAAGTTGTCTCCTGATTTCTCATAATTTTGGGAGAGGACTGATTTTCCACCAATGGAAAATTAGTCCCACCTTAAGGCTAGAAATCTAAGTTTTGTCATATTTTGGATCCCGACACTCAGAAAATGGTTTCCGACAATTTTTCGTCAGAAGCAAGACTAATTTGCCACCCTAGGTGAATGAGTCCCATTGGTGAATTTCTTTGATTCCAGATGGAATCCAAAATATTCCAAAATCTTCATTAGACCTCCAGGTGCACTCTAATTTAGTCCATTTCTTTTTTTTTTGCATTCATTCATTCGTATTTCATTGTTTTCATATCACATTGTGTTTTCCAGCATAGCATAATTCTTAAGTTTTGCATACATAATTATTCATATAGATCACTTAATTGCACTTATTTCATTACATTTAGCTTAAACATCATAAATTGCATAATTTCAATGAACCCTTTAGCATTTTTGGCCCTACTTTCTCCTTTTAGGTGAAAAACCCTAGAAGAGTTAGGGAGTCTTGTGGGTGCGAAAAATCTACGGTTCATTTTGGTGAACCTACCTTATTGAACACTTTGCATCTCTAATTTCATTTGCAGCTTGTGTCTTAGATTACAAGTGCATCAACATTCAGTTAGGGTATTGTTTTGTTTTTTCATTCTAGGTTTCTCAAATTGCATTAGTGAAAGGTTCATTTAGAGTTCACTTTTGCATTGCATATCATTGAAAAAACTGAAAATTTGCATCTACATCCTTCATTGGCATCTGATAAACATTAAAATTACATTATATTTTCTAAAAAGCACAAAAAAATCTCATACTGGGACTCATTTTCCACCCTAATTGAATAAGTCCACTTGCACTTTTTTAAACAACATTTTTGACATTTTCTTGCATTATAGTTTTATGTAGTTTCTTTATCTTTTAGTTTCAAGAATCTCTATTTTTAGTCATTTATTGCATCTTAGTTTACTTGCATCATGGCATTTTCTTTTAATAAGTTTTGGAATTCATTAAAATCCATGGTAGACATGTCCAATTGTGCCTTTGGTTGTGACCCTAATGTCCTTGAGCTTCCTCATGGTCCTTAAAATCCTCATGATTGTCCTCCTCATGATGTAGAGATCATTGGAGAAGATGATGATAGCATGAACATGTTCTATAGTGAATGCCTTGATAACCTAGAAGCCAATGCATACTTTTATCCATCCATGAAATAACAAGATCTCCCTACTATTGCACCTCCTGATTAGTTTCCATACTTACATCTTGAAATCAATGAAGAGGTTCCTCCCTCAAGTGGACCTAGTTCCTCTAAACAAGCACACTCATAACCATTTTACAATCACAAAGTCACAAACACTCTCATAAAGAAGACACATATGCTAAAGGCTTCACTATACTAACTAAACAAGGTTGTGATACAACACATGAACATGACATGCACCAACTCCTTGAACAAAAAACAACTGAAGCAAACACAATAGGACTAGGATATCAATATCCTCCTCATCCTAATAGATCTCCTTTAGAATATTGGATACTTCGAGATGATGGTATAGTGATCTTTGATGCTCCTCCTGACTTGAACATTCTCCTTTCACGTGAACAACCATTACCCGGGCCTTCTAATGAAAAGGATGCTAGGATTCCCATGGATCCTCTTCCTCCTTCTACTCATGAACAAGGAGAATCTAGCAATCGAAATCAACCTTACAAATTGAAGAAACTCAAGTTTCCTACACATCCTCCACCTAGATATGAATGGAGACTTCAACTTATTTTAAACAAAGGTCTTATACTTTTACCACCTATGAATAGGTTGATCATTTTTTCTATAGATTCTAATGTACCATTTTGTAAATATCACCGCATTCGAGGACATGGAACTAAAGAATGTTGTAGATTGAAAGAAATACTAGATAAGTATCATTTCACTGATATTGATTGCTTTCCTACTATCCCATAACAACTAAATCCTTTTATCATGCCATATTTGTAGAATTTACTCTTCTCACTATTGCATGATGCTTTCCCATCACTCACCTTGGCTCATTCTGGCCTTTACACTTTGTGTGGAGGTACAAAGTTGTTAGCCTTACCTTTGTAATGAAATTGTCTTTGTCTCCTAACTATGTTATTTATTTTCTGTTCCACTATGTAGATTGTGAAACCAATAACTTAGTTAATGGTTGACTTACATTTACATTACTAGCTCCTTTTCATTTTTTTTAATATGTGTATCATGTTCCCCTATATTGTGTGTTTGATGTTTTCTCTCTCATCGTAAACTTCTTCTATTTGTATCTCCATTCTTCTATATGTCATGCATTTTAACTTTTTAACTTTTTTTTTGTGTTCTCCTTTTAGAGATGACGCAAAGCATTGAGATGCCCTATGTCTCTTCTATGTTGACCCAATTGGTCCCTTTTCCTTTTTACTTTGTCTTTTCTTGTGTTTTTCCTTTTGGGGATGACACACGGTATTAAGACTACAATGTCTCCTTCATGTTGACCCAAAATATTTTCCTCTTCTTTCGCCTTTTCATTTTCTTTTCGCTTGTGTTTTCCTTTTGGGGATGATGCAAAGTATTGAGACCACAATGTCTTTTCTATGTTGACCCAAAACAAAAACAAAAATTCTTTTTTTTTTTGCTCTCTTCGTATCATTCTTCTAGTTCTATGTGCTTTTGGGGAATGATGACAATTTCAAGCTCTTTCATAAAAACATCATAGAAATGAACATACTGAACCCAAATCCATAGATCCCTTATGTGTTTGGTGTGTTCTTTTTTGGGGGGAAACCTCCTTTTCTTTTGTCTTCCTTTCCATGTACATGACGTAGCCTAACTTCAAACATATGACATAGCATAGGGCTTTCCAAGTTGGCTCTCATGTCTTGTTCTCTTTTTGCATTTTCTTTCCTTTCGCTACTTTAAAGTAGTTTCTGACAAAATGATGTGTAGAAATTTCTTTAAAGTGGGGGGCATACATTACCATTAATTCATTTGCATTCTTGGTTCCTAGTGTAGCCTTGTCATTCATATGTGTTTGTCACTTTGTGGATGATATTGGGTGTGATTTCCTTCATAAGTGTGATTTATCTTAGCATATTACATTCCTCTTGGTGGCTTGATGTGACACACTGCATCCCCTCAGTTGTGAATATTTTATTCTTTGATTGGTCCTCTCTTTGGGACATTAGAAACAATGTTCCCGAAGTGATAGACCTTGCATAAACTTAATAAGACTCCTATGAACATCATTTTACATTTTGCATTTTTTCCACCTTGCATAACATAAATTGCATGCTTGTGGTACCTTGCTTTTTGTTCATGAACTCTAAGCATACAAATCTTTGCTTGTCTCATGAAGCATGAACCAACATTTTCCTTTGTCACACCTTGTGAAAGTTATCAGGAGGTATAACTTTGATATGGTTAAGTGGGAATCCCATAGCCATCTTTGTGTTTGTGAGTGTGTACCAACTAGCATATGTACTTTACCTTTTGGGCCTTCTCACCCAGCACACCACCACGAGTTCTATCACCCCAGAGTGAGTATGCATTCTCCTTTTAAAACAATTATCCTAGATGTAATCCACAACTAGTTGGAAAAACAATTGAAGCTTCATCCGACTCTCTCTTTTCAACACTCGTGTGTTCCTTTGTCCTTATGCTTAGTTTTCCATGGAACCTTCATTCTAGGGGATCAATCATCCCTCTTGATCATTGTCATTCCATCTTGCTTACGTAAGTATGTTGGAACCCTCTTGATGTTCATGGCTACTTTAGTGTGAGTTTGAAGCAAGTTCACCCTCTCACTAAAGTGGGGGCTAAATGCACTATAGAAAAATGGACCCTTTTCATTTTCATGGTCTTTTAGGCCTTGCTACATGTTGTTTGGTTTATTTTTCTTTGATTTATTGATGTAATATGGCTTGAACATGCATATTTTGGTACTAAAATAAAAATAATGACGTCTTCTGAAGGTGTTGTGAAGTGTTGTAAAACATTCCTACACTCTTCTCAACTCTGTTCATTACAATTCACCTAAAAATCACCTTTTCATCACTAATCAAGTCCTATTTTGAAGTGTTGTAAAGTCTTGTAACAATATTTCATGCTTCTGTAGGAATAGCTTCACTATTTACACTTTTCTTATGCTTTATTTTACTCCTTTATGCCATTATAATGTTTAATTAAGTGCATTTTTTAATGTAAACCCGACAAGTAACATTAAATGAGAGATAATTCCCAACACCAAGTTTTAGGTCCTAGATGGGATCCATTTGATGTGGGTGGCGAATGAGTCCACCTTGGCTCCAAATTTAAAATATTTTAAATTTCCTTTTGATTTTTTATTCAAAATCACTTGATGTCGCCCTATGATGAGGTATTAATGGGTTACTAAGGCACAAAAGTGTATAAATAAGTGTTTTTACATCCATTTCAACCCCCATTCATCAAGTTCACTTATTCACTCATTTACTCAAGCATTCAAGCACTTTGGAGCATCCATTGACACAACTTCAGATTTTCTTCAATAAGGGTTTGGTAAGTTGATAGTGCATTTGCATGTTATTTATTTATCATTCTCTTTCATTTCATTATTTCATTAAGTGTTTGATTACCAAAATGGGGTTTGACCAAGGAAAACCCCTATTTGCTAACCCTCAACTATTTTCCCCCTCTTGCATGTGTGTTTGCAGACCTTTATATGCAAATTTTACAAGCATTTAGGTGTGTAAGAGTGGTAAACAAGTCAAATAGGTGCTTCAAGTCAAATCAACCATATTTCAAGCTTGGAGAAGGTATTATGTCCATGTCCTATAGAATTGACTTCGATAACCCAACAAGTAGATATCCTTAGATCTGGTGTTGCAGAGTTGTCTCCTAATTTCTCAAAATTTTGGGAGAGGATTGATTTTCCACCAATGGTGAATGAGTCCCACCTTAGCTCTGGAAATATATTTTTTGTCAAATTTTGGATCCCAACACTCAGAAACTAGTTTTCGACAGTTTTCATTAGAAGCGAGACTAATTCGCCACCCTGGGTGAATGAGTCCCACTGGTGAATTTTTGTGATTCCTAAAAGTATCTATAATATTCCAAAATCTTCAATAGACCTCCAGGTGCACTCTAATTTATTCCATTTCTTTCTATTTTTGCATTCATTCATTCCTATTTCATTATTTTCATATCACATTGTGTTTTCTAGCATAACATAATTCTTAAGTTTTGCAACATAATCAGTCATATAGATCACTTAATTGCACTTAGTTCATTTTATTTAGCTTAAATAACATCATACATTGCATAATTTGAATGAAACCTTTAGCATTTTTGGCCCAACTCTCTCCTTTTAGGTGAAAAACCCTAGAAGAGTTAGGGATTCTTGTGGGGTACCAAAAATATATGGTTCAATACCAATCCATGATTTCCAAGAAAGATTCATGTGATTCAACAATCCTATGGAGCATATGTGTCGATGCCTCAAGGAGTGCGAGTTCTCAATATACTCCAACCTCTATGTGTGGTATTCTATGGGATTATTGAAGAAGACACTTTAGATTATAAGATTATATTCTCCTACTCAAGTCACAATGATTTGGAGTTGCCAACTATTATTGGGTCCCTCTTTTGTTGGAGATCTAGTGGACAAAGAAATACTTTATGTTGGAGGACCCATTGGTTGTTTTCTAGCCACATATTAATTGTTTATATAGTTTAGTATCTATTTTTATTGGTGCGGGAGCATTTCTATGTGAAATTTGATTTCCCAAAGTAGTCAAAGCTAATTTCTAGAGAAATATTGAATTAATGCCAATCTAGTGACTGCTAAAGAGTATTACATCAAAACTATCAATTATTACAGGCTCTATTATATTTGATAGTTGATTGCTACCAAGGCACGAGTATGTAATGCCGATATAGAAACATAAGAACTATTAATAGTCGATAGATTCAAAAATATATAATGCTTTACAAGTAAAGTACTATTTTTAGTGGTTTAAGATAGATTGATTTCCCAAATGTAGAAGATTTATCTCAGTGAATTTGTATAGGTGAGTTGGTGAAAGTTGTAGAATTTTAAGTGAATGCAATGTTCAAACTTGATTATCTTGATTATGTCTCTTAATAGTGTTTTAAAGAGTTTGTATGTGGAGAGATAAGTTTGATCTCATTTAGTTCAAGCATGCCTTTATGTACTAGTATGTTGATGAGGGTATGAGAGAAGGAGAGTTGTTCAAAGTCCAAGAGGATGAGTACCCACCAATCATTCATTTGCAATATATGAAGATTCTTAAATGGTCACATAGTCATTTGAATGCATATCTTATTAGTGGTAACTTAGAGGTAAGTTTCTTTCCAAGAGAAGATGTTGTAATATGTCAAGAAGTTGACATATTTTCCCTAAGATGTGTTAATCAAGTAATTTATCTTCTTACTACTAGTGCTTGTGGATCTTCAATGAGTTATGCTTGGAGTTTCGAGGTTATCTTTGCTACACCCGATGAGACCTCTAGAGACTCATTTAAGACATCATATGAAAAAAATATAATAGGGTTATATTGGAGGTTGGTGGCACTGGAGGCTGGAGGAATTTTCATCATCTCAAGTTAGCTTCTCACTATGAGATGATGCTTTGCATGAGAAACATTTTTGGATTTAGTTTTTTTGATTTTCCTTATTGTTGTTGATAGATTTGAAGAATACATATATTGTGAAGTTTTCTTTCTTAGAGATAGGTAAGGGGTTTGGGGTAGAGCATTATATTGGTGGTTGTCTAGTGAGCACTCGAGGCTATGATCTAAATTATACCCTTCTGAGGGTCATCGGACAACTTGATGGAGTCATGTGTTTGAAGAGCTCAATATGGATTATTGTTGAATAATTTGATGAATCTGTGATTTGGGAGTTGATGGGAGGAAGAACTTTGGAATTTGGATAGAGGATACACCATTACAAGGGTTAATAGGTAGCTTTATGGAGCTTTCCATGATTTAGGGTTTGTTTCTTCGAGAAAGCGACGAATAGAAAAATGGGTACCTAATGGTATCACACTTCTCCACCAATCATTTACTAATGTCCTAGGATTCCAAATTGGATTGTCTAACAACCTCTCAAGGTGAGTCAATTTCACAATAAGGAAGGTCCTAGGAGGGGTTTCACCACCAAGCAAATGCTTGGAAATGAAAATGTTTGAAAACATAGTGTGATATGCAAAATGATCTAAAACTAGAAATGTAAGCCAAATGAGAGATACAAATAATGAAACTATGCAATAGGGAGATAGTATGTGTACCTAGGAAGTTTGGAGATGCTATGAGGATTCTAGAAATGTCAAGAAGCTATCAATATATGTTGTGGAGGATGAAGACACCTAGAATGGAGTATTAATCCCACTATTGTTTTTTGAGGAAAATACAGATTCTTCGAATGTTGGAACTAGATCTTGAAAAATATCTAAAAACTTTGCTTGGGAGGACTAAGACACCTAAGATGGCATATTAGTCTCGTTCTAAATTTTTGCAAACTCTGAACATGATCTTGAGCTGTAAGGTCTGCACTAGCTTCCTTTCCGATCTAAGGTTCTGAAACATTTGAATGTGGCCTATAGGTGAGTTTTGAAGAAGATGACAACTTTGTAATGCATCTTTGCAAATTTTTCAACTTTTCACTCCAAGTGATCAATCTTCAAATCTACAACCTAGATCTACAATCACAAATATGCAAGAAGAGAAAAACTTGTTTGTTAGTGAATGGGGGTTTTCCTTGGTCAAACCCCTTGTTGGTAATTAAAATTTGAAATGAAATAGAAATATTGAAGGAAATGGTGAATGAAAAACATGCAATGCTACAACTCAGCAAACCCTTGTAAAGTCTACAAACTTGTGTGCAATGGCTACAATGGATATGGATCTTGAATGATTGAAATATCTTGCTTGAATTACTTAATTGAATCAAAACCCTACATCACAATTATTAGCGCAACAACACACATGATGCAAGAAAACTCTTTGATATGATACTTGAATCTTGATGATGGCTCCAAATGCTTGAATAATTTTCTCTTCAATGCTCTTGTGAACTCAATTATGCTATGATAAGATATCTCACAAAAGGCTTGGGTTGAAATGAATGAAGGAACCTTTTATTTATACTTACTTATGCTTAATATCCTAAAATTATATCACACCAAGCTGACATATGAATTCATTGAATAAAGGAGGCTAAATTCCACCAAAATTTGAAATTAAATCCCGAAAATGACTCAAGAAGGACTAAGACACCCTAGGTGGCATTTTAGTCCCAAGTCCTAAAAACTTGGGTCACAAACACCAAAAAGGGGCCTAATAAGCATATCTAAAAATCAGGGTCCTAAGAGCCTTGGGGGACAAAGACACCCTAGGTGGTTATTTAGTCCTGACCCAAGAATCAAGGACACATGAATGGAGTCATTAAATTATCATTTATGCATTGGAGAATGTTGGGATTAACCAAAAAAATATGTCACTCATAGGGCTTGTGGACACAAAATAGGACCTATTAACCCATAAAGAAGCATAAATAAAGCAAGGTGGGCCCAAACAAGTGTTAAAATGCAAGGGTATGCATTTTCCTACACTATAGAAAGATCTTCACAAAGATGTATATATATTTTGTATTCAACAAGTTTTTCTATGTAAACCTTAAGGAGTTCCCCTAAAAGGTGAATTAGAGCTTTTCTGGATATAGTTGGAGGAATAATGTAATAAGGGGGGGATGTTGGAAAATATTAGTGTATTACATTGTATGGTGGCTAGCAGGTAGGTTTTTGAATCTAGTGTCACTACTTATACCAACTGTCATCAATTGTTTAGGCAGTTATGTTTAGATAGTTATGCATCTACATCTTATTTGTATCCTTCAGACTGAAATAAAGAATCAATCAATTACATTCGATGATATTTAGTAGTTTGCTAACAATAATAAAAAAATTCCTCCCAATAAGCAATACACATGTCTAAACGATGTTGTAGCAAGGTATCTCCTTCATATGTGCCTATATATCTTCATATTCTCCTACCTTCAGTAGAAATATCGCTTTGATTAGGGTTTTAAAGGATTCCCACAATGCGATGTTTGTTTATGCATGTTTTACTAGCATGCAACAGTGTAGGTAAGAGTATGTGGTAAAATCTGTAACCTCTGGGCTTCACTGGAGAAAATATTGTCTATTTGTGATATGTAGGATAATAGATCTCCCATTCTAGATTATTTAGGTAACTTAATATGAGAAATTCTTTTGGCAATATGATAGACTTGGTAAGAAAATTCATTATTGTCCTCGTCACTTCCTATAGTACAACACATGTCATGTGCTACATTATCTTCTTTTTTTGGTATTTTTCTTATCATAAATACTCTTTGAGAGCCAAAGATTCTATGAGAATACACTTGTTGTTCATCCTACATCCATGCCTCTAGTATTGTCTCACTATTGAAACTCCCCTCAAAGTCATTTATCTCAATATCTTCTTCTAAATTAGGCACATCCAAGGTTTTAGTTGTAGGTAGTGCAATTATAGTGTTTATAGTCCTATCATAATCATCATAATCCTCTGCATTGACTTCCTCAATGTAGGACTCTTATTTCTTTGTACCTAGGGACATGTGAACAACTCTTTTGTCATCCATAAATGAGATATCTTCCTTCCTAGCATCTATTACTGCCCAAGAGTGTACAAACTATCTTGATCCTAATAATGCATCAAATGAATCAAAGGTTTCCTTAATTGTAACCACTTCAAAGTCTACTATTTCTTTTAATCCTCTCACACTAACTTCTACATTCCTCTAGGTGCATAGGGTCTTCATCTCAGTACCATCTACTAGGATGATCTTATATGGAGTGGGATTTAGTGTTGATTTCCCTAGATACTCCTAGATTCTCTTTAGAATTAAGTTTACATTTAATACTAAATCAACCTTCATCATAGAAATATTCTTATGATAAATGCAAAGATTAGTCATCATAGGTTTGGTCTTTTAGTATTTTCCCATAAATCTAACTTGTGGAATATTATTCTTATTCCAATACTTACTAGAAATTGTTTCAATTTAGTAAGTCATATTGTCTCACTAATTGTGCTAGTTGTTTGAGTTCCTATACTTCCCATTCAAAAAAATAGCTATTTTACTCTTTCTCCCTTTATTTCTCCTACTCAATGATTGTTTTATCTTGTTCTAATATTTGATGATGTTTCTCTTTAGAAGGGTGGAATACTTATTCTTCTATAGAGCTTTCATCCTACATGGTTATTGCATTTGACCTTTCTATATTGGTACCCTGTCTAGTCATTACTATCGTCTTACCCTTTTATTAGGCCTAGACTCTGTGCAATATTATTCTTTGGTACTACTCTCTTCTATGGTGTACCTCTCATCCTTTTCAACCTTGCAACGCCTTCATATTTATTCCTTTTTATACTTGCAACATGTTCATGTTTCTTTCATTGAGTTCTTAGGTACTTTGTAGAGGATCCTTGCCCCCCAGTTCCATTTGAGTCCCATTTTTTATCATTCTGACTTTATGGTTGTGTATTTTATAGTGTTGGTGTGTCTTTCATCAGTGAAACATTTAATGGTACTCTAGAGCAAAGAACTCACTCTATTTTCTCCTTTCACCCCAACATTTTGTGTCAAAATTTCTTATTTTCTTGCAATTGTAGTAGGTGGCATCGATTCTCCTTCCTCTTCCTTATCCATAGCCTTTTCCTCCTTGGAATGGGTCATTTTTGTTATATTTTTCCAAAATTTGAATGGATTTGACATTTTTTTGGTTTTGTTGCTATTTTTGTGCACTATACCCATGATCTTATGCATACAGTGGTCTTTCTACTAGTCCTTTGACATATAGCATCATTCTATTGATGTTTTGGTCTTCTTTTACCTAGAATAATTTTGATCATAACTCCAGGGTTGTGTGATAGTCACATTTTCAACAAGTGCTACAATATAGAGAGTTTGGATTATTAATTATGCAAAGATCTACTCTAAATGAATTCACTTTCTTTTCTTTAATTTCTTTAGAACATTCATTCTATATGTGCCCCTCTTTGTCACAATATGATCACCATGTATTATGCCTCTATGGTCCTATATCTTGTTTCATGTGTTCTTATCTTACTCGCAAGTGATCCATTTCTAGTTTTAATTGTTTCATCTTCTTATTTTCTTTTTCTTTCTCTAGTTTTTGCCATGACTAGCCTTTTGTCCAACAAGCTAGTGTGAGTAATTTTGAATATGAGGCAAAGTATCTTCAATCTAAATATATTTCAAGTTTTAGTGTTATTAAAGAGAAGATACACTCTCTCTTTTTTTATCATTCAATGGTTCTTCTAACCTTTGGGTTACTTATTTGAACCTCCTATCAAATTCTAGGATCAACTCATATTCCCATTATGATAGTTCTTATAGCTTACTTCTTCCATAGGGTGTTCAAGACTCAAAAGTCTCCAAAAATGTTGTCTTTACCTCATCCCACATCTTATTATTATGTGGGTATTATTTTTTGTACCGATTTTAAGGATTCATCTCTTAGGGATCTAATGAAGTTGAATAATTTAGTGCTTTCACACTATTCATTTTGTCTTTGCCAAATTATTCTCAATAAGAAAATATGTTCTATCAGAATTTTTGGTATCCTTTCCAAAAATTGACATCTTCCTTATTGTGCTCATTTCATCTTCCTATGAGGATTTCTCTTCTTGTCTTGCAGTATTTCTTCTTTGACTACTAAAGATAAAACTAGTCTCAACATCACTTTCTAACTTTTTGCAATTACTTTGCTCTTCTGTAATTATCCACTCAATAGTTTAGTGATTACTTTCTAAAATATCCCAATTCATTATGTAAGTTGTCCATAATTTTGGTTTCCTACCTCTTTCTTCTCCTTTATTTGTATCTATATGCTATATTAGGCATAAGGGGTGACTCTCATTTTGAGGGTGATGTATATTCCTCATTGCTCTTCATTATTAATCAGTGTCAGTTCATGATTAATTAACAAATTCTTAGGATTTAGATTAGTTTTCACCACTTCTTTATTCTACCCCTTTGCAACATTCATGGCTTCTATTTCCTTTCTTCTTTCTTTTATATTATTGGTTGTACCTGCATCGATGCACTCAGTAGCACCCTTCTTGGTGCACTTCCCTCTCTCCTTTAAAATTTATTCTTCCATTTTGGTTCTCTTTTGTAGTAATTTTCTTCTTCTTTTTTTTGCTCTGCTCTCTTTGGCATCCCTATCCATTTTCTTTTAGTTCCCTAGTTTCTCTTCTCTTTCTCCTTTGCTCATGGTATTCTGTTTTGGAATCTTCATTATTTTATATATCCTTGCATTATTTTCAAATCTGAATAGTTACATATTTTAATGTCCACCATTTTAGGTCCTCCCCCCTTTCCATTCATCATCCCCTAATCTCCTACCCCCTCTCATAGATGTGGCCCTTAGGGTGTTATGTAATTTAATTTTTTCCAAACTTTCCTTCCCTTCTTATGCTTATAATTTATTTGCTATTCTCTCCAAGGTCCTAGAAATGGAACCAAATTTGTTAGTAAGAGAAATGGGGAAGACCAGTTCAGAGATATATACCCCAATAATTCTTATGTAGTCTATTTATACCATAGAGGATACAATAAGAGAAAAAAACATTTTTCGTAAGATTCTAGAAGGAATACTTAGAATATATCATGTCCACATGAAAATAAACATCCATACATTCATTGCACATATATGTATATATATATATATATATATATATATATATATATATATATATATAACCATTATAACTCATTTATATAATATCAAAATATCATACCAAAGCAAGTATTAGTCTTTTCTCCACAATAGTGCATACATCTATCTATCTTATCTTGTACCTATCATCATATATCTTCTGCATATGATTTATAATGCATATATACATACATTCCCCTGAAGGGAAATGAATCCTAAATATATCTAATGTATTTTCCTAGTATTGCAAACCTTTTATGATAGCCTACAATAGGTTCTAACCTCATCCCTAACCTTATAACAAGGTAAAAAACACACACTCCAAAGTATCAAACCAATGTATTAATTTGCAATAAATACTATTACAAAACACTTTTAGGATCTAAGCCTTAACATGGAGATTTATGTCTTGATCTTCTCTAGAGTAAATCTAATAGAATAAACCTATAGTGAAATTTTCTCCTCTCAACTCCTCAAGAAAAATCTCATATTTATAGAGTACTCAGATAGAGGCCTAAATAAACATTGTCAATCTTCTACAAGTAAAAAAAAATTGTAAAACCTCAAAAACAATGATATTTAAAATAAAACTACTAAATAAAAATATTAATAGCCTCATCTTAGGTGTGTATATCCAAGAAAAAAATATTATCCATATCCAATCCATAACTTGGGTGCCTAAAATAGATAAATCCAAAAACCTGCTTTATTCCTCTTTAATTCTGATATAGTAACAACTAACCAAGACTCCTAAGTCAATATATGAACTCTCTAAAACTATTTTTCACAAAAATGGAATAATATGATGTCCTCCTCCTAGAAAATAGGACCTCCTAAAGTGGGAATAAACTTGCTAAAAAATAGGGATATTTCCATAAATCATCACTTGCCATGTAAGATGCCATCTCAACAATAAGAACCACAGAATGAATGGAAACTAAGGAAGTTTAATTCAATAGGATAAATTAATATGCATATAATAGTTAATTAACTAATGTTAGGACTCAAAGGTTGCAACACCTTAATCTAAAGCAAATGGTAGTAAAAAGAAAAATTAGTAGATTTTACAACACTTATGATCAGTCAAGATTCATAAATTAGTAATGCATCAATTTTATAACACTTATAATCAGCCAAGGTTCAGATTAGTAATGCATGCATCAAGTTTATATTTTTCTTTTTTCATGTTTCATGTTCATTTTATTTGCGAGTACTAACACTTGTAGGACCCTTGATAAAGCATCCAATTCTCCTTGTATGCAATGAGTACAATGAATTCATTCCATCAAGGAAATTATATCTAAGTGGTAAGTTGCAACACTTGTCAATTTATCATTCCTTTTATCCAGTTTGGCTCTGCTTGACCAAGGGTAAGTAATATTTATATCATAGCTATTGTGGAGGTTGAAATACAAAAAAAATATTTGACTTAGGAAAGCCCCAATATGACACAACCCATTCTATCCTCTCTTGTGTGCAGATGAAAGATTTAATGTGCATTTGGGAAAATATTGAACACCTAATTGCAAGATCAAGCATTCAAGTCTCACATGTCAATAGATGAAGTTTCAAAGTTGAGTTTAGAAAGCAAAACCTATAGATATCAGCCATATAAGATATTATTTCTAATTCCTTACATCTAAATTTATAGGTCTAGGGAACCAACACCCTTGTCTTACCAATTTCAACTCAAATTCATATATTAGGTTCCTTTTATCTATGCACTCTACTATTTTGTAACTAGTTTCTATGTTATAGTTTTGTGCTTCTTTGTAATCATGAAAATTCACTACTATTGAATAATTGACCTAGATACACAATTGAATCATAGATTTTAGGTCTATGTACTTCTGTTCCACTCTTAGGGTTTTTCACTTGAAAGGAGAGAGATAGGCCAAAAACCCAGGTGTTTCAATTCATCTAATGAAAGTATAAGTAAAATGTGCCTAAATGAAATGATATAAATTTAGGAAACTAATAAAATAGATTAATTATTGAATGGAAACTAAAGAAATGCAACTTGTTTGAAAACACATTGCATAATGCAAAAATAGCTAGAAATGAATAGTAAACTATAACAAAAATGAATGAAGCTGAATATGTACACCTGAGATCTTTCTAGAGATAGGGAATGACATCTGAAATGTTATTGATTCTAATTTTTAGGCCTGGTGAGACTCATTCACCATTCTAGGAAAATTAGTCCCAGATGTGTGAAATTGTTCCAGATCCCGTTTCGGATAAATGTGTATCCAAAAATGAAAAAAACAAAAATTAGGCTTGGAAGTGGTACTCACTTTCCACTAATGGTGAATGAGTCCACTTTTGAGTTTTTGGAGATTGAAAAGTGGAAATAGGAGCTTTCAGTCTACACTTTTTGCTTCTCCAAATGTTTGATTATGAAACTATCAAATTCAGGCCTGAAAGTTACTTTTTGTTGATATTTTTCCTTATACAATGAAGAGATGACTTGAACAAATTTTTAAGTTGATCTTCAATTATTTCCAAGCCTCCAAAATGCCTAAGTCTGCAAGCACACAAGAAGGGAAAGAGAAATGTTGAATGTTAGGGCATGGGGGTTTGCCTTGGTCAAACCCCTTTGTAGGTAATTAAACAAAATTATTGAAAGAATGTAATGAAGAATGAAAAAATGAATTCAATACCTTTCCATGATATTTTATCTTGAATTTCTACTACAAAACATGAAGAATCCACCCTTGAATGTCTTAGGAAGCTATCTTGATGACTTGCAATGATGAAACCCTAACTTGCTTGACTTGATAGATAAGATAGATAGATTACAGATGAATGATGAGAGATGTGTGAATGAGTTAGGATATGTAAATTAGGGTTTAGAGACTTGGTTTTATAGGAAATTCTCCTAATTTTACCATAAATTGGATCCCCAAGGCCAACATGAAGAAAAATTGAACTTATAACCTAATTTTTCGTACTCAAAAGTAAAAAATGGCCCAAATGGGACTCATTCACCACCTTGGTCGAATTAGTCCCACCTAGAAAGGACTCATTCACCACAAATGGAAAATTACTTCCAGAGGGGCCCATTTTCTAGCTGGGTTGTTGGGGAATGAGGAAATTAAGTTTATATGGTGACTTTGTTAGGCATTTCATCAAATATTGCCTTAGGATGCACAATATGTGGCAATAGGGGCCTATTAGTGATGATGTAAGGGTAAGTTAGGGCTTGAGACATAGAATTCTATGTGAAAGTGTGATTAAGTACACTTTACAACACTAAAATGAGGTCCACACAACTTAGAAAGGGACAACATCCAATGTGAATGTGTAAGACACATTACTGTAACACTAGGTTAAACTTAAGTTTAGTTTACAAGCCTTCTAGATTGATGTGAAGAAGCATTTAAATACATTTTATAATGTTAAATTAAGGTAAAATGTGTTCCTTAAGTCTAGAGAGGTGTGAAAGTCTCTTACAACATTTTACAACACCTTTACAAGGAATTGATAGATACATTTTATTCAATTTGCAAGGGTCCAAAACCTAGTGTGGATGTGTAAAACTCCTCACAATACTAAATCAAGGCCTTATTAAGTCCAATATATCATCAATTATTCCCCAAATCAAGCAAGTTACCTTTTTTCTATGATAAAACAATTACATTATCAAATAAAATTAATTCATAATTAATCATGAACCCCCAACCCAAAATAACGAAAACCTTGATCCACCATTCTGACACTTCCATAGTGGTTAGTAGCAAGTGGGTGTTTGTGATCATTTTTTGTTCTTTTCAATATAATGTAGGAGAAAGTGTGATTTAGATACTATATCCCTTTTTCCAAATCACACATGAGATCCCTTACTAAGAATAGCCAAAGGCTTCACCCAAAGTTGCATCTATCTTACACACGGAGGTACAATATGTGTAACTTTAGTGGGTTATCCATTTCCCTTGTACCATGCTAAAAGAGTACAAAAAGGTCTTATCTAGGATATACATACATTATAGGGAAATCCTCAATGTTCTACAATGGCATGTGAGGCCTAATATATGAATTTAAAAGTGAAAAATTATCAAAAAGTTCAAAGAATACAACTTCACTTCCCCAAAGTATAAAGTTCTTGGGGGTTTAGCCCAGCTAATAATCTCACAACTTTCAAGAGGAATGTCTTTTGGTTCACCCTGTACTCTTTATAATTAATAAAAAAATAAACTTGAGGTCATCCTCTTGGTCATGAAATCCAATGCAAGCTTTCTAAGAAGACGTTTGGAAGAAGTGATGTTTTTGATTCTCAAGTTCACACAAGCACATGAGAGCAAAGTATATGCATATAATCCTTTGAGTTTAAATATATTAGTTCTTTGATTAACAAAATTGAAATGTGAATATTTATTTTAATCCTTCAAAAAAATGGTTTAAAAAAGCTACACTCAAGCAAAGAAAAGAAAAGAAAAGAAAAGAAAATTCTATCAAATTATCTTCTAAATAGTTATCCTAAAACACCAATATGTTGGAAGTCTTATGTTTTGGTTCTTTGGGTTCTAAAAAGGATGGTTTGTATATTTAATACTTTCAAAAAAATATGACATCTGTTGAGTTAAATGATTATTTAACAACATCAAAATAAGGCACTAAACTAAAGAAAAGGTTGTACTATTTGATTTCTTACAATATTTTGATAAGTTTTAAACAAAAAAAATCATAAAATGAGTTCATACGTGAAATTTATGCTTGTTTGAATACTAAGAAAAAATAGCTAATTTTGGATGATATTAACTCAATCTTGGAGAGTAATTTGGAAAATGGTTGAATCCACAATGTCCAACTCAAAACCAACCTTCTAATAGTTGTAAAAAAAAAATCTAATAGGTATAGAAAAAGTTATTAACACTTTTATGTTGGTAGGTTTTTAAGTTAAATATTGAAAAGGAGGGGAGGTAGGATTTATCCCTTGTGACTTATCTTGTAGTCACCAATGTAACTAAGGGTTGGGTGGGGATTAAAACAAGGATAGAGGGGCTTGATTTTAGTGCCTTAGGTCCAAGGGTTATGTACATACGTGACTGGGAGGTAAAAGTAAGTCATTTAAAGCCCTTGAGAAATCATATAATAATAATCTTGGGGAAAAATAAATAAAAACCTATCTTTACATAGACAATGCATGGGAGAGATGTAGTTTTGGGAATAAAATTTGTGTATTTAGTGAACGTTTTATTGTGTATACACCATGAGGGCTTGAATGTAGGATATGTGGGTATAAATAGGTTTATGTAATGGTTTTATGTAAGATAAATAATATATAATGTGGAGTGTGGGAGGTTGAACTGTTGATTTTTGGCACTCTAGGACTTCTTTAACTCTTATAGGGATTTTCACCTAAAAGGAGAGAGCTAGGGCCAAAAATGCAAACTATTCAAATTATGTTATGTGCAATGTTGTCTAATATAAATGAAGTAAACTAAATGAAATTGAATGATCTAAATGATTAAATAAGAATGCAAAAGTGAGATTTAAGCTATGTTTGAAAACACAGTGTTGTTTGGAAAAAGCTTGAAAGAATGGACAAAAATGGTTGTTTCTAAGAATGTGTGCACCTGGAAAATTGTAGATGACTGGAATTTTTTTTTGAAAAATGATGAAACTTGTATATGGGTTGATTGGGACTCATTTTCCACCTTGGGCGAATCAACCCGAGATCGAGACTTTTTCTACACATAATTTATTTTTTGACAATTGGGGACCTGGAACTGCATGTGACTCAAATTTGCACCTCAGGAGGGACTCATTCACCACACATGGTGAATCAGTCCACTTTGAAATTTTTGTAATTTCAAACTTCAATCCTACACCTTGACACTTATACAATAATTTCTGACAGAAAACCAACTTCAAATCTTGGAAAATTCCTACAAAAAAGCTCAAAATCATTTGTCTAATGGGGGTTTTTCCTTGGTCAAACCCCTAGTTGGGTAATTAAACTTGATTGGAGAAATTTTTTCTTAAACCCTAACCTTAGATATGTTAAAGACTAAGAAGGTCTAAATCATAACAAAAACCCTATTTTATTGATCTACAATAAGACATGAAAGAATAATGTATATGATGCAAGATCTCAACCCTAGAAGCCTTACAATATATGAAAAAGTTGGAATAAAATGACATGCAAATGATAAAAAAACTAGATTCAAACCTTAATCTAAAGATAGAATGAAACTGGAACATGGAATCAATAGGAAACCAAGTCCTTAGGTGTGATTTGATGACTAGTTGCACCTCTTCACCCTAGATTTCTTCATGATTCACCATAGGCATCGATCATAAATCCTTTGCAATGATGGATCTTGACAAGAAAAGTGAGCTTCAAGACCTACAAAAACCGTAGTTTGCTACCCTAAAACTTCAACTTTTGCGAATGAAACTTGTTGTGGAAGACTTGACTTTATGAATTTCTCTTGAGAAAATGATAAAAGATGATAAGAGATGATAAAAAGATGTGTGAAATGACTCAAAATGAGTATTTATAAGCAAAAACACCTTATTTTTCCATTAATTAGACCTAAGAGCCCAACATTCACCGGAAATTAAAGTTAAATTGATTAAATTCCTACTTAAATTTCAATTTTCCCTCAAAGTGGACTCATTCGCCACCCTTAGCGAATGGGTCCCACTAGAGGGGACTCATTCGCCCAAGGTGGAATGGGTCCCACTATTGTTGTTTGAAGGTGAGTTTTTGAGATATGATCTAATTAAATGTTGTTTGCTAGGTTTTATGTGATTTATTAGATAAAATGAGCCTCTAGATCAAAATTAATGGTTTTAAGGGGCCTATAATTTTTTTTTAGAAGATGAATGATGTGAAGGGACTGGAAAGTGGATCCAATTATTCATGAAATTGCCTCTTTTCTCAAGAGGGTCCAATTTTATATGACACATTTAGCCCCCACTTTAGTGCCTATATGACTCTATGTGCATATGTAAGCTAAAGGACTTTAAATGATGCACCTCACTACATAAAAGGATACTCATTCAAAAAGACAAGAGAACAAAACCCCCAATGTAGTTATTTGTGTAACCACAACAGTAGGAACTACATCCTGCAACACACATTCATTAATTGCTCAAAAATTCTTTTATCTAACACTTAGGAATCCAATTCAAGGGTAGATGTATGCCCCCCCTTGATTCCACATTCTTTACAGAGGTGGAATGAAGGTAGCAATCTAGCAACGTCAAATAAGAAACATCATATCGTTGGGCATTTCTAAGTACCATGCCACATAATGATAGATGAATGATGATGTCATGTGTGGAATCATGATTCCAATGGATTGAACGACGTCAAAAATAGATTACCCTAGCTCCTGCTATGTTGATTTGAAGAAGATATGCTTTATTAATTCATTAGAAAGAAAATAAACCTATGTTAATGTGTAAGAGTAAAAAGAGGTGAAAATGAATGAAAAGAAGTAGAAGAAAGGAACGTCTAAGTTACTATTCATTTTACCTTCATGTAGCTTGAAAGTGACATGTGAGAGAATAATATGCCAAGTAGATGGCATTATACACCTTAGCGGCAGGATGATCTTCATGAGTAGGTGGCATGTGGCGAGCTCTATCACGAGGTGAGTCGATTATGAAACTTTCACCTTGTAATTTTATAATAGTTTAATTATTTATATATATGGATAGGTTAATTTAGGGTTCTTGGAAAGAATTTCACAAAGTGTCCCATTTTTTTGCAAAGTTTCCCATTTGTTTGTAGAGTGTCCCTTTTGGTCGCAAAGTTTCTTATTTCTTTAGAAAATGTCCCATTTCTTCTTGTTTCTTCGAGAAGTGTCCCGTTTCTTTGTGAAGTGTCCAAAAAGGGTTCTAAAGTGTCTAGGGCCATTAGAAAAGCACACTAGATTGACTTTAGCACACTTGCTTGATCTAACCTCCTGACTTGTCCTCTCTTGGAGACATTAGGCACAATGCTCCCTAAGAAGAATACCTTACATGAACAAAGAAAAATCTACTTTAACAAAAAATTTACATGACATTCAAAATTTTTTCTAGAGAAACAACCTAGCTCTGATCTACAACTAGCTTGAGAAAAGATCAAAACTTGATCCACCTTTTCATTTTCATCTTTCACTTCTTCCTAGTTCTTTCCATTGCATGATTTTATATCTTGATGGTTTGACTTAGGATCTTCGATCTTGGGGGCTTGTGCAACCTCCTTTGATCTTTTTCATTCTTTGTCATATGTATTTGTACACTTGAATCTCTCTTGAATGCCTACTTTAGTGTGTGTTTGAAGCAAGTTCATCCTCTTACTAAAGTGGGGGCTAAATGTGTTGTAGAAAAAAGGGTCTCTTGCTTGACATGGGAATAATTCATGATAAATTGGACTTAATTTCACCTTGGTCTAGTGTTGTGAGTTGTTTTCCACATCCACATTAGGTCTTGGACCCTTGCAAATTGAATAAAATGCATTTCTTGTAAAGGTGTTAAGTAAAGTTTTGCAAATCAGTTTCACACTTTTCTAGACTTTTATTAAGCATTTAAATCTAATGCGCCCCCCAACCCCCCCCCCCCCCCACTTTTGAATTAAATATTATTTTAATTCAAAAGTTAGCTTTTCCCTCTCCTTCTATAATTAAATAATTATTCATTACCCTTTTCTTCTATACTTAAATAAATATTATTTATTTAATTATTAATTGAATTATTTAATATTTTTTCCTTTTCCCCCACTTTTGAATTAAATATTATTTTAATTCAAATTTTAGTTTTTCCCTCTTCTTGTATAATTAAATAATTATTTCAATTATTTAATTATCCCTTCCATCTCATTAAATAATTATTTTTAATGGTTTAATGTTTAACACCCCACCTTTTGTCTATAATTAAATAATTATTTTTAATTATTTAATTATTTGTTCCCACCTTTCTTTTGAAATAAATAAAATTAACATTTTATTTATTTCTTCTCTTTTTTCCACCTAAATTAAAATAATTTTTATTAAATAATTTTCTCCAACAACCTCTTTTTTTATGCGAATCTTATCTTCCACCTCAAGTTTTTTTATCTATCCATGTCTTTCTTCTATTGATTAACCTCCACCCTTGATTAAGTTATTTTTGAAATTAATCTTCGCCCTTGATCATGATCCTTATTCTCAACTCTTCTCTATAAAAGGAGACCTTTCACCCATCCATTCTCCAAGGAATTCAATCAATTCATTCATCATTCATTTATATCATCAAGTCAAGCAAGCAAGAATCAAGCATTCAAGATAACATTCAAGCTCAATTCTAAAGCATTCAAGAGAAATAATTTTCATCCATTTTTGTAGCAATTCAAGATCCATCATCATGGAAAGTTACTAATTCCATTATTTTATGTTCATGCTTCATCTTATTTCTTTGTTTAGTTTAATTACCTAAAAGTGGTTTGACCAATGCAAACCCCTATTCCCTAACATTCAACATTTCTTTTTCTTTCTTTGTGTGTTTGTAGATTTAGGCTTGGAAATCATTGAAGAATAGGTTGCAAAATTTTTGACGAAGACCTCTTATTTGTGAAGCCAAATATCAACAAAAAATCACTTTCAAGTGCATAGTTTCTATTTTGAATTTATTGTATTTTTTCATGTTTTTGCATATCACAATGTGTTTTCAAATATTGCATAAATCTTAGGTTTGGTATTGAAATTCAGTCAAATAGATCATCCAATTGCATTTAGATCATCTCATAAGTAATAACATCATACATTGCATAATTTGAATGAACCTAGCGTAGATCTTTTGTGTGGGGTTTATTTCTCTCCTTTTAGGTGAAACATCCTAAGAACACAAGAGTAGCCTATAAGCCGTACCCAAAAATCTATAGTTTAGAGGTAATGTGTATATGTTAAGGGTATGCATGTGAAAATATGGTATATAATGATAGATACATAATGTGTACATTAAATATATAAAATATTGGTTTACTACTTTTCTTTTCTTTTTTGTATATATGCATGAGGGTTTCATGTGAAAGTGGAGATATAGATAGATTATCATGAGTGTAGCATGTGATTTTATGAGAATATATTGATGGATGTGTAGTGCATGTGTCTCTATATCAAGAAAACATAAATGTGCATGTTACAAAATAATTTTTACCATGTATGACAAATAGAGTGTAAAAATATGTGCATAATATATACACATATATATATATATATATATATATATATATATATATATATATATATATATATATATATATATATATATATATATATATATATATATATATATATATATATATATATATATATATATACATACACACACACACACACATATATATGTAAAATCTAGAAAATTCTATTATATAGATCATATGATACAATTGTATAGTTGTACATATTCTATATGGTCATACAAAATTTCATACAATCAAAACTTTAAAGAGCCTACAAAATTTTTGAAAATTCTCATGGAAGATAAAAAAATAAGTTTTATATTTCAATCTTTATTATCAACCGTTTTGGACACAAAAAAGACATCAATTTCACTCTAGGAAGCTCCTCTAAAACTCATTTACATAAACTATTTAAAACACCTGCAACCTATGAGACAAGAAAAAGCAACACACAATCAGTGACAATAAATGTTAAAGGTTTGCATGTTCACATTAGGTTCTTTAGAATGTAAGAAATGACATTGAAAATAAAGAAACCTAAAGACTTGAAAAACATAGACTAAAATAAAATTCTATTCCTATTTAACAACCTTAATGTGATCATTAAGATTGATAAAACTTTTCCCATTGGAATGTGGGTGCAACTCAATAGCATAAAAATTAAATTCAATTGATGGTAGTTTTTCACATAGTAGATTTACATAAGAGTGATTGTATATCAAAATATGATGAAGGCATGATTGTATTTATAGACTTTCAGAGAAATTTAATTTGGAAGATGATAATAATGAATTAACTAAAGTGGTTTTGGAGTTAAATCAATTGAAAAATGAAAGTTTCCATTTCAACTAATGTAAGGATAATAATGAACTATTCAATTCAATTGACTAAGGCATGCACAAGGAATAATTTTTCATTTGAAAATGAAGTTGAATAATGAGTGATGAAGAAGTTTCTTAAACAATATGGAGTTAACTAATGGAGGTGTGAAATAGATTTTTGGACCCAATGGACTCTTTGACTTTTATAGGGTTTTTCACCTAAAAGGAGTGAGATTAGATCCAAAAATTCTTATGTGACACTCAAATCAAGATGTATGCAATGTGATAGGATGTAAATGAAGTTAACTCAATGCAATAGATTAATCTAAATGACTAAAACCAAATGCAAAACTAAGATTTATGTTTTTTTTGAAAATACAGTGTGATATGTAAAGAGATGGAAATAATGAACAAAATGAAATATTTCACTAAACAAAAGTCTATTTCTAAGAATGTGTGCACATGAGAAGTAGTAGGGGATTGAATGAAAAACTAGAGAATTGATGAAATCTAGATTTTAACTCACTAGGACTCATTCGCCACCTTGGGTGAATCAATCCCTAATTAGGACTTTTCTATATAGAACCTATTTTTCAACAGCCGGGGATCTAAAATATCTGACTCAATTGTTCATCTTAGGTGGGACTCATATGCCAAGCATGTTGAATTAGTCCACTTTTTTATTCTTACAAATTCAAAACTCACATCCGCACCTTAATACCTATACAACAAATTCTGACAGAATCTCAATTCTAGATCTCAGAAAATCTCTACAAAACAACTTAAAATTGTTGGTCTAATGGGGGGGTTTCCTTGTTTAAACCCCCAAATAGGTAATCAAACCTTAAGTGAAGAGAAATATGCATGAACCCTAGCCTTAGATGTGTTAAAGACTAGGATATACTGAAACATGAAAGAGGCCTTATCCTATTGTTCTAGAATAAGACATGCAAGATCTCTACCCTAGAAACCTTACAACACATGAAACATGGATATGAAATAGCATGCAAATAATAAATAAACATAATGCAAATCTTAATTTAAAGATAGAGTGAAAATGGAAGATGGAATCAATAGGAAACCAAGTCCTTAGTCATGATTTTGTGACTAGTTCCACCTCTTCACCTTAGATTTCTTCATGATTCACCATAGGCATCCATCATCAACCCTTTGCAATATTGGATCCTGATAAGGCTAGTGAGTTTCAAGACCTACAGAAACCCTAGTTTGTTGTCCTAAAACTTCAACTTTTGATGATGCAACTTGTATGATTTTCTTTGAAATTTCTCTTGGAGAATGATAATGTGATGATACAATATGATCAAAAAGTTGTATAAAATGAATTAATGTGTATTTATAGGAAACAAAACTTTATTTTCTCATTAATTAGATCTAAGAGGCCGAAATTCACCAGAAATAAGAGTTAAATTGATTAAAATCCCACTTGATTTTGAATTTTCCCTCAAAGGGGACTCATTTTCCACCCTTGGCGAATGGGTCCCACCAGAGGGGACTCATTCACCCAAGGTGGCGAATGGGTCCCACTACTGCTATTTGAAGGTGGGTTGTCAGGGTATGATGCTATTAAATGTTGTTTGTTTGGTTTTATGTGATTTCACATGTGAAACAGGCCTCTAGATCAAAATTAAGAGGTCTAAGGGGCCTATAAATGTTGTTTTGAAGGGGAAATGATGTGAAGGGGTCAAAAGTGGGTCTAAGTATGCATGAAATTGTCTCTTTTCTCAAGAGGGTCCAATTTTCAATGACACATTTATCCCCCACTTTAGTGTCCATATGACTCTAAACAATGCACCTTACTACATAAAAGGATACACATTCAGAAGATGGGAGAACAAAGCCTCGAGTGTAATTATCTACAAACCACAACATTAGGAGACACATCTTGCAACACACATTCATTAATTGCTGAAAAATCCTTTTATCTAACTCTTAGGAATCCCATTTGAGGGTAGATGTATACCCCACCTTGATTCCGCTTGCTTTACAGAGGTGGAATAAAGGTAGCAATCTAGCCACGTCAAAGAAGAAACACCATATCGTAGGGCATTTCCAAGTACCATGCTGCACAACGATAGGTAAATGAAGGTGTTGAGTGTGGAATCATGATTTCAATGCATGAAACAACATCAAAAATAGATTACCCTAGCTCTCGTTATGTTAATATGAAAAATGAGCATATTATAAACTAGGAAAAAGAAGACAACATTAGGTTAAGATGTAAAAGTAAAGAGAGATAAAAAGTAGTAGATGAACGAAATGTGTCACTTACTATTCATTTCACCTTTTTTGTAGCTTGAGAGTGACAAGTAGAAGGAAAAGATGCCAAGTAGATAGGCTTACATACCTTCATGGTTGGTTGATCTTCATGAGTAGGTGGCATGCAATGAGTGATATAATGAAGTGAGTCGATTCTATAACTTTTTTCATGTGTTTTGATGATATTATAAGGATTATTACACAAGGATAGGTTAATTTAGGGTTCTTGGAAAAGAGTTCGCAAAGTTTCCCCTTTTTTCACAAAGCGTCCCATTTGTGTGCAGTGTCCCATTTCTTCGCTAAGTGTCCTTGTTTCTTTCCAAAATGCCCAAAAAGGGTTCTAAAGTGTTTAGGGCAATGAGGAAAGCACATTAGATTGACTTTATCACACTTGCATGATGAAAAATATGAAAATTGAAGATTTTAGATGAATTTTAGAGTATTTTGTGATGATTTTGATAGGTGCCTGCCCGGTCACAGCAGCGGCTAGGGGGAAGACAACTATCATTTTTGAAAGATCTATCACCAATGTTATCAATGGTAGAGATAGAGCATCTATAGTCAATGGGTATCTATTGGGAATATATGATGCCACCCATGAGATACCATGATGCCATGTTGATGGTGTTGTGTGAGCATTGGGATGCAGATACAAGTTTGCACCTTTCATCTTCCCACCAGGTAAATGATGATCGATCACACTTAAGGACATACATCACATTCTTTGAGTTCCCATTCGAGGAGCGCGAGTGTATTTCTAGGGGGATCAATCATTTTGTGAGAAGAAGAGAGACATGTAATACTATTTAGGAGGGTTGATACATGATGAGAATATTAGAGCACAGATCGAGTTGCTTATGCTGCTATACTCATGAGCTCCTGTGGTGAGACAAATTATGATGCATATAGTGGCACTAGTAGTTAATCCAAATGGGCGAATGACACACTTGGATGGTGAACTGGTACACTTGGTGTGAGGGATATATGATCAATGGACAGTCTATGCATGGGGGCACTGCATTTTGGCACATTTGTACTATGATCTAGGGAGATTTTATATCGAGGAATTGGCAGTATGGTCCATTGTACGCTTCTACAAGTGTGGTACCTTGAGCATATCACGTGTACCAGGCTTGTTAGATATCCATGTACTTTAGCAGTAGAGTCCCCATGAGCATTTGACTATACTCTAAGGACACTATGGAAGTATGGGGATTTAGAGTGTTAGAGAGTGAGATTTGACTGATTGGAGGAAGATGAGATATTATGGAGACCTTATCTACTATTTCTTCAGTGGCTAGATCACACAGGGCAGTTATGGAGGATACAAATGGATAGATTTCTAGCAAGGAGGCATGACTACATTGTACGACCATTCTATTATGGACAAGTCATGTGGTAGTTTAGACAAGTGTAGAAACCACCTAGGGTGTGCTGCTTCATTAGACAATTAGTGCGGAGTGCCTCAAGGCTTGGGGATATTATTTGACTGACTATAAACCATGTTCACGAGAGTGATTCCAATGATTAAGATCATGACTAGTCACTAGCATCTGACGCTGATGATGTTCATAGCACAAATGAGTATGAGGAGTTTTGGTCATATGCACAACCAAATCTCATGTTTCCTATGGATTCCCCCTAGGTGATGTAGAGGCAACAAAAAATGAGGGTGATGAGCTAGAGGAGAGGCCAAAGGAGGTATGATATAGGCAACCAGATATTTTTACAAATGTTATCGATGAGGAGTACTAGTCTGATGTTGATCTTAGCTATGAGGACCAGGATGGAGGAGAGGATGATGAGGAGGAGGATTATGAGGAGGATTATTACTATGAGGAGGATCCACCCCTCAGTGAGGGTGATGTGGTAACTATTGAGGATTAGGATGAGTATAGAGAGTCTTCACATACTTCTAGGACTAGATCACAAGTAATAGCTACAAAAAACATCAACATGTAGAGTCAGAGGGAGGCTAGAAAATCCTACATGTCCCCTAGAGATGAAGAGGTTGACATTCCTCATGCATCTAGAGACTTAGGTGACAAAATTTTATTTTTTGCATGTCATTTAGTGATTTATGTTTTATTTTATGTGTATATATATCATGATGATGTGTTACTAATTGTGTACATGATCTATCTTGTAGGAGCAATGAGAGAGTAGCGAGAGTTCTATCGTTAGGAAACCATAGAGATAGTGCCAACATCCCTTAAGGAGGATGAGATGGATCCTAACTATGTGCCCTCAACGATTATGGATGAAGAGCCCGAGTCACTCAGACAATTTGTGAGGTTGCAAGCAATGTACGAGAATGTGAGGAGATGACTCTGTCGGTCTGAGAGTCCACTATAGTCAGCGCGAGCCTCTGCAGAGGTAGAGAGACTTCATGCAAAGCTAGCTCAAACATAGGTAGAGAGGGATCAGATGGTAGAGGAGCGGCTTGTAGCCATTGGACGAGTACATGGTCTTGAATATGCACTAAGACTCAATAGTTTGCGATCATTGTCACACACAACTATCTCACGACGTCTATGGATTGGATCACAAGTGCCAGATCCTGAGGGGTGTAGCTCTCACAGACCATTAGGAGATGATTCTGAGATACATATATGAAAATTTTGGTTTGATATATATATATATAGGCATGCACCTTAGATATTATGATGATGCATATTTTTGATATGATTGTTAAATGTTATGTGATTAATTAAAGGACTTATGGTAAAAGTATTTTAATTAATGTCTACATGATTTAACATAAACCATGTGATGTAATGTGAAACATATTTTAGTTTTAACACTAATACAACATTGGCAATGAGAAAAAGAATATGCTAAATTAAATACACTAATAAGGATCTAACTTAACATAAAAGGAATGTGAATAGTATGAAGTCTAAAGCAATTATAAAATGAATGCAAATAATTACTTTAGTGTTCAAGAAAAACACAAATCTAGTTGTCACAAATGAAGCAATGTGAAAGCTATTTTGTTAGAATAACATCAAATAACTCTAAACAACATTGTTATACCAAACATACTATTCAAAGGAGACTAGAGATAATACCGACACAAATGCATGACATTAATAGGTTCCCTAAGGGGTGTTCTATCAATCTACTTTAAAAGATACGCACCAGACCCATAACTATTATCAACTATATAAGGTCCTAACCAATTAGGACTAAACTTATCCTTTTCTTCGTTATAAGCACTAACAATTTGTTGATTTTAAAGAAGAACAAAATCTCTCCTAGAAAATGATCGAGGAATGATGTGAACATTGTGTTTCTATTGTAATGTTTTGATGTGAGCTTGGAGATGTTCAAAAGCATTAATTCGTTGTTCATCGTATCTCAAGTTGATGTAATTGTTGAGCTTTATAAGTGTCATTATCAAAAATATCTCAAAGAGCAACTCACAAAGTAGGAATTTCTAACTCCAAGGGCATAACTGCATCAGTACCACAAACAAGATTATAAGGGGTAGTTCCAATGGATGAATGAACATTAGTTCTATAGGCCCAAATTCCATAAGGGAGTTGCGTATGCCAATCTTTATGGTTGTTGCTAATTCTTTTCTTAAGGATTTGTTCAAGAATTTTATTAGTATATCCAGCTTGTCCAATGGATTGTGGATAGTAGGGTGAGAAAAAGTGATGTTGAATGTTGAAGGTTTGGAGAAATTGTTGCACTTTGTTATTCTCAAAGGGTGTTCCATTATCTGAAACAATTGTGGAAGGAAGTCCAAACTGAGCAATTATGTGTTCCATGAGGAAACAAAAAATTACTTCAGCAGTTGTTGAATGAAGAGGGATAGCTTCGACCCATTTTGTGAAATAATTGGTTGCAGTTATGATAAATGTGCATCTAGTAGAAGGAGGGGAAATTTTTCCAATAAGATCTAACCCCCATACTTAGAATGGCCAAATGGGAACATGGGCACGAAGCTCAGTAGCAGGAGCATGAATCAGATTGCTATGTTCTTGGAATTTGTGACATTGTTTAACATAGGTGTAACAATATTTCTCCATATATTGCCAATAATAACCCATGCAAAGAAATTTTTTTACTAACGAACATCCTCAAAAATGACCTCCATAGGCACCAGCATGAGCCTATTCGAGCACTAAGGGAATTGCAGAATTCTTAAGACAACATAGTAGGAGACCATTGAAAGATCTTCAATACAATGCATCTGCAAGAATCACATATTTAGTTGTGAGTTTTCATAAGCGCTTTTAGGTATTCGTTGTGCTAGGTTCAGGAATGGTACAATCCTTTAAGTAATTGTATATCATATCATACCATTAACATGAAGGAGTTTTAGTTATTTCTAAGATGTCTTCTAATGAAGTATCAATCAAAGGTTTCATGATAGTATGAATAAGGAATGTGAAATCAATAGAAGGATCAGGTGAGGATATGAGAGAAGCTGCACTAGCCATTGCATCTGCATGTTGGTTATCTTCACGTGGGATGTTATCAATGGTGAATGAATCAAATTTGTCTAATAGTTTCATGATAAGGTCCTTGTACTTTAGTAAATTTTCATGTTTAGTTTGATATGTTCCATTAATTTGTTTCATGACTAATTGTGAATCACCAAAGATCTTAATATGTTGAGCGTGAAGGGATAAAGCAACCTGCAATCCTACAATCAATGCTTCATACTCAGTTGTATTATTTGTACATAGGAAGTTTAAACGATAGGACAAGGGAATAGGGTTACTGTCGGATGGAATTAGGGCCCCTCCAACACCAGAACCTGTTCAACACTTAGACCCATCAAAGAATAACTCCCATGGTTTAATATCAGTGGGTTAAACATGATCGTTAGGAAAGGAATGAATGGTAGGGAAAGCGAAGGGAGAAGGAACATCAACTAAGTGATTGGTTAAGGCTTGACCTTTGATTGCTTTCTGTCAAACAATTTAAGATCAAACTCAGTCAACAACATCACCCACTTAGCTAGGTGGCTAGAGACATTAGTTTTATTAAAAATATATTTAAGAGAATTGAATTTTCTGACAACTTGTATTTCAGTAGTTAGTAAATAATGTTGCAACTTACTAGTAGCAAATATCAGAGCCAAAAATTATTTTTCAATTGGTGAATAGCATGTTTCATAATTGATTAAGGTGCAACTGATGTAATAAACAAGGTTATCTTTACCATGATTGTCGTGTTGAGCAAAAAATGCCACAAGAGCATGGGAAGATGTGGTAATGTACAAAATAAATGATCTATGTGGTATAGCCAGTTGTAAAAAAGGTGGAGTAGCTAAATATTCCTTTAGACTCTCAAAATATTGTTTACAATTGTCATCCCAATCAAAAGGAACACCCTTTTTAAGAAGAAATGTGAAAGGTAATGTATGGTCAACTAAAGATGCAACAAAACATCAAATAGCTTGAATGAGTCCTTCTAATGTGCGCAATTGAGAAATGTTAACAATTGCATCAATTTCATTTGTATCCACCTCAATGCCTCTATGATATATGATAAATCCTAAGAATTTACCACTTTCTACACCAAAGACACTTTTTGGATTCAATCGCAAGTTATATTATTTAATTTGTTCAAAGATTTTGTGAAGGACATCTACATTATCTTGTCAAGTTAAGGATTTAGCAAGAATATCGTCAACATAGTCTTCTAATATTTTATGAATGTAATCATGGAATATTAATGTCATTGCATGTTGATAAGTTGTGCCAACATTCTTTAAATCGAACGGCATGACGACCCAACAAAATGTTCTCCAAACTATTGTAAATGCAGTTTTGTCTTGATATTGAGGAGTAATAAGGATTTGATTATAACTAGCTAATCCATCCAAGAATGACAACAAAGCATGCCCAACAGTTGAATCCATGATCATGCCATTATTAGGAAGTGGAAAATCATCTTTTAAAGAGGCTTTCTTCAAGTCTCAAAAATCTATGCACATCCTAGTTTGTTTATCAAGGTTTGCAACCACGAGAATTTTGAGATCCAAGGAGAATAATCAATAGGTCATATGAAGCTAGCTTCAAGAAGTTTCTCAAGTTCTTCTTTAACAAGCAAATCCACCTTAGGGTGCATTTTATAGATCTTATGACAAACAAGTTTAACGTTGTTATCAAGGACAATATTATGCATCACAATTTTTAGGTCTATTCCTAGCATATAAAAATATTTCCAAGAAAATATTTTAGGAAAATCATAAAGTAAAGTAGTTGTATCTTCTTGTTCTTCATCATCAAGACACTTCCTTATTTTAATAACTTTATCATTATCATTTATGTCCATAAGTACATCAATTTTATCTCCTAAAGGGAGTGCACTAGATTTAGGACTTTAAAATTCCAAAAGTTCTTCATTGATATCACTTTTTTCTTGCTCAATAACATTTATGGTACGAGAAATATGTTTAAGGGAAGTAGGCGAAGATGGGGTATCATAAACACCAAGTATGTGTTTCAAGGTCTCATCACTATTAACATACAACAATAAAGGTGGTAGGGTAGGATCAAGCAAGTCAAGATGAGTAATGTTGAGTTTATGTTGTGGTAGACATGTGATCCCATTAATTTTTAAGGATGGTCATTAAGTAGCTTTAGTTGTTTTACAAAAATAATATCCCAATCCCTTTTTTGTTTCTTGTGTAGTAGGTTAAATAGGGACAAAAATACCTTGTTCATGTTTTCCACACCCTTTTCCATTATAGCCCAATTGTTTGACAAATGTATAACATTTCCCATAAAGTCTTTCCATTTCACGTGGGGTAGGCGGGGATTGATAATCTATCTTATCAAATTTTTATGTGTATGTTGTGGTTTCATTCGTATTGTAAGAGATAGATGTGTGAGACAATTGTTCAAAATTTTGAGTGGACATAATGGTTGGTTGGTCAGGATTTTCATCTTGCATTTTCATAAGTGTATAGTTGCTCATAATGAGGGTGTGAAGTCTAAGAATCCCCAATCATCACCAAGTAATTTGATGGAAATTATGTGTCATTCTGTTTAATGTCAAGAGGATCAATGTTAAAAGTTGGAATCAATGTTTTCAAAGGACTTGTTATTCCGGTTTCAAGATGCAAGAAACTTCTAGGTTTAGGGTTAATTTAAATTTGATATAGATGATTGTTCTAAACATACATCATGATACAATGAAGAGTTGAAGGGACTACATTCATTTCATGAATCCAAGGTCGGCCTAAAAGAAGATTATATGAGAGTTCATAAGGCATGACATGGATAGGAGTTCGCAAAGTAACCACTCCAACCATAATAGGTAAAGTGATTATCCTTGGTGGTTGCTTTGTTTTATTATCAAATCCTCAAATAGAAATGGGTATGTGAAGGATCATCATGGAAAAAATAGGCCCTTAAGTGGCAAAATTTTTAGAAAAATCAGTGTTAGGGAACTTGACATAAAAATTTGAATAAGTTATCTATATTATTTCAAAAATATGTAATAATAGAATCTATAGAAAATTGAATGTAGTTTCTAAACTACTAGGTTTATTTAAAAATAAATAAAATCTATTTGGTGAAAATTTGAAATTTCAATGCAATAGTACTTTAAATTTTAGGGAAAAATAAGAAGTAGATTAATGCATAGAGCCACCCTAACCATAATAAAATTATAATATTTTTTTATAGGAATTTATATGTAAGTAGAGGACTCATGTCTAGATGTGATGCATATTTTTTTGCAATTATTTTGAAGTAAATAATTAATTATGGAATTTTTTATTACAACTTTTCAAAAATATATAAAACTTGTATGTCTGACCACCTTAACTTGGTCAAAACTTCATGAAATTTATTTTTTATTTTTTTAATCCTATGGTATGTGAAGCATAGAATGTGACTTATGTTTTGGATTCAAAAAATGTGATATCATTTTAAAGTTAAAGATGTTTTTCAACTAGCCTATCGATTAGGACTTTAGTCATAATTCTAATAGAAAATGAATAATAATTATTTATTAAATTCAAATTAAAATAATAATTTATATTTGTGAAATTTGAGAATCTCCTCTAAAACTTTTGTTTCATCAATTTTGGGTAAAAAAAAAGTTGTTAGCCACATACCCTACAAATACCCATAATATTGCCACTTTTTGGCCCATCATGATCTTGCACATACCCAAATGGAATCAAGTATTATTTGTGATCTATCCACTTCCAATTGATCAAGAAGGCTCACACTACACACATTAAGGGAAGATCCATTATCTATGAGAGTGTGTTTGATACCTATGCGATGAAATTGAGCAATGATCCTAAATGCATCATGTTGTTTTCATAATTTCAAAGGAGAGAACTCATTTTCACAAAAAGTAATATGAAGATTATGCTTTTGAAAAAGAGCGGTCACATCACTCAAAGTGGTTCCAAGAGGGACTATTATTTATTTCAAGGCAGTTTGAAGAATGGTATTATAACTTGGTAAAGTTTGAAGCAATTCCGAAAGAGAGATTTTGGCAGGAGTATTCTTTAATTGCTCAACAAGATCATACTCCTTTGTAGGTGGGTTATAATGAGGAGCACTAGGTGGATTAGGTAATGGTAACAATGGTGGAATTATTTGTGGTAGTTGTGGGTTATTTTGTGTGTTGTATGTATGAACACCAATATCATTACTATATTGTGTGAATACATTAGAGGGATTAAGGGGATGCGAGGGTGGGTAAAGGGTAAGTTTAGGTTTATTGGAAGGATGGAGCGGATGTGACGGTGGATAAAGGATAAGTTTTGGTTGAATTACATGAAATTCCTTGAAGTTAGAAATGTCACAATAAACCATAGTGGATGCATTATATTTGATGGAGTCTTGAATAGACTCATCTATCAAAGGAAATTCATCACTCCCAAAATGTTGTAAGGGTGAACTATTGTTAACTTGTTTTGTATGTTCAAGGAAAGTATTAGAGGTATGAGAATTTTTTATCATAAGGTGATTACCACAAACATTAGTGGATGGCTTATGTGAGATTACATCTTGGAGGGCTTTATCTAGCAAATCAAAGTCATCACAATCAAAGGGTTTGAGGGAGGGTGTTTCAGTAAGGGTTTTATATTTCTCATTACAAGCATTAGAGGATGAAGTGAGTGAGAGGACACCCTTAAGGGTTTCATCTAACTTATCAACATCATCACTACTAAGTGGCTTGGATGAGATGTTCTTTTGAATTTGAATGATATGTTTAATTGGATCGTTTGATGTGTCATTTGATTGATATTGGAGTTTTGTTATAGTTTCCTCAATGTAACCTAATCTAAAAGGACTATGTTCAAGACAGTTGAAAATGGAACTTGTAAAATTTTAAGACTATCCATAAATGCCATGAAAAGAGATGAAATGTATGCTAAGAAAATAGAGAAATCTTAAACTAAAAATAGAAAGGAAATGACAGAAAAGAGAAAGATGTAATACAAGAAATTAAAATCTAGAAATTCTAATAAAAAACTATAAAGGGATTGATTCGCCCTAGGTGGCGAATGAGTCCTAGGAGATGAATTTTTAATTTTTTTCTAATTTTTTTGTGTTTTTTTTGTAAATTTTGAATTCTGTATAATGCAATTTCAGTATGCAAATTCAAAGACAAACAAGAATGCAATAATTTAAAGTAAATAATGCTTTTACTAATGCAATGTTTCTAAGAATCATAAAACAATGGAAGAGCCTACAATGATGAAGACCTAAAATGCAATTATAAATGTAAATCAAAATGTTATTTTTTTCAAACGTCAGGTTCACCAAAATGTGACATAGATTTTTGGACCCAATGGACTCTTTGACTCTTATACATTTTTTCACCTAAAAGGAGAGAGATTAGATCCAAAAATGCTTATGTGACACTCAAATCAGGATGTATGCAATGTGATAGGATGTTGATGAAGTTAACTCAATGCAATAGATTAATCTATATGACTAAAAAAAAATGTAAAACTAAGATTTATGGTTTGTTTGAAAACATAGTGTAATATGCAGAAAGATAGAAATAATGAGCAAAATGCAATATTTGACTAAACAAAAGGTTGTTTCTAAGAATTTGTGCACTTGGGAAGTAGTAGAGGATTGAATGAAAAACTAGAGAATTGATGAAATCTACATTTTAACTGACTAGAACTCATTCGCCACCTTGGGGATATAAGTCCCAAATCAGGACTTTTTTGTACACAACTTGTTTTTTGACAGCCAAGGATTTGAAATAGCACCTGACTCAATTCTGCATCTTAGGTGGAACTTATTCACTAAGCATGGAAAATTAGTCCATTTTATGATTCCTACAAATTCAAAACTCACATCTGCACCTTGATACCTATACAACAAATTTTGATAGAATCCTGATTCTAGATCTCAAAATATCTCTGCGAAACAACTTAAAAGTTTTTGTCTAGTGGGGGGTTTTCCTTGGTCAAACCCCTAGATAGGTAATTAAACCTTGAATGAATATAAATATGCATAAACCCTATCCTTAGATGTGTTAAAGACTAGGAAATATTGAAAGATGAAAGAGGCCTTATCCTATTGTTCTAGAATAAGACATGCAAGATTGATTGAAATGATGCAAGATCTCTACTCTAGAGACCTTACAACACATGAAACATGGATATGAAATGACATGCAAATACTAAATAAACATGATGAAAACCTTCATCTAAAGATAGAGTGAAAATGGAAGATGGAATCAATAGGAAACCAAGTCCTTAGGCCTGATTTTGTGGCTAGTTGCACCTCTTCACCCTAGATTTCTTCATGATTCACCATAGGCATCCATGATTAACCCTTTTCAATGTTGGATCTTGATAAGATTAGTGAGCTTCAAGACCTGCAAAAACCCTACTTTGTTGTCCTAAAACTTCAAGTTTTGATGATGCAACTTGTTGTTGTATGCTTTGCTTTGAAATTGCTCTTGGAGAATGATAATGTGTTGATAAGATATGATCAAAAAGTTGTGTAAAATGACTTAAAATGTGTATTTATAGGAAACAATACCTTATTTTCCCATTAATGAGATGTAAGAGGTTGAAATTCACTGGAAATAAAAGTTAAATTGATTAAATTCCCACTTGATTTTGAATTTTCCCTCAAAGGGGACTCATTCGCTACCCTTGGTGAATGGGTCCCACTAGAGGGACACATTCACCCAAGGTGGTGAATTGGTCCCACTATTGCTATTAGAAGGTGGGTTGTCGGGGTATGATGCTATTAAATGTTGTTTGTCAGGTTTTATGTGATTTCACATGTGAAATAGGCCTCTAGATCAAAATTAATAGGTTTAAGGGGCCTATAAATGTTGTTTTGAAGGGGAAATGATGTGAAGGGGTCAAAAGTGGGTCTAACTATGCGTGAAATTGTCTCTTTTCTGAAGAGGGTCTAGTTTTCTATGGCACAGAAGGAAGACAAAGTTAATTAATGAAGGGGTAATTTATTTGAAAATGGATAATTATCTCTTATTTAATTAAATAATGAAATATTCTTTACTTAAATAGATAAATGGATAAAAATTTAGTAAATGGAATTTGATTTTTAAATAATTAATGATGGTAAAACTTGTTGAATGTAATGATTAATAAAAACATGGTAAACTAAAGTGATTAATGATGACAATAATTAGGGTCGATGATTAGGTAAATAATTTTAGTGTGTATAATTGCTTTGATTTTAAGGACTAAAAAATGTATAATGGTGTTAGTTCTAAAGTATTTACTAGTAGAGGGGTATGTGTAGGATCATCATGGAAAAAATAGGCCTTTAAGTGGCAAAAGAATTAGAAAAAATAGAGTTAGGAAACTTGACGTAAAAATTTGAATAATTTATCTACATTATTTCAAAAATATGTAAGAATAGAATCTATAGAAAATTAAATGTAGTTTCTAAACTAAAAGGTTTTTTTTTTAAATCTATTTGGTGAAAATTTAAAATTTCAATGCGAGTAGTACTTAAATTTGGGAAAAATAAGTAGTTGTCTATCTAACCACCTTAACCACAATAAAATGATAAAACAATAATAATATTTTAGAAATAAGTAGAGGACTCGTGTCTCGCTGTGATGCATATTTTTTTGTAATTTTTTTTGAAGTAAATAATTAATTATGAATTTTTTATTACAACTTTTTAAAAGTATAGAAACTCATATGTCTGACCACCTTAATTTGGTTAAAACTTCATGAAATTCATTTTTTTTTAAGTACTATACTATGTGAAGCATAGAATGTGACACATGTTTCAGATTCAAGAAATGTGATACAATTTGAAAGTTATAGATTTTTTTCAATCAGCCTATCAATTAGGACTTTAGTCGTAATTCAAATAGAAAATGAATAATAATTATTTATTAAATTCAAAGTAAAGAATCATTTATATTGGTGGAAATTTGAGATTATCCTTTAAAAACCCTTTTCATTTCATCAATTGTGGGTTAAAAAAAGTCATCAGCCACATACCCTACACATACCCATCATATCACCACTTTTTGGCCCATCATGATCTTGCACATACCCAAAGATTTTATATTCTATAAATATATATGATATTTAAGAGGGAGGGTGATTCAGTTGGAGAAATTTTAACCTTTAAAACTTTCACTAGAGGTTAGATCAATAAACATTCACAAATCCTTTACTCTCCTAATGTGATTAATCATTAAGGGTAGAAGTAGAAACAAAAAGAAGTATTAAAACCATACATAATAACACCATATTTATGTGGAAAACCCAAAAAGGAAAAAAAAAACGATGAGGATTAGCTCACAATATAAATAATTCCAAAAATCAAATACAAAGGCTCATTGTTGGAAAGGCTCACTGCCAAGATAGGACTTACATGTCCAAAATAGGACTTATTGTCCAACAAGGGTTAACCACCCAAAGGGCTAACTACCACAAAATTACAAAGAAGATAGAAGAGGATAGTTATAGGGAGAAAACTATTTCAATGCAACCAATATTTCAACCACAATTCACTCACTCACTTGCAAACATACAAAAAAGATGTGGAATTCCTTCAACTCACTACCTTTGGAACCCTAAAAATAAATTCAGACTGAACTGCTCAAATTAGCATCACATACACATGTTTCTCACATCTATCTTGCACCTATCTTGCTTGTATTCATTCTTCACAAATATTTCAATTTCTACTTATACCTTCTTCAACCTTGAAATTCATCCAAGGTTGGCCACACATCATCGGTATTTACAAATTCAAATTAGGTTGGTACCAAGACATTCTATGGTGGAATTAGAATGAGGGAAATCCAAAAAAAAACTTAACGAGTACCTAAATATGTCCCAACATGCCTCAACATGCTTCCATTAACTTCGTTAGTAGTGTGTAACACAAGGTCAGCCAATGCCCATGTAAACACATAAATCAATTAAGCACACACAACCTTAACACAATCCAACATTTTAGACAACAAATTTCGCTTGAACACATCCTTACTAGCTGTAGACATGTGAAATTAGCATTATGCACTTAGTTCACATTCATCTACTCATAAAGTTAATCAAGTTCATTAAATCCATTCATTAGGAAAATTGGGTTCATTTAATCTCTAAGGATTATCCACTTAAATTGAATAAATTAACTTTATTTTATTTAAGCCTATCATTCCCTCTTTGATTAAATAAATCAAGATTTTATTTAATTAAATCTCAAAAGTCATATTTCTCCCTCCTGATTTAAATGAATCAAAATATTCAAGCCAAATGGGTCAAAATCACCTAAACATCATCTAAGCTAATCTAATCTTGATTAACCTAATCTAATCACCCATCACATCCTCTAGCTTTTCCCACTTGCACCAATATGGAATAGGTACATGTTATGCTTTTAGATGTCTTTTAATCTTTGTCATTGGTTACATTTTTATAAGCATTTACATGTTAGTTCATAGGAGCATTTTGATAAGTTTTCATATAACTAACCCATGCTTGAGGTTTAAGTGTTTGCAAAATTTAGGTGCTTCATCATGGCGCTAGAAGGAGGGCTAAGTTTTAGAGAACTTGTTGTCTTAATATGGAATTTTTTGCTGATTTAGTTAATCATGTTTTGATTTAGAAAAGTTAATCTTTCTATTTGTTCTTCTCTCATTCACCTATGAGAGAATGATCTTCTTTGGTGTTTGTATCAAATTTTATAGCTATCAAATTATGAAATAGCTGGCTAGAAATATTTTAGGCTGCATTACTTTCACGTATCTATGCTTCTATTCGTGATCCTACTCTTTGAAAATTTGATAGTTCATCTTTTTTCTTGGAGTTTGAAGAACACTCTGCATAAACAGAGGACAAGAATTTCTGAATTTAATTTTTGTTTTCAATATACTGTCGTCATCTTTATCTTTTGTGGAATTTTTGTCCAGCATTTTTTTTGTTTTAACTCTAAGATAGCTGAAATAAACAAGCTAGCATGAGAGACATCTTCTAGGCTCATAATATCAACCTAACTGCCTTTGAACTTCTCTAATAAATGGTTTTCTTCCATTCCATCAATGGACCTCTTTAATAGACCAAGATAGACATCTTTGACTATGCTAACAGCGGACCTGTGAGGAGATATCTTTGACTACACTGAGAGCCTTACTTCCTCTTCCATATTTGTGTGCTTGTCTGAGTTTGACTACACTGACTGCCTTTGAACTTCTCCAGTAAATGTGTTTTTCTTTTGTGCCATGATCTGACACTCCCTAAGTGATCTTCAAATGATATTTGCTGCTCACTGGACTTCGTACCTTTGGAATAATCTTGGAGTGATATCTTTTGATCATGTGATATTTCAACCCTTTGTTTTCTCCATGCTTCCAATAGATACATTGATCCATTAGAGAGAGCAATGAATATGTGCAACACTATGTTGAGAAATGGTGAAATAGGTCATAAAAGGCACATCATTCACTGAATTCATAGAATTTAAAATGTTCCTTGCGGGCTGTTCTAGAGGAAGCAAAATGTATGTTTCCCAATCCCAGGCTTGCACATTTAACTCACATGCATTACTTGTGTAGGCCAGTGAATAGGTTTTGTGTTTTTTTAAAATCTTTTGCAATTGGCGGGCATAAGTTTGAGTTTCATAGCTTTCGCCCCATCTATGGCCATTATTGCCCGTCTTATCATGAAGAAAAAAACATCACCTTAAATGCTTCACATAGCTTTGCTTAAACATACGTGCATCTTCCAATATGATGGTTTTTGAAAGGTTAAGTCTGATTGCTAATAGCACCCTTTGTCTATTAAATTTTCTTTTGGGTCAAGGGCTAAAAACTCCATGAAAAGAAAGCATTAAATTTGAAAATGTTGTACACTAACAAAGGGATGATGAATGGTCTACCTATATTTCCTTCAATGATATGCCTTTGGTCTACCATCCATTATTTGCTTTATTAAAGTGTGTTGACAATCTAGTCTTTCTATTTGCAGGTATCATAGAGCTGTCTTCTTGATTAGGATCAGGGCAGTTTGAAAATGTGAGGAAAGCAGGGAACATAGCTCTTAATCTACTACGTACAAAAATTAGATCTAGCTTTTTCCCATGCTAAGGGAATATCTTATGGTGAAAGTTTTTTTTCATAGGGATCCCAACTACCTCCTTAGTTCCTAGTCAACTGTGTTAGTTCAAGAAAAAAAATTTAACACCTTTATTTCCTGTCTCGTTCGTATGCGTACTAATATCACTTTCCTGAAAGATTGCACTTGTTAAGAATTACACTCACCAATTGCAGTGGCTTGATATTTGTTAGCTAGAATCTCTCAATGCTATTTGTTAACTAATCTTTCACGCACCCATCACATTGATCTTTTTCCTACCAATTGCATTAACTATGATCATAAACATTTATTGGGTAATATCTTGCTTGATATCGAAATATATATGTCCATTTCAAACAATTTTGTCATATGACAAGCAGGTGGAAGAGGGAGTAAAGTACACTGGTTTTATGTTCTTTTCACTATTGTCAAACCTCATTTAATGCTCTTTACCTTTTTGTGAACGATAGAGCTCATCTTTGTTCTAAAATGTTGCTAACATCTAGGTTCCTATTTATTTTTGTTGTCTTCATGCAATCTGAATTGGAGGATTATGGATCTCATTGAAATTTCATACTAATATTTGACTTTCAGAGTGGAGCTTCATATCATTAGAATTAATAATTGTAGGATTCTTAGTAAATTCTTTGCATATTAATTCAAAATCACTAGTCTTTCATTTTAAATTGTTTGAGCTAATGCTTAAAAACCCTTGTATATGTTTTTCATTTGAAATCACTAGTCTTCCTTTAAAAGGTTTCCTCAAATGATTGATAAATCTTGTGTATGTTTTTAGAAAATTGCAATACATGCCTAAATCTTATTTGTGATGCTTGTAGGAAAAGGAGGACAAAGAAGGTGAAAGGAAGACGAAGCAAATGCAAGAAAGGAGGGATTTTTTCGTTTGCACAAGGAGGTTGCTAGAAGTGATCTTCAAAGAAACTTGGAGGGAATTTGAGCATCAAATTTGAAACTTAAGAGCATTTTTTAATGCTTGGAGATTCCATCTTACGCCTTAATTTTCTATTTTAGGCTAACTCATTTTTGGTTTGGGCTTTAAAATGAACATTACCTAGGCTTTCAATTTTCATGGCAAAAGGGTTAAAAAAAAATTTAGGCAACATTGACTAGATTTTGTTTAAGGTTGAAAAAATTGAACAAGGCAAGTCTCACATCTCATTTTGGTGCTTTAAAATGAATCAAGATCATTGCTTTGTGGATTTAAAACGAACATGTGCAACTTTGTTTTAGTGATGACTTACTTAAACTAATATTATTGAAAAGGACGTATGTGCTTCTCTCGCACTTCACAATGATCTTGAGAATCAAAAGGCCATTTTGATAATCTTAGGTTGAGATAAAGTGATCACCTCCACACTTCAGTTTAGGATTAAAAATTGAATAAAATATTCTACGAGTGTAAATAAATTTATTGCATGTGTTCTCCCTTTGTTTCTAAACAAGGGTTGATCGAACTATGAATAAGTTTATTCACTTTTGTTTATCTTAGAGGGCCTACCTTGGGGAAAAAGTACTCACCCAAGGGAACGACTGAACCGGTAACACTCTGAACCCAACAGTATTTCTAGTTGGGATATAAATGTGGGTATTGGAAGAAATGCCAATATCATGTGGTTGATTCTGACGAGATGGATCCAAAATGGGACTCTCGCCGTATTGGTCAATCTCCACGAACGAAAAGTCCTTATTAAAACCCATGTTTTAGAATTGCCAAAATCCTTAATCTATTTGTTGGTGCAAGAATGGTCATTCTAAAGCCACCCTACATGTTTACAGTCTTTAGTAGAAATGGAAAACATGCCATGGGATTTTCATGGGTGTTGATGCTTTGTTGCCCCGTATAAGTGAGTGTCATGCAGGGGAGCGAGTGGGGTCAAGCATCTAACCATTTGCTAAAGATAAGCGTAGCTAGACTTGTCCAAGTGGGGAATCAACAAATATTGTCTTTCGTATCCATAGGATTGTACTTGTTCTTGGTTACAAAACACTTTGCTTGTTCGAAAACATTTGGAAACAAACTTTCAACATGATCCTCAAAATTTCAAACCCTTTAGGAGGAAAATACCATTGACCAAATTCTCATGTTATTGCTTGCCCTTAGGATTACATCCTTAGAGGTTTCTAAACACTTGAATTTACATCTCCATTTTCCCACTAAAGTTAAACAATAGGTAACCGTTGCCTTAATTTCATCAAATTTTCTCATAATATACCTTGTGAAATGAGAAGAAGTTGAGACATTGGACATCCAGTTTGAAAACCTAATCAAGAAGTGTTTGTGGTAAAAACAAAGTCATTAAGCAAAGATGAAATAAAATTGGACCCCACACATGTGTCTCCAATGATTTCATGCAAAATCAAGATCAAGAAACCAAAGGTGAAATCCCTTAGTCTGAAAGCCCATAAAAAATGTCTCTCTATGCTATACAAATTTAGAAAAAGACTACTTTTTAACTTTTACAGAAAGGCTTGAAGGAACAATCCTAGTTTGTATTCATTCTATTACTGCCAGAACCCAAATCTTTGTAGAGAGTTTGAACATCTTGTTTAGAGAAAAGCTTGTTCTTCAATACCAAGGTCTAAGTAAACAAGTGTCTTTTTAGGTACATCCTTGAACATCAAAAACAAAAATCATCTCATCAACAACTCTTCAAAAATCTTGGAAAAATAATTTATGTTAAACTTTGGGAAAAGCATTTGAAATCAATCAAAAATCACCTTGTTTGATTGAATGTGTGTTGATGCATCCTTCTACACATATTTGATGAAATTATCAAAACTTGTGAACAAATTCATCCCTTGACAACATCCAACATCTTGGGATTTAGGAGTTCATTATCAAAAATAATCTTATTTGGATAGGAGTGTTTAGATGAATCCTTCTTCTCACACCTAGACAAATTATCATCTTATGAACAATTTAAATCTACGACAACATCCAACCTCTTAGAGTTCATGAGTCCACCAAAATCTGAATCTAGAACAAATCAATCCTAAATCAAGTCCTAAAGTTTAACATTTCCCTTCAAGATTCTAACAAGAGTCCCAATCATCCATCAAAACATCCATCTTACATCCATATCATTATCACCCTTTGATCCTTAAATTACCCTAAAATTTCTCTTTTATACCTAAAGTTAGATCAATCCAAAATAATTAAAGAATTCACCTTCCGTATTCTTGAAGATTGATCCCTATTTTATGGTGCAAACTAGATCACAACACAAGAGGAACATCGAAGACAACAAAGAAACATCTACTACAAGTGACTTAAGTCAAACCACTCTTGAAATGAATCCCATTGGGTCTGGAAATCTCACAGTTAACCTTCTGGCATCTTCGCAAGACCACCAAGAGGAATATCTTATCAATAACCCCTTTAGAATGACACATGACAAAATAACTGAAATGCTTCAAAATCCGAAAAACCATAAGATCATCAATACCATGATGAGGCTTAACCCTTCATTATACATGCTTGAACTAGGAAAGCAAGGGGCCAAATTGCCTTTGGATTTTGACATGAGTACCATAGTGGAGACATTTTTCCTCCAATCTCATCCACCGTTCCCATCTCATCCACACCCCCATCCCAAAATATCACTCAAAACATTCCGCAAATCATGACATCTTTTGCTCCAACCCAACCTAACATTAATAGGGGAAATGCATTTCTCAATACTATTTAAGCACACCCCCTTGTTAATAATCAAAATTTGGATGCAAACACCACCTCAGAAAAAAACATACACAAAAACCCATTACGTAAGAATGTTCCTCTCACCTTCCATCATAATCCATCATCATCATTCTTCCATGCAACACCTCAAACTTTTGTCCTCACAAATTCACAAGAGCAAGGAGACATGTTCAGACCAGGGGGCATCTTCAACACCACAACATTTTCGCAAGAACTCACACCCCTTCCACCATTACCATCATCATCCACACCACTCCTTGGTTTAGGGCTTCCACCTTTACAAAGTTTCAATCAAACCAACATCCCGAATATCAATCAAAACATCACACAAACTTGTCATTGAAATCGCAACAATAGATGAAAAACGCACAAGCAATTGCAACATCATCAAACACCCCCCTAACATCGCAAAGCATGGTCTCTCAAGGACCAACCACCACCCCCACCACCACCAACTTCCACCACATCAAAACAATACAACCCAACATTGCAAGCTACTTTTCAAAGAGTATTCCAACAAGTGTAGAAACAAAAAGCCATACAACTAGATGCTCAAGCTACACACGCTGCATTACAAGCGCAAGAGGCCGCACAAGCCCAAGCTTTATGGCAACAACAACAACAACAAGCCACCTGAGCCACTCAAACATTGTAAGCATTACAAGCACAAATTCTATTACAACAACAAGTAGCACAAGCACAAGCCCAAGCACAAGTAGCGCAAGCACGAGCTCAAGCTTAGGAAAATGCCTAATATCAAGCACAACAAGCACAAGCACATGCACAACTTCTTGCACAAAAACAAGCCACACACATGCAAGCATATCATCAAGCAATTAAGCAATATCAAGAGTAGCAAGAAGCAATTGAATTGGAAGCCCAACAACAAGCACAACAACAAGCACAAATCTTACCACAACAACAACAAGATCAACAACAAGCGTTGTTTATACAACAACAAGTGGAAGCCTCCCTAGCTCGGTAGAATATACACATCCCATTGAAAAAAACATCAAACAACCCACCCATCCAACCCACAATCAAAACACCCCAAAACACTTTCATCCTACCCCCTGATCCACAAAATGATGTGACGACACAAATCAGGTTGCTCTCACAAAAAATGCCCGATCTTCAATCAGGGCAAACCATAAAAACACCAAGCAACTTGTGTCCCTACCCATTCAACATGAGCCTAGTGATGAAACCATTCCCCAATGGATTTGAGATCCCCAAGTTTGACAAATATCGTGGGATGGGAAACCCTAAAGATCACATCAGGGAATTTCAGGTTCATTGCATGGAAGTCACATACAACGATATTTATCTGATGTGGCTATTTCCTAGGAGTTTGGCTAGCCATGCTATGGAATGGTTCTCTTGTCTACCTTCAGGCATTAGAAAATTTCAAGAAATTATAGACGCATTCATTAAGAAATGTGCATGCAACATTGCAATGGATGTTAGTCTATAATAACTCTCAGCTCTGAAACAAGGAAAGGGTGAATCTTTCGCTTCATTCCTACAATGATGGTGATCCAAGGCCAATCAGAGCAAGTGGACCATGCCTGAGGAACAACAAGTTTGCACCATCATAGCCAACCTTGACGGTCTCTTGGAATTTCATCTCAAGGTTCAAGGAATCACCACATATGACCAATTGATCCCCAAGGCTCTTAGCATTGAATGAGCCCTCATGACTCAACCAGTGGGATCAACCTCATACCCAAAACAACAGAACAACTGCCCATCTTCCAACTACAATGATAAACCGTGCACGTTGGCAAGGAACAAAAACATTACTATTGATGGTGTCATCAACACCAAGGTGGTCATTAGTGCCCCTCACCAAAATACACCTTCACCACAAATCCAAATCCAACACCAAAAAAATCACCAGACAACACAAAAACTAAACCACAATCTGACAATCAATAATCTCAATGATTAAAGGGGACCACCTCAACAGAACAAGAATTATCCCAAACAAAAGTACACTGCTTTGGGGGAACCATTAGAAGTCATCATGAAAAAGATGATAAATGAAAAAATCATCAAGGCCCCTACCTTTGAAAATTACCAAGAACTAGATGTGAAACCTCCTTGGTATAACGAGAATCAACTTTATGAATTCCATAAAATCAAAGGACATATCACAAACAGTTGTATGAGATTAAAAAACATAGTCCAAGATCTCATCGATCAAAGAATTATAAACATGGAACAACCAACAAGAGACCAACATCTTAAGATATACACGAATTTGATGCCCAATCATGGCAATAAAGGGAAAGGAACCCATGCAAACGTGAACCATGTGTACGAAACTATTGTTGCCTCCCTAGATGAATACTACACAGTCATCACCATCAAAAGTGCCCATGCTGATTGTGGAGTCACCACAAGAGGCGGGAAATTTACCATCGCAGGATCATCCTAGCCAAACAAAGTCCCTACATCTAGATCTATCCCCAATGGCTACAATGTCCCAGACCAACTCAAGAGAACGTCAACACAAATCTCCATCATGGAGTTGCTAAAAATATCATCTTCCCATAGGAAAATTCTTGAAGAAGCGTTGGCCTCATCCACTGTCCCCACAAATCTTGATGCGGAACAATTCCAAGCTATGGTCAGAAATATCATTACAACAAATCACCTCACATTCTTTGACTAGGATTTCCCCGCTCAACCATCTCACAACCGTGCACTTCACTTAGAAGTCATAGTACATAAGAGAAAATTCAAAAGGGCCTTGGTGGATGAATGTTCGAGTTTGAATATATGTTCTCTCAACCTCATCAAACAATTAAAAATGAAAGGGTATTACAATAAGAGCATATGACGATCAAGAAAGAGTGTCCCAAGGAATGATAAAACTCCCTATTCAAGTAGGGTCAGCTCTCATGGAAACCACTTGTTAGGTCTTGGACCTTGACTTACAATATAACATCCTTCTGGGACGTCCATGGATTCATAAAATGAAGGTAGCAACATCAAATTTCCATCAATGTGTGAAATTCATACATGAGGGACAAGAAGTTACCATCCACGGAGATCCTGAACCCTTCTCCTATTGCGAAAACCTTGAAGAAAAGTACTATACAATCCCCCAAGTACCAAAAAATGATGAGGGCCCATCTACACCATACATCGATCTTGCCACTCTCGCATCCACTTTTGTGACAGAGACACCCGCCACTCCTACCATTCCCAACATCTCTGACATTAAGGTCATCATCCAAGATAACGATTGTGGAAACTACATGATGCCTAAAAATGATTTTATGGTAGGAGAGTTACCACAATCTCCTAGATAACGGGGATGTCTGCAAATAAATGAAGCCTCCACATCCCAAACATCTCCTAAAGACCATCCCACCTTCACAAGATGGGGGAATCTTGGCCGAGAAGTTATTAAAGCAGATCCATCTCATATGCTATACCAAGATGAAAGACCAGCAGTTGATTTACCAATGGATGATAGAAGCAAGGGTTTACAAATGATGCTCACAATGGGCTATGATAGAATTCAAAGACTTGGGAGAAATGACAATGGGCTTATAACACCTATCATACTAGAGATGCGACCAATAAAAAATATTGGCCTTGGATGTACCCCTCCAAGTATAACCATACCTGGCCTCAGTCATCCAGTTAGAAGGCTTAATAATCCTCCTTAGCCAACCACAGTAGAACTACGTCTACCAGTATCTACAGGTCGCATCATACATAACTTTACATTTTATATAACCGATGTTTGTAGTAGTAGTGATGACGAGGATCACCTAACCAACTTACCTAGGCTATTTGATGATACCACTCTTTGCATGATTAGTACCCTATCTTTTGAATCAGACCACCAAAATCATGACATCCACCTAGTATATCCCCAACTCATCGACTATGACCAACGAGGACCACCGGTTCTTGATACATTCAAAAATGATGAAGTGCTCTCGGAATTCATGGGACTATGGGAAAAAATTCCATGTGGCAATCACAAAGTAGGGTTCCTAATCGAGCTAGATACACACACCTATTATGGGGAAATGATTGAATCCCTCAGTTACAAAAGTGAAAAATTAAGAATCATATCTCAGTCCTTGAGTGAAAACCACACTGTGGCACTCTCTGACCAGAAAAAAGTAAAAAGAAAGGATGCATCGAATGATGAAAACCTCTCTAAGGAACTCGAGGATTGGGGATTCAATCTTCCTTTCCAAGCTATTCATCAAGAAAAGTTAGCAGTCTTGGCAGAAAAATGCAATCCGGTCAATCTAGGAACAAAGGAAGCCCCGCATATCACATTCTATGTGGAATCATTACTATCAGAGGAACATGAGCTCCTAGCAACATTCCTAAGAGAAAGATAGATAAACTTCACGTGGAGCTATGCTGACATGCCAGGACTTGATTTGGAGACTGTGGTTCACCATTTAGCAATATATCCCGAAGCAAATCCTGTCAGACAAAAGCTTCAAAAAATGCACCCTCAAATAGCCTTGCTAGTCAAAATGGAGATAAAAAAGCTATTAGATGTAGGATTCATCTAACCAATAGATTACCCAGAATGGGTATCAAACTTGGTACCTGTTTCAAAACCTGATGGGAACATTAGAATCTGTACAGACTTCAGAGACTTGAATAAGGAATTTCCAAAAGATGACTTCCCACTTCCAAACATTGACATGATTGTGGATATGATAGGTGGACATGAAATGTTGTCACTAATGGATGGATTCTCAAGGTACAATCAGATCATGATAGCTAAAGAGGACCAACATAAGAAAATTTTGCTTGTCCATGGGCGACCTATTGTTGGAATATGATGACATTCGGCTTAAAGAACGTAGGAGCAACATACCAAAGGGCCATGACATTGATATTCGATGACATGATCCATAAGATGGTTGAAGACTATGTTGAAAAAATTCTAGCCAAGTCTAGAAAGAGAAAAGATCACATAGCAACCCTTAGTGCCATCTTTGATAGGATGGAGGAGTACAAGGTCAAATTAAACCCTAAGAAGTGCGTATTCAGCGTACAATCAAGAAAATTGCTAGGATATATATAGTATCAATGAGGGGTATTGAGAAAGATCCAGCAAAGGTAAAATCAATCCTCGAGATGGAGGCACCAAAGACATTAAAGCAATTAAGAGGTCTCCAAGGCAGGCTCTAATCCATTCATAGATTCATAGCATAGTTGGCGGACAAACATAATCCATACTCTCACCTACTCCACAAGGGAGTAGTGTACAAATGGGTTAGAAAGTGCGAAGAGGAATTCAACAAAATCAAATAATATCTATTGACACCACCAGTATTAATACCACCAATTCCAAGAAAACCATTGATTCTCTATGTATTAGCAACAACAACAGCCCTTGGAGCTCTCCTAGATCATCATGACAAAAATGGAACAGAAAAGGCCATTTATTACATTAGCAGAACAATGGTTGTCCATGAGCTAAACTATTCATTCATCGAGAAAGCATGCCTAGCAGTAGTGTTTGCATCTTATAAATTTAGACATTGCATGTTGGCACACAAAATAAAGCTCATCACCAAAATTGATCCTCTCAAATACTTATTGTCAAAGGCAATGCTCATAGGAAGAATGGCCAAATGGGTGATGATACTATCAGAATACAATATTGAATATGTGGAGAGGAAAGCAATCAAAGGCCAAGTCATCGAAGATCAACTTGTAGAAGCACCAATCTATTCTAAGAATCCTCTCATCTCAGAGTTTCCAAATGAATCTATTTTTAATCTCAATGTAGCTAACCACTGGAAACTTTACTTTGATGGCTTATACACACAGCATGGATCAGGAGATGGCATTTTCTTTATCGCCCCACAAGGGGATTGCATACCAAGGTCCTACAAACTAGCATTTCCCTTCACTAATAACATTGCAAAATATGAGGCTTTAACCATAGGTCTCAGAGTATACAGAGACTCCCAATTGATAATAAGTCAAGTGAATGATGAATACTAGACCAAGGATGACAAGCTCACTCCATACAAGAAATTGTTGGAGACTCTCAAAGAATCCTTCATCGAAATCACATTTGACCAGATACCTAGAGCCAACAACAGAGCAGTAGATGTTGTGGCAACAATTGGGTCCCTACTAGACATCCCCAACAATGTTCCAAAATATGAATTTTTGATAGAGCAGCTTCTCATTCCCGCATTCAAGGTACTAGAATCAAAATTCGTGTGTGAAATCATTGGTCCCAGTGATCCTTGGTACCATGACATTTATACATACCTTCAAATAGGAGTCATACCTGCTGACTTACCATCAAACCTAAAATGAACCTTTTTCAAAAAGGCATCCATATTTGTCATCCTAGGAGATACCCTATATCGTAGGAGCATAGAAGGAACCCTACTGCACTGCCTAAATGCTAGGGAGGCAGTAATTGCTCTAACTAAAGTACACAATGGTATCTATGGTTCACACTCTAGTGGAATGACCATAGCTAATAAATTGCTGAGGATGGGGTATTATTGGCCCACAATGGAATGAGAAGTACATGACTATGCTAGAAGGTGTCTACAATGTCAGAAACATGGGGACCTCATCCATACTCTAGCTCAAGAGCTTCATCTTATCGTCACACCATGGCCCTTTTCGCAGTGAGGACTCGATCTCATTAGCAAAATCACACCCACTTCATCTAATGGCCACAAATTCATCATAATCACAACAAAGTACTTTACTAAGTGGGTGGAGGCCATACCCATGACATACATAACTAGGAAGCAGATTTCAAAGTTCATCTTGAACTATCTCATTTGCTGATATGGTGTTCCACAAGCCATTATCTCAAATAATGGGACACCATTCAAGAATTAGGAGGTTCATGACTTATGCAAAAAATTGAAAATCCAACATCACTTCTCCACCCCATATTATCCCCAAGGCAATGGCCAAGCAGAAGCTACAAAAAAAACCATTTTGAAAATCTTCAAGAAAACAGTTAATGACATAGGTCGTGACTGAAATTTATAGCTTCATCCTGCCCTCTGGGCCTATTGAACTAGTATCTACACACCCACCAGCACCACCCCCTTCTCCCTGGTCTACGGATTAGAAGCAGTACTCCCCATTGAGATCGATATCCCATCACTCAGGATATCACTGCAAAACCTCGTCACAGATGAAGAGTAGCAAGTGTCAAGATTGAATGAGCTGGAGCTACTGGATGAGCGACGAATAGATGCTTTGAATCATTTGCAAGTCTATTAGAATAGACTCAAAAGGAGCTACAATAAGAAAATCTGAAGCAGGATGTTCCAAGTTGGAGAACTGGTATTAAAAGAGAATCAAAAGAATTTCCCAAACCCAAGCAACAAAGGAAAGTTTGAACCCAATTGGTTGGGACCATTTGTCATCACAACAAGTTACAAATTAGGGGCATATCAGTTATCAACACCCGAAGGAGACCCTCTGCAAGAGCCCATGAATAGCTCTCATCTTAAAAATTATGCCTAAATATTTCAAGGTATAGAACCAAAAAATCCAAAAAAAATCATAAAATGTCCTGAAAAAATGGTTACTTCAACAAAAACCTAGAAAACAGGCATCTTGGTGACAACAAAAAAAATTAAAAAAGCAAAAAATCCAAAAAAAAAATTAGAAAAAGGATAAAAACCACTTTGGAAAAATCGTCCTCTAGTGAAAACCACTTTGGTGGCACTTTGGACAAGTACCTTGGTGAAAACCTGGCAAACAGGTGCCTTGTGTAAATAAGCATTTTCCATCCATCATGATCTTTATAGCTTGTTCTACATCATTCATCCATTATGCTTCCATCATCCATCATATTCGGATCTCCATCCATCACTCATGCACCTGCATCTGCATCATAGCTTGGTCTTGTGTTCGCATCATGAATCCTCCTAGTACTACTCAACTCATCCTTAAGGTCAGTTTGTCCTGCCTTTATCGGAGTAGTCTATTGCATCATGCTGGGAGCATGTTCTCATTGGATCAGATTCATGTATTTTCTTAAAGTCCTAAATATCAGAAGATCAAAAAATCAAAAAGCATCAAAACATATCAAAATCCCAAAAACATGTCAAAAAGTTTTGTCAAAAAAGCTAAAAAACAAAGTCATCTTTTCGAACTACGGGTCTTTGAGCCTTGAATGTAGGAAACGTTGATCTTTGATCATCCCCCGACACACTTAGGTCAGTCCTTTAGGAGTCTATCATAATAAACTAACATTTCATCATGTATATCTTCATCTGTAAATCATTCAAGTCGTCAGTCGAACTACATAGTCTCTACATGTATAACGTAGGAAAGGATAATCTATTGATTAGCCCCCAAGGCCCCTAGGATAGGTCTTTAGGTTAGTCTCTTGGTCAAAATCTTAGAAAACCCCAAAAACATCATAAAATTTGAAAATCTCAAAAAACACAAAAACAACCTCAAAAAATTGCAAAACTCCAAAAACATCCAAATATTTGAAAAAATCCATCCACCTCATCTCACTTGCACCCGCAATAACACCATACATAATCAACTGATCATCATCCTTAACCTTTGGTGAAACAGTTAGAAACAAGTCTAGTAGCTTAAAAGTAAAACTCAAAAATTTCAAGTCTCAAGTTTAAGTCAGTACATAAACAAGTTGGTCAACTCTTTGTGTCTATAGTCCATCATCCAATCAGTTCCATATCAATCATCTGATACCATCATGTCTAAGGATGAATCCTTCCTACAAGGGGCATTATTTATTAGAAAGAGCACTTTGATAAACGAAATGACATGTCGCCATCCACTAACATGTCCTAGGATGTGGGTGATCCCATAATAGTGGTTTACAATTTTTGCCCAAATTGGACACTGAAATTATTATTTTTAACTGAATCTTCACATTCGGGCACCTATAGCGGCTAAACTGTGAGGAATTTGAAGATGGTGCAAACTAGAGTCTCATCAAATTTTGTCTGTAGATTCTAAAAATATTTTTTGAAAATTTTTGGAATCAAATTACCTCTTTTTCCATCTCCCAAAATTGATTTTTTTCAAAACAACATTTTAAAAAGTGGCCTTACCCTATAACACATAAATTTTTTCCATGAAGGATAAAATTCTAATTATTTCAAATTTAGATTTGTAACTCGATATCTAGTGCTTCCACTTGGTTAGATAGTTTTTTTTATATTTTTCCTTAATCAAGTTTCAAAGTCAAACAAATTACAATTCGACGTAATGTATGCGTAACTTTTTTGTATATGCCAATTTTATTTTATTTTTTGTTGGATCAAGGACTTCAATATCTGGGCACTCATATTTTCAATATTTTTTTATAATCTTCTATTTTTCCACATGTGAAGAATAAATAAATTCATTTTCGATGAAAAACCTATGTTTAATAAAACTTAAAAAAAAAATACATAACAAAACCAAAACATATTAAAATTATATTCATTGGATAGCTTGTTCTAAGGAATACCATAATCATTTGAAATAACTTTTAAATGAATTCATTTGATCCCCCAAAAGCTAAATCAAAAGTGATTTTTTATCAGCATTTTGATAGGTGTAAAAGAGACGCATTTATAGGTATGGTTTAAAACTAGCGAGGTTCTATCCAAGGGGGTTTGATCTAAGGTGATTTGATCAAACCCTCTTCAATTGGAATCCTTTAAATGGAACTTTTTAAGGCTTAAATCATTATATTTTCTAAAAATATGTGATTTCAGCTAAAATTCTCCTCTCAGGAATTGTAAACCACTATTATGACAGCACCCATGTATCCTTCCTATAATGGGCATTATCTTTTTAAATAGTTTCAGTTCTTATCCTTAAAAACACATTCCTTTTTGTTAGTGGTTGAAGAACATCAACTTGTTTTGTGTGCTTTATCTCTTTGTCTTTTGACTTATCTTATTCTTTCAGTCCTAAGGACCTCTCAATGATATCCAAACGAAGGATTTAGAGAAATAGGAATGGGGAAACCGATCATTATCCTTTTTCTGTTGTGCTTGTTGGAAATTTTTGTAAAATAACCTTGGTGAATACTTGCTTTGTTAGATATGTATAGAGAGTCTTTTGGACAACTTGTTGACTATTGCATTGATTGGTTATACCTTTCGTGTTTTGGTCCGAGATGTTTGAAACTTCTAAAGTGCATCCTAGCAAGGTTTATGTATGTCAGTTGTGAACAAGAATACTCCGATCTATTTGTCAAGTCAAAGTCCATCACACTAAGTACAATGACATCCTAGTCCTTTATACCATGATGCATCGTGCTTATGCATGTTATCAAACATAAGGTAAGTGACCCTTTTAAAATCCCAATCCTTGATAAGCAAATCATCCATATATGATCATCATTTCTTATCATCATCTATCATAAAGTTGGCTTGTTGGATCCTCTTGTCATCATCTAATTTCTTCTTTTCTGCACTAACATCGCATCATGAAAAGTTAATCACCATCACCAGTGCATTCATCCTACATTCACAAACCATCAATATTTTGCATATCATCTCACATGCATGTTCATCATCATAATATAGATTTGTTAGTCTAAGCATCTCAAAAATCACATATTTGCATAAAAAATCCATTGCATAATCATAGCATATCACATCATCCATCTCATCCATCATCACATCATATCATCATTTAAGTTGTTTAAAATAATATAGATTTGTTATTCTAAGCATCTTAAAACCATCTCATTTGCATCATCATCCATAACCATCCATTTTAAACCTCTTCATCACAAGATCAACCCTCAAATCAAATGTTTTTGCTCGATCTCTCGAGGGGGCAATGTACTAGTGTACTTCTTTCCACTGGGGCATCCAAAAAAATAATAATTTTTTAAAATTTTAATCACAGAAAGTTTATTCTTTGAACCAATGTAGCAAATACATTTCTTCAAAGAGGGGAAAAATGTAGACATGTGAAATTAGCATTATGCACTTAGTTCACATTCATCCACTCATAAAGTTAATCAAGTTCATTAAATCCATTCATTAGGAAAATCAAGTTCATTTATTCTCTAAGGATTTTCCACTTAAATTGAATAAATTAATTTTATTTAATTTAAGCCTATCATTCCCTCTTTGATTAAATAAATCAAGACTTTATTTAATTAAATCTCAAAAGTCATATTTCTCCATCTTGATTTAAATAAATCAAAATATTCAAGTCAAATGGGTCAAAATCACCTAAACATCATCTAAGCTAATCTAATCCTGATTAACCTAATCTAATCACCCATCACATCCTCTAGCTTTTCCCACTTTCACCAATAAATCATTTTAATTCATTTATAAATTCATCATTTTCTTTCAACTTGGCATATAGATGGAATATTCCCTCAAGTTTGAATATGAAGACAAGTTGACTTGTCTCTTCCAACATTGCAATAACTTCTCTCTTTCATGTCCCCCTCTCAACATTTAATTCACAATTTCAAATTTGAATCTCCCCCTCTTTGGCACATTGGCCAAAACTTGCACATTCCTCAACCTATCATAATGTGACAAGTGGCTTCATCTCATTGGCCAAATAATTATCCCACTTTTTTCTATTTTGAGCTCTCTTCCAACTTGAAAATCTGTAAATGAAAGGCCTCATTCTTCATCAACCCATCTACGCTCTCATGCAAAGTTACTCTCTCAAATTGAGAACTAATTTTTCCCATCACCAATGCATTGCATCATTTGAGTTTTAGCAAGGATTGGGAAAGGGTCATTGGCACATTTGACACCAATCCAATATGGAATAGGTACATGTTATGATTTTAGATGTCTTTTAATCTTTGTCATTGGTTACATTTTATTCAACATTTACATGTTATTTCATAGGATCATTTTGATAAGTTTGCATATAACTAACCCATGCTTGAGGTTTAAGTGTTTGCAGATTTTAGGTGCTTCACTATCTTACTCTCATAATTGCATGTCCTTAAACAAGAATATGAATAAATCTGGAGTAACTACATTTATTTCAAACCTCAGCCAAACACACCAAACTGTACAGTCATATACTGGTGAAGATATCTCTCACGGTACAACAATCTAGAAGCCCAAATTCTGGATATAGCAACTACTAAGAATCACATTTAACATCAAAATTGTACCAACATAAGAACATATCTCAAAGAAAAACTTGGAGCACACACATAATACCTACACACTTTCTCTATTACAATTTTCTCAATATCCTCGACATATACAGGCAACAACCAACATCCATGACATCAATGAAAACAACCAGTGGAAAACTAGTTAAAAGGTTAACATCAATGACAACACCTCCATACTTGTAACAATCTTCCCCTTTGTCATTGATGGCAACACATGATGTGAAAAACCATCAAAGACAACACAATAGCTCTAAACCATCTGAATGATTTCTCCCCATTACTTTTTCTTTTTCACATGATACTTTCTCCCCCTTTGACATCAATGACAAAGGAAAAATATATTTTACATTGCTTTCCCCTTTGACATTAAGAATATTACCAATACTGAATACTCCCCCTTAGGAGTACACCCAGTCAACTGCACAATGACAACATGTGATACTACTTGCTCCCCCTAAGAGGTAGCCACCAAAAATCAATCTAGAAGAAAGATTGATCCATAGATCCACTAGACTGATGCATCTCCATATGCATATAGTTCAAGAAAGGAGGATTAATAACCCCTAACTTCTCTCATAGATACACAAAAGTATCTTTAGGAAGAGCCTTAGTAAATATTTCAACAACCTGATCCTTTGCAGGTACACACTCTAGTTTTACTTCATTCTCCAAAACTGTCTCTCTCAAAAAGTGATACCTTATTGATATATGCTTTGTCCTTGAGTGCATCACTAGATTCCTTGAAATGTTAATTGCACTTGTATTATCACAGAAAATAGAAATGGGATCATCATGCATTACTCTAATATCCTTCAATGTTTGTCTCATCCACAAAACTTGTGTACAAAAAGATGTTGCAGCAATATACTAAACCTTTGCAGTGGATAAGGAACCCAAATCCTTCATTTTACTTAACCATGACACCAATATGCAACCATGAAAGAATGCACCACCACTTCTACATTTTCTTTCATCAACACAACCTGCCCAATCTACATCTATATGAGCACTTAGTGTAAAATTAGTATCCCTAGGATACCACAAACCATAATCTAGAGTGTCATTCAAATATCTGAATATACTCTTAATAGGAGCAACATGTGTCTCTTTAGCATCCTCTTGAAATCTAGATACAAGACAAACTACATGCATGATATCCGTTCTATTAGCAATTAAATACAACAGTCCTCCAATCATAGATCCATCTTTGCTCTGATCGGACTTAGCCGGTGAATCATCATCTTTACTCAATTTGCAACTAGTCACCATAGGAGTGCATATCGATTTGGAACCATCCATCCCAAACTTCTTCAACATTTCTTTTACATAATTTGACAAGGGTATGTGCAGGGTCATCATGGAAAAAATAGACCCTTAAGTGGCAAAAAATTCAAAAATATCAAAGTTAGGAAACTTGATGTAAAAATTTGAATAAGTTATCTATTTTTTTTCAAAAATATGTAAGAATAGAATTTGCAGCAAATTGAATGTATTTTCTAAACTACTAGGGTTTTATTTTTATTTTATTTTTAAAATTATTTTGAGGAAAATTTGAAATTTCAATGCAACAAGCACTTAAATTTCAAGGAAAAATAAGTAGGTGTGGTTCCACCAACTCTAACCACAATAAAATGATAATATTTTTAGATATAAGTAGAGGAATCATGTCTGAATGTGATGCATATTTTTATAATTTTTTCTCAGAAAAATAATTAATTATGTTTTTTATTACAATTTTTAAAAAATATAAAAACTTGTATGTCTGACCACCTTAACTTGGTCAAAACTTCATGAACTTCAATTTTTTTGTAATCCTATAGTATGTGAAGCATAGAATGTGACACATGTGTTAGATTCAAAAAATGTGATATCATTTGAAATATATAGATTTCTTCAATTATCCTATCAATCAAGACTTTAGTCGTAATTCAAATAGAAAATGAATAATAATTATTTTTAAAATTCAAAGTAAAGCATAATTTATATTGGTAGAAAGCTAAAAATATCCTTGAAAAAACATTTTTGTTTCATCAATTTTGGGTAAAAATACAGCCATCAACCACATACCCTACACATACCCATCATATCCCCACTTTTTGGCCCATCATGATCCTACACATACCCACTATGAAATAAAAACACCACCTTTTTTTATTCATCTCACCAAACATAGACATCTCAAACTCTTTTTTCATTTTTTTAGTGAAAAGTTTACACATTGTTTCATTTCCTACAAAGATAATATCATCAACATATACAGTTCTACTATCAAGAATTTTTCATTTTAATTTTGAAATAAAGATTGATATCTTTCGTACCTTTATTGAAACCTTGTCAATAAGTGATTATCTATCCAAACTTGCATACCAAGCTCTAGGATCTCGCTTCAATACACATAAAGCCTTATTTAATCTACAAACCATATCCAGTTGATGTAATAATTGAAATCCTTCCAGTTGTTCCATGCAAACTTTACATCCATCTAATAAAATTTTAAATTTTTATGAGCAACAAATCCCAAAAACATTTTGATAGCTTCCATTCTTCCCACTAGAGCAAAGGTGTCCTGAAAATATATACCTTCTACATGTGAGTAACCGTTACACACAAGCCTTGCCTTATTTTTTACCACTTCATTCTCTTTCAACTTGTTTCTAAATACCCATTTTGATCCAATTATGTTTTTATCTGTCGTTCTAGGAACCAATTCAAAGGTTTGATTCTTCTCAATCTACATAAGTACTTCTTTCATAGCTCTCATCCAATGCTCATCATTACATTCTTCACTCACTATCTTAGGTTCAACTTTAGAAACTAAACACAAATTTATTTCAGCAATAGCAGTAGCTCTGCTTATTTTTAATACTCCTTTTCTCTTGTCTCCAATAATTTGATCTTTTGAATGATTATTTTTCACATATTTAGGTGTCTTTGCGGACACCATCAAAGCATCAAAGCTTCTTCTTCTTCATTACACGTTTCTTGTTCTTCCACAACTTCTTCTACTTCTTTGTAACTAGGTTCATCTAATACATATCCATCAACTTCAATTGAATTCTTCAATGCTTCATCAACCTTGACATTTGTACTTTCTACAATATTTCTCAATCTTTTATTGTAGCATCTATAAGATTTTCTTCTAAGGGAGTATCCAAGGAAGATACCCTCATCATACCTTGCATCGAACTTTTCTAAATTTTCTTCATCCTTTCTGATATACCATCTACTTCCAAATACCTTCAAATACTTTACAGTAGGAATCTTTCCATGCCACAACTCATACAGAGTCTTCGTACTATTATCTTTTGCTTGAATTTGGTTAAACGTGCATAAACACCAATGTGAATTGCTTCTCTTCAGTAAACTTTTGGTAGACCTACCTCAGTAACCATTGATCTAGCAGCTTCCTAAACCATTTTGTTCTTCCTTTCAACAACTTCATTCTACTGAGGAGTTCTCAGAGCAGACAGCTGTCTTTTCATTCCATGTGCTTCAAAAAACATATTAAACTCATTAGAGGTGAATTCTCCACCTTTGTTAGACCTCAATCATTTGATTTTCATATCCATTTCATTTTCAACGATAGCTTTGAATTCTTTGAATTTTTTTAATGCATCAGATTTTTCTCTAAGAAAGGTAACCCATGTAAATATATAGTAATCATCAATTAAAAGAATAAAATACCTATCACCTTGTAGACTTCTCACCCTTCGAGGACCATAGAGATCTATATGAATCAAATCTAGTAGTCTGGTAGTAGATTGTTTCTTTGATCTAAAGTAGTTTCTAGCTTGCTTTCCAAACTGACAATTCCTTGCAAATAGCATTAGCAAGATTTTTAATCATTGGTAAATCCATCACATCTTGTACAAAACTGATTCTCACCATATTATCAAAATTCATGTGACACATCATCTGGTGCCATAACCAACTGTCACTAATTTGATACATAAAGAAATTTCCATTAGCACCCTAAAGTTGATAAATGTTTCCTCGAGACTTCTTTCCAACAACAATCAGTGTTCCAAATTCTTTACTTATTTCATATTTCTCATCCTTGAACACAAGATTATATCATTTACTACACATCCATCCTTAAACCCTTAACATAGTATACATCATCAGTATTATGCTTGCCATAAAAATTGACCAAACCTATCCCACAAATATTTGCACTTGTATCATCTCCAAACTTAAATAGGCCTCCATATTTTTGAAGTTCAAAAAACTTATTTTTATCACTGGTCATGTGATGTGAACAACCCCTATCAACAACCCAATAGTTCTTTTCTTTTTTAGCATGAAGAGAAGAAGTCATAGTATCTTCATCTTTCTTTAGAGTGATTTACTTCACCTGTCTTTTAGTATTAGCAAGAGTAGATTCATCTTTTATAGCCAAGAACATGCGTTCATTATCATCAAAATCTCCATAATCAGATTCTTCATTAGAAATACCAACATTTTCATTCAGATAATGTGCTCTTTTGATCATCTTTCATTTTTTTCTTTACCTTCTCTATATATATTCTTCTTAGCTCTTTTTGAATATCTCAAAGCATAATGACCAATTCCTCCATAGCAAAAACATTTGAAAGGTAACTTACCTTGATACTTACTAGAGCTCTTTTTCATTATTCTTACAAAATGAAACATAGAAAAAGGAGAAGGGAAGATCTCTAAACCCCTCTTTCTAGTTAGGATTTCATTCAAAAGATGAGATCAAAGAACCTTGAAATACCTATCAACCCAAGAGGTGAATTAAGTCAAGATTTAGGGGTCTTATAATCTTTCTTTATACAAGGACAGGGTGGTGAGCTAAATCACAACTTGAGGATAAGAAATTGGATGAACACATAAACCCTAACTCTAGGTCTAACACATGTAATGCATAAATCTAACACAAAACAAAAAGAAACTATAACTTTTCTAAGAAAAAAAGGAGATAATGTTCTGCACCTAACCAAATCAACTTTTCTAAAGTGCTAACAGAGACTCATTTGCTACCAAAGGTGAATGGGTCCTAATATGCATGTCTAGGGAGTTCTGAACCTGAAACAAAAGCTTGTACAATTTGCAATCTTATGCCCTTCAAACCATAATAGGGACTCATTCACCTCTAAAGGAGGATGGGTCCTACTAGGCCCCTCTAGAAATCTTTGATTTTGATCTTCAACTTCTAGGTCTATAGTTCTTCCTTACACTTTGAAATTTTTTTTTCCAAATCCAGATCTACCAATAATCTGCAAGTCAAATTTGGTATCTTGTTGGTGGATAGGGGTTTTCCTTATTGAAACCCCTTGTTGGTAATCAAACCTATGATGATGAATGCAAATTTGAAACATGTAATTGTGTGTGCAATCTTAATCTTAAGTGTTTCTAAGACTAAGATCTATGAGAATGTAAAGGAAATTCTATCTAATTGTGTTATAATAGAACCCTATAATGGAACATGAAAAATGAAAATGAATTACTAAATAATATGTTTAATCCCCTTAATAAGCCATAAATTTGAATATACCTCTTGTAGGCTACAAATAGGATGATTATAGAAGATGGAATCTCTTAGGAAAAAATTCCTTAGGATTGGTTGTATGTCTTGTGCATCTCCCAACACCTAGAATCCCTCATGTTTCTCCATAGACATCTATCATCAACCTTCACTAATGCTTGATCTTGGATAAAAAATGTGCTTAAAGACCTTCAATTCTACCCCAAACTTCAATTTTTGTTACTTCTTGACAATGAATGCTTGATCTCATGAAATTTCTTTGTCTCTTAGCTTGCTTGAAATCTTCTTCTAGGTGAAATTATGTAAAATAACATTGTATTTATACATAATTTGAGAATTAACCTAAAAATTCAAATAATTCAAGTGCACCTTAGATTTGGAAATGAAAATTATTAAAATCCCACTAGAATTAAGTTAAAAAAGGCGGTCCTTATTAAGGAAGGACCCATTCACCACCTAGGGAGAATGGGTCCTGGCACAAGTTTCCATGACCTTTCCTTTGAGGGGTGAAAGAACATCAAAAACCCATTTCAAATCTACATAGAAAAGGCTGTCCTATTTGGAGAGGACCAATTCGCCACCAAAGGCGAATGGGTCCTAACACCAAATACTAGGACCTTGATTTTTCCAATTACAATGTTAGGTAATTTAAATGTTGGGTGTCAAGATGGATCCTCATAAGGTTTCATAAATAAGGCTTAAATTTGAATTAAAGGGGCTAATTAACTCTAATTAACCACAACTAATTAAGAGGACCCTAGATAAGTGTGAAAGTATGTTACAAAACTTTACAAAACCATAAATAAGGTACATATTAGGTACATTTTATTAAAAAAGGTCCTAAGATCAATGTGAATGTGTACAACACATTACAACAATAATCCAAGTGACAATTAAGTTAAATTTGTATCAATTATTCCCAAATTAAGTGTGAAAGAGAACTAATTTTTTTAACACTATAGTTAGCTTCCACTTCATTGAAGTTCTCTTTATCCAAATCTTTAGCTTTTGTAGCCCTAAAAGTAGTTTCTATCTTTGATCCATTTCTCAAACTAGGCCTTCTCATTTCATATGATGTTAGAGTAATCGACAATTGAGCTTTCGTATAGGTCTTACAATCTACAAATTCTTCAATAGCAGATACTTGTTAACTATATGTAGATCTGGGAGAGTTTTGTGAATATTCTTTACTATTCTCGATTCATCCACTTTTGTACCAAGTCCTTGCATTCCACCTACCAACTCATCCACTTTGTACATATGATTTAATGTTCTCATCTTAAAATATTTTCAAGATATTGAATTGTGCATCCAACTTCTGTAACTTTGCATATTTAACCTTTTCATCTCCTTCATGAATATTTTCCACTGTATCCAAGAGCTATTTGGTAGTCTTCAAATTTATAGCTTTAATTAATTTAGAATGTGAAATACTATTCTTCGAAATGAAATTTGTTTTATTGTTTGCTTCATGTGCCTTGATCTCATTAGTTGTACTTAGGCCATTAGCAGGGGAAATGTATGCAGTCTTATAAGCTTTCTCAACATCATATCCATAGTATTTCCATATATCCTGCCATCTTTGTCTTCCAAAAGGCATAGTAAGTCCTATCAAACTGAGGACACTCAATAATGATCTTGCTCGCCATCCTAGACCTTCATTAAATGGTTATGCTTTTCTCTAAGGAACCAAGCTCTGGTACCAACTATTGAACAAGATAGCTAAGAGGTGGGGTGAATTAGTTGTAGTAATTTTAACCTTTAGAATTTTTACCAAAGGTTAGATTAATAACAATTCACAAATCCTTTACTCTACTAATGTGATTAATCATTAAGTGCAGAAGAAGAAATAGAAAGAAGTAAAACCATACACAATAACACCATATTTATGTGGAGAACCCAATAATAGAAAAACCACAGTGAAGATTACCTCACAAAATAAAGAATTCCAAAAATTGAATACAAAGGCTCACTACCAAAAATTATCAATCCCAAGACAAAACTTATATGTCTAAAACAAGACTTACATGTCCAAAATAGGACTTACTTTCCAACAAGGGTTAACCATCCAAAGGGTTCACTACCACAAAATTACAAAGAAGATAGAAGATGATAGTTATAGACATAAACTATCTCAATGCAACTAAGATTTCCACCACAATTCATTCACTCACTTGTAGACAAACACAAAAGATGTCGGATGCCTTCAACTCATTGCCTTCAAAACCCTAATAGAAAATTCGCACTAATCTGCTCAAATTCGCATCACATACACACTTTTTTGCATCTATCTTGAATCTATATTGCTTGCATTGATCCTTCACAAACATATCAACCTGTACGTATACCTTCTTCAACCTTGAAACTCATCTAAGATCGGCCATGCATCATTTGCATTTACAAATTCAAATTAGGTCAAAACTAAGACATTCTATGATGGAATTACAATGAAGGTGACCCAAACACATACTTAATGAGGACCTAAATAAGTCCCAATGCACCTCAACATGCTTCCATAAACTTTGTGAGTAGTGCTTAACACAAGGTCAACCAATACTTCTCCTAAAACACATAAATAAATTAAGTAAACACAACCTTAACATGATCTAATGTTTCAAACAACAAATTTCACTTGAACACATCATTACTAGCTTACTCTTAGAGCTACAAGTCTTGAAACTAGCATATATAGAAATCCAGAGAAATGTTTCTCTTGGACCTCACCTAGACACACTGAACTGCATAGTCACATACTGGTGAAGATATCTCGCATTGTACAATGATCTAGAAGCCCAAATTTTGGATATAACAACTACTAAAAATCATGAACAAAACTTCAAAATTGAAACAATATAAGAGCATATCCTAGAGAAAAACCTGAAGAAAACACATAATACATGCATAGTTTCTCTAATACAATTTTCTCAATATCCTTGACATATACATCCAACAACCAAAGTCCATGACATCAATGACAACACCAACCAATTGGAAACTAGTTAACTAGTTGACATCAATGACATCACTCTCATACTTGCAACATCTTACTTCATGTAATCTCCTCGAAGAAGAGATTGAGAGTGCAAAAATTATAGTTCAATGAGAGGATGATCAAAGTGAGTGTAAAAAAAGATATAGTGAAGTGAATCCATTAAGCACTAAATCTCTAAAATATCAATTAGAAAAATCAAGGGACCAATAAAGTATAAGGACCATGCTCTAATAGCTCAAGTAATGAATTTAGATGAACCTTTAAATATTAAAGAAGCTAAGAATCATAAAGAATGGATGAATGTTATACAATAAGAGTATGATTTAATTGTGGAATATGGTACTTGGGAACTAACATAACTACCTACAAATAAAATTCTTATAGGCTCAAAAATAGTTGATCAAGTCTAGTTTTAATGTCAATGGTATTATTGACAAATTTAATTTTAGATTGTTTAGCAAATACTATTCAGAAAAGGAAGGGATATATTATGAAGAAAAAATTTCTTGCAACAAAAATGAGTGATATTATACTTTTGTACTTGCTACTAAGTATGATTGGGATCTACACTTAATGAATGTTAATTAATTAATTATTTAAAAGAAGAAATATATATTTTTCAACCTAATGGTTGTGTAAAGCAAGGAGAAGAACATATAGATAGGCACGCTAAATAAAGTATTAAATGGTCTTAAATCATACATCAAGGTTTAGACATGTGAAAATGATATGTTCTTTTTTCAATAAAAATTTAACAAAAGTAAGAGTGATCCCAGCTTGCACATAAATCAAGATGATCACGGGAATGTTTCTTTAATATCATTCATGTTGATGATTTAACCATAACAAGAAATGCGATAGCTCTAGTTAATGGCATAAAAATAAATTTATTGCAATAATTTTAATTGAAGGATCTTGGAAAAGTGCATTATTGTTTAGGATTTTAAGTGTGGAGGAAAGATGAGAAGACTTTGATTACTCAAAATAAGCACGAAAACAAATTGATACAAAGGTTTAATATGCATCATTGAAAGTTAGTTACTATTCTATCAGGTCAAAATTTGAGTTTATCATTGATGAGGATACAAAAGAAGTAATGGCACTTTGTATGGATAATTGGGGGGAAGGTTGAACTTATTGACTATAATAAGACCTAATATTGCATATTTAGTTATCGTACTTTGTAAAGAAAATTATTTGATACCTACAAGGAACCATTAGCTTTTGTACTAAATAAACTAACCATTTAAATGCTAATTTGACATGTTATTCAAATTTTGATTGCATGCATGATTGAAATGATAAAAATCCACCAATGGTTATTCATTGAATTTAGGATTAGGCATTAAGAAGTAATCAACTATTTCCTTGTCATCTATAAAAATTCAAGTACAAAGCATTGTGTAGCACTACCTATGAAGCTAATTAACTAAGGCGTACTTTTGAAGATACGGGACACAAGGAAGGGATACCAATCCAATAAAGTGCGGCAATCAAAGGTCAATCAAACTAGCAAACAATCCAATGAATCATGCCTAGATCAAGACATATTAAAACTTAACATCATCTATATGAGAAAAGATTCAACCACAAGATATAGAATTGGTGTATTGTAAAACAAATGATAGCATGACTAATGCATTTAGTAAGCCTCTCAACAAGATAAAGTTTGTAGAATATAGATATGTATAATATTGAAACTCCAAGAACATTTAGTTCAATATTGAATAAATATTTGTTAAATATTGTAAACTTATCAATAGATATAGTAGATGTATGATCATCAATTAATTTGTTGTCAAAACAATTTTAGCTAACTTCCAAGTTAATTAACATATTTAAGGAAGTAGTTGAGCTTTTTTCCAACTATAAATATGTAAAACAGTAAATCCAATTTGATGATAAACTGCGTGAGTCTATTTTGGCTTTAATTATTTGTCGGTAGTGGCCAATGACCAAGGGATTCCAAAAGAGATTTGGAACTTACGTACAATAGGAGATAAAAAGAAGTTGAAGGTGCCACTACATGTAGCCATACCTCAAATTAAATTGCATGACAACGTACAAAACTTTGAAAGAATTGTAGTTCGATTTGGATAAGGAAATCAAAATGTAGAAATTTTACAACCAATCCCACTCTTCCAAAAGCGTTGCACAACCAAGAGTCCTCACTTATGGATAGGTCAAGCTTTCCTTTTAACATAAGAGACGCTGCAAAGAGCAAGGCCTTGCGTGAGGTGCAAAAGAAATTGTTGGACTTAGTCTGTCTTAACCCAAGGCACTTCTTTGTATGGTTGTCTAAGATTCCATTCCATTATAACTGCAGCCCTCACTTCGCTTTTATTATCACCTTAGAGTTTTTTAGTAGAGCAAGTTTCCCCACACTATATTCTCTCTCAAACTTACATGTATTTGCACAGTTGTCATAGATTTCCATTTTTTTCATTGCCTTATTTACACCAGAAAACATAGATCTAAGTGCCTCTGGATCAAAAATAAAATAAAATTGATTGCTGTGCGTGCACTCCAAGCTCTCTCAATTGAATCCACAGGTTATGATGATTGATTATTTGAGGCCTTGAAGTGAACGCCATTTTCAATCGATGATGACCGAAAATCATGGCTGAAAATCAGCGAGTACAAAATTATCTAGCAATAGATATGTGTAGGGAGCTATATTCACGACATCAACATTTTCACGATGCACCCATCTAGATAGGCATGACGGTAGGACCATATTTTGGACATTATTACTACTATGACAAAATGACTACTACCGACCATTAAAAAGATCGATAGACTTATCTTTCACTGTTCGACAGTTTCACAAGTTCAGTGGGCACGAGTTCTTCGGCTTTATTATTCCTAGTAATGATGATAGTGTCAGAGGAACAGTAACACAGTGTTTAGTAGCTTTCAAACTATAGATTCTTACCATAGCTGGTGCAATGCACCTTTTCTGAGATGAGAATGCTAACGACATACTTATCGCAGGATTATCTTAATCCTGGACTACACTAAACATTTTCATGATGTAATAATAAAAAAAGGACAAAAACTTCACACTAATGGAGTCCTGCAAATAGTTTCACATTTTGGTTTAAATAGTTTTATATTTTGGTTTAAGTTTAATCACATTAATAGGTGGATGCTATTGAAGAAGCTAATGTGATTTCAGATGAGTCGTCTAAACAAGTCAAAGTTTAGAGAGGAAATAAAGTCAATGGTCTTGCAACACATTTACTAATTTTCAAACAATAGATTCTTATCATAGATAGTCTTGTTGTAAAAAAAATCCAAATACGCTACAAAGACTATTGCTTTAATACCAATTAATCAAATAAAACCCAAGTACAACGCACATAGACTACAACTACGTGAATGGAACCCAAACAAAACAACTAAAGAGATCAAATGAAAAGAACATGGTTCATGAAACAGAGAAATTATATTTGATATTTATCAAATTTTGTTTTACAACAATATTGTTATATACAAGGATCAAACAATCTAGAGTTGCATTTGTGGAGTTATTGTGTAAATATCTTTCCTAGTTTTTTCTACTCTTCTGCTCAAACCTTTTGTTGTTGCAGTGCTCTTTATTCTTCCTCTACAAATTCTTCTCGTCTTCTCAACTCTGCTCACTTCATTCTACACTCTATTTTCTTCTTAGTCCATTTTTATCACTACCCATTTAAAATTCACCTATTTTAATTAATTTCACCCAAAACATTGAGCTATTGTTCAAATTTCAAATAAAGGCATCAAACATAAAAACCCTTAAAAATAAATTTTGTTAGATGGTTGCACAAAGAATGTAGGGTGAAAGATTCAAGAGATCTTTGTCAATGATGTAGTGTGTGTCATAATTAAATTATTTGACTCTAGATTACCAAATTTTAACTCTACCCCTTAATCCTAAGTATCTTTTATGGTCATTCTACACTTTAAGAACTAAAACTATTCATTTCAAAGCTCTTCCAAAATTTTCCATTCTAGAGCTCTCCATGATTCTACTTTCTGGAGCTCACTTTCTAGAACTTCTAGACGTCAACCTTTTTGAAGCTTAACTTCTAGAGCTACCTTCATGTAGCTCAATTTTGAGAGCTTCCAAAGCTTGACTACTATAGCTAGACTTCTAGATATCATCTTTGCTTTTGTAGCTATGAATGTTGTCATTATATGCATGATGTCCAAATTGATTCTGGGGTACTCAATACTATCTCTTGTGACTGGCTTGGTAGAAATTTTTGTAAGCTACTACTTAGACTTGTAAATCATCACTTTAATTTCTCTATGTTCTACCAACTCCCCTATAAGGTGATACTTAATCTCAATGTGCTTGCTTCATCCATAGAAGACTAGATTCTTTGTCAAGACTATTGATGATGCACTGGACCACAAAATATGGTTGTAACATCTTCTTGTTGTTCTTTCAAATCTACTAAGATCCTCTATATAGAAAAATATTCTAACATGTTGCATTTGCTATTATATACTCAACTTCATTTATGGAAGGAGAAACAATAGGTTGTTTCTTAGAAACCCATGAAATGAATCCTAAACCCAAATGGAACACATATCTCGATGTTCTCTTCCTATCGTCTATGCTTCCTATCTGATCAAAATTAGTATATCCAACCATCCCAAACTCCTTTTTTGTAATATGCAAAATATCATATCCCTTAGTACCATTAACATACCTCAGTATTTTATTACTTGGTTTCCAATGTGTGTCTTTTGGTGTCTCCATAAATATGGAAATTAGACTTAATGTATGCATTATATCATGCCTACCTTTGTCAAATACATTAAAATTTCAAGCATACTTTTATACAAAGTTTTATTCACATTACGACTTCAATATTTCCTACTCAATTTAAAACATATTGTTGTTGGTATTTGTGTAGGATTGTTATTCTACATTATAAATCTCTTCATAACCTCTCCTACATAATTTTCTTGAAATATTAAAATACCATGTTTCATTTTCTTTAACTCTATGCCAAGAAAATCCTATAGCAAACATATGTATATCATCTCAAAATTTCTTTGCATGGCTTCTTTAAAATTAAAAATGAGGGCATCATCATTCCTCATAAAATATAAATCATCTACATACACGACAAAAAATAAAACTTTTTCATAACTTTCCTTGATGTATAGAGTGGGATCACCATCACTTTTCCTAAAGATATTGCTCAATAAATATGAGTCAATTCTATTGTACCATTCTCTTAGTGCTTTCTTCAGCCCATAAAGAGCTTTCTTTGGTCTATACATTTTGTTTTTTATCCGTGGAACTTCATATCTAGGTGGTTGTTCTATTAGGAAAATAATGCATCAATATCTAGATCATTTAATCTATTTCTTATAAAACCCAATGAGAGAAAATCATACATACAAGTTTATAGAATAACCCAATTCATAGATCAAAATAGAAAAGAATAAGATAACACAAAATGTACCCTAGGAAAACCCTCAAGACAAAAAACCCAACATCCAAAAGCATCTATACTTCATCTATTATTCAACAAATGAACATATTTACATGCACTTATAGAGTTACAATGAATACTTCTAAAACATCAAGCCTCTTTGATACATCCTCCATGTATTCAAGCATGAATCCACACATCCCATAACATACTTCACATATGCACTCCTAAAAAAAGACTCAATAATGATAGTCCACTCACCCAACAAGCCTTAGCCACTATACATGTGTTTTCTTTTATAGAAACAAGCTCACACAAATACAACCAAGTGGCAAGATAAAACCATGTGCCAAAAAAATATATGAACACAAAACCATTGACCCCCCATTTAATATTGGGTACTAAGTTTTCACATTATTAAGTATTACACAAATATTAAATCATTACCCTATGTCTCCCAAACATAAAATATTAGCCCAATGTTCAATACAACATACAAGTGGCCCCAAATATTTATCGAGTGTTGCTAAACAGATTTCCTAGATGCATCACAACTAAATAATTATTTAATTACAATAATATAATAAATCAATTTATGCAATGGTGTACAATTCACCAAATCCTAACATTCTCCCACTTGTTGTATACATTACATAAGGGTCCATCAATGAAATACATCATCATAGACATACATAAAACCACATGAATCTCTAACACATGCTCTTGTGCTCCATCAAAATACCTACAATAAAACCAAAGCGACCACCATCTCAAGGAATAACTCCTCTTATTGTCCAACATGCCACCTATGAAAGAAAATGAGCACCACAAGGTGAAGATACACCAATCCAAGTGATAGTAAACACTCCAAGCTAGTGTCAAAGGTAAAAACCACCATGATTTAAAATAGCATCCAAAACATGTTCTAATGCATCCAACCATCCATACCTCCTAGGTATCAACAACATCAATAAACTCATTCGAACATATGCAACCCATAAACCGAAATCAAGCTCCATGTATCAAACTTGTCAATGAGGAACATAAATATCCATCAACTCCAACTACATGGATAATTCCTAATATGAAAATCATCAAGTCATATCAATTCTACTAGTGAAAAGTGCTATCCAAGGTGTGATAAGTGATTAAAATATGAAGCACCATGAACAATCATAATAATCCACATATGCAACTCAAATAGTTCCATACTCTCTAATAGCATGTCACCATAATCCTCCCAAATTATATGAAGATGAACCTCCAGGAAGGAACCATAAAAGGAAGAGAGAAAACCTATAAACCATAACATTTCCTTCTACCAACACCTCAAAGTGCTATGAAGTATGATTTATTTACAAACCCAAATGAAAAGCCTCAACAATACCAAACCACTCAATCTCATAGATCAAATGTAACATATGAATCATGTAATATCAACAAGGATGTGAGCCTCTCTAACCAATGAAATCAAACTCAAACATCCATTCCCAAAACTAGGAAATCAACCCAATAACCATCTCCTGAGACTCCTCATCAATGAATGATAACATAAATAAACTCATATTTACAAGGAGATAATAATGCTAAGCATCTCTTAGAATGAATCCTCGAGAACCAACTATCTATAGCTCAAGATCCATATCTATGAAATATAAAGCAATAAAAACTCACGCTAAAAAATCCTCAAATGAGTCTCCCAAAATTAATCACCAACTATTCCCATGTTGAACACTCAAAATACTAAGAGGGGAGGGGGTGAATCAATATTCACTAAAATTTATTAACTTCATCAATTTAACTGTGCATTCAAATAATTTCATTTAACTTGAACAAATGGAAAGGAAAAATTAAAGAATGCATCATGACATTCAACACAAGAACACTAGATTTATGTGGAAAACCCTTGAAAGGGAAAAACCATGGTGAGGATTAGCTCACAATATATTATAATTGGTTACAATGGATTACATATTGGAGGGCTCACTATCCAGAAAGAAAGGCTCATTGCCAAGGGTTTACCACCCAAAGGACTCACTATCCAAAATAACAAAGAGAATAGAATAATGGCTCACTGCAAGATTTTGAACTACTAACAATGCATATGCAACATGCTGAAGATATAGTTCCAAATAAGCTTAGAAAAATTACTTTACACACTTCATACTTTCTCCACTATCACATTTCGCATGTCAATCTACATCACATATCACACACAATCTCTTCATCACCATATCTCGCATTCCCTCATATCATCCTTCAAGCACTAAATTGAAATTCTATATATACATACATATATCCTCCACAAAAAAACATATCATTAATTAGGTTTTCCTAATTGGATGAAACATGTAACACCATAACCTATTGGCTCAAAAATATAACCCACACACTTTGCGGAAGAAAAAAAAATGTGTTATTCACCAAGATAGGTCAGCATGACCCATAATTACTCCCATGATTCTACTCCTTTCATAATTCAACTTTGTACAACCCCAAAATCATAAGGTCAATACCACACAATAAAACTGGTGAAGCAACAACTAAATGAACCAACTGTATTCATCCACAAATTGACAGATGAGCAACCAAATCACTTACCACTTGGAGTGTATACACTTCTAGCATCCTCAAACAATTTGTAAAAACCACACAGAATAATAATCATTTGTGGTGGAATGCAAGGCATTCCAATATGCAATTTGCACTTGTAACTTTGCTTCTACTAATCCCAATACTCTGCCATCAATATCTTTAGTTGTTGAAGACATTGAAGCTTTGAATATAGATACCTTCAATACATACCAATATTACCTCAGAACCACATGATAAGATTCTGCAAGGTGGAGTGATGTGAACAACAAAGTTGTTGCTCTATTGCTTACTATTCCAATTTGGGACATGCAGTTTTCACCAAAACACTTGATCTTCTCTGAAATTCTCTAGACTATATACATACATATGCACCATCACTTCTAAAATCAATTGCCATCAATGAAAAATCCATACATTATCATTGTCATGTTTCCAACAATCTCCCCTTTTGTCATTGATGGAAACACACTTCTCTAGAATAGTTATCTCCCCCTTTGACATCAAGGGAAAAGGGCACCAAAATTTTAATTACATCTCTACTTCACTCCCCCTTGTTGACATAGTTACATGAGAGTAGCTTCCCCTATATTAACTACATGAGGGTAAATTACCTTGATAAAAAACCTTCAATTTTTCAAGGTGTGTCTCCTAATCCTTCTTGGCAAAGGCAAGCATATGGCACTAACTTTCAAACTGAACATGGAGGTTTTCTCCTTCTTCTAGAGAACTAGGCACTAGATTATTTTGCAAAATATTCTTAGCATAAGATAAAAATTTATTAAAGGGTGTATGTATAACACTTACCATCTCTCGGAGCTGACTATACTACATTGTGATTTTCTCCTTTTGTTCCTATAGTAAAAATAATTGACCATGTAGATTTTCAAAGACTACTCTTGTAGCTCCATCTGCAACACTTATTGGATCATAAACACATGATTCTTGAGAAATTTGAGACTTAATTGAGTCCATTTGATCCTTAATTCTCCTTGTATAAATTGGCCACTTCAAACAAAATTGAAATAATAGTTTGGCTTCTTCCAAACACCTTTGAACTTCCTTCAAGTTGCCTTGCAACTTGGCATGTGTAATACTAAAATTATTAGAAACATCATCTAACCTTTTATCATTGACTTTTTTTTCCATTTCCTTCTCTATCTTTCCTTCCAAATGAACAAAATACTCCTTAAAGGAATCTAATGTAATAACTTCAACTGTTGCACATCAGATAAAGAATTGTCAATAGGAATTCTAGAAAGTCCTTGCAATACATTCATAGCTTCATCCACCAACTCAATACTCTTCTAGTGAGTTTTAGGAATGTCCTTTCTCATAGAAGCATGAAAAACATCACCAAGTTTCAACTTATGTAGAGGGGAAATCTTGTCTAGGTCTGCTTGACCTTATTGCAAAGGAATTTGTAGCAACTGTGCAGACACCACCAATTGAAATTGTAATTACATATCCAAGAGATATTTCAATGAATTTCCATAGGTACTGGAGGATTCACCACCTATTTTTGTACTTTTTTCTTCATTTTTTATCATTCCTCCACTCACCATTTCCAGAGCTCTCTTCTACATTCTTCTCAAATTATGGAGATGTATAGGGGAAAAATAGAGTAGACCCAATGCATGAACAAGAGGATCTACCACTTATTTTCCTAGGGCCCTTACACTTAAAATTATGCAAAATAAGATGCTAATAACAACCAGAAATACAACCCAGCTATTATAGCAACTACGAGGGATGTTTTTAGAGCATAAAAAACTATGTACAAGGCTAGAAAGTTGTTTTTGAGCTCTGGAGGAGTATTCACTTTCAATGACAAATGGGTCCTTTTAAGGCTTCAGAAAACTAATTTTTGGAAGCATGTATGCAATTCTATAGATTTCTTTCTATGTTCCTGCACTTTGAATGACAACTTTTGCAATTTTGCAACTTTGACAATCTTGCTCCAAATCTTGCTCAACTTGATCTTCAACTTGTAAATCTACAATCAAACACTCAAGGGAAGAAAAAATTGCTGATTTGTTAGTGAATAGGGGTTTGCCTCAGTCAAACCCCTTGTAGGTAATTAAACCAAATGATAAAATGAAGAAATTAAAACATGAACATGAAATAATGTAAATGATACCACCTTGGATGATGTCTTATGAAACAAATCTACAAACTATCATGTAATGGCTATGAAGAATGTAGATCTAAGATCCTTGGAAATTATGTGAACAATAGTTGCAAGTATATCTTGAATGCTACATCCACCTCTTTAGCTCAACAACATGAACACATGCATCAAACCCTTGAAATGATGATATGATCTTGAATTGCTGCAATAAAATCTTGAAATCTACCTTGAAATGCCTTATGAATGCTCTTGAAATGATATAATGTTTGATCATGTGAATACTTGGATTCTCTCTTGAAAATCTTAGATGAAACTATGTGAATTAACCCCTTATTTATAAGAAATTAGGAGGTTAACCTAGAAATTCAAAGACTAAGGCCAACACTAGATATGGGAAGAAATATAATTAAACTAACACTAGAATGAAATTCAAAAAGGGGGGTCTCACTAAGGGAGGATCCATTTTCCATCATGGTTGAATGGGTCCTAGCTAAATTTCTAGGACCAAGCTTTAGGGGACTGAAAGAAGGATAAAAACCCATTCCAAATCAACTGATAAAGGGGGGTCCTGTTAAGAGAGGACCCATTCGCCATCAAGGTAGAATGGGTCTTGGATCAACTTACTAGGACCAAACTTTTCCCAATGAAATAATTTTTTAATTAAATTATGATTATCGAGATGGATCTTTGGGAGGTGTCAAAATTAAGGCCTAAATTTAAATCAAAACATGGTTAATAACTCCAAATAACCACAATTAATTAAGACCACCTAGATAATTGTGAAAGTGATTTAAACCACTTTACAACACTTAATCAAGGTGCACATTATGTACATTTTTTATTGAAAAGGGGCCCATTAGGATTAATTAAGAAAATACATCCTAGAAAAGTGTGAAAGTGTGCTACAAAACTTTACAACACCCTTGCAAAGGATCAATTAAGGCATGTATTAGTTAAAGAAAGGTCCTAGAATAGTGTGAATGCATACAACACATTACAACACCACTCCAAGACATCAATAGTTCAGCTTTAAGTTCAATTATCAAACCAAGCAAGGGAAAAGGCTTACTTTTTCCTTTACTACATTTTGCCCCCACTTTAGTGAGAGGATGACCCCATGTAAAAATCACACTAAATTAGATAGACAAGACACTTCTAAGGTATGCAGAAATAACAAAGATATCCCTGTCAAAGGCCAAGCAAAATAAAAAAAAAGGATCAAGGCAACTAATTTAATGCAATGTGAGGTGGTGGTTTTTTTTCCATAACATGCACTACTCACTCTAGGGTACTGGAACCTCAGTTTTTCCACTAGGATATTTTTCTCAAAATATGTATATGCTCACTCTAGGGTAGTGGAACCTCAATCTATCCACTAGGTGAGTTATCCCACTGAGGTGGCAAATGAGAGAATTGTATTATCCTCTCATACCATACCGAAGTTATCCTCCTGAAAAATTCAATAAGGCACCACAATGAAAATGCTTTTCTAAATTTTTTTGAATGTCATGTAAAAAGGTTTCTTAAGGGGATTTTTCTTTGTTCATGTAAATTTCTACCTCTTAGGGAGCATTGTGCCTAATGTCTCCAAGAGAGGACAAGTCAAAACTGTTAGATTGTCACCCATGGGATGTCTTGTTTGCATCATGCCATGATAGTAAATCGTACACTACTAGATGGAATCAAACCCAATGACACCACCAAGAAGAGGACACATCACAAGAAAAAAAAGGAAAATAACGCCATGAAATTTGCAAAAAGATGTCATTGATGTATGCCCCCACTTTAAAGTGGTTGCTACACCATTACTGTGAGAAATTGCTTTAAAGTAGACAATTTTTTTTCCTAGGACATGAGAGCCTTCCTTGGTAAACCCTATGCCAAGTCATATGTTTGGAAGCAAGTTACATCATGAAATAGGAAGGGTTGCCCCCACAAACACATAAGGGATCTATGGATTTGTGGTGAGTATGTCTATGCTACAATGTTTTCATAGAGCATGGAACTATCATCATTCCCCAATTACACATAGAAATGGAATAATGACATAAAGAAGGAAAAAACAAAGAAAATTTTTTTGGTCAACATGGAAGTAATGGGAATGTCTCAACACCTTGCGTCATCCCCAAAAGGAAAACACAAGACAAATGAAAAAGATAAATTTATTTTTTTGGGTCAACATGGAAAAGACAAATGTCTCGACACCTTACATCATCCCTAAAATGAAAGCACAAGAAAATGAAAAGAAATAATTACAACATAGAGAAGAATGCACAAATGAGAGAGGAACATCAAACAAAATGTCACAGGGGATCACATAAAGAAAAGTGAAAATGCAAAAGACTAGTAAGGCACCGGTGAGTCAACCTAAAGCAGTTCATTCACCTCCCAATCTTGGTTGGTATAAATAAAGGTAGGCAACTAGCCAAAGGCACAACGTCAAGTGTTGGGTGATACCACAAAACTGGTTTACAATTTCTAGGAGATTCTAATTTTTGTTGAAATAACATATTTTTAGAAAATATAATGATTTAAGCCTTAAAAATTCCATTTAAAGAATTCCAATTGAAGAGGGTTTGATCAAACTACCTTAGGTCAAACCCCCTTGGATAGAACCCCGCTAGTTTTAAACCATACCTATAACATAGTCTCCTTTACACCTATCAAAATGTTGATAAGAAACCACTTTTGATTTACCCTTTGGGGGATCAAATGAATTCATTTATTTATTTTTATTTTTTTATGTATTCCTTATTATAAGCTTCCCAAAAAGTATAATTTTAAATAAATGTAATTGTATTATTATATTTATTTTTTATTTCTTGTGAATGTAGGTTTTTCACTGAAAATCAAGCTCTATGTTTTGCACATGTGGAAAAATAGAAGATTGTCAATTTTTTTTTTAAAAAATGAGTGCACCAAATATTGAAGTCCTTGATCCAACAAAAAAAAAAAACTTGATACATACAAAATTTATGTTATATAGTTTTCCTATGTTTGAATTATAATTAGTTTGACTTCAAAACTTGATTAAGGAAAAAATATTCAATAAAAAAACTATGAAACCAATTGGAAGCAGTAGATATCGTAGTTACAAATCTAAATTTGAAAAAAATAAAATTATCCTTCATGAAAAAAATGTTGTGTTATACGGTGAGCGTCACTCCTTAAAAATGGTGTTTACTAAAAAAAACTAGTATCAAAGGAGATGGAAAAGAAGTCAACGATTCCAAAATTTTTGAAAAATATATATTTAGAATCTGAACAAAATTTCACAAATCACTATTTTGCATCATCTTTCAAATTCCTCACAGTTTAGCCGCTATAGTGCCCGAAAGTGAAGATTTAGTTAGAAAAAATCAGTTCAATGTCCAGTTTGGCCAAAAATTATAAACCAGTATTGTGGGATCACCCTGCTGAACTAGGAAATGCACCAAGTTCAAAACTCTTTTTAGGAGATTCAACATTTAAGCTCATGGAAGAAGAAAATAATGAATTCAACTCATCATGCACTTGTTCATCAATCTTGTCAATGTCAATGTCATCTTCTAAGTTAATCACAATAGGAGGTCTAATAACAATGTCCATACAATGTTCTTGTTTATGTTGCAGCAAGGGTTGAGAGTCATCATGCATTGCTACAGGTAGGTTTGGATTTTTATTTTCTATGATATTGTTGTTTTCTTGAGTTTTCAATCTATGAGCAATAACACATCTATGTCTATGCTCTCTAGCACTTTGATTTCATTTTGTTTTATTGTCAAAAGTTTTTTTTTAAGAGTGGATTTTTCAATCATAGGTTCCTTCTCTTCCTTGGGAGGACTAGAAGAAATGAGAGGAGGTTTCTTAACCGCTTTCTTTTTGACATTGCAAACTTGTTTGAATCTAGGAGGGACAATGTGATTGTTTGTACTATCTCATGGTCTCTTGTGGGAAATTGTAGGAAGTTGTTCTATAGATTGTTCTTGTATGTTCGGAAGTGTTTTTCATTCAATCATTGTCTCATCAAGGATGGTTGGTTCGGTCATAGGTTGAGGCATGTTGCAAAGGGATAGTTCTACTATTTTATTTTCCTTGAATTTTTTATATGATTTGAAAATGAAATCTTCACGACGCTTGATAGGTTCCATAGGCTCAGGCCAAAAGTAATCTAGTGAAAATTTCCCTTTTGTCGAGGTAGGATGGAATCCACTATGACACACATTGAAGATGTCATTCCAAAATGGAAACTTTAGACATTTGTGCACAATTGAAGGGATGACATTCATGGAGCGAAGCCATTAATAGCCTAGCTTCACATGAAATTGGTCTGAGTGTGGGATGATGGAGAATGAGACTGTTAATGTTTTCAGTCTCACTTTCAAAGGGAGATCTATCGAGCATATTGTAGGGAAAGAAAATCCATTATGTGTCTTGATCCATGCTTTTGGGTTATCATATGTTTTTTGATATAGCTCATGCACATAAAAGAATTCTTCTATGATCAAATTTAGTCCACATACAGGATCAATCAATATCCCATTAGTGGGCTTATTATTGATTCGAAGAGTTATGTAAAGAGGACCATCAAGTGCGCGTTTAGGTACATGTCATTATGTGAGAAAGGAATTTCAAGATGTTGTCTAGTCAAGCCGTTACTAGGTCTAGCTTTGATAAATGTTATCATGTCATTCATGGGATGTTGTTCAATTGTATTTGTATTGTCATCATTCATGTCAACATTCATCACATAAGTTTTCATTTTATTAGCTTTGACAACTCAAATATTGTGCTTAGGAATGGGATTTGTAAAGATTTGCAAATTTTGATTAGGAGGAGATACAAACTTATTTCCTTGATCATTCACACCCTTGATTAGTAAATTATTATAATAAATAAGGTCTTGCACAAGATGTTTAAGATGCTTAAAGTATTTTGTACTATGTCCATTTGTTTGATGGTAATGACAATAAGCATTTTTTCAAAACCCTTTGGGAAATGGCATAGTAGGGTTACATTCTCTAACATGAGGTAAGGTAAGCATGTTTTTTTCAATAAGCTACAACATGATATTGTGAACTTGGGTATAAGGTAAAGGTGTGAACTCTCTCTCTCTCTCTCTATCTCTGAAAGGAGTTGTCATTTTTGCAGCAACCACTTGATTATTGTTTTGTTGACTTATTTGAGGAGGATTTAACTGTAAAAATACCTTATTTTGTTTCTAAAATGGTTGATAATTGTTTTCACTTGTGGATTTAGAATTTTCTAGATGACTAGGGGGATTCTTCGCATCAAGGATGCCAGCCAAGTTTTGATGGTCATGAAGGGTTGTACATAACTGTGTGAAGGATGGAAACCTCAATATTTCAAGTTTTCTTTTGAGTTTATCTTATAAGTTCACAATGAACATTCTTTGAAGGTCGGAATTAGGAATCTTAATGTTCACTTGTGAGTAAAGTGTTTGGTATCTTCCTATGAAATTAGCCACTTTATCATCCTATTTTTTCTTGCATGTCATTAAATTTGCAAGGGTCATTTTGGGACCCATTTGAATATGGAAGTGGTTATAAAAGGAACAATCAGTTCATTGAATGAACCAATTGAATTGTTTGGTAAAGAGGAGAACCACTCTAAGGAAGTATATTTCAAGGATCTAAGGAATAACTTAGCCAAAAGTTTATCCTCAAAGATGAAATCACTACACAAGGCTACAAAGGAAGAAAAATGGCTTACATGATCTCCTTTCCCACCATATTTCTCAAATTGGGGGACATCTATTCCTTCTGTCATTTGTGCTCTTAATATGTCCAGGGAAAATGGGGTGGAATTGATGTATTGCAAAGGTTTACCATTACTGTTCAGTTTTAATGTTGCCACTTTTTGTTGAAGGGATTCATGGTTTGCAAAGTGAATTAATGAGAGGGTCATTTTGGTTATAAGGTTTAGGGGAATAAGGTGGTGTAGTGTATGTATGCGGAGGGCTAGTGAGTTGTAGGTTATTAAACGTGGATTCTTGAGGTATTATTGTGTTTGAAGCATTTCCTACGGGAATACCTATGGAAGTGTATATGGTGCTAGTAGGTATGACTGTTGTGGTTGGTTGAATGGTAGTTGTGGGTTGAAATGTTGTTGTAGGTTGGAATGTTGTGGTTTAGAATGTTTTTGTAGGTTGGGTACTAGTGTATGTAGGGATGGATATTGCTATCATGGAGGATTGGATTAGAATTCCACCTTGACTTTGAGTAGACCCCAAAGCTTGTGTGGAAGTGGTAATGGTAGGGATGGTGTTGGTAACATTAAGTAAATTGGTTGTAGGAGGTGAAGTCACAAGTAATGAAGTATGCAAACTATGAGCCATGGAGGGTTGATTCTCAACACTATCAGAAAGAGAGTTAGGAAACTCAAGATCCATGGCGAGTGAGATACCGCGAGTTGACATGAGCCTCAAACTATGTCTTATAATAGTATTGCAAATAGGAAACCAAGTTGTAAATCTCATACAAGTTTTACAAACCTAGTGTGCAAACCCTAGAATAGCAAAGGCACAATGCAATAACCTAGAATGAAATGCAATTTTTAGAATCTAAGCAATGTAATTTATTGATTACACAAGGTAATAAGCTGAAAATGAAATATGTTGATGCAGTTTTGAACATTTTACAATGCACTAAAATGAAGCAATTTAAGATAAATGCAATGAAATTGACTAAAAAACAAATCAAGAAATTGAAATTGAAATTAGGTAATAGCACCAAATAGGAGCTAAAAACTGATATTTTATTGTCTTGAAAATGCAGATCTATAGCTAACAGGGACTCATTTTCTAGTAAGGGTGAATGGGTCCTGGTTAGGTGTTTATGAGATTTTTTTGTTAATTTTAGATTGTTCAAATTTTGAGGCTTTTTCAGTTGCCAAAAGGTTTCGATAAGAGTTGATCAAGGACTTATTCACCAGTAAAGGTGAATGAATCCTGGTTAGGTATTTTAAAACTATTTTTTAATGATTTACAAGCTCTCAGTCTTGTCTTTAATTTTTAGATTTGAAACAATGAACTTCAGCTTCAGATTTTCTAGAAATTAAATACAAAAAATGCAATGAAAAGATGAAATGCAAGGCCTAGCTTGAAATTCAATTGTGTTTTTATTTTCAAATGCAATTGAATGATATCTAAATGAGATGCAAAATGATTGATTTTTTTTTGTAATTTTCAGATTTAAGAAGTGGAAACCAAAGCAAATCTAAACCCTATATGATATGCAATATTTCAATGCAAAATAAGAAACCCTTTAAATGATATATTAATTCAATGCAAATATAAGTGCAATGAATGTAATATTTTAACTTAAGATATAATGAGAGACTCCAAAAAAAAAGGAAAATTGCAATGTTGAATGAGTTGGGTTCACCAGTAAATTATGTACAGGGGGAAAAATAGGGTAGACCCAAATGCATAAACAAGAGGATCTATCACTTATTTTTCTAGGGACATTACACTTAAAATTATGCAAAATAAGATACTAATTAAAACTAGAAATGCAACCTAACTATTATAGCAACTATGGGGGATGTTTTTAGAGCATAAAAAGCTATGTACCTGTCTAGAGAGTTGTTTTTGAGCTATGGAGGACTCATTCGCCTTCAATAGCGAATGAGTCCTTTTAGGAGTTCAAAAAAACTAATTTTAGGATCCTGTTCCTTGATGTATGTCTCTCAAAATCACTATTATCAAGTTCTAGAAGCCTGTATGTAATTTTGTAGAGCTCTTTTCATGATCTTACACTTTGAATGACAACTTTTGCAATTTTGCAACTTTGACAATCTTGCTACAAATCTTGCTCAACTTGATCTTCAATCTATAAATATGCAATCACACACTCAAGGGTAGAAAAACTTGTTGATTTTTTAGTGAATAGGGGTTTTCCTCAGTCAAACCCCTTATAGGTAATTAAACCAAATGATGAAATGAAGAAATTAAAACATGAACATGAAATAATGTAAATGATATCACCTTGGATGATGTATTGTAAAACAAATCTACAAACTATCATGTAGTGGTAATGAATAATGTAGATCTAGGATCCTTGGAAATGATGTTAAAAATAGTTTCAAGTAGATCTTCAATGCTACATCCACCTCTTTAGCTCAACATCATGAATGCACACATTAAACCCTTGAAATGATGATACTATTTTGAATTGCTACAATAAACTCTTGAAATATTCCTTGAAATGCCTTATAAATGCTCTTCAAATTGATCACTTGAATGTGAGGATGATCTCTTGAAAATCTTAGATGAAACTATGTGAATTAACACATTATTTATACTAAATTAGGAGATTAACCTAGAAATTCAAAGAACTAAGGCTGACACCAGATCCAAGAAGAAAGATAATTAAATTCACAACAAAATGAAATTCAAAAAGGGGAGTCACATTAATGGAGGACCCATTTTCCATCTTGGATGAATGGGTCTTAGCTATATTTCAAGGACCAAGCTTCGGGGGACTAAAAGAAGGCTAAAAACCCATTCCAGATCAACTAAGAAAGGGGTGTCCTATTAAGGGCGGACCCATTCTCCATCGAATGTGAATGGGTCCTAGATCAACTTACCAAGACCAAAATTTTCCCAATGAAATAATTTGTTAATTAAATTATTATGATTATCGAGATAGATCTTCGGGAGGTGTCAAAATTAAGGCCTAAATTTGAATCAAAAGAGGGTTAATAAATCCAATTAACCACAATTAATTAAGACCGCCTAGATAAGTGTGAAAATTATTTAAATCACTTTACAATAATTAAACAAGGTGCACATTAAATGTACATTTTTATTGAAAAGCGGCCCATTATGCTTAATTAAGCAAATACATTATAGAAAAGTGTGAAAGTGTGTTACAAAACTTTACAACACCCTTGAAAAGGATCAATTAAGGAATTTATTAGTTAAATAAAGGTCCTAGAATAGTGTGAATGCATACACCACATTACAATGCCACTCTAAGACATAAATAGTTTAACTTTAAGGTCAATTATCAAACCAAACAAGGGAAAAGGTTTACTTTTTCTGTTACTACAGGAGGAAAAGTTTCTTAGTATTGTAATTTAGTATTCTTTGAGGCATCTTGCTTATCTTTTTTACTCTCCATATCTAGAGGGGTGTTATTTTTCATTATTTCTTCTTGTTGTGCATGCTCATTCTCATGTTGTTCATTAACAGACTCATTTCTTTTTGAAAGAAATGTATCTTGTTACATTTAATCTTTAATGTTTGGAGGAGTGGTTTTCATATCTATAGGCACAAATTTCTCCATTTATATAAGAATCTTGGTTGTTATCTCCTTTGTTTGCCTCTCCATCCTCTTGATTTCTTTTCATTCCTTCCCCATTACAGTATCTACCTTATGTTTGGTCCTGAATTCTTTTGTTGGCAATTTAGAAAATATTATTCTTTCTTCACCAGTAAGGGTTACTCTAGTTTTGTCTAGGGCATGTTTTCTTATCTTTTCTTCTTCCACCACAACTTCTTGCCTATTGGAACTAAGTTAATTTGCAAGATTCACTAGTATTTGGTTACGAATATCACCTAGATTCACATGAAAGGTCACCATATACATCTCTATTTCCTTTCCAATTGTAGATTTTTCTACATCATCGCCTTTTAGATGCATTGTAGTTGTGTCCTTTAGAAGACAAAACTCTGCTACATCATTGAATAATGCATCAAACTTCATAGGACTATGCATTCAGATTGGAGGACTTTCCTCTTCCTCATTTCTCTTCTCAATATTAATCTCTTCTTGGGTGACACCTTCCTTTTTTGGACCAACTAATGTTCTTCCTCTATCTCTTCTTGTTCTTATTTTTCACAACTAATATTCTTTTCTCTTGTTGCTTTTTCTTTCCTTCTGCTCTTGGGAGACTTTTTTTGCATAGAGGTTCTATATGTATCTTTCATTTTAGATCCATCTATAGAATTTGTTCTAGAAGGCTTTGTAATAGTAGGCGGTCTAGAGACTAAGGTCTTGTCTAACCTTCTTGACATCTATAGAGTATTCTACGGAGGAGCATATGTTCCTTTAGTTTTATCCACAAGGTCCTCAAGGGTACCAAATTCCTTCTCCAAATTGACCTTCATCTTTTCAACTTTTTCTTCAATGTCCTCCAAGATTTCTTTATTGGATTTCTCTTTATAAGTACTAAACCTTTCAATTACAAGATCTTTAGGTTTGATCAGTACAATCTCTAGAAGACTAATGCATTCTAGCTCATCTGCTTCATAAGTTAGTTCTAGAACCCAAATAGTTTTGGGTTTCACTACTTCTTGAATCGAAGGAAATAGGGTTCCACCTTTTAGGAGATGGAACAAGGGGGTTTATGACCTATTTCACTCTAGTTCATTAAAGGAAACCAAGATCCCTCAACTAAGTGACACAATTGAGGGAAGGGTATATATGGGAGGGTTCCTTAGGTGTGATTAAAAGGGGGTTCACCACTAAACAAATTCTTAGAAATAATTTTCTAACAAGAAATACAAAGATGAATCCACTAAACCCTAGCAAGTTAGAACATGAAATCAAATCACTAAATAGCAAGATATAGAAAAGTACCTAGAGGATCAAAGATGACTAAACAAGATCTGAAAACACTAAATTTTGTTGTTGATGATGTGTATAGGGACTCATAGGCCAGACTAGGTAATTTAGTCCCAGTCTAGGGTTTTTGGGCAAAAATTGTAATCTCATAGTGACAAGTCAATATCCATTGAAATATGTTAAAATTTCTATATCGGGACTCATACACCCAAGGTGGCGATTTAGTCTCGTTATTAGTATTTTGTTGATATTTTTGTAGCCTCTAGTAATATTCTATAGCTTTTCTCTTGTTTGATCTCCAAGTCTGAAAGTTTGAATTGCGAGTTGTAGGTGAGTTTCCATGAGGATGGCAACTTCTTGACAACTTTGACAACTTTCTTCAATCTTGCAACTTTATCTTCAAATGATCTCCAAGCTCCAAATCACCTAGATCTACAATCACAAATGAAGAGAGAGAAAAAGATTTTTTTGTTCGTTTTGGTTATCAAACCTTGAAATGAAATGAAATGAAATAGAATGAAGGAATGATGAATGAACAACATGCAATGTTGTAACTCGCAAAATCCTTGAAACAAAGGCTGCAAACTTGTGTGAAATGGCTCCTTGATGGATGTGGATCTTGACTCTTGATTGAATGCTTGAAACTTGACTTGAATGCTTGCTTGAATCATGAAAACCTACATAAATGTTCTAAGCTCAAAAACATACATGATGCATGGAGACTTTGACATGATGATTGAATCTTGAATATAACTCCAAATGTTTGATAATTTTCTCTTGGTTGCTCTTGAATTCTTTTGATCTCATAAACTTGCTATAGGAATGCTTGCATAAAAATCTCTAGGTGAAACTATGTGAAATAACCTTGTATTTATACTTTTTTATGCCAAATTTCTTGAATATACTTGTAACACTATATAAGATGACATCAAATCTAGGAGAACAAAATCATGCCAAGAATTGAATTCAAAATAGTTATAAGCTAAAGTGAGACTCATATGCCAGTTGGGGCATATGAGTCCCAATAGCCTAAGCTTGGGACACAAATTTCAATCAATGTTAAGTTCTATACAATATTTCAAATCAGGCTCTGAATTGAAGGTGGCATATGAAGAATAGATTATTGAATCAGTTCATTAGATAAGTGTTAGGATCCTATCATTAAATGCCAGGTATAAGGGAAGCCCAATATGAGTTAGCACTAGGAGAAACTTGGTAGACAATCTCACATCAAGAAATGTTGCAATCAATGTTAAGTTCTATATACAATATTTCAAATCAGGCTCTGAAGCTTAGGTGGGACCCATACACTCAAGGTGGCATATGATTCCTAGATCACTAGATCTGGAACACACAACCCAAAAAACATTGAATCATGGTTGTTCATTAGATAAGTGTTAGGATTATCCTATAAGAAAAGCATTAAATAGGGCTTGTGGATGCAAAATAGGACCAAATTATAAGGCATAAAGAAGCCCAATTTTAGCAGGGAGGGCCCAAAAAAGTGTGAAAATATAAAGGGATACATTTTTCTACACTACATTTAGCACCCACTTTAGTGAGAGGAGAAACTTGCTTCAAACTCACACTAAAGTAGACAATCTCACATCAAGAGGGGTCCAAGTGTACCAATGCTAGTGAGATAGGATGACAATGATCAAGAGGGATGATCAAGCCCCTAGGATCAAGATCCTATGGAAAACCAACATAGGAAAGAAAATAACACATATGAGAATGATGTATGAAGCAACAACAAGATACAAGCATACATTACCAAAGACATAAAGAAGAAAGAAATAGAAAAAGAAAGGTTGATCAATCCTTGACCATTTGTCCAATGTGATGTGGGTATGTGCAGGATCATGATAGGCTAAAAAGTGGTGATATGATGGGTATGTGTAGGGTATGTGGTTGACGAACCTTTTTTACCCAAAATTGATGAAATGAAAAGGGTTTTTAAAGGAGATTCTTAGATTTCCACCAATATAAATTATGCTTTACTTTGAATTTAATAAATAATTATTATTCATTTTCTATTTGAATTATGACTAATGTCCTGATTGATAGGTTGATTGAAAAACATCTATAGCTTTCAAATGGTATCACATTTTTTGAATCTAAAACATGTGTCACATTCTATGCTTCACATAATATAGGATTAAAAATTGAATTTCTTGAAGTTTCGACCAAGTTAAGATGGTCAGACATATGAGTTTTTATATTTTTTAAAGTTGTAATAAAAAATCATAATTAATTATTTACTTGGAAAAAATTAAAAAATATGCATCACATTGAATGAGTCCTCTACATATTCAAAATCTTAAATTTATCATTTTATTCATTGAAATTTCAAATTTCAAAAATAGTTCAAAAAACCTAGTAGTTTAGAAACTACATTCAATTTTCTACAATTCTATTTATATTTTTGAAATAATATAATAGTTTAAATTTTATGTCAAGTTGCCTAACTCTAATTTTTCTAAATTTTTTGCCACTTAAGGGCCTATTTTTTCCATGATGATCTTGCACATACCCATGTGGATCCGATCTAAGTTGTTTGCCCAAAAAATAAATTTACAAGTGGAACACAATGCCCACTATGCAAACCAAATGCATGCTTACAAGGGTTAGCAGAACCTCAGATTGTCCACTAGGTAGGTATGCAAAGGATCATCATGGAAAAAATAGGCTCTTAAGTGGCAAAAAATTTAGAAAAATCAGAGTTAGGAAACTTGATGTAAAAAATTGAATAAGTTATCTATATTATTTCAAAAATATGTAAGAATAAAATCTATAGCAAATTGAATGTAGTTTCTAAACTACTAGGTTTATTAATAAAAAAATCTATTTGGTGAAATTGAAATTCCAATATTTAAATTTCAAGGAAAAAATAAGAAGTAGGTGTCTGTCGACCACCCTAACCACAATAAAATTGTAATATTTTTATAATATTTTGACATAAGTAGATGACTCATCTCCCAATGTGATGCATTTTTGCAATTTTTTTCTAAGTAAATAATTAATTATGATTTTTGTTCAACTTTTAAAAATATATAAAATATCTTATGTATGACCAACATAACTTAGTCAAAACTTCATGAAATTCATTTTTTTCTTCTTTAATCCTATAGTATGTGAAGCATAGAATGTGATGCATATTTTGGATTGAAAACATGAGATACCATTTGAAAGCTATAGATATTTTTCAATCAGTCTATCAATTAGGACTTTAGTCATAATTTAAATAGAAAATGAATAATAATTATTTATTAAATTCAAAGTAAAGCATAATTTATATTCATGGAAAGCTAAGAATCTCCTTTAAAAACCATTTTTGTTTCATCAATTTTAGGTAAAAAAAAGTTGTCAGCCACATACCCTACACATACCCATCATATCACCACTTTTTGGCCCATCATGATCTTGCACATACCCAGGTGATCCCCTAGAGATGCATACACATGTGGCCAATATGTGTTCACACATACAAGAAAGTGGCTATGGGAAAGTCATGCCTAAGTTTGGCTCCCATACCCTAACCATACCAAAGCTATACCTCTTGAAAACTTCGATAAGGCACCACACAACACAAATGATAGGATCCATGAGGCAAGCAAATCTTTGTATGCTTGACATTTATGAATAAATAGGATGGTCCCAAAAGCAAGAAAAGTGTGTTATGCAAGGTGGTCATATAAAAATTATTGTAAATGAAGAATGTACTAAGGTACATTCAAAGGATTTTTTCTTAGATCATGTAAGGTCTTAACTTATGGAACATTGTGCCTAATGTCTCCAAGAGAGGACCAATCAAAGAATAGAAGATTCACAACTTAAGGGATGTAGTGTGTTGCATCAAGCCACTAAGAGTAATATAATATGCTAAGAGATATCACACTCTTGAAGGACACCACAACCAATTTCACTACAAAGTGAAAGATGCATCAAATGAAGTAAGCGAAACATGAGTTGCAAAATAATAATGCCAATGTATGCCCCCACTTTAAAGAAGTTGCTAAACACCATGCTGTGAGAAATCACTTTATAGTAGCAAATGATAAATTCTAACAATAAAGTGGACATGAGAGCTTATTTGGAAATCCCTATGCCAAGTCATATGTTTCCAAATAAAGCTACATCATGAAAAGGGGTGTCCCCCAAAATGAAATATAGTTAAACATAACTTAGTACATCACATGCAAGCCAACTTAAGGCATGTTGCCCACATCCCAAGCTTTCTCTTATATATACATGGAAATTAGTCAACTAGCCAAAAGAGACAATTACAAGTGCCATACAAGGACAATGATACCTAGCCCCTTGCCACCACTTATTGGAAGACAAGGATTAGTTGAGATGATTGATGAAAAACATGATAGAATGAAAATTAGTATCAATTATAGGAATTAGGTGTCACAATGCAAGGAAGAGCACCACAATCCCTAAGAGACTGTTAGAGTACTCTATGACATGCACATTCTCATGAAGTGATCTTTCTCGACAAGATACTTTCTTGATCTAAAGTAGAATTATTAGTAAGATACTGATGTAGAATCCTTTATTGATATGATCACAAAATTAATTTCTTGTATGTAGAATTATTAAATAATTGATGTGTATCTTGGATGGTGATGAAGAATGAATCAAGTTTTGATTTACTTTTATTTGGAGTCTCATACATGAGATATCTTTCTTGATTTTTTCCAAAATTGTAGAAGTTTAGTGATTCTATTCTTACATATTTTTGAAATAATATAGATAACTTATTCAAATTTTTACGTCAAGTTGCCTAACTCTAATTTTTCTAAATTTTTTGCCACTTAAGGGCCTATTTTTTCCATGATGATCCTGCACATACACTCTTGCTTAGTACAAGGTGTCATACTTATACAAGACTCTTTAGATAATTGCAATTTTTTTTACTCAAGCTTTAAAGGAATCTGTAAAATCTAACGAATCGCAATCGATAGTGTTTTATGTGATGACATTGATATTAAGTGAGGATTTCCTTGATTATTTTGTTTCTTTCAAAGGACAATAACCAAGCCCATCTGTGGTTTTTTTTTGTTAGGCTATATGGGTACATGAATACCTTTTTCTCTAGCACCACGTCTTTTTCCATTATAACCAAGTTGCATAATAAGTTCATAACCTCTTCCATAAAAAAATCATTTCTTTCGGATTCAGTGGTTGCTCATAATTAACTTCATCAAAGTTTGTCATGTAATTTTCTTCCCTTTATAAAGTGGTTGAGGTGGATTCTTTCAAAGGTTTGTCTAAATTTTGTGTTGACATTATTACTTTATTTTTCATGCTATTTTTATGATCTTTAGTTTCCCATCAAGTCTAGGCATGAAATCATAGGAACCACAATCATCTTCCAATAACTTTGTGAATTATTCAATATGCTTCTCTTTTTCATTCTTTTGCACATGTTCCACTTGTTTGGTTGGTATCAATGTTTTCAAAGAATTTTCCTTGCCTATGTCAATGTCCAAAAAACTATTTGGTTCAGGGCTAGCTTTGATTATATACACTTTTTTGTTTTAGACATACTTCATTATATGATGAAGAGTAGAAGGCACTTCTTGCATTTCATGAATCCATGGTGTACCTAAAAGGAGATTGTTTGAAAGATCATGAGGCATAACATGGATTGGGCTTTTTAATTTCACTTTTTCACCTTTAATAGGTAATGTGATCAGACCAAGTGGTTGTTTCCCTACGTTACCAAACCCATGAATAGATAAAGAATCAAGTTGAATTTGGCTTTTGTCTACTATGATTTTATCAAGAAGGATTACACTACAGAATTAAGTGTCAAAAAATTATCAATAAAAGTATTTTTTATCTTCCACGTATTAATCTCAGCTATTATCATGAAAGAATCATTTTAGTTTTGCACTTCCAAATGAGGAAGCTCACTTTGCTAGAAAAAAATGTCAACATTCATTTCTTGAATTAGGGCTCCTATATCATTTAGGTTTGCACTAGGGGGAACCACAACATGTTGCAATAAATTTTGAATCATGTTATGATAATGAGGGGATGCTTGACTAAGATCCCATAAGGATATCTTAGCAGGATTATTCTTTAGTTGTCCAACAAGATCATACTCCTTTCCATTATGTAAAGGGAAAAAAGGGGCACTAGGCAAGATAGGTTGAGGCAATGGTAATGAAACATGAGTGGTTTTTTCTTTTATCTAAAGACATTGAATTTGACTGGACCTCTACCTACCAAGAAGACTTTAAAGGCCTCAAAATAGATCTCACAAAGATCCCTATTTTGAGAGGCCCTAACTATATCAATCCTTTCAATATACATATAGATGCTTTTGATTTTACGATAGGTTTTTTTCTAGGATAGAAAAAAGTTCAAGTATGAAATTTACTACATTAGTAAAAATATTCAAGTTGTTGAGCTCAACCACATTGTTATTAAGAAGGAAGTGTTAGTGATGGTAAATTTCATTAAAAAATTTAATATTATATCAATAGAATTTTTTTTTCATAAAGGTCACATATCAATAAGATACTCGATGAAAAAACTAGTAGTTGGTGGAAGAATTGTTAGATGGTTATTATTACTATAGGAATTTGATATAATGATTATGGATAAACTAAGGAAAGAAAATATAGTGGTTAATTTCCTTTCTAGGTTGTAAATCAAATCATGAAAAGAAGTAATCCATGACTCCTTTCCAGATGAACACTTCCTTTCACTCTCTATTCAAACACCTTGGTATGTCAACATAGCTAATTACTTGGTTTTAGGAAGAACACCCTTGCATGTCTCACCTAGAGAAAAGTGTCATTTGGTAGAATATGAGTTACCTTATTCTTGGGTGGTTGGTTATATCTTTATACAAAGGCAGATAACATAATGAGAAGATGCATAAGGAAGGATGAAGTATATGATGCCCCTAAGACTTTTCATGATGACCTTGTGGAGGTCATTTTGCAACCAAGAAAATAAATCTAAAGATATTAAACATTGGTTACTACTATCTTACACTTCACAAAGATGTATTCAAATACACAAAGATATATGAAAGATATAAGAGGATGGGTAGACCTAATAGAAGTGACGAAATGCCTCTTTGTCTACAATTAGTCATTGCACCATTTGAAAAATGGGGATTAGACATAATTGGGCCAATATCTCCCACATATAACAATAAAGAATACATTATATTTTGTATTGAATATTTGAAAAAATGGGTGGAGGTTAAAGTACTACAACTTTCCAGAGATGAAAATGTTCCAAATTTCCCTTATGAACAAATATTCACTAGCTACAGTGTGCCTAGGGACATAGTCATAGACCAAGGACCCTAGTTTATATCTAATTTGATTACAATGTTAGTAAAAGAATATGAAATTAGACATAGAAATTCAAACCCCACCATCCAATAGCCAATGGGAAAGTAGAAGTCATTATAACAAAGGAAATTCAACTGTATTAGAAGGAATCAGAAAAAAGATTACCTGAAGTTGTCTAGGCATATAGGATGACTTGGAAGACCACAATAGGGTTCACACCATATGAATTGGTGTCTGGAAAAAATATTGTCCTTCCAATTTAATTTGAGAATAAAACACCATAAAAAATAGTACAACTTGGCATGGAACTATCTCAAACACGGAAGGATAGATTACACAATCTCAATGCTTTAGATGAAATAAGGATGGAAGCAATCCATCATACAAAGATTGTGCAAAAGTACATAATCAAATGATAGGACTAGTTTATTAAAACAAATGAATTCAATGAAGGAGACTGAACACTACTTTATGATTCACGATATAAAGATGACAAGGGAAAATTGTAAACAAAGTGGCTTGGCTCTTATGAAATTAGTCATATTTTTTAGAATTGAGTGGTGCAACTAACTACTATAGATTCAATTTGATTACCTTAATGGTCAATGGACACAAAGTAAAGCTTTATAAAAATTAATTATATAAGGAGGAGTTTCTACATGATTTGCAACAATAATTTATACCATCTATAAATCCATCATTGCATACAAAACAAGTAGGCAAGGTCAGAATATCAAGTGATACATCCATAGATGAGCCAACCAACTCACCTACTAATGTGTAATAGGTATAAACTCACAATAAAATATCACATGCACACACATGCACTATGTACCATCAACAACAATTTTTTTGGATGATAACAACAAGTTCATGGAACTTGTAGCAATATCCCTAAGCAATTTCAAAATAAGACCTTTTCTACTACTACCCATAACACTTACCTCTAGTTAACTACCACTGAACCCACAACCACTAGCACTTGCTATTAAACATCACTTTTTTCATCCCAACATGCAACAACTTCACTCCACCACTCATCCCATGCAACATGCCATCCCATCATTAATAATCTTCTACACACCGTAAAACCTTCCTTTCCAATATTCAAAATTTTTGAACATGTTCCATCATTCTAATTAGCTCTTAATATGACACATCTACATGTAGTACTTCCATTTAATTTCATCATTTCAAATTCTTTGCCACATAGCCACATGACAATGCTCAACTCACCTCACACATGCCACATTTTCATCACGATGCAATTTTAGATACTTTTCTTGTTATTAACTATGTTTAACATTCAATCCTATTGATTTTCTCTAGACTTCATGATCAAGAACACATTATTTTTTATCATATCAAATATCTCCAATTATCTATCTTCTATGTCATTTATGTGCCTTGTTATTTGAGGATAAATAGCAACATTAAGTTGGGGGGAGAAAAACTACTTTAGTTATCATTTTCAAATTATGTTTCTAAATTTCATTTGTGAATAATTCAAGAGTCTTGCATACAAGGCTCAAATCTCTTTGTAATCCATAAGAATTTGCAGAAATAGAGGTGGTAGAATTCAAAAGGAAAGAAGCATACTAAGCATTTGTAGTGTAAAAAATTGTACACTCTTGAAAGCGATGCAATTTCACACATTAATTACCCTTTAAAATAATCATTAACATTATTTTGGATCTCGACGCTTATTTCAACTAAAAACCTGACAAAATCATTTAAAACATCAAAAATCTTGAATACCCACCTCAAAAAACTAAGGTGGGACTCATTTTCCACCTTAGGAAAATGAGTCCCCCCAGGTGGAACCCATTCACCACCTTGGCCGAATGAGTCCCATTTGAGGTATTTTTGAGTTTTGAGCAGGAAAAACACCTTTTTAATTCAAATTTTTGGTGGATGTCATCCTTTCATATCTAAATAATAGTCAGTTACTTGTTAATGCCTATATAAGAAATGTTCTAAGTCATTTTTATCATCTAAGCAATCTAGGAAAGCATTTTCAAGAGCAATTTCAAGAGAGACGCATCAAGAATCTTCAAGCAAGAGCATTCAAGTTTCAAAAGCAAGCAAAGTTGAAGTCTTGGAGAACCATTAAAGGATTTTTGCAAGTCTTCAAGCTCGCTTTCATTCAAGATCTAGAATTTTCAAGGGTTGATCATGGTTGTCTATGGTGAATCATGATGGATTCTAGGTTGGGGAGATGCAAGTAGCCATCAAGCCAAGCCTAAAGACTTATTTTCTAAGTGATTCCATCCTCCATTATCACTCTACATTTAGCCTAAGGAATGTATAAGCATTAATAAGGTTCATTTGGGTGATTAGAGATCTCTCAAAGTTAGTCATTCATTGTCACATTTCCATTCATGCATCTCATTCTTGCACATTAGAATAGGGTTGCATCATGTTTCAGATCTCCTAGTCTTAGACACACTTAAGGCTATGGTTTATAGTCCTATTTATTGTGTCACCAAAAAATGTATAGTTGACATTTTTATGCTCACTTGAGTCTTTCTTATGGACTTTGGCTTCATTTTTCCTAGATTTAATGTTGTAATGTGGTCAACACATTCAAATTAGGTCTTAGACCCTTCAGAATCATTAAGACTTCTAGGTTGTCTTGTAAAAGTGTTGTAACCCACTTTCACACTTTTCTAGGACCCTTTCATTATAATTCACTCAAATAACCCCTTTTTATTACTTACCAAGTCTTATTGCAAAGTGTTGTAAAGAGTTGTAACAAACTCTCATGTTTTTCTAGACTTGTCATCACTATTTCAACCCTTTCTCATGTTTAAATGAACCCTTAATGTACTTTCTAGCCCTACTTAAGTGTGATTTTTAGGATATTCCCAATAAACCTTATTTAATGCACTTTAATTTTTGACACCCAGTAAATTTAACCTGGTGGGACCAAGTCACCACCTAGGCCGACTTAGTCCCACTGGGCATAAAAGTCAAAATAATTTGAATTTATTGGCATGATTTTATTCTCTTACCCTTGAGGTTGGCCTATGATGTGTTATTTTCAAGAATTATTAGAAAATAAAGTATAAATAAAGGGTGTTTCTCTGATTTTTATATCTATTCATTCTCAAGCACCTAATTCATCCAACATTCAAGCATTCATTCACTTAATAATTTTCAAGCATTCAAGCACTCTAAGCATCATCAAGTCATCCATTGGAGCACTTCATTGCATATCTTCAGATTTATACATCAAGGGTTTGGTAAGTTTATGAAATTGCATGTTATTTATTTATCATCCTCTTCTTATTTCATTTCATTTCATAGGGTTTGATTACCAAATCAGGGTTTGACAAAGGAAAACCCCTATACTATAACCCTTAACCCTTTTTCCCCTCTTTGAATGTGTGTTTGCAAGTCTTGAATGTAGATTTCTCAAAGAGTTTGGTGTCAAAAAGGTGTTTTCAATCCATCAAAGTCATCAAATTCAAAAAAGTCCTAATTGAAGCTTGGAGACCAATTTCAACCCATTTTCTATAGTTTCTAGACTGACCACCAGTCAAAAAAGGAATTGGATACTGAAAGCTATAGAATCCTGTCTTGAAATTCTATAAATTTCTAGGTGGACTAAGTTGCCATCTGTGGCGAATTAGTCCCATTGCTAGGCCTGAAAAATGATTTTTGTATTTCTAAGTACCCATTTGGCAGATTCCCTTTTCTGGCAAATTTTCCTCGAAACTAGACTAAGTCACACAACTTGGCATAGGTGTCCCAATCAACATTTCTAGTCAACTCTGCAAGATTCCCGAGCCTCTCAGCATCAAACTCGAGATTCTAGGTGCACCTCTCCAGTTCTATTTAATTATGTTATCATTTATTTGCATTCTTAGGTGATTTTGCATGCATCACTGTGTTTTCTAGCACTTTGCATTTCTTAGGTTTAGAATTAGTAATCATTTTTCTTTTTTAGTCTATTTCATTTAAACATCATAGTTAAGCACATTACATCCATTTTACATTAATCTTGAGTGTAGAAATTAGCATTTTGGGTCCATTTATGTCCTTTTAGGTGAAAAACCTAGAAGAGTTAGATAACCCTTGGACACCCAAAATTAGTGTCCACATTTATATGCATATTTCATTATTTCCATCAAGCTTTAATTACCAAACTAGGGGTTTGACAGAGACAAACCATCAACAAATCAATTCTCTATTATGTTTTGCAGGTATTTTTGCAAATTCAGAATCAAAACTCAGTCTAGAAGGGAAGGGCATATATGGGAGTGCAGATATGAAGTTTGAATTCCCAAAAAAGACAAATGGAACCAATTCACCTAGAGTGAAAAATGAGTCCCACTCAGGTGGTTTTTAGAATTGTTTGTAGATTCAAATACCCTTTTCCCTGAAACTAGTTATTTTGCAAAAATATAGATCTAGGATTGATTCACCCAGATTCGTGAATGAGTCCTAGTAGGTCAAAAAGTTAGATTTTTCAGCATTTCAGAGTTTCAATTAGTTACCACCATATTTCTAGATGCACACCATTCATCTTACCACTTTTCTATTCTATTTTATTTGCATTTCTAGGTCATTTTATAGGTCATTGCATTGAATTAGGGTTTAGTGTTACATCTTACATTTCATTTATCTTTCCAAGGTCTTACTTGGTGGTGAACCCCTTATTAGTTTGCATTTAGCCCCTAGAATAGCCCTCTTGCAAGATCTCTTTCTCCTTTGCATTGAGATCTCAAGGGTTTGCTCTTGAATGAAATTTAGTGAAGATTGTCCTTCTTCTAGGCCATAAACCCTATAAGTAAAGAAAATTTTTTTTCCACCATTTAGCACTAAGAATATTGAGGAATTTTTACAAGAAAAATTCATTTAATAGAGGATATAGAACTGTAGAATGGGAGACATTTTTAGAAGAGAACTAGTAGCACATAAGTTGATATTGGAAGACTAATAGTGTCTTCTAATCTTTCAATAAGACATGTAGTTAGACTATTTTCTTTGTCTAACAAATTACAATGAAGTCATGACATAGAAATTGATTAACACATTAGAAAATGATGAGGCTAAAATCAAAGGGTTGAGATTGAATGCCTCAGAAGTAGTAGTAGCAAAAGTTTCTAGGTTGTCCATGATAGGAGAACAATTTCTAGTAAGATCTAATGAAATCACAAGAAGGAATGATTTCACATGGCCAAGAGAGAATTTGGATTCCTTGACACAAGGTACAAAAAGACTTTCTTTGTCATGGTTATGGGCTTTTATTGCCTATTATTTAGTTAAGTATTTAAGATGTGACGATAGGAAATCACTTTTATATAAATTGCATTTTAAACTTTTGAGTGACCTATGCCATCAAAGGCTAGTGAACATTCCCAATTTCTTGTATAATTCATTAAAGAGGGTGCTTATTGAATACCAAAAGAAAAAAAATTGAAAGGTGGAATTTTGTTGCTTCTATGCTTGGGAGATATAATAATAATCTTCACTCTCTCTCATTCAAGGAAAACCCTAGAGATCTCAATCTAAAATATGCAAAGGAGAGAGAGATCTTGCAATAGGGTTGTCTTAGGGTTTTATTGTAAACTAAAGAGGGGTTCACCACCAAGCTAGGGCTTGGAAAGAATAATGAAATGCAAGATTTAATGCTTAACCCTAATATGATGCAATAGTTCACTAAATGACCTCAAAATGTGTGTAAATCAAAATAGAGAATTGCAAGATTAGATGTGTGCACTTGGAAACCTAAAGAAGGATGGAATGAGCTCTAAAATATTGAAAAATCCTAAAATTTTGGCACAATGGGACTCATATGCCAATCTAGGTGTATTAGACCCAAACTAAGGTTTCTGGTCTAGAATAAGTTTCTAGCAGTGTAGAGTCAAGATCTACAAAAATCTGGAAAATTTTCTATAGTGGGACTCATACGCCACTTCTAGCATATCAGTCTTGTTCCAATTTTTTAGGAATTCAAAGTTCAGATTTGTGCTCTAATCTTTGCTCTTCCCTTTCAAACTGATTTCTAGATTTGAACCTATAAAAAGACCTAAAAAAAATTATAGACTTGATTTACTTATGGGGGGTTTGCCTTGGTCAAACCCCTAGTTTGGTAATTAAACCTTGATAGAAACAATGAAACATCAATGTAAATAAGAACATAAACCCTAACCTTAAGTGTGTCTAAGATTAGGAAATATGAAATACAATGCAACCCTATTCTAATGTGCTAGAATGAGATGCATGAATGAAACATGAGGATGAATTACTCACTTTGAGAGATCTGTAATCACCCAAATGAGCCCTAATAATGCTTGTAACTTCCTTAGGCTTAATGTAGAGTGATAATGGAGGATGGAACCACTTAGAAAACAAGTCATTAGGCTTGGATTTGTTGGTGATTTTTCCAGTAGAACCAAACAATCCTCTAAGAACTAGCCAACTCCCATGATGAAGAACTATTAGGTTAGTGGCCAACACAACGAGCATAGGATTTTTCTAATTGCATTTTCATGCAATATAATCAATTAGTAACACATTTATACACAAATTAATTCCTTTATGTGGCAAATGAAATCACTTTTATTAAAAAAATTGGCATATTTTCAAATGAAGGACTAGCTATCTACTAGGAATTAAGATTAATTCCACTTCTACTACCCTTGGAGAGATTTTCTATTTTGAGTATTGTTCTTCTCATAAGTCTAGAGCTAGAAACACTATTTGTTCATCTTATGCAAGGTTTTCTTATAGAACGACTAGTGTCTAATCAATTGGAGCAACGAAGTCAAGTACACAAGAGGATCAGTAATTTATAAATTACTCTTTTAAGGGAGAAACAAACTATTTTCATATTGCTTTGCATTATGAAAACTTACTATGCAAGAAATATTCACTTCTTAGTAATCCTAAGCCATTCCTTACAAATTTTATAACCCTATTCAAGCATTTTAATTAATTCCTTGAATTAAAGGCAAAAATAGAGTAATACATTCAAATGAAATATTTGAAGACAAATGATAACACCATTGGTATTTCTCATTCATAACTCCATAATGAACATACATAGGAGAGTATAAATTTCTTGACTAATATTTGTTTCAATATTAGTAATTTCTATAAAACTCATTTAATATCATTACATACATGACTTATTCTCCAAGAAAAACTACTAGCCTACGTCAAAATTATATTCTAAGTTCCCTTTTTGAACTTAGCTTTTACCTAGAACTCTATTAAGACTTCAGAATCTGACCTCTGTAATAAGCCTTGAAATCCCATTTATAGGATAAGGGAGCAACAAGCATCGGGCTTAATTACATTTACATTTCATTTCATTTGCACCAGAATTTGAGATATTCTTAGTTTGTTACATGCAATCATTTGAGGAAAATGGAAGAGTAAAAGACTGCATTCCACATTCCCTGAATGAAGACACACCAACTCCTTGAAAAGTAGAGTTTGTTGTAACCGTGTTGAATCCTCACCCTTGTTGACCAAAGAGGATTCTCCAATAGCATCTCCAACACAAACTTGTATATTGTCCATAAACAACATACGTTCCACCAAGGTTAACTAGTCTAGGACTTCTCCTACATACCAGCCCAAAAACTTTCCACCTTAGCACGTGAAACAAGAAATCACATGATTGCTAAATAGGAAAATCCTAATAGAAAGGGCATGGTATCATAAAAAACAAAAATAGGGCACAATCATCACTCTGAGTTATCAATATCATAGAATATTTTCCCACATTTTACTCGTGGTGGGACTGGAGAAACTGTCACCACCTCTTTATCAGGATTCCTCAATAGTACCAAGGAGAGGGGATAATAATCACCCTTTGATTTAGTGTCACCCTCATTTTCTGAAGGGTTATTAAGAACCTCACATGGACAATTGCATTCCTTTGGATAGGCCTTATAATTCTCAATCTCCATCCATGTCCTCTTTTCATACTTCTACATCCTCTTCTCTCTATTTTTGATTAATTCTTCTAAAACTATCTGCTCTCTTGGATGGTAATTTTCCTTGGTACTATACTCCTTGAATTTCCCTAATCCTACTCTTCTTTTTGGTGTATCAAGAGCTCCATGTATTCCACTTTTATTCTTCAGACCTCTCTTAGGCTCAAACAAATTCAGCCCCTCAAACTCTCAAATCATCATGACAAACCTACTTTCCTAGAATGTCTACACACTTCTTAGGAGAATTCAATTCCCAGACACTTCTTTATCATCCTTTGACCCTCATTCATTGCAAAATGAATTATGACATGGGAAATCACTCAAGTAATCTGCACTAAATAAGCAATTTGAAGCATGCAAGATTAATGACTCGAAATCTCCTTATGCGAGCAAGTTGATAACTTACAACTCAAGATTGAATCTAAGTCATTTCTTTTAAAAAACTTAAAACTTCATCCATGGAAAACAACAATGCTAGCTCAAGTGTTATTGTCTATCAATCAACATGTATCACCAACCTAATCTATGCTTTCATTAATGTCAGTGAAGTACACAAGAAAAGTTTTTCTTAGAGGGAAAATTTCTTTATACACTTCATCGCTTCATCGTTGATCCTAAATTTTGATGAAAGCATTTATGTGGTGATTCTTAGTCCATTGGGTTATCTTGCTTTTAAAAAACTTTATCAGCAATTCCTCAGTCTTCTCACTGCTTTCCTTTTTGCTTTATGCTAAACCTTCAAGATTTTTCCACGTAGGTCGTTCCATGCAGTGACCATCACTCGTCGCTAATCTATTTTTTCTTTTCCCCACTCTTATCAGTTATTCAAACATTCTGGCGATGATCTTTAGCCCTTGGTTCCATAGCCTGACCGTTTGTCACACTTATCCTCCTGTCACGTATCACTAATTCAAACCTTGTATCAATGCTTCTATCTGCGACAGGAAATGCTATGATGGCACCAGCTCTAGACACGTACAACCTACATAAACCAAACATAATAGAAGACATCGCTCATAGGATCATATCATTTTAGTGAGAAAAATCCTTTTAGAGAACATCCATTGCTTATTGCCAATTTAGAACTCAAGTTCTAAAACAAATCAATGATGAGTGATGAAGTTATAACATAAGGTCTTTGTTCATCGCTAATTCTCCTCATATATTTTGCAATCAAATAGCGATGAGAAGATTTACAACTTTTGATGTCCATCGTGTATAGTTGATGTGAGATTTTACATTCAAAACGTATCCTGCATGATCAAGCGATCACATCACTCATCGCCATTCCAAGTTTATCTTTTTTATGACCATTATTGATGAGCGATATTAAAAGGAAAACATCAACCCATCACTTATCACTATTACAATTTGTGAATCAATGAAAAATTAGTGATGAGTGATATAGCATTGAAGGCCATTAGGCAATAAGTGGGAACACTTTAATAACGTGCTTATTAGTTTGTTCTTTTGAAGGGAAATCCCTAGGACAATAATTAACTTGAAAACATCTAAGTTATAAAATACAAACAGCGTAAGGGCTCAAAAATCCTTACCCAATTTTATAAAATAGAAAGGTCCAAACCTAGGCTAGAAAGGGTTGGTTACCAGGTGACAATGAATAACTAAAGATAAATTAAAATAACTGGCAATAGGTAATAGGGAGTCAATGGCCCAATAGAATATTATAAGATTTTGCAAATAGCAACCCTATATCCAAATGTGATAAGGGTTTTAACATGGAACAAGGAAATTTTATTTTTGAGGGTTCCATCAGGCTCGATGGCTACTTGGATCTCCCCAACCTAGAATCCATCATGATTCACCATAGACAACCATAATCAACCCTTGAAAATGCTACATCTTGAATGAAAGTGAGCTTGAAGACCTGCAAATTCAATGTTGCTCCAAGGCTTCAACTTTGTTGATTACTTATTCTTGGATACTCTTGTGAATAATTCTTGAATGTTCTTGAATGCTTGGATCTTGAAATTTCTCTTCTAGATTTTTTTCTTAGATGAAAATGACTTTAGAAGTTTGCTTGTATAGGAATTACACCTAATTTATCATTATTTAGATCTGAAAAGATGACATCAACCAAAAAAATGAATTAAGAAGTTGAATTTCTCGCTCAAAACCTAAAAAGGCCCTAAATGGGACTCATACACCACTCATGGTGTATGGGTCCCACCTAGGGGGACTCATATGCCCAAGGTGGCATATGAGTCCCACCCTAGATTTTTCAGGGTGGTTTATAATTTTTTATGTTTTTAGTAATTTTGTCAAGTTTTTAGCTAAAATAAGTGTCAAGATCCAAAATAAAGAGTCTTAGGGTCTTATTAATGATCATTTAAAGAGTTACTTAATGCAAGGGTGCTAAAATAGGTCCAAATTAAGTGTGAAATTGTACCATTTTCAAGAGCATACAATTTTCTACACTACAAAAATTAATCTTCTTTTTCATACTATTGTTTAGTCACCTTGCTTCAAGAGGAGTCTTAGAATTCAATTCCCTAATGTATCTTAGGGAGATTTTTTTATCTTGCAGCAATATTAATGTTATTCTTGAGAGGCTCAGGGTAGAGGAAATAAACAAAGGACAAGAGGTGAATGATCCTTCTACTATTATAGAAGAGGAACATGCACCCTCTTTCTCACCCATTACATCACTTGTTTATAGTATTTATGAGTATATAGAGCTAAAGGTATAGAAGACAACCCATAGCTTCTAGGGAGAAACCCATAGCACTAGTAGAATCATAAACCCCTACCTCTAGCAAGAGCCCTTCTAAGCCCAAGCAATATAAAAGGAAAAGTATGACCTCTACCTTTGCACCCAAAAAGAGGCAAAAGAGGTAAGTGCAACCAAAAAGGTAGTCATACCATCTTAAAAAGAAGGGTCCTACAAAAGGGAAGGCCAAGCCTTAGGAAGAAATGGTCATTGTAGTATAATGGTAAGTATTCCCACCTATCATGCGGGTGACTCAAGTTTGATCTTCAGAAATGGTTCCAAAGATATAGAGCCTCCCCTTATGTCTAATGAACTAATGTAGATAGCGAACATATGACTTAACAGACCTACACATCCCAAATTAAGTAGTTCATTGTTCAAAAGGGGCCTTCATTAAACTGTCAACTAGGGAATTGTAATCGTGAGATGATGCTGACACTATATATGCAATTGACAATCCTAGACTCTCTTAATCAATTGAGTACATGTAATTGAACAAGAGTAAATTCATCTAGAAGCTTCTTAACTTGAAATCACTCCCATTTGAAAAATAGGTTAAGCAAATAGGACTTATTTTAAGTTAAGAAGCCTTTAGATGAATTTACTCTTGTTCAATTATTTCTACTCAATTGATTAAGATATTCTAGGATTCTCAACTACATATATAGTGTCATCATCATCTCAAGATTACAAATTTTTGTTTGACAATTTAATGAAGGCCTCTTTTGAACAATGAACTACTTAATTTGGGATCTGTAGGTCCGTTAAGTTGTATGTATGCTATCTACATTAGTTGATTAACATAAGGGGAAGCTCTACAACATAGAATTGTTTAACTCCATAAACTCATCAATCTTTGTGATCCACCTCAAAAAATTTATTCGTCATAATTATATTCATTGATAATTAAATAGTTCATTTTAAACTAGTATTGGTACAATTTTTATTCTCTAATCTTTTTTCAAATTGGTTCACACTATCCAAATTATACAACTTTCAAATTTAACTCAATCACACTTCTAACCCACAAACCTAATCCCTACTAAATTAAATAATCATATTTTAAGATCCAATAAAATAAGATATTATAATTGTAGAGTTGATAGATCTAATACATGATTTATAATGATTTGAAGAACACCATTACTTATAATGAAGGAAATCAATATTATAATAGCAACTAATCTTCCCCATAGACATCTGTTTATCTTTAATATTGAAACACAATTAAAACATAATATTTGAAAAGGAATAATGCACAGTGTTCATTAAAGAGACATAATACTGAGTAATACTAAAACCAAGATGAACGAAATCAATATTATAATAGCAACTGATCTTCCCCATAGACATCTTTCTATCCTTAATATTGAAACACAAGTAATCCACGGTATTCATTAAAGAGACATAATACCGAACAATACTAAAACCAAGGTCACAAAACTTATCAAATGATTTCACGAGTTTAGTGAGAACAAATTCTTCGGCTTTACCAATTCCTACTTCTGCAGCTTGTAATGATGATAGTGTGGAGAAGAACTGTATCACTATGGATAGTGTCAATAGTCTTGCAACTCGTTTAGTAGCTTTCAAACTGTAGATTCTTAGTGAAGCTGGTCCACTAGGCCATTTCTTTCTTAGATAAGAACGCCCAATGGATTCTGACTGTAGCTCTCCTTCCAATACGCCCTCCCTTAGATAAGAACGCCAACGACGCAATTATACCATTATCTTACTCTTGGATTGCTCGAAACATAATTATGGTAGCATTATCTTGCTCTTGAACTACTCGAAGCATTTTGACGTGTAGAGGAGCGCTTTTAGGTGTAATAATAACTAAGCGACAGAAACGCCACACCTTTTAATCGAAGTCCCACTTGTTAAACAAGATAAAGGTTTTTGTGAAGTTTCCACGCTCCTTCCTCACAATGATATTCACGTCTCATCTGTTTTTACACGTGCACTTACTACTTTCCTTTATAATTACATGGAAGGGAAGCGTTGAAGGATTAAGGCCTTGTCAGAGATTGTTTCCTCATTCCCTCGGTGTCTCTCAGATCCTGCGTATTACCATGGCAGAAAGAATAACCCAAATTAAAAGAAACAAGAAGAGAGGTAAACAGACTACCTATATGCTGCTTGATTTGTGTTGAAACATGATTATATAACCTAACAGCGTAGCTGAAATAAGACGGGAGGAAAATTTTAGTTTCCAAGAAATTTCTCTTCATCTGTTATTTCTAATAATATTGTTTGTAGTTCTGCTCCATTATGATACCAGATTAGTGGACTATATTGTCTTTATTGTGTGGTAATCATGCAGGTTCAATTATTAAGAGAAATTTTCTTCTGTTTCGAATCTTATAAGAGGAATTATGGAGGTAATTATGTCTAAAATCTTAAGATTAAAAAATTATTGGAATTAGATATATATGTCATCAATTTTCAATAAAATTGTTTGTTTTCTATCATCAATGTTTCAGATTACACAATATGATCTGTCATCAAGAAGAAGAAAGCTTATCTCTTTTTTCATAAAAAATGACTCTGAGCCAATGTTTTCTTTCATCAACATTGAATATGAGTTTTGTTCCTGATGATGTTCAAAAATATGAACTGTGGAAATATCATATTTGTATACCTGCTATTTCTAAGAGATGTCAAAATAATATAATTATTAATATCTGACCCATCTTAGATAATTTTTGTGCTAAAATGTAAGTGTGGTGCAACAACTCTAATTTCTTACTAAATAAAATTTCTTTCACCCACCTTCTAAGTAGTAAATAGTTTATAAATACAATCAATTTATACAACTGTTATAGTGTAGATTTTGATTTCCATCTGAATAGTTGTTGAGTTGAATATGATTATTCAGTGTGTATTTAAATTAATAAAATATTATTGATTCTAATTACTTATAATAGATTTTATTAATTATAATTAACTTTTATATTATAAACAATTTGAATTCTCTTCTGAACATTCAGTATATCCATTATAATTATCTACTATTTATATATATATACACACTATTATTATTATTATTATTTTTAAATAGAATCCTTCGAAAATTTTATTTTCTTCATCTGCATCTTTTATCTACCATAAAAAGGTGAGCTAGTCTATGTCGATTGATAAATGCAATAATCTTAAAAGGCGAGCCAGCGAAAAGACCAATAATAAGCACGCGAATGTTCCTACAAGCAATACGTGATAAGGGGAAAATCTTACTGTTTTTATAAAGAATTTTACTGCTTTATTTAATCGTTAAACAGTGTAATGATTTAAATTTACATATGAAATGATGAATATATGTTTTCTTTTTATTCCTAAAAGAATATTTTTAATTATTAAATTGTTTAAAAAATAGTGATTAAAAAATATAAAAATATTTATTAAATAAATTTTAATTTATTAACCATATTTTATTTTCTAAGATTTTAGTTTTAAAATATTTTCTATATTATGTAAAATTCTGATTTGAAGGTTTATATGATAAGATTAAGATTATAAATATTATATATTTGTTTAATATTTAAAAAAAAAATATAAGAGAAGAATACAACAAAAAATATATTCTACAAATAATTGATAATAGAATTATTTTGAGGGGGTTACTTCTAACAATCTTGAATAAGAATGGAATTCACACTATGATGATAATAAACTTAAACTAACCAATATCCTATAAATTTACCATTTTGCATCAAGGATGTCATCCATGTCAACCTAACAACTCATATAATTGAGAAGTGGGAGGTAATTTCCACAACATGTCAAATTATGATATTGCTATCAAGATTCAACCATGTAATTTTTTGAGTCAAATGCATTGAACCATGTTTCATGAGTAGTGGTTCACAAGAACTCATCTCTCATGATAATAAATGGCCCACTTAGCACTCCTTGCATCTAGGTGATGCTCATAGAGATGAAGCTTTGGGTGGGTCTTCTTAGGATGGGTGACCTCCTGAGAAGACCAAAAGCTTCACCACTATGAGCATCACCTAGATGCAATGAGTGCTAAGTAGACCATTCATTATAATGAGAGATGGGTTCTTGTGAATCACTACTCATGAAACATGGGTCAATGAGTTTGACTAAAAATACTACATAGAACTGATAGCAATATCATCTTATACAATACTATATAAATGATTGATATGTCTTTTTCTATCACAAGATAGGATTTATCCCTATGCAGACTATAGCTTTTGGGTATAATATACCCCTCCATTTAAAACCATTACAATGTTGACAAACTAAAGATGTTTCTAAAGGAATATTTATGTGAGACAGTGAAATGGGATTTAAGGCCAATGCTCAGCCTAAATTTTTCATTCCACCATAAAACATTGGGGGACACAAAAGTAACCAAGAGAAATTATTTGGCTACTATCCTCAAGGGAGAACCAAACAATTGGTCAGGGTTTTGGTCTCCTTTTTGTTTGGATGATGGGAGGATTGTGGATATGATGGTGTGAAAAGTTGTAAACTAGATAAATTAAGACTAAAGAGACGCGATGACATAGAATATAAAGAATTTAGAACCAAAAGAAATAAACTAGAAATAGGATTGAAAAGGTTAGACAAAGAGGAATTTGATATATTGGTGCACTTGCACATACCTCCACTTTGTCATTGAATTGATAAATTCACTTGCCATTCAATCAATTAGATTTACATGTAATTTAGGAAAACAAACTTAAATCCACAAAAATGCCATAGGTATATGATTTCAAATTAAAATTTATTTTCATTCAAATGCTTTCTTGATTGAATAAACTAATCATACAATTGTTAGGTAAATGTGTCTTCATTCTGCATCTATCACATACACTCATTTTTTCTGCAAAAAATTGCTTTCTCACACTGAAACTCATCCCCTCTAACATTATGTTTTGTTGTTGTTGTCTATTGAAAAGGTCATTTAAACATGGAACCACTCTTTTACACATACAAACAACCTATCATTCCTTTTCCCTATGTGACTTGTCCATTCTTCCTCCTTGTCTAGGTTTACATAGTTGATTGTTGATTTCTTTACTACTTTATGCTCCTATTTGTAGTGTTCCCTCTCTCTATTTGCTATCTTTTGCACTTTAATACTTTCCTTTTCCTATGCCCCACTCCCCACTCTTTCCTACACAACCTTCTCTCTTTTGCCAGGTGTGCATGCCTCTCTTATGCTATGTAGACTCCTCTATTCCGTTTTATTTTTCATTTGTACATATATTTCAATTTGAAACTTTTTTAATATAAAATTATTTTGTATTTACCAAGTGCCATTTTTTCTTTCCCACACCCTTTCAACTACTTTAGTTTCTACACTGCCCTCTTTCTAATCTCAATGCCAAAACTCTATTTTATTAAAAATGTCCTCTCCTTTTTCTCTATTTGTGACCCCTTCATTCCCAAATACAAATTTCCTTTTTTATTTTATAATTATGTCCTTTGAGATATGCCAATTCATTATGTGTATTTAGCTTCTCTTGTAAAGGAGTAGGCTAGGAATTGTATGCCTTTCACATTTAAATATTTATTCCAAACAACAACATATGTGCCCAACTCTAAATTTCATAGTTTTAAAATGGTGCAATAGTCAATAGTTAAACATTCCACTAAATTGTCATAACCTTCACAACAAACTCAACAAGCACTAAAAAGATACAAATAATATACAAGCATTGTTAATATGTGCAATCACTAAACAATTTTTTTTTGAAACAAAACAAAATTGAAGAAAACAACTACAATAATTTTTTGGTTGATGAGGATAACCAGTTTTCCCAGGTGAGCTTCCACATCAAACATGTCAGGTAAATGAAATGTTCCATGAGTTGAAAAACTTAGGAACATTTGGAGATGCATGAAATGGTCATTCCATGTTTGTCTCTAATCTAAATCTGCTCCTTGCTCATGGGAGCATTTCCTCTTCCATTCTTCTCTTCTTCATCAACCTCAACACACAAGCCAATGTTTTGACCACCACATGCTTTTGGGTTGCTATTTTCTTTTCATTTATTGCATTGTTGCAAAAAATTTAAATCCAAACTACCTTCTCCTCTTGAAATCCTTTCTTGACTATGGTCATTCTTTACTCTTTTCTCTCTACATTGCTCTCCAACACTACAATAAACAATGGGGATTGATTATTTTATTTACTTATCCTTCTCCTTCAGAGAATTTAACACATACTTTTTTCCATCTTTCTAGATGATGTACACATTATTTCTACCATCATAAATGGTATTCCCATTAAATTACCATGACCTTCCTGAAAACACATGATAAGCACTCACAGACAGTACATCACATAACACTTCATCCTTATATGGATCAATCGGAAAATTAATCAAATGGTTATCACTCATAGTCATCTCATATTATTTTTGCAACCAAGAAACCTTATATGGAATAGGTGCTTACACATTTTAAAACCCATCTTTTCTACCATCTCCTCTAAAACTAGGTTATCCATACTACCATTATCTACTATAGCTTTGCAACACTTACCTCCAATCAAGCAGATAGTTTGAAAGAGACACCTTGTTTGGGATGGTTCCTCCCAAGCTACATTTGGGTTTACTAGCACTCTCCTCATCATGAGAGATTGACCTTCTTTGGGTTCTTCACCTCTTGGTGATGCATCACTTTCTTCATTGTCTTTTTCCAAGTGGTTTCTTACTACACTCCTCTTGTAATCTTCTTTTATTTGCACACACTCATAAGCATGATGACCAACTTATTTGCATTGGAAACATTTACCAAGGGATTCTCTACTACTACTACCACATCCTCTTGCTAGAAATTCCCTTTTTATTCATTTTCCCACTTCCTTACTCCATTTGGGTTTTGGTTTTCGTAAATCTACTTTCCTTTGTTGTTGCTCACTTGTCCTTTCTCGGCTACAAATATTCCATGACCTATGGAATTATTTATTTTCCTTCTCATCATCTTCTCTTCAACCTTCAATGCATATTGGTATGCTTCTTCTAGCGAAGTAATCTTCAACATACTCATTTCATCTTGAATATTAAATTGTAAACCATTCACATAACGAGTTTTCTTTTCCCTATCAATTTTATGCTTTCCCAATCGAATGGCCTGCTAGTATAACTCCTCCATGTAATCCTTGACACTCATCTCTTTTTGCTTTAGATTCTACAACTTCTTAAATAACTCCATTTTGTAATCCCCAAGAATAATTTTTTTCTTCAACCTGGTCACCATCTAATTACACCTTGCTATTTTGGGGTCTCCATTTGTTACATGTTCTCTTTGCAATTCTCTCCACCATAATGTAGCATGCCCCTTTAATTTTTCTTGGGCTAGATTTACCCTCTCTTGATCTTTAATTTCTTCCAATTTGAAATACTCTTCTATCTCTCATATCCAATAAATTAATTCTTTCAAATTTAATGTTCTAGAAAAATTTCTCATCCATTCTATTGCTCTTCGTGATTCTCGAAAGAGCTATAAAAAACCTTTCCTACCCAACATCCTCTAGTTGTTCATCCTCTCTTCCCTACTCTTCTAATTCACTTTGTTCTTCACTTGCAGGATCTCTCATCCTTCAAGTAGCAATTCTTAACTCATTTCTTAACTCATGTCTAATATAATCCCTTATCATTTTACGAAATTGTTCCAAGACCTCCTCTATTTTAGGCATTCTTCTTTAAGGTGACATCTTGGAAGTTTTCAAAATAATAATCCTAAAATTCCACTCTTTCTTCACAACAATCTTCTCAATTCCTCACCCACAAGTCTTGGTGTACACTGTCTCATGGTTGGCATTCTTTCCACGTGCTCAAGGCCACCCGCTCTAATACCATTTGGTGTAGATGCGCATGCCTCCACTATGTCATTAAATTGACAACTTCATTTGTAATTTAATCAATTCTAGATTTACTCATATTTCAAGAAAACAAACTTAAAATTTAATCCACTAAAATTCTATAGGCACATGATTTCAAACTAAAAGTTATTTGCATTTAAATTCTTTCCCAATTGAATCAACTGATCATATAATTGTTAATCAAATGTTCCTTAAATATGTATGTTTCACATACAACCAGTTGTCTACAAACATTTGCATTCTCACACTAAAACTCATCCACTCTAACATTATTTTTCATGTGAATTAATATTGAACTTTGGGTGATGTGGAAGATGTGAAAGAGATCAAGTGTGTTGATATGAGTGTGAGCCTTAATGCCTATGACTTCCTAATGTAGTGAGAAAAAGGTGTCTACATTTCAGTCTATTTGATGAGTTGTTTGTGCTTCAGTGGAACTATACCTTCATCATATTAGGGGTGCACTATTAGCAATTCAAATTGGTAGTGAGCCATCCCTTCTTTCTTCTCTCTTTTGGACAGTGTGTCCTTTGGTAGTGAGCCACCGATAGTTTTCCTTTCTTTATCTTTCTAGGAAGTGAGCCCTTGGTAGTGATCCTTATTGTATTCAGTGTTGCAATTCATATATATTATTGATCTAATCCTAATCATGGCTTTTTCCTTCTTGAGATTTCTATGTAAATCTGATGTTCTTATGTGTTTATTGTGCTTGCATTATTGCTTTACATGTTTACATTTTGTTAATGCATGTTAAGGGTTTAATGGTGGATAATGGTTTAAGAATTAATACAAATATAAATGTTAATGAGGTTTTCTAATATTTTAGAATTATGCAACTAATTCACCCCATTCTAATATATTGTTGTCAAGAGCATTTTATTAGTCATTTGTTGCAACAATCAAGATCATATCATCATGATCAGGCTTATGTGTGTTCATGTCAACTTGTGAAGGATAATATGTAGTGTCGATCCTAAAGTATCCAAGAATTTTCAAGTGTCCAAATCTGCCAAGCAAAGCAAGATCAAGTTCTTTGGAGTGATGTGTTTTTCTTCAATCCTCTAAGGGCAGCCATTGAAGGTTTGTTGAATTGTAGCAAGCAAGTGTTCATTCATCATTTCCTTCTCCAATGTTATTATATTTATATCAAGGTTTAATTACCAAATATGGGGTTTGACTAACGAAAATCCTCATTCAAACAAAAAAAAAAATCCCTCTCTTCGTATGTGTCTAGATTATAGGTTGAAGAAGGATTGAAGATCTTGAAGAGAAAATTTTCATTGTTGCATAAGTTGTAATATTGTTGTCAAGCCATGAAAAATTAGATTTAGATTTTATTTTTGATTTTCCAATAATGGAACCTATGCAAAATAGAAGATAAGATCCTACCTTAGAGGATTTCCCAAAGAATTATTAGAAGCCCTTTAACTAGGACTCATTCACCCTAGGACGAATCTATCCTTGAGTAGAGCTCAAAACCTACTTTTGGTGATTGGTACATTCGTCCTAACCCTTCTCAGATCTACATGGAAACTATGAATTCAATTTCTTTACTTTCAGGAATTTGAATTTGATGTTCTAGGTCTTATTGCTCATTTAGTTTAAGCATTGCATATCAATTCAATTTGTTTTCCGATCTATCCAATTGTCTTAAGGACTGAGATCTAGATCTGATTAACTCACCAACGATATTATAAGTCAATCCCCACACATTGTGATCTCTTTCCTAATGAAATTTCTTAAAGAAAAGGAATAAATTGAAAAATACCCCCTATGGACAAATATTTTGGCAACCTAATGCTCTCTAACACTTCTAGGGTTTTTCACCTAAAAAGAGAAAGATGGGCCAAAATGGGCAATGTCCCCACTCTAAACGAATGCAATTATAAATGGAATATGCATAAATGAAATGTATAAATGCAAAGAACTAAAAATGGAAATAAATTACTAAATTAAAACTAAAGAAATGCAAGTTGTTTGAAAACACATTGTGATATGCAAAATGGCCTAAGAATGCAAGTAAACAATAACACAAATGAACAAGACTGGATAGGTGCACCTAGAAACTTGATTGTGATGCAGAGAGGCTCTTGAATCCTAAATATTTTTTTGTTGAAGCCAACTAGGACACTTACGCCAAGATGGGTGACTTAGTCATGTTTAGGGGAGATTCTAGCGGAACAGGTTTCAACCAAAAGGGTATCCAGAAATGTAGAAATCACTTTTTAGGCCTAGCAGTGGGACTAATTTTCCACAAATGGTGACTTAGTCCACTTGGAAATCTCAAGAAATTTAGGGCAAGAATCTAAAACTTTCAATCTACGCTTCTCTTCTTGACAAGTGTTTGAATTTGGTTCTACATAAATTGGGTTGTCAGAGGTCTCCAAGCTTCTCTTAGGGATCTTGTTGATTTGAATGATTTTTAGGGAATGATGACACATTTTAACACCTTTCTCTTTGAAAATTTTCGTACAAGACCTATAAAAAACACATGCAAAGAGGAGAAAAAGGGTTAAGGGTTAGAGAATAGGGGTTTGCCTTGGTCAAACCCCAATTTGGTAATCAAATCCTTGAAAATGAAATGAAATAGAAAGAGAATGGTGAATGAACAACATACAATGCTACAACTCACCAAACCATTGATGTAGAAATCTAAAGATATGCAAGTAGATGCACCAATGAAGACTTGATAATGGCTAGAATGGTTGATAATTTCTTGAGAATGAATTATTAGATGAATTGGGGTAAAAATGAGAGGAAAACCCTTTATTTATACTTTATTTTACCAAATTTCCCAAAAATAGCATATCTCAGGCTGACCTCAAGGTTAAGATAATAATATCCCACCAAAAATTTAAAATAATTTTGATTTTTGTGCCCAGTGGGACTAAGTTTCCCTAGGTGGTGCCTTGGTCCCACCATGGAAAAATTACTGGGTGTCAGAAATTAAAGTGTATTTAATGATCTTTAATAGGATTATTCTCCAAAACACACTTAAGTAGGGCTAGAATATGCATTAAGGAGCCATTTAAATGTAAGAAAGGGTCAAATAAGTGATGACAAGCATAGAAAAGTGTGAAAGTTTGTTACAACTCATTATAACACTTTGAAATAAGACTTGGTAAGTGATAAAAAGATGTTATTTAGGTGAATTATAATGAAAACGTCTGAGAAAAGTGTGAAAGTGGGTTACAACACTTCACAACGCTTTTACAAGACATCATGGAATTCTTATGGATTCGCAAGGACCTAAGACCTAATGTCAATGTGTTGGCCACATTATAACATTAAATCAAGGAAAAATCAAGACAAGATCACCAAGAGGGCCTAAACATGGGAAAAAGTAGAAGGGTTACTTTTCCTGTGTCCACATTTAGCCCCCACTTTAGTGAGAGGATGAACCTACTTCAAACTCACATTAAAGTAGATGGACATGCAATCAAGAGGGGTTTCAATGAACTAATGCTAGTAAGATGAGACAACAATGATCAAGAGGTATGATCAAGCCCCCGGGATGATCTCATGGAAAACTAAACATGAGAACAAAGAAACACACATGAGAATGATGTAAATGAAGAGGAAGAAAAGGAAACAAAGAGTTGGATCAAGCTTCGATCATTTGAACATCCCATTGTGGATCATATTTAGGATATTTGTCAAAAAAAATAAATGTATACTCACTCTGAGGCAACAAAAATCATGGTTGTTTGTTGGGTGAGAATGCCCAAAAGGTGAGAAACATACACTCATGGCTGGTATACAGTCACACACACGTAGGTGGCTATGGGGAAATTCATGCCTCAGAATGGGCTTCCCGCTCAACCATACCAAAGTTATACCTCCTGATAACTTTAATAAGGCACCACAAAAGAAAATGACATTTCAACCTTCATGAGACAAGAAAAAATTTGTATGCTTGGAGCTCATGAACAAACATGATGGTAGCATAGGCATGCAAGTTGTGTTATGTAAAGTGGCCATATAACAAATGCAAAATGTAAAATGCGGAAGGATGTTCAAAGGAGTCTTCCTTAGTTCATGCGAGGTCTATAACTTAGGGAACATTGTGCATAATGTCTCCAAGAGAGGACCAATCAAAGAATAGAAAATTCACAACTTAGGGGATGCAGTGTGTCACATCAAGCTAGCAAGAGGAATGTAATATGCTATGATAGATCAAACTAATGAAGGAAACTACACCCAGTGTCATCCACAAAGTAAAAAAAAAACATCATATGAATAAGAAGGTTGCACTAAGAACCAAGAAAAAGAAAAATACAAAATGATAATGCCAATGTATGCCTCCACTTTAAACGAATTTCTACACACTATTTTTTGAGAAATTACTTTAAAGTAGCAAATGATAAATTTAAAAAGGAGAAAGAAGGCATGAGAGCCAACTTGGAAAGCCCCTATGCCAAGTCACATGTTTCTGAATTGAGCTACATCATGAATAAGTATGTCACATATGAGTCAACTTAAGGCATGTCATCCACATCCCAAGCTTGCTCTCATATTTTCATGAAATGTTAATGACTCGTGAAAAAAGACAACGACAAGTGACATATGAAGATAAGGCTCTCTAACCATTTCCCCCAACTCAGTATAGGACAAGGATGAGTTGAATAGGATGAAAGTACATATTAGTTAGAGGAATTAGGTGCTTCAACACAAGGAAGAGCACCACACTCCTTGAGATGTTGAATTTTATTGATTATAGTCTTAGATAAAAATGGAGAGAAGGGAGGTAACCCTAAATATTGCTTGAAAGAGTATGATATGTCAGTGTGCTTCATGTGTTCATTGTATCCATGTGAAGGAGGGAGATTGTATCTAATACCATAACAATCTTTCAATTCAAATGAAGAGGGTTTATGCATTTGAGAAGGATTGGTTTCTTCATGAGAACACAAATCCATTTTAATGTTATGTGTAATCTCCCCATGATGGATGGGAGTTAGACAGCCCCCATCACTATCATAGGTTAATGTTGTTGATGTATAACCAAGTTAAGCATAAAAAAACACAAGACTATTTTGGTTTAGGTTATTGTATTTCACACTCTCCCTTAAAGGTAGGCGTGAAACCCCAATCATTACTAGAACTTGTGTCTGAGAATGAATTGTTCATATATGAATCTTTGGACCATGAGGGTGAGATTTTGGGAAATCTATTGAAAGGAGGTATAGAACCTAAAGACCCCGAATTATCACGAAAGAGTTTTGTTGTAGGTGAAGAATTAGCATCAACTTGTATAGGTTCAAGTTTTTATCTAGGAATGAAAGGATTAAGGGAGTTGTAAATGTTGTGGTCAGTTGATTCATAGCTTCATTCATCTACATCAACCATGTATATCTTATTCTTGTACTCAAATTTCATTGTACGAGGAAGGGTAGATGGGACTCCTTTTGGTGCAGCCATGGTAGAAGGATCCTCAAAGAGAACAATCTAGACCATGCAACAAGAGTTACACAACAAAACTAATAGGAAATATGGAGGAAAATGCATATTCAAACCTTATTATTAGAAATCTCAGTTACTATCAACCAACAACATTCAGATTTATAGATTGGGCTCAAAGGCATGATACTACATGCTCAAAAATATAGTATTCCTATATGCTCCATAATGCAAGCTGAAATCTTACATATCTAATCTAACATATAATTACCTTTCTAATGACCTATTACAATTATTTATATCACATCCAAAGATCTAGAATCTTTCATATAGGCCAAAGATCATTACAATCCCTGATGAAGGAAATGCAATGTGCATGAAATAGGTCATCCTTAAATTTGAATTTCTCCTTGATGGGTGCATAGGATGAAGTTTTGACCAATAATTAAGGTTGGGGACACTCCACAAAACAATTCAAAACACACCATAAGGATCCACAAGTTACAGGAAGGATCCATAAGAGATAAATCTAGCCATTATGCTTGAAACTATTTTGGTGCTCTATTCTAGAAACTACCACTTAATATAGAAGTGATAACTTGCTGGAAAAAGATCCAATTGATCAGAAATCTAGGAATAAGGAAAATGAAAATGTCCCAATGAAAATATAGATTTGTAGAGTCTAGTGATTAAATTTGATGAATCTGCCAATTTGAACTAAACAAGAACAAAACTTAAATGAAAATATTTTTGGTTGATGTAGGATTGCAAAGAATCAAGGATGCTCCTACATCAGACATCTGTGGTTATTTGAAAATTGATTCCCTCACTTTGTTTGGGCTAAAGGAAAACTGATACAGTCTACCTCAGCTTGAGAAATCCAAGAAAAATCCTCCACTGGTCTACCTTTCCACTTCACAAGATATTCTTTGTACTATCTTCCACACATTTTCCTTCCATCCCTGGCATCGAAAATCTCTTCTATCTCATCTGATTGTTGTTTGGGAAACTGGTTCTCCAAGTTTTCTCCATTGTCCTCACTGAATTCTTCTTCATGGTACTGATGTAGATTTGCAATGTTGAATATAGGTGATATACCCAGGCCATCCAGTAACTCTACTTCATATGCATTTCCTAAATCAAATTTCATCAAAATATTACACGGTCCAAACTTCCTTATCTTGAGCTTACTGTATGTGCCAATTGGAATTTTTTCCTTCCTCAAATACACCATTACTTCATCTCCAACTTTGAACTCCTTATGTTTCCTCTTTTCATCTGCTCGCTCCTTATACTTCTGGTTCATATCTTCCAATTGTTGCTTTACTTGAGTATGCACTTTCTTCATATGTTCTACAAATTCCTTTGCTTTTGCACTCCTTTTATCTTCTTTACTAATGTCTCACAACTCTAATATACCTCTAGGATGAATTCTGGTAACAATCTCAAAAGGTGTTTTTCTGGTACTCTTGTTCACTAAATTATTGTAAGCAAACTCTTCTTGTGTAAGAACTAAATCCCAACTTCCAGTCTTCTCTCCAACCAAAAATCTCAGTAAATTTCCCAAACTCCTATTTACTACATTTTTTTGTCCATCAGTTTGTGGGTGAGAAGTAAAATTGAACTTTAAATCTGTCTTTAATTTCTTCCAAAGTGTCCTCCAAAAGTAACCAACAAACTTTGTATCTCTATCTGAAACAATACTCCTAGGTAATCCATGCAATCTAACCACTTGAAAAAAAAGTTTGCTACATGTACTGCATCTATTATCTTCTCACATGGTATGAAATGTGTCATTTTAGAAAATATATCCACCACCACAACTATAGAATCATTACCTCTCTGAGTCTTTGGAAAGCCAAGTATGAAATTCATGTTGATATCCTCCCAAGGTCTCTTCAGAACTATCAAAGGCTTATACAATCCAACATTCTGACTACCCCTTTTTGCAACTTGAGAAACTCTACAAGTTTGCAAAAGTTTCCTAACATCCTTATGAATATGTGGCCAAAATTAATTCTCACTTACCAATGCTACTGTCTTATCAATTCCAAAGTGTCCTACCAATCCTCCACTATGTTTTTCATTCACTAAGCTATCCCTCATTGAACTTCAAGGTATACACAACTGATTTCCTCTTGTGCCATAGAAAAATGGCCCCTTGTCATTTTCATGGTCTTTTAGGTCTTGTTTCATGGTGTTGGAACTATGTTGCTTTGATTTTATGATGTATCATGGCTTGAACATGCTTATTTAGGTACTAAAATTCAAAGAATGATGTCTTGTGAAGTGTTGTAAGACATTTCTACATTCTTTTAGACTCTATTTACTGAAATTCACCCAAAAATCACCTTTTTATTCATCACAAAGTCCTATATTGAAGTGTTGTAAAGTCTTGTAACAAGATTTCACACTTTTCTAGGCACATCTTCACTATTTACACCTTTCTCATGCTTTATTTTGTCTTTTTATGCCCTCATATGCTTATATTAAGTGTACTTTTAGATCTTATCCTGAGAAACAACATTAAACATAACATTTTTCTCGACACATGGTTTTAGGTCCTAGGTGTAACCCATTTTCCATGGGTGGCGAATGAGTCTCCGTTAGCCCCAAATTAAAAATATTTCAAAATTTCCTTTCAGGATTTTATTCAAATTCACTTCATGTTGGCCTGTGATGAGGTATGAATGGATATTAAGGCACAAGAATTGTATAAATAAGTGTAACTTCTCACCTCACTTTACATCTCCTAAGTCATTCAATCAATCTCCACATTCAAACATATATTCAAGCACTTAATCGTTCTACATCATTAACTCAAGCGCTTTCAAGCACTTTGGGGCAGCCATTTACGTCATTTCAAATTTGCATATACAAGGATCTTGGTAAGTTAGTAACACTTTCATGCTGTTCATTTATCATTTCCTTTGCATTCCATTTATTTCTATTAGGTTTGATTACCAAAGTTGGGTTTGACCAAGGAAAACCCCTATTCACTAACCCCTCAACATTTTTTCCCTTTTTGCATGTGTATTTGCGGCCTTGTTCTGCATATTTAACAGGTTTTAAGGTCTTGAAAAGTGGAAATTAATTCAACTAGGCTTTGCAAGTCAACTTATCATCCTTTCAAGCATTTTGAATGTTTTCTATTTGTTTCCTATAGAACTGACACCGACAACTCGACATTCAGACATCTCCAAATTTGGTGTAGCAAATTTGCCTACTAATTTTCCAAAAATCTTGGGGAAGGATAATTCACCACCCTTGGTGAATGAATCCCACTTGAAATTTTAAAATTTGTATTTTGTCAGATTCTGGATCCCGACTGTCAAAAATCAATTCCCAATACTTTTTCATCAATAGGACTGATTTGCCACCCTTGGCAAATGAGGCCCACTGTGAAAAACCAGTAAAATCCATTAGCATTATAGACACTCTAGAAAGCTCACATTTCATCTAGATGCACTCAAATTTACCCCTATACCTTTTGTTCTACATAATTTCTTCATTTTCATAGTTGTTTGCATATCATAATGTGTTTTCAAACATAGATTAAATTGCACTGCATCCATTTTAGATCATCTTAATTAGTCAATTGCATTTATTTAAGTTCATTTACATCATATCACATTGCATACATTTTAATTTGAATGTAACATAAGCATTTTTGGATCTAATCTCTCCCCTTTTAGGTGAAAAACCCTATAAGAGTTAGAGTCCATTGGGTCCAAAAGTCTATGTCACATTTTGGTGAACCTGACTTTTGAGCATTTTAAACTTCTGATTGCATTCATATCTTGCATCCTAGTTTCCATTTGCATTGACATTCAATTAGGACATTGATTTTTTATTAAATTTTAGAACTTTTATTTTGCATTAGTGAAACATTCATTAAGTTTTCATTTTTGTATTCAATTTCATTGAAAAGAGTGAAACTATGGATTCTGCATTTGTACTTGTATTCTAAAAATAATTGAAATCATCCTTAAAATTCTAAAAAACATAAAAAAAAATTACATCATGGGACTCATTCGCCACCCAGGGTGAATCAATCCCTTTGCACATTTTAAACAATAGTTTTGTGCTTTTTCTAGCATTTTTCTGCATTTATGTTTTTTGTATTTTCATCTCTATTAGAATTAGTAGATTTTCTGTTATCGACATTTTCAATTCTTAGATTAAATTTCATTTTCATACACCCTTCCTTTGTGGTACTTGCATGAGTGTTTGTTGCCCCATTGATAATACTTTAGTGAGAAGAAGTTCTAGACTCATGGCATCCCGCGATAGCACTCTCATTGTGGACCTTGGGATCTCATGAGCTCCTACTTTTGGTATGGAAAATGGTGCATTAGGCTCTAAAAATACCACTTCCATGCCTTCCCCTTTCCATCCTATGCATGTTGACAATCAAAACAAATCCCTCTCACAAGAAAAGGTTATTAATATTCATGAGAACTTTGCACATTTACAACAAGAATTTTCACTTGAAAACATTTCCACCACTGCTATACCTACCATTGAGAGCCTTCATCGCTTAATTGAGAGTGATGATAGCTTGCAAGTGCTGAAATAAATTGCCAAGATTTACAATAAACATTGCATTTCCAATACTCAATCCACAAACATTCCTGTAAGCCAAGGAGCACCTCAAGTTACTCCCCCTTCAACTATAGCTTCCATACCAACTTACACCAATCTGCAAGTCCACACAACTATGCATCAACCTAATTATGTGACTACTTCTTTCCTAATTTCCACTAGCATTCCTACTTCTTTTGTTGCATCGCAAGCTCCTTCCACAACTTTCACACCCCTTAGAATTACTTTCACCTCCCCTAACATCACCTACACTCCGTCACCATTTTCCCTTCCACCTTAACCCAATTATCTTGACCCTTTTATGACACAACTCCTTAACACTATTTCATCCATGCAACACCAACTTGCCACCATTAGTCAAGGTCAAACCGCTCTACCCACATATTATGTCTATAGCAGCCCCTTATCGTTAGAAATCTTATGTACCCCAATGCCACAAGGGATAGAAATGTCGAGGTTTGAGAAATATAAAGGAAAAGGAGACCCTATCAACCATGTCAATGCTTTTACTAGCTTGTGTTATGATTTTGTCTTTGATGATAAAATTTTAGCAAAGATTTTTCCGAGGACCTTGAATGATAGTACTTTAGAATTGTTTTCCAACTTGCCCAATCATTTTATCCATTCATTTAATGAATTGGTGAAATCTTTCATTAATCACTTTCATGTTCACATGACACCTAAAAAGATAATGGCTGACCTTATGCAATGTAGACAAAACACCGATGAAAAAGTGACATATTTCATCTCCCATTACTAATCCTTATACGCTCAAGTTGATGTCAAAATTCCAGATGCACATCTGTAGAAGATGTTTATTGAGAATTTTCACACTAACCTTCAAGATAAACTTACAATGATGGAATTCCCTTCATTTATGAATTTGTGTACAACCCTATGTGATTATCAAAATTTGGTTTCAAGTCGTGAGTCCAAATCCATTTCTAGATGAGTTGACAAATCTGAACATAACAATCAAAACCAACAAAACACACAAAATTTTCGTAAACCTAACTGAGGCTTTTTATAGTTTAATCCAACTCCACAAGTTCAAAACTTAATGGCTACTTCTAAGATAGTTGTGCCTTATCATTATGGTGATCTGAACAAACACTCCAACCCTTTACCCAACACCCTCCATCATACAATGAACCAATTAATCCAAAAATGCATGCTTACCTTACCACATGTTCAACCACTTGATCCTAATCAACCCTTACCACCTACCTTCAAACCTAATGCTTATTGCCATTTTCATCGTCAAAATGGCCACGACACCAAACATTGCAAGCATCTTAAACATTTAGTTCAAGAGCTCATTGATTTAGGTGACTTGACCATTATGGGTATTGATGATCAAGGCAATAAGTTCATCACACCCCGTAACCAAAATCTCCAAATTTTCACCAACCCTATGCCTAAACACACTACCTCATTTGTCAAGGATAGTGAACCTTCAAATCCTGACATAATGACTGGTTATTCATGCAACGAACAACTTGATACACCTCATATTGTTACCCAAGCTAGTCTTGTGGATAAACTTGTAGCTAGGATAGATGTTATCCCTTGCAAGGGCCAAACCACTAAATCTCTTCATATTACTTTTTCTATTAAATACATACTACAAAAGCTTCTTGATCACAGAGGAGTTCCTAGTATTACATGATCTATAAAAAAATGACTATAATACACCAATTGCATGGATTAAAACACATCATGGTTATGCATGCCCTACGATTGGATTGATTGTGCTACCTTTGCAAATAGGACCTAAGACTTTGGATGTAACATTTTCTATTATTCCACAATCTAACCTATTTTTTTTAAGGCTAGGCCTTCCTTGGCTTCGCTCAATGAAAGTGGTCCCATAAGTTGTTCATAAGTGCTTAAAGTTTCCACATGGAAATAAGGTAGTCACCGTAAACCATACTACCTTTAATCATTTATCTTCCAAAGGTAACTATTCATTAGAATCCTTTTATCCTACAGCCATGGAACCTATCACCCCTTGAAAGGACTTCTTTTGCATCGCTTACCAAAAAGATCACTGAATTATCCCTTCATAACACATCTCTATCCACCTCCACCCATCCTATCCTCGATGAAACCATGATTACACCTAAACCTGATATTGAACAAACCACCATGGCTCCTAAAAAATTCCCTCCATACTCTTCCCCACAATCATTTAAATGGCCAAGGGAACCTGACACAAACCCTACTCAGCCTCCTTGAACCAAACAATTGTATAAAGAAAAAGAGAAAGTGGTTGATCCTTCCTCTTTGGTTTCTTCTATTCTTCCATCTTCGGAAGTAGAAGAACCTATGATGACTCAATCCAATCTTACACCTCAACAACTCCAAAAAAAAATTAAATAGAACTGTGGTGCTAGGGAATGAAGGTGCCATCGAAGTCTCCTTGCTTTTCAATATCACATAGCAAAAAATAATGACAATCAACCTTTTAAAACTTTGATAGAAGTAATAGATAACCACCCTCCTTCTCCTAACCCACCACAAGACAATCCAATACAAACCTCACAACAAATTGAACCAATCCAACAACCAACACTCTTGCTACATCCATCCTTAGAAATCACCCTTCATCCTCCTATTGTCATTAATCTTGATGATGATGATGATGGTGATGATGATGCATAAATTTCCAAAATTGATGAAGAAGCGCATAACGATTTAAATTCTTTATTTTCATCTACAATTAGCTTAAATGATACATCCTTTCCACCAAGTGAAGAACTTGGTACAACCCCTAGTTTGACACTTGCGATTCCTCCTTTGGACAACCAACTGCCTTCACATTATAATGAACATGATTGGGAGGCGGATGACTTGCATTTTCCTAGCTAGTCTTTCATCTTTCTTTCTTTCTTTCTTTTCATGTGTGTATCATTTTCCCCTATATCATGCATTTGATGTCTCCTCTCTTTGTCCACTTCTATGTGTACCTTTATTGTTCTATTTTTCGCGCTTTGTTTTGTGTTTTCCTTTTGGGGATGATGTAAAGCATTGAGATGCCCTATGTCTCTTCCATGTTGACCCAAATGGTCCTTGTAATTTTCATTTTTGTTTTGTGTTTTCCTTTTGGTGATGATGCAAGGCATTGAGACCAAAATGTCTCCTTCATGTTGACACAAAAGCTTTTTCATTTTCTCTTGCCTTTTTGTTTTCTTTTCACTTGTGTTTTCCTTTTGGGGACAATGCAAGGCATCGAGACCAAAATGTCTCTTCCATGTTGACCAAAAATGAAATTTCTTTGTTTTCAATCTCTGTGTCATTCTTCCAGCTCTATGTGTATTTGGGGAATGATGACAGTTGCACGCTCTTTCATAAAAACATTGCAGCAATGACCATTTTGACCCCAAATCCTTAGATCCCTTATGTATTTGGTGGAATTTCTTTTTTTGGGGGAAAATCCTTTCTTTGCTTTTCATTTTTCCTTGACATGATGTAGCCTAACTTTAAAACATATGACTTGGCATAGAGCTTTCTAGGCTGGCTCTCATATCTTTTTTTCTTTTTTCATTTTTCTTTCTTCTCTACTTTCAAGTAATTGCTCATAGAACGATGTGTAGCAATTCCTTTAAAGTGGGGGCATAAATCACCATTATTTCATTGTGCATTCATGCTTCTTAGTGTAGAATTGTCATGTACGTGATGCATTTGTCACTTTGTGGATGACATTGGGTGTAATGTCCTTCATAAGTGTGATATTTCTAAGCATATTGCATTCCTCTTGGTGGTTTTATGCAATGCATTGCATCCCCTAAGTTGTGAATATACCATTCTTTGATTGGTACTCTCTTGGAGACAATAAACACAATGTTCCCTAGGTGACTAACCTTGCATAAACTGAACAAGACTCCTCTAAACAATCTTTCACATTACATTTTTGTATTTTACATTTTTACACTTCTTGGCCACCTTGTATAACACAACTTGCATGCTTGTAGTGTCAAACTATTTAAAACTTAGCACTTGCATTTCCTTTTTCTTTGTGGCGCCTTGTTAAATTTTATCGAATGGATATAGCTTTGGCATGGTTGAGTGGGAAGCCCAACTAGCGGCATGAATTTTCCCCATAGCCACTTTTGTGTTTGTGAGTACATACCAACTAGCGTATGTATCTTACTTCTTTTTGGGATTTCTCACCCCATGGAAAATTAGTTTTGTGGCCCCAAAGTGAGTATACAATTGAGCCTTCTCACCCTACACACAACCTGAAGTTTTGTGGCCCCAGAGTGAGTACTCATTCCCTTTTTCAAACAATTAGCCTAGATATCTTTTCACAACTTGTTGGATTGATGATCAAAGCTTCACTCAATTCTTTTCAACACTAGTGTGTTCCTTTGTCCTTATGACTATTCTGCCAGGAGATCTTCATCCTAAGGGCTTGATCATCCCTCTTGATAATTGCATTCCATCTTGCTAACATAAGTACATTCAAACCCTTCCCTCGATGTTCATGTCTACTTTAGTGTGAGGAAGCAAGTTAATCCTCTCACTAAAGTGGGGGCTAAATGTGTTGTAGAAAAATGGCCCCTTGTCATTTTCATGGTCTGTTAGGTCTTGTTTCATGGTGTTGGAACTATGTCGCTTTGATTTTATGATGTATCACGGCTTGAACATGCTTATTTAGGTACTAAAATTCAAAGAACAATGTCTTGTGAAGGTGTTGTGAAGTGTTGTAAGACATTTCTGCATTCTTCTAGACTTTATTTAATACAATTCACCTAAAAATTGCAAATTAGGGGATGAAATGCATTGCATCAAACCACCATATTGAAGATTTCACACTTTTCTAGGCACTTCTTCACTATTTACACCTTTCTCATGCTTTATTTTGTCTTTTTATGCCCCCACATGCTTATATTAAGTGTATTTTTGGATCTTATTTGACAAACAACATTAAAAATAAAAATTTTCCCAACACATGCATTTAGGTCCTAGGTGGGACCCATTCACCATGGGTGGCTAATGAGTCCTCCCTTGGCCTCAAATTCAAAATATTTCAAAATTTCTTTTGGGATTTTATTCAAATTCACTTCATGTTAGCCTGTCATGACGTATGAATAGATACTAAGGCATAAGAATTGTATAAATAAGTGTTTTTAACCTCATTTTACATCTCATAAGTCATTCAAGCATATATTCAAGCACTCAAGCATTCTGCATGATCAACTCAAGCGCTTTCAATCACTTTGGAGCAGCCATTAACGTCATTTCATATTTGCATATACAAGGATCTTGGTAAGTTAGTAACACTTTCATGTTGTTAATTTATAATTTCCTTTGCATTCCATTTATTTCTATTGGGTTTGATTACCAAAGTGGGGTTTGACCAAGGCAAACCCCTATTCACTAACCCCTCAACATTTTTCCCCTTTTTGCATGTGTATTTGTAGCCTTGTTTTGCAGATTTAATAGGTTTAAAGGTCTTGAAAAGTGGAAATTAAGTAAACTAGGTTCTTCAAGTCAAGTTATCATCCTTTCAAGCATTTTAATTTTTTTCTTTCTGTTTCTTGCAGAACTGACCCTGACACACTGACATTCAAACATCTCCAAATCTGGTGTAGTAGAGTTGCCTCCTGATTTTCTAGAAATATTGGGGAGGATTGATTCACCACCCTTGGTGAATGAGTCCCACTTGAAATCTGAAAATCTATATTTTGTCATATTTCAGATCCTAATTGTTAGAAATCAATTTCCAACACTTTTTGATCAATAGAAGGACTGATTTTCCACCCTTGGTGAATGAGTCCCATTATGAAATCAGTAAAATCCATCAGCATTCCATACACTCCATACAACTCACATTTCATCCAGGTGCACTCAGATTTACCCCTGTACCTTTTGTTTTGCATAATTTCTTCATTTTCATAGTTATTTGCATATCATAGTGTGTTTTCAAACATAGCTTAAATTGCACTTTAAATCCATTTTAGATCATCTTAATTAGTTAATTGCATTTAGTTATGTTCATTTACATCATATCATATTGCATACATCCTAATTTGAATGTAACATAAGAATTTTTGGATCTAGTCTCTCTCCTTTTAGGAGAAAAACCCTATAAGAGTTAGAGAGTCCATTGGGTCTAAAAATCTATGTCACACATCTGAAGAACATTTCCTCATAAATTAAATATTCCAACTGCTAAATCCTATCCTCCAAGACTGGTTCTTTACAAGCTCTCCAAGGTTCTACAAAATATGGGTCTTCCTCATACAAGTTCTTCAATTCATCAAAGCCTAATAGTTCCACTCTCATCTCTACTAGTAAATTCCTTAGATTCTACTCAAAGAATCAACAACTCTATTTGAATTTCCACTCCTATGTTTCAAAACAAAAATATAACTCTGCAAGAATTCAACCCATCTCATCTGTCTCTGATTCAACTTTCCTTGACTATTCAAATACTGCAATGCCTGATGATATGTATACAACACAAAATCCTTAGGAAACAATTAATGTCTCCACTTCATTAAGGCTGGAACTATGGCATAAAACTCTTGATCATACATTTAATACCTTCTCCTAGCATCATTCAATTTTTCATTGAAATAAGCTACTAGTCTTCCTTCTTGACTTAACACAACACCAATTGCATTTCCACTTGCATCACAGTCTACCTGAAATACCTTATTAAAGTTTGGTAAAGCCAACACACGTTGCTTAGTCACCTTATATTTCAAAAAATCAAAACTCTAGTATGCTCTAAATTTCCACCTAAAATATTTCTTATCCCATCTCATTGTTTATGTCATAGGACTACAAATAGAACTGAAATTCCTAATGAGCTTACATTAGAAACTAGCCAATCCACAAAATTTTCTTACCTCTCAAATGCTTTCTAGTGTAGGCCATTCAACAATTTCTCTTACCTTCTTAGGATCCATCTTCAATCCATCCATAGATATCACAAATCCAAAATATACCAATTATTCCTTCATGAAACTACACTTCTTAATGTTTATCAACAACTTATCTTCTCTCAACCTCTACAAATGTTCTTCCCTAGTCTTACTAAAAATCAAGATGTCATCCAGATAGACAGTCACAAACTTACCCAATAATTTATTCAATACCTCATTCATCAACCTCATGAAAGTACTCAGTGCATTTGTTAGTCCAAAAGGAATCACCAACCACTAATACAATCCTTCATTTTTCTTGAATGTTGTCTTCCACTCATCCCCTTCTCTGATTATGATATGATGCTATCCACTCTTCAAAATCTGTCTTTGTAAAGTATTTAGCTCCACTCAAACAATCCATAATGTCATCCATCTGGGGAAAAGGAAACACTGTGATTTTATTTATGGCTCTAGAGTCTATACACATCCTCCATTCTCCATCCTTCTTAGGTGCTAACATAGTAGGTACTACATAAGGACTTAAGCTTTCTCTAATCAAACCATTCCTCAACAACTCTTGCACTTGTCTATTCAACTCTTCATTCTCTATAGGTGTCATCTAGTGTGTTTCTTTATTAGGAAAACTAGCTCCATGAATTAGATCCATGCAATGACTAATACTCCTCATAGGTGGCAATCCATCAGGTACATTATCTGAAATGATCTCTTCATATCTTGCCAGCATATCCTTTATTTCCTCTGGTTGTCCTTCTACATGCTTCAAGTCTTCATCCTTCTTAGGAACCAAGGCATAGCATAGGTTCTCATGACTCAATCCATGTAGAAATCTCCTTCCATCAACCAAAAAAATTCTAGCACTCATACAAACCTCAACGTTAGGGACATCCTCCAATGGAAACAAAGTCTGCTTCATCCCATTAGCAACAATGGTATATGTGTTCTTCTTTCCATCATGAATAGCCTATCTATCATATTGCCAAGGCTTTCCCAACAAAACATCACATACATTCATAGGCATGATATCACACAAGACTTCATCATGATTATTTCCTATCTTTAATTTCACCAAACTTCATTCACTTACCAGTATCTTATGCTCATTTTGAATCCATGCTATCTGATAGGGCTTCAGGTGTTTCAATATTTCTAGCTTCAATTGAGTCACCATTTCTTCTGAAACTAGGTTCTCTAAACTTCCATTGTCAATAATTACTCTGCAACATTTACTAGCTACCTTGCATCTGGTCTGAAATAAATTCTTTCTCTACAACGGTTCTTGCTCCATCTCACTTTGACACAATACTATTTTGTTCACCAACACTTCTCCCTCTTCCAGTTTATTAGATAATCCAACATGATCCTCCTCAGTATAGGTTGTCCTTATACTATTCTTTGTCTTTCTACTTGTCTATCCCTGAACATTCAAATGTCCTATGTCCTCCACCACACTTGAAAAAAGTTCCCCTAAATACTCTTTTCTCCTGTCCTATATCATTTTTTCTATAACCTTCATTCCCGTAACCACCATGTCCTCCTCTTCGGTAAGATTTTCCATCATCTCTATAGTATGAATTATCATTCTTACTAACTTCCTTATCTTTATTTTGATCTACAAGAGATCCTCTTCCTCCAGTAAAAGTTCTTCCTCTCTGAAATCTTCCACCTCTTCCTCAATATCTCTACTCATCTCTTTTATTTAGCTTCTAAACTACTTTTAGGGAACATTGATATGCCTCCTCCATACTCTACAACTTGATCAAACTGATCTCATCCTATATATATGACCTCAAACTATTCACATAGCTAGCTACTTGCTTGACCTCATCCTCTGAATGCCCAAATCTGATATTCAACTTGTAGAACTCCTCAATATACTTGTTCACACTTGATTCCTTATGCTTTAGATTCTACAACTTCCTGAACAAATTTATCCGATAGTCTACAGGCATAAACTTCATCCTTAACTTATACACCATTTGATCCCATGATCTTATCTTCTCCTTTCCTCTTCTTTGCCTACCTGTCTACAAATGTTCCCACTAAAGGGATGCATGTACTTTCAATTTTGTATAAAAAAAATTCACCTTCTTATCTTAGGTGGTACCTTCAAAATCAAAATAATTCTCCATCTCTATTATCAAATCAAGTAATTCATTCGAATCCAACTTACCATTATAATCTGGTGGATTGAAACGTGGTCTAGTATTTACCCTAGATAGGGCTCTTATGAATCTCTCTACTTCCTAATCCATGATAGGTTGATTTTCTCTTTCCCTTTCTTCCTATTCTTCTACCTCCTCATCACTTACATCATCAACTAGTCAACCTATCCTATGGGTCATTTTGACTACTTTTAATCTAGCAGCAATTCCTCTCAACATTTCCATCATAGCTGGGTCTGCATTTCCACACACTCCATTTCCTCTACCATTTCTTCTTCCCACCATCTTTACACAAGTCCTCTGCAGCTGCAGGTCAGATCCTTAGTCTGCCACCCAACAACAAATCTTCAATAGGACTCTGCAAACTCTAATGATCTCTCACATAACGAATCTTACTCCGATACCAATCTAGTGCTGCCACGGTAGAAGGGTCTTCAAAGAGAACAATCCAGACTATGCAACAAGAGTTACACAATAGAAGCATCACAAAATATGGAGGAAAATGCAGATTCAAACCTTCTTATTATCATAAATCTTAGTTACTATCACCCAACAACATTCAAATTTATAGATTGGGCTCACAGGCCTAATGCTACATGCTGGAAAATACAGTATTCCTATATGCTCCTTAATGTAAGCTGAAATTTTAGATATCTAATCTAACATCTAATTAAATTTCCAATGACCTATTACAATGATTTATATCACATCTAGGGATCTAGAATCTTATGCATCAGCCAAAGATCATTACAATCCCTAATGAGGGAAATGAAATGCACATGAAATAGGTTGGCCTTAAATTTGAATTTCTCCTCAATGGGTACAAAGGATGAAGTGTGGACCAATAATTAAGGTCGAGGAAACTCCATAGAACAATTTAAAACACACCGTAAGGATCCACAAGTTATGAGAAAGATCCACAAGAGATAAATCTAGCCGTTATGCTCGAAACTGTTTCGGTGCTCTGTTCTAGAAACTGCCACTTAATCCAAAAGTGATAACTTACCGGAAAAAGATCCAATGAATCTAAAATCTTGGAATAAGGAAAATGAACATTTCCACAATGAAAAAATAGATCTGTAGGGTCTAGCGAGCAAATTTGATGAATCCTCTAATTTGAACTGAACAAAAAAAAAACTAAAATGAAAATATTTTTGGTTGATGCAGGATTGCAAAGAACCAAGGATGCTCCTGCATCACCTTTCATAGCATGAATCCATGGTCTCCCTAGGAGAATAATGTATGGAAGGGGTCCTTGCATGATATAGATAGAGGTAGGCAACACTATAGGTCCGAGCTCAATAAGTAATGTGATCATCCCTAGTGGTTGCCTATTAACATTGTCAAACCCATGAATATGAAAATCATTAAAGGATGAATGAGATTTTTGTCCATGCCAAATTTTTTTAGGAGATCTTGTAGTAGAGGGGGACCAACCACGTTCAAGGCTCTACGTCATGGAGAGCCAATAGTGGAAGGCTGCCCTAACTTACCTCAACTTAAAGGGGTGTTTAGAGATGGAGGACAAGAATGATGAGGACTATGAGGTCCTTCAACCACTCTGCAAACTCGAGATTCAAGATGGAGCTAGGTGATCTAGTTTTTAGGGTTAGCACTATGCCCCAGGAAGCTCTCTATCTAAGGACAAAAGCACGGTTCAAGAATGACAGCACGACATGTTGGTGTCTCTCATGCATGCTAGTATCTTTACAACTAGAGGACCAAAAAGACAAGCTAAAAACCAAGCTAGAAAATAGACTAATGACTGAGCTAATGGTTTTTAAGGGAATAAAATAACACTATGAAGTAAGAAATATATAGATGAACATAATAAAGTATGTAGATTAAAGTTAGGGTGACAAGAATGATCTCACAAAAGAGCCTATTCACCAGCTAGCTCTAAGAAACATGTCCACTTGCACATAAGAAAGAGGGAAATTTGTTCATGCTATATAGGGGTCTGCCTCAATTATACCCCCATCTTGGTGTTTCCACCTCCACAGATAGTCACGTTTCCAACAATAGAGAAATATATGATAAAGAAAGGAAATGAAGTAAAAAACACAAAAGCACTACAAAATAGTAAGGTGCTACCCTACCAAATCATAGAGGAGAAGGGTAGAAAGCTTACCACCTCCTCCAATAGCTAACTAGCTAATGGAGGAGAAAATGAGAGGACTCAAGCCCCTATTACAATGGTGTTGTTCCACACTTGCTCTATGGAGTTGACAGGGTGTTGTTGTTGCTATTATTGAGTGTTGAATTGTTGCTAAAAGTGCTTGAGAATGCAAGAGGATGCAAAGGAACATGCTAGATTTTGTGAAGAAAATGGATTGAATGCTTAGAGGATTGCTTGGACTTGTGAAGATGTTGAAATGCATGAACGAAGAGTGAATTTGAAGGAGAGAATGAAGAAAATGGCCATATTCAGGTTGATTAGTCGAAGAGGTCATTACAAACCGACCTCCAATGGGAAGTGCAATGCCTCTATAGGCTCTAGATGCAAGAATCTTCTAGGGAAGTAACTGCACCATGTGGGTGTCCCCACAAGTTATTCCTCTACTGAAACACAAAATAGATGCCAAGTGGAATGAAGGTGGCAGGCTTATGTGGAATTTAGCCTTCAAATTTGGTTTTCTAAGGTGAGGGAGTGTAAAAGGGGAATTTTCCTAAGGGGTGAAAATTCACTCCTATTAGTTTTTCCCCCACTTTAGTGAGCAAAAATACTAATGAGTGCTTCAATAAAGTAAATCAAAGAAGTAGTAAAGTTAGAAATGTATACCTGAATTTTTGAGTAAGTAGACCACAATCTAGTGAACTCGAGAGTGCAAGACAAGCAAAGGACTTCATATCCTTGCAGAATTATGAAGCTAAAGAATGAAAGCATCTTACAGTTTCACATACCTAGAAGGAGTCAACCCCCAAGATCTCTCACATGAAGGAAACCCCGAGAAGAAAGTTCCTCATAGGCCTGCGGACCTGCAAGGAAGATGTCCCTTAAGTTCTCTCACATGGAGGATACCCACAAAAGTGCCTTACAGACCTACAAACCAGTAAGGAAGCATCCCCCAAGATCTCTCACATGGAGGAATCTACAAAATCTCCCTATAGAGAAGGTGTCCTTCAACATATCTCACATGAAGGAAACCCAAAGAAAGTGCCCTATAGACTTGCAAACCTATAGGGGAGCCACCCCCAAGATCTCTTGCATGGAGGAAGTTCAAAAGAAGCACCCCATAGACCCATAGACCTGTAGGGAGGTATCCCCCAAAATATCTGACATGGAGGAAACCAAAGGAAGGGGACTCCACAGAGTTGGAAAGAAACTTCATAGGCGCACCTGTGAAGCAACATGTTTACCTACAGATAGAACATGTCAAAAAGAAGCCATGCAGGAAAGTAAGAAGAGAGTCATGCAGACCATCAACAAGTTGGAAACTTTTAAAGGGATCGCTTGGGAACCCGACATGAAGAAGGGGGTCCACTCAAGGGATGCACTATTCAAAAGCATAAAAGGGATGCTTTTTTCTCAAATCGATTCATCATCAAGGAATCTTTTTGAAAGATGTTCACTTCATCAAGGAATTTGAAAGGAAGAATATGCTCCCATGTGAGGGGAAGGTCAAAGTTGTTCCCACTTTGGAGGAAGGTTCTCAAGTTCTTTCTTTATGAACCCATTATGAAGGAAACACATTCCATTAGGGTTTCAAGTTGAGAATGCAATTCTTGAAAAGGATTTTGTGAAGATTCTCAAGAAAAGATCTGTTGCTAACAAATGCATTTTCTAAAAATAAAAATGTTGTAGAAGTGGCATTGTCACACATAAGAGGGACAACTCTAGCAAAGAATAATGAAAGATAAAAGAAAAGCAAAGGAGAAAAGAAAAAACATACAAAGGGCACAGGGGTAGTCTGGTATTTCTGGGTCAAAACTACTCATAAATATATAAGTATAGTAATAGTACATATAAAATGAACTTTCATCAACCCCCTACTATATCAGACCATGTGAAGAAAGCACAAGAAGAAAAAGTAAATAAAAAATTGGGTAAACATAGAAGTGAAGCCTAAATTCCCCCAATGCTTTGCATTGTTCCTAATTTATTGAAAATCAAGTCACAAACATGGAAGAATGATGATACAAATAGAAGAAGGTTTATGACATAAGAACCATGCTTGTATCTAAGCACCAATAGGGGTGACAAGGGTCATCCAGGCATACAGAGCATGATCATGGGGGAACACATCACAACACACACACAAACACACATCTAATCTAAAGATAAAGAAGGGGTCTCCCCATAAAAAAAATTGACTAAGAGGTCATCCACTTCCCACTCTAGATCATCGTAGGGGGGAGGAGGATGAGCCTACACTAGTGGAATGTTAAGGGGAGGAGTGTTTGACCCTCACGCAACAAGGGCTAAGGAAGAGAGCCCTGCAAGGTCCTCTCCATCGAGCTCTTGTGGAGCTTAGGTGAGTGATTTCGCGAAGATCATCGACAAGGCTGAAACCTCATCTAGAGAGTTAAACATGCACTTACTAGAAGTGCCATGTTTCACCTCAATAGATAGAGAAGGTTGCACCTGAGATTCATTGCTAGGCTCACCATGTGACTTGAGAGTGGTGACGAACTTAGGGGAAACCAACACTGGTTCCACCATTAGGATAGAACAAGTCAGTGTGGGACCACCTTTCAGAGAAGATGGACTCCTCTTGTGCCCTTCATTGCTAGAAGGACCACTCTCCACCTTCTACTTTTTCAGAGGAGGTGAATTTCCCACATACGAGGCAAGAAGCTTCATGAGTTTAGGTCCAACTAGAACTGACAGGACAATACTACCCAAAGGGGGAACGGAAATCCCGTAATGTGTGGAGATGGTGCTCACTAATGCATTGTACCCATATTTATGCAAAAAATTGATTAGAATGGTCTCCTAAGTTATAATGTTTACTTGAGACACTGGATCAATGAGGACACCTACTACAATGTTTTCGATGATTCACGTAGGGATGTAGAGAGGAGATGGTTCCCTATTAAAACCCATCAATAATTCCTATGAAGTGGAGGTTATACCAGTATCACTGCTCATAGGCTTCATAAAGATGATAGGTTGATGCAGGAAAGAGGCCATTATGCACACTAGCTAATACTTTCATAGAGTCCCTAAAGGTTAAAGGCTAAGACAATGACCCAATTAAGGTTTCATTACACAACACCTTTGGAACCTTCCAACTACACCTACTAGGGGTCACAAGTTTGGTTGTGAGGCGAAATCCTCACAAAACTCACACCTACAACACTCCTTGAATACAAGGAAATTAATTATGTAGTATCGCAAACAGAACCAAAATGGTTTACGTCAAGTTCACCAAAAATGTAAGAGAGGGGCACCAACCACATTCAAGGCCTCGAGTCATAGAGAGTGAAGAGCAAAAGGTTTCCCTCACTTACCTCAGCTTAAAGGGGTGTTTAGAGATGGAAGACAAGAATGATGAGGACTATGAGGTCCTTCAACCACTTTATAGACCTGAGATTCAATATGGGGCTAGGCAAGCCAGTCTTCAAGGTTAACAATGTGCCTCTAGAAGCTCTCTATTGGAGGAAGAAAGCATAGTTCTGGGATGACAGTGCAACACAATGGCATCTCTTAGGTGCATTGGTGTTTGTACGACTAGAGGACCAAAAAGACAAGGTTAACCACTAGAAAATAGACTAACTACCTAGCTAATGGTTTTTAAGGGAGCGAAATAACACTAGGTATGTGCAGGATCATCATGGAAAAAATAGGCCCTTAAGTGGCAAAAAACTCAAAAAAATCAAAGTTAGGCAACTTGACGTAAAAATTTGAATAAGTTATCTATATTATTTCAAAAATATGTAAGAATAGAATCTGTAGCAACTTGAATGCAGTTTCTAAACTACTAGGTTTTAAAAAAATAAAAAATCTATTTGGTGAAAATTTGAAATTTCAATGCAATAGTACTTAAATTTCAAGGAAAAATAAGAAGTAGGTGTATGACCACCCTAACCACAATAAAATGATAATATTTTTTATAAGATTTTATATATAAGTAGAGGACTCATGTCCGATGTGATGCATATTATTTTGTATTTTTGCAAGGTAACAATTAATTATGAATTTTCTATTACAACTTTTAAAAAATATAAAAACTTGTATGTCGACCACCTTAACTTGGTCAAAACTTCATGAAATTCAATTTTATTTTTTAATCCTATAGTGTGCGAAGCATAGAATGTGATGCATGTTTTGGATTCAAAAAATGTGATACTGTTTGAAAGCTATAGATGTTTTTCAATCAGTCTATAAATTAGGACTTTAGTCATAATTTGAATAGAAAATGAATAATAATTACTTATTAAATTCAAAGTAAAGAATAATTTATATTGGTGGAAAGCTGAGAATGTCCTTTAAAAACCCTTTTCATTTCATCAATTTTGGGTAAAAAAAAGTCGTCAGCCACATACCCATCATATTGCCACTTTTTGGCCCATCATGATCCTGCACATACCCCACTATGAAGTAAGAAATATATAGAAAAATATCATAAAGTAAGTAGATTAAAGCTACGGTGACAAGAATGATCTCACAAAAGAGCCTGTTCACCAACTAGCTCCAAGAAACACGTCCACCTACACACAAGAAAGAGGGAAATTTATTGGGGCTATATAGGGGTCTGCCTTAGTCAGAACCTCATCTTGGTGTTTCCACCTCCACAGATAGCCAAGTTTGCAACAATGGAGAAATATATGATAAAGAAAGGAAATGAAGTAAAGAACACAAAAGCACTACAAAATAGTAAGGTGCTACTCAACCAAATTGTAGAGGAGAGGAGTAGAAATCTTACCACCTCCTCCAAGAGCTAACTAACTAATGGAGGAGAAAATTAGAGGACTCACCCTGTTGCAATGGTGTTGTTTCACAATAGCTCTACGGAGTTGACGAAGTGTTGTTGTTGCTGCTATGGAGTGCCAAAGTGCTGCTAAAAGTGCTTGAGAATACAAGAGGATGCAAAAGAAGATGATAGAGCTTGTGAAGACAATGGATTGAATGCTTAGAGGATTTCTTGAACTTGTGAAGAAGTTGAAATGCATCAAGGAAGAGTGAATTTGAAGGAGAAAATCAAGAAAACGACCATATTCGGGTTGGTTAGTTGAAGAGGGTGTTAAAAATCAACCTCCAATGGGAAGTGTAACACCTTTGCAAGCTCCAGACATAGGAATCTACCAGGGACCTAAGCATGTTGTACGGACGTCTGTGCACCACACAGGAATCCTCAACAATTATTCCTTTCTCAACACATAAAATCGATGCCAAGTGGAATGAAGGCAGTGGCCTTATGTGGAATTTATCCTTCAAATTTCATTTTCTAAGATGGAGTGTAAAAGGGGAATTTGCATTAGGGTTATAAATTCGCTCCTATATAGATTCGTGCTACTAACATTAATTTATGCTCCATTGTCGATGAGAATGTGTCTAATTAAGGTTTCATTAATGATCACATTTATCATCAAGGGATCATATTCTTGTTTTGAATCTCAAGTGAGGGTAATTCATGTTTAAGAAATGTGATTTCTGACTAAGTGATTTGCATGCAGTGAGAGGAGGACGCTACATTATTCGATTTTATGTAAGATTGAATCTCCTCCTTCTTGATTTGCAACATTTATTGAAATAGAAAGTTGTATATAGTCGATAGTTGAATGATTTTTCATATAGATATTTTAACAGGAATCTTTTTAATTTCGTCAACACTAGGGACTCTAGGTTGAGAAAAAGGTAATGGCGTAGGAGTGATGTGTCATCCCCTTGTACCATGGAAAAAAAGGACCTCTTGCTTGACATGAGAATAATTCATGATAAAATGGTCTTGATGAGGCCTTGATTCAAGTGTTGTGAGGCATTTTATGCATCCACACGAGGTCTTGGACTCTCACAAATTGAATAACATGTTTTTATTGATGTCTTGTAAAGGTGTTATAAAGTCTTGTAGTGGACTTTCATGCTAAATTCTAGACTTAATGAACCTATTTCTCCCTAATTTAACTTTATAAAATGTGTTTAATAACATTATTACATCAATCTAGAAGGCTTGTGAATTAAACTTAATGATAAACTAGTGTTGTAATGTGTCTTACACATTCACATTAGTTTTTGTGCCTTCCTAGGCTGTGGACCTCAATTTAGTGTTGTAAAGTGTATTTAATCACACTTTCACATTGAGTTCTATGTACCAAGCCCTAACTGACCTTTACATCATCAATAATAGGCCCCTATTAACCCATATTCTGCATCCCAAGGCTTAAATCGATAAAATACTCAACAATGTTGCAATTTTAACCTTATTTCCTTATCTCCTGGCATCCTAGCTGTCAGAATGAATCCTATGGGACCCATTCACCATGCATGGAGAATTAGTCCCATCTAGGTGGGACCCATTTGGCCCAATTTTGATCTTTGAGTGGGAAAAAAAATGAAATTTTAGTTTAATCTTACTTCATGTTAGCCTGTCATGAGGTATTAACGGGTAAAATAAGTAAATTTCCTATAAATATAGGTCTTTTAACCCTAATTCACATCTTTTATCATTCATTCATCCACGAATCTTCCATCTCAAGTCAATCAACTTAGGGTTTTATCATTTCAATTCACCAAGATATCAATTTTTTGACATTCAAGGGAAAATTCTCTATGTTTCGTTGTAGACTTTCAAGATCAAACATCATGGAAAGGTAATCAACTCCATTGTTGCATGTTTTATTACATTCTTTCATCATTTTTGTTTAATTACCTAAAAGGGGTTTGACCAATGCAAACCCCCATTCCCTAACATTCAACATTTTTCTCTCACCTTGTGTGTTTGCAAATTTAGGTCTCTTGTAAGCTTTGGAAATCATTGAAGACCAATTTTCAAGGTTTTTCAAGTCCTCTCTTCATTGATCAAGTCAAAATATCAACAAAAACTCACTTTTAGGTTTAGAAATCAAAGCTTCAAAAGCAAACACCTGTAGGGAATCAAAGTGCAGATCGAGAGCTCTAGATTCCACCTTTGAATATTCAAAAGTTAAAAAGTGGAATCATTCACCATCAGTGGAGAATAAGTCCCACTTCTAGGTCAATTTTGAGTTTTCTACATTTTTAGATACCCTTTTGTTAGAAACAGGTTCTGACGTATTTTTACAGAACTGGGACCGATTCACCCAGAATGGTGAAAGAGTCCCACCAGGCCTGAAAATCAACATCAGCAACATTTCAAATTTTATTTGCAGTCTCCATCCACATTCCTGGTGCAAAATTTTAGTTCGGTCCATTTTTTCTATAGTTTTCTATTTGTTTCCAAGTGTTGTTGCATTACACAATCCATTCTCAAACAAGTTGTTTACATTCTTTAATCAATCAATCTTATGAGTTTCTTGCATTCAAACATTGTATCTAGGCATATTGCATCCATATTTCATCCATATCACATTAATATTTGAATGTAACATGAGTATTTTGGCCCTTCTTTCTCCTTTTAGGTGAAAAACCCTAGAAGTGCTAGAAAGACCTTGGGTGCCAAATATTTATGGTATGCCCCTATATGTTTGAGTCACTAAGTTACAACTTAGTGGCTGAAAAACATTGTTATGATTAGATTGAATCATGGATTTCAATACATCTCTTAGTTTTTTGTGTGATTCACTAATGGGAGGTGACTTAGGAAGCTCACTAATTAAAGAAGATCCCACTTGTGGCATCATAACCTCAAGAATCTTTCCTTTATTTTCATGTCTTGTTAGTCAAGGAGATTCTAATGTCACTTTATTATCTTCACCTAGGGAAGGTTTAGTGTTTGAAGGATATGTGTGAATGCTCATATTGTTTTGCACCAGGATATTCTCCCTAGGAGGAGAGTTTTTGGGAGAACGACAAGCCAAATGTTCTTGACATTCAAAGGTTGGTTCTTCTAAAAGGACTTCATTGCAAGTAGGGGAATGATCAATGGTTGAATTGTCTTGCTTAATAAGATTTTCACTAGGTGAAGGGGGACAATTAAGATACTAATGACCTTCATCAATTGTGTTTTCTAACATCAATGTATCTACTTCACAACTAGGAGAGATACTAGGAGAAGAAAAAATGTTATTGTCATGATTACCTATGGTTGTGTTGTCTTGTTTAGCAATATCTTGTCCACTGAGAGAGGTAAGAGGAGAGAAACAACTAGGATTCTCAAAACTCTCATTGATTGGTTCTTCTACCAAAATATCTTCATTACCAATAGGAGAGATAGGAGAGGAACAAATATAATCATTAAGAATGTCCACGGTTGTATTCTCTTTCACTAAAACACTCTCATAGGGAGGGGATAGGAAATTTTTCTTAGCATGTCTAAATATGCAATAAACTAACATTGTTTGAACAAATGAAAAGCACATGTAATCATTTCATACAATGTTTTAGCAATATAAACAATGTATATCCAAAGATGCAAAACACTTGTATCCAATGTATGCAAAACCTTAAAAATGCAAACAATGTGTATCCAAAAAAAAAAAGCATTGTTATTAAACTTATGCAAAGTTCTATGAATAGAACATTATGTACGCAAAAGTGAAAATTATTTTTATCCATGTTATACAAAATTTCAGAAATGTGAGCATTTTCAGATCGAATGATGCTTGTAATGAAAATGATTTCAAAAATGACTACCCTAAATTGATGTTTTTGGGCTAGATGCATAAAACAAATGTTCCTAAAACTTTCTAGACTTATAGTATACGGTATTGGGAGGCTTAGAAAGTACATAAATGAGGTTTCTGATACTATAATAGATAGTTAAAAATGTGGACTAAGACTAAATCGCCCAGAATGGCGAATACTACCCAGTTACAGTTTTTTGAAACTTTTCAAAAAAAATCAATTGATTTTGATGTTTTTTAGTTTGTATGACCTGAATACTAAATGAAAATGCAACTTTTTAGATGTTTTTCAATGATTTAAAATACAAAAATGCAAAATATATGCACTTTCACTAATGTCAAATTTTAAAACCCTAGAATGCAAATTAATCAATGCAAGCTAATTCTAGGAAAATGATGGACTACAAATTAGAAAAACAAGTATTATAAAGGTGGTCCACCAAAATGTGGAAATTTTTTTTGGCACCTTAATGCTCTCTAACACTTCTAGGGTTTTTCACCTAAAATGAGAGAAATGAGCCAAAATGGGCAATATCCCCACTCAAAACGAATGTAAGTATAAAAGGATTATGCCTAAGTGCAATGTCTAAAAGCAAAGAACTAAAAATGGAAATAAATTACTAAATAAAAATTGAAGAAATGCAAGTTGTTTGAAAACACATCCTAAGAATGCAAGTACATAATAACAGTAATGAACAAGACTAGAGAGATGCACCTGGAAATTGGAATGTGATGTAGAGAGGCTTTGGAATCCTATAGAATATATTGTTGAAGACAACTGGGACACTTATGCCAAGCTGGATGACATAGTCCTGTTTCAGTGAGATTCTACGGGAACAAGTTTCAGCCAAAAGGGTTTCCAGAAATGCAGAAATCACTATTCAAGTCTAGCAGTGGGACTAATTTGCCACATATGGTGACTTAGTCCACCTAGGAATCTCGAGAAATTTGAGGCAGGAATCTGAAGCTTTCAGTCTGGACTTCTCTTCTTGACCGGTGTCTAGATCTAGTTCTACAGAAATTGGGTTGTGAGAGGCCTCCAAGCTTCTCTTAGGCATCTTGTTGAATTAAATGAATTTGATGGAATGATGACACCTTTTAACACCTTTCCCTTTGACAAATCTATATACAAAACTTGAAAAAAAAACATGCAAAGAGGGGAAAAAGGGTTAAGGATTAGAGTATAGGGGTTTGCCTTTGTCAAACCCCAATTTGGTAATCAAACCCTTGAAAATGAAATGAAATAGAAAGAGAATGATGAATGAACAACATGTAATGCTATAACTCACCAAACCCTTGATGTAGAAATCTAAAGATATGCAAGTTGATGCTCTAATGAAGACTCGATAATGCCTAGAATGCTTGATAATTGTTTGAGAATGAATTATTAGATGAATTGGGGTGAAAATGAGAGAAAAACCCTTTATTTATACTCAATTGTACAAAATTTCCTGAAAATAAGACATCACAGGCCAACCTCAAGGTTAAGAGAATAATACTCTGCTAGAAATTTAAAATAAATTTGTTTTTTGTGCCTAGTGGGACTAAGTCACCCTAGGTGGCGACTTGGTCCCACCAAGACAAATTTATTGGGTGTCAAGAATTAAAGTGTATTTAATGATGTTTAACAAGATTATTCTTTGAAAGACACTTAAGTAGGGCTGAAAAGTGCATTAAGGAGCCATTTAAAATAAGAAAGGGTCAAATAAGTGATGACAAGCCTAGAAAAACATGAAAATTTGTTACAACTCTTTACAACACTTTGAAATAAGACTTGGTAAGTGATAAAAAAATATTATTTAGGTGAATTATAATAAAAAGGTCCTATAAAAGTATGAAAGTGGGTTACAACACTTCACAACACTTTTACATGATATCATGAAATTCTTATTGATTCTCAAGGACCCAAGACCTAATGTGAATGTATTGACCACATTACAACATCAGATTAAAGCAAAATTAAGCCAAAATCACCAAGAAAGCCTAAACATGGGAAAAATTAAAACGGTTACTTTTTCTGTGTCCACAACCCCTTATATGGATAAAGATCCCCTTTCCCACCATTTTAGAGAAGACAAGTTATAGGTGAGTAAGCTCTATTCACAAAATTGTGACACCTCAAAGATGGACGATTTACATTGGTAGAGGCAAGCAGAGAGCCTGCCACGGTTCTCATGGAGTAGAGGAGGCTGCACTCAGTCTTTCCTCCTAACCTCATGCGGACCTGCCAATACACAGAGGCATGTGGGCACCATTTAGAGATAAGCGCAGCCATTGCGTTGAATATCCCTGCAAACCGCCCGAAAGTTTTCTAGGCCGTGGCATCTATCTGCAAGTGACCATATCTACTATTTGCAAGTGACCATATTTGCTACTATTTTCAAGTGGCGCCCATATCTGCAAACGATGACCAAGGAGAGCACTACCTAGAAAATACCTTGGTGTGGTACCTACCAAATAATCCATCAAGAGAGTGGCTACAATTGGTGCATCATGCCCACATCAGTCCGATTGGCATTGCATTCCTTGAGTTGCAAGGCATTCAAATTTTACTTGGTGTAGTCAAATCGCTTGTGGAGGATTCGTGGGTTTGCGCCTTGCTTGGCTCAACCTTGCACTGTGTGTGGGTCTCAATGGTCGCCTCTGCTGAAGATAGTGGGCCAGCGTGGAATTTTCCCAACATGGAATTCACAAGGCAAGCCCTCTGTCAATTTCATGCGCCATTAGAGGCGCTTCCGCTACTGGAGTCCTCATCGACCTTCCCCAAATTCGCCAATTCTACAATTCAATCAATTTACAATGGGCGCCCAAATCTGCAACCTGTTTGCAAGGCTTCTCCTGTTTTATGCTAGAGTTTGATTTACAGTTTGGTGAATGCGTTGGATTTTGGTGCATGCGCTATACATCTGAAAGGAGGCATCTTTTCACCCAACTTGCACACCTTCTACAGCCCTCCACTTCTTTTGAAACGGTCATCGACCTAACACTTGGCGTGATGATTTAGAATTTTGTTAGGCTCTTCCTACAATTATTTTTAAGAATTTAATTTAATAGTTAGCATTTGAATATAGCATTTAAACTTTATTGGTTAACAATTTATACGAATGTAATTTCATCACTTCCTTTTAAGGAGGGAGTTATTTTGTTAACATGGCAAAAGGGGGGTCAGTTTTTTTTTTTTTGTCTTAGTTAAAAATGTATAATAGAGGAGTCAATTTTTCTTTTATTATGAATTTGACAAAGGGGGATTTGTTTTCATTTTGCAATAATTTGCAAACGGGGGGGTCATCTTTTATGTTTTTTGTCATTTATTGAGGTTTGCAAGATAAATTCATATATGTCTTCTTAATTAGCCTCATGACAATAAACTTGTAGAACTAAATAGCAAATATGTTTGTAAATGCACTCATATAAAGTGCCACAAACCGAATGTGTGAAGGAAATTTGAGAAATTATTGTACTTAAACTAAATTATAAAGCGTAATGGGGTGTTGTACCATCACAACAATAGATCCTCGAGATTCTCACCTCATGTGAGTGTACCTTGGAACACACCATTTCTTAGTTTCTTGTACATCTCTACATTCTTTGCACACTCTTGATTTTAGTTTGTTCTACTTATATTTTCTTTGTATTAAGGGGGGACTATATAATGTGTTATGCTAATGCTTTTTTCAATGAAGCAATAGAGGAATATTCTTTTTGGGAGGCCTCATGAACCCATTATCTTAATCTCTCAAATGAAGAAATATTTTAGTAGATCACATTCTGAGATTCTAGTACTCCTTATCATAGTACTATCTATATTATTGACTTCACATAGTTTGATAAGCTTGTGTACATTGGTTGAGTAGTGTTCATATGTTTGTTCATGCAATATTTTGTATCTCTCATCTTGATCATATTTCTTGGAGATTTATTGATTCCAACATACACCAAATCATCATCGACAAATTTTACAACTTCTGCATGCTTAAGGAGTTCTTCTTCATCAAGGATCATATTTTCAAAAGGTCTTAAATCCTTCTAGTTCTCTTTTCTTGGAGAAGTTTTTTCTTTCCATTGGGTTTTCTCCTTTTTCTCCATTTGTGAGAGAATGAATTGTACATGGGTACCTAACATGGCCTCTAACCAGGACCCATTTCTATCTATTTACACTTTAGTGATCTCCCCAAGTATCACTTAGCAGGGGGTTTCGTGTGAATAATTAATCTATTCACTATACTTGAGTGTATTTAAGTTGATGAGGTTAGACAACATCTTGTCTAACTAAATGTGCAACCTTTTAGACCTCTATAGGTTACCAAGTTATTTGGTAAACCTCATGCACATACCTTTTGAGGTTGGAAGACTTTCCTTCTCACCTCAAATGTCACACAACACTTGACACACAAGGTTGATATCTTGGTCATAGAGGTTGTTGGTTTGCACACTCCGAATGTTCCTAAGAATTACATCTATAGGACACTTGTCTACTCATTTTTGCCACATTATGAGACATTTGTCAATCCACCTACACCTTCTTTGACTATATATGCAAGGCTTTCTACTCATTATAATTTGGAACCATTTAAATAATATCTATGCATTATTCATTTGTGCTTATTATTTTATCTCTTAGATTATACTAATCCTTATATCTTATATATCACCTTAATTGTAATCAACCAATGAGGCTTTGATCCATTATATATCCATGAAGCAAGGTGGAATTTTAACAAAAGTTATGTATGTATAAAAGAATCATCTCTTTTTCTAACACTTATTCTTTACTTTCTAACCCTAGACATAATTCTCATGTATGTATTTATATATATATATATATATATATATATATATATATATATATATACATTATAAATTTATTACATTTATTTGTATTACAAATATATGAGTAATATTACTATACATCTATATTTAAAATACATATTTTTGTTTGGAGGGTGTAAGTTACATTTTAAAAATTATGTCAAAATAACAAATTTTTCATGTTGTAATTGAAGATGCTACTAATACTAGCACAAACATACACATATATATTTTGGGATATATCTTTCTTGAAGAATCACAATTTATATATTTCAAAATATACATAATTTAGTGCCAACATCAAATTTTATTTGTAAAACTAAAAAGATTAATTCATTCAAATTTATTTCTATCACTTAACATTTCATTTCAAAATATATTACTCCAACTAACATTATTACTAAATTAGAATAAATTAATCATACTTTATACATAAAACTATTTGAAAAAATTGTAATTTAACCCTCTATTTATTTAATTATGTTAAATATTTATTAGTTATGTAAGGTAGTTTATTTTATCATACAAACCCTAATCCCCCATTCAGCCACCAATAACAATATTTGTTCGGTGACTTTCCAAGTCGCACTTTCTATTTTGAGAATAACAGGTGAAATTAATGATTTTCTCAACAAATTTAAAACAAAATAAGTGGAATCTGACGTTATTCTTGAAGCAACAACTTTTGTCGGTGGGTTCTTTAACCTACATATATTAAATCTCTGTAATGTCAGCAATTATAAAATATAAATTATAAAAATATCCCACTATTATCTTAGTCTTTGGACTGCTTATAAAGATTGTGACATGTGGAGCAGGATGAGCATCTACCATGCCATAACCAACCGACAGAAGGGCCACAATTTGTAAGGTGAAGAGTGACTGATGAAAAAAGACAAGACTTTTGCGAAATTTCGCAGCTCCTTCCTCCCCTTGAGAATATCACGTATTATTGATCTGTTCACACGTACGATTCCCACCCAGCTGAACTTAAACGTATTAAATCTAAGGGATTTCCAGGAAGGAGGAATGGAAGGTGTGTAAGGGTTGAGGCTTTTTCCTTATTCCATCAGTGTCATCTCAAATCCTGCGCATTATCATGATAGAGACTAGCTTGGCTTCTTGGCAGATTCATGGCGACACCAATAAACTGTACGATAAAAAGAGGGATTACAAGAACAAAAATCAAAGGTAAACGGAGAAAGAAAAAGAAAAAATAGTGTGTTCTAGTCATTTACTTGTTTGGTCAAGAAGCATGATTGTCTAAGACTGTTTTCTTGTTTAGTTTCGCTGAAATTTCCCCTCACTGGTATTCATCGAAATACTGTTTGTTGTTGTGCCCCATTATGATATCATATAACTGGACTATATGTAACCTGCGTTTTGAAATATGGATATTGCTATTATATTATAGAAGATTGTCATTATTGTATGGTAATCTTGCAGCTTCAATTTCTAAGAATAAATTTTCTTTGATTCTGAACATAGCTGGGGAATTATGAAGCTAAACATAACCAGATTCTCCAAAACAAAAAGTATATATAGGTCATCTTAGATCTTTTTGTTTAGATTATTCTGTTGAGAAATTTTTATATGGATGTTTCCGGATCATATTAGATAATCATCGATATTTCAGATAATATTATATAACAAGAAAGAATGATATCAGTACAATACAACAATTGATTTTTATTATTTTTGGGTTAAGAATAGAATTTTCTTTCAGCAGAGAGGAATATTTATACAGCTGTTTAAGTCTGGATGTAGGCTTTCACTGAAACAGTTGATGCGTTGTAACAGTCATCAAAACGACCACATCTTTCTCTTTTGACAAAACAAAATCCACTCAAAAAATTTCTGTTTTCACAGAAACGGAACCCTATTTGAAATATTTTTTCTTCTCCGCTAAATATTTCTCTGAAATATTTAAAAAAGAAAAAAACCTTGTCATTATTAGTTACTATTGCATGTTTAACGACTGCTAACATATGTATGTGATACCTGTTAAGTATGTGAAGTCCAAACGGTTACCAAACTGGGACTCTTCTCATCCCTCTTAGTTTTTCTGCTGTCTACATGTATCTGCTGCAGCAAAGAAATAATAAAGAAATAATAAAGAGATTGTTTTACTGGATATCAGTTAGTTTTTCTATTCTCTTCTTTCTAATGATGGATTATTGATGGATTATTGAGTGTGATTGGAAACGTCAAACAAAAAATATATACACAGTTTAATTCAGAAATATACACTATTCATAATAAAAAGATTGTTTTACTCTTTGATGAATGTAATGGTATATTTGTAATTTGATTTATCTGTATTTACTTCCATGTGTATTGTTATTCCTTTATTGCTGTTCTGTTTCTCAACAATAACTAGCCTTAACCATCTTGCTGTTTGATGTTATCTGTTTAAATAAATCTGTATAATTTTAAGTATAAAATCTTTGAGGAACAATCTATGTAAATGTCTTATTACCATTTTAAATTTATATGCACTCAACCCATTTTTAAGAAACTAAATAATATTTAAATTTAACTCATATCGAACTATACAATGCAAATTTCACTTTTTAGGCGAGTTTTTTGAAGAGCTTTGTATATATATGTGGCAGATCATGTATTGTGTAGTTGATTGGTGATTGATTAATACAGTGATTCCCTACTTGAGAGTGGACGTAGGCTATTGCTTGAGAGTGTATGTAGGCTATTGTTGAATCTTAAAAGATGGGCCTCCAGTACCTAACAAAGAAAAGAATCTAAGTGCTCACAAGCAGTTTAAAGTTAAAAATGGTAAAAATATTTATTACCATTCGATAAATTTTATACTTTATTTATATGTAAAAATAATAAATAGTTGTTTTATATTTAGTATGGAGTTTTAAAAAACTTATAATTATTTGATATTTAAAAAATTTAAATTTTATTATAAATAATAAATTATTTCAAAACTTGATAATAATATCTATCAAATAAGTATTAAATTGTTTATTATGTTAATTTTATGATTTTAATTTCGAATTTTATATATAATTTAAAATTTTAATGGAAGAGTTTATATATTAGGAATAACATTATAGGTATCATAGTTTTTTATAGATTCTATTTTATTGAGAAAATATTGCAAAAATAAGCTAATGTTTGAGTTTTTATACTTCTCAAACTACTATTAATATACAAATTATAGATTACTCCTAAATATTTAGGGATCACTTCATTATTTTTATTACTTTCTATATACATTTACAAATTTAAAAAATTATTCCATTTATTTCTAAGTAATCTTTATACACTTCAAACATACATGAATATATCTATTTATTTATTTATGAAATCTTTTATTTTACTTTACATTTAAGATTTTAAATTTTTTTATATATGGTGAAAAAATTCATTTAGACATTACAAATTATTTTATTAAGCAATATAAAAATCAATTGAAATTATATAACAATTTTAATAAAAAAAATTATTACCATTTTTAGTAATTCTAAAGAGATAACAAATATTATATATTTGAATGTAAATTATTATTTTATTTATGAAACACCTAAAATCTACTTCTATATATATAATTTTGTGTAACTTAAGTCTAAAATTTTCCTTGCTATTTTATTTACTATTTATTTTATTTTTCTCAAATTTAAAAGTCTCAAATTTGATGTGAATTGTTTATTACATATTAAGCATACCATATCATTAAATTTGAATTGTATTTTTCTTATATATATACTATTTTATTTAGTAAAGCACATACTATTTACTATTTATAACTAAGTTATTTCATAACATTACTTTATTCATTATAGTAAAGAAAATAATCATGCACACAAATATTTTTAGAGTTAGCATTTTTGATCTTTAATAAATTTTGTTAGCACACTCATGTCACTGCACTCCACCTCTTATGTCACTATATTTATGCTTCTCAACATAATTATACATGGTTGACATTATTTTATTTTTTATCAAAGATCTAGGGAATTATTAAATGACCTCAAGCCTATATCTAAAAACATTTACAATATAAATTCAAATTCATATAATAATAGTCCAAAGATAAAGGATATAGATATTATATAAGAAAACCGAAAGAGAAACACTAAACCTTAGATAAAATAGTAAAGAAATCAAATCTCAATACTTATATAGGAGCACCAACAAAATAGCACCATACCAAAGGGAAAAAAATAAATATTAACATAGCTCAAATTAAAAACCAAAAGAGTAAACATAAGACACAACTAGAAGAGTTTAGAAAGTCTGCATTTAGTTTCCCCTTATTTTTCTAGAGTATTTTTGAATCAATCAAAATGATTATTATAAATTTCATTCCTAGAAAGTGAAACAATCCTTAGCAAAGTTGACACCAAAGAAAGATATCATTAACTTGAAACAAAATAATATGATCACTAATAACCTTAGGTAAACCATTGTGGTGATTAATGACCATTTTTTTTATAAACAATGATAAATTTCATAGAACTCCATGAAATTTCTTACATCCTTGGTGAGATGTATTAGTTCCTCACATTTTCACCTATTCATCTAGCATATCATATTGTAAATCAAAATATTGAGTTCTCGAACTATAATCTCCTTTATTTATTCTATTGAACATCAATGAAGCTACTATAGGCTACCACAAAAATATTGGTCTTGAACCATTGATAAAAAAATTGAATTAATCTCTAAAATAATAGGTATATGAGAATGAAGTATGTCATTTCCATCTAAGTTATCAAAACATGGGATATATTACACCACCTCAATCATGAATGGGTTAGATCAATTGAAAATATTTTTTATCCTATGGTTACGCACACGCCCTTGGAAGAGAGGGACTCAAGGTAAGATAAATCCTTTCCCAACCATGAAAAATACACTAGAACCTAGACACACACAACATATTGGCAACACCAAATATCATGTCAATAAATAAACAATAGACCATGTAGAAAAAAATAATAAATAAAGTGTCAATACATAATACAATATCCACTTTTTAATATATATAATAATAGATACCACAATAAACAAATAAATTGTAATCATGTCTATCATTACATATGTGAACATATCACACAAAAAAATTTCCACCTCTTTCACACAAATGAGATATAAACAAAAATAATTACCACCATATAGATAGTGATGAAGCCAACAAGAAATCACAATGACCTATTTTATTTAATAAATTATAAGAGACCTTTCTAATCCAACATATTATAGCTATCTAAGAATGAGACACTAGAAATATCAAACCATTTTTTTTTTTCAAAAGATATACCACTTTATTCTTCTCCCTATAGCATTGTACCACCTAAATAGAAGGAAATATAATTTATAAATTAATTATTATTCTAGAATACACTGTAGCTTCTTATTAGGAAAATGCATTATTTTAAACCATCATTAACAATTAAATAATCACATTCTTTTGTGATAGTACAATAACATTTAGAATTGGAATATAAAAACATTCAACAAACTACTATATGGGTTCATTATTGTATTTATTTTTAAGTTATGTGATAATTTTATCACAAAATTATGTAAGGTATTTTGAAACACATTGAATTCCTAATGGACTTATATTATCATGAGAATAACTACCAAATTTAATCATTCTTACTTACATGAGGTATTTTCATTTTTATTCTATTAAATTATTATTAGACACAACTAACCAATTAATAGGAGCATGCAGTTGAGAATGTTATTTAAAATATTTTTTTATTTTGTGAATCTAGGGGAATTAGCATCCTATTGGCTTGGAGAAAAAAAAATTAACATCAAAGGATTTTAAATCCTTGTCGGTGGTGCTTTGATCATTGAGTAAGCATCAATCTAACCTTTATGGTGGAATGTGAATTCCAAAATACATGCCCATAATTTCATTAACATTCAAGGTTAAAACATGGAATAAGTTGTACTCAAAACACTAGACCATTGGCTATAACATTATAGGCTATAGATATTAATTATTGATTAAAAAACAAGTTTATATGTCTTATAGAATTTAAAAAATTCAAGAATAGAAAATTATTTTATATTTTTATAATTTAGCTAATGTGTATTAGCTAAAACATTTTTCACTACTTTTACATTAGGATTATATTATTTTGATACTATTTAACAAAATGTATCCACAATCCTAAGAATTATTTAAATGAAAAATTATATTTAACTACTTAGACAATGAAGGAAATTAAGTAAAGTCTTATTTATTGAACATTAAAAATAATTTATAGAAATTGATTATATAATTGAAAAAGGGTTGAAGATAGAAACATGGAAAAAAGATGAAGGTCACTACTAAGGATACTACTATGTCATGTGAATGTTCATGCTATGTGTAGGTGTTTTTCCTATACTAATTGTTGACTCTAAGGTTATTACCAGAATATTGATCAAGTGGAAAATTGAATAAAGAGCCTAATTTCAAATGAAGGATTGGAAAGACAAATGAACAAGATGATTATGAAATTCTTCTATACTTTAAGTCTAATTAACCTAGGGAGCATAGTCTTATATATATTTAAATGATATTGCATTTAAGTAAACTTAAGAAAACTATCAAAAAATATGACTCTATATTTATATTTTTAGTTGTCGAATGTCTTTGTTGAAGGTTATACTACATTGAAAGTGAAAATCTCTAACTTTAAGAAGCTAGCCTCAATAATGCAATTAAAAAAATATATATTCATGTAATTCGATATATATATATAAATAATCTTAGAGCACAACTCACCTAGTATGATAAATCATACATAACTCTCTAAGGTTATTAACAACCATAGGATAAAAATGGTTATAAAATGATTTTATAATAGTTAACTGTGTGTAATGGAAAAATAAGTAAAAATAAAAATAGATAAAATATTTAAAGTGATTTTCTTTATTCAAAATGGTGTGGGTGGTCAACCTTATACCATGAGACCAATTCCTACTCTTACAACATAGAGTCTACCTTAAATGGACACCCTAATAGCATTGCAAACCCTTAATTTTTAGAAGGGTCTAATTTAATTGGCTCTATCTTATAGAGATCAAACCCTCAACTTCACTTTATTCCTAGTAATGCAATCTCTACTTGATAATCGTTAAAAAAATTAAAAAAAATAATAACTTGAAATATTGTCACTCAACATACATATACATATAAAGAAAGATTTTTATAGTACATTGGATGAAAACTAACAAAGATATAATACAAAACATATACAATTTTTATTCAATATTTCTTTGAATCCATTGGAACTATAACATTTTTATGGAGACAAACAGTAGGCCAATCACTAAATTAGGACATATTTAATTTTTTATATAAAATAATTACAATCTCATTAGAAATTACTAGAATTTTTGAAAATATGATTTTTTGTTGTATATGGAGGTTGTACACATAAATAAGTTTAGCATAGATTATATTTTTTAGAAAAATTAAAAAATCCAACCCTTTAAAATGAATAGAAAATTTCCTTACATTAATTTCAAATTAGGGCACAAAAAGTATGGCCAAAAGAGTGTGTAGGGAGGAACCATGGTGATATTATCATCAACCATGTCCTCTAGCCCAAAAAAACCATCACAAAGTTGAATAACATGTCAATAGTCATAAAAAATTGGTTACAAATATTTCCCAATAATTTTCTCACTAACCAACTTCTAGATTCATCAATATCCCTAACAAATGTAAAACAATTCCAAAAAAATATTCCAAAAACATATGATAAATTGATCTCTATGATATATGATCATTTTCAATAACTTTGACAAGGCCATGGAATCCTCCCTCATCAATTTTATATTCTTTTGGGATAAAAAACTATTCTAGGTATTTTCTAGCATGTGTAGATCCAAATAATTGCCATAAATGAAAAGGCTACTCAAACTAGACATAAAGTTTATGCTTAATCTATCTTGGACAATGAAAAATATGGATTTAATTTTTTTCATTACATTTCAAACATGTTAATATTTTTCTATTGACCATGCTTCTTTTTAGGCCATTCTGGTGAGTTTTAGTTAAATTAGCGAAAAATGGGTAGGAGTATAACACTTGAGAGGTAAGAGTAGACTCATGAAATTAGGATATGGTTATAGGGTCATACTTTGGAGTCTACGAATTCATGTCTAGAATAGAGTTAGAATGGAGGAATTCAAAAAGAGGAAACTTGAAAAGGGACAAATCATCAAGATGTTAGGATCGGGGTACTAGGATGAACTTGTGATTGGTATCAAGATATGAAAAGGCCAAAATTTTGACACCAAAATATTTATATAAAGGAATTTGTTGAGTTTTGTGCTTTGTAGGTGAAGACAAATGAGCATCAAAAGTAGGGTTTGGCTACAAATTTGACTGAAAAATATTAAAGTGGGAGTCATGGTTTGAGGGAGATTGGAATAGGGTACTAGGTAAATGGATGGCCTAATCCTATAGCCTAATGGACTTCAAAAAAATTTAGGGATGAAAATATGAAATCAACATGACATCATCATGATATCAACATGTATGACTCAATATGCAATTATAAAAATGGATGATGATAGAATTATATAAAGACGAAGTCATGATGATGTCAACCACTATGGATCAACTTACAAATTTGATTGAAGGATGATGGACCAACATCAAGAAACCAAAGTGACAAGGTTTAGAGGAAAGTGGTATTAAAGGATGGGAAAATCTAAGGGCCTAATGTTAAAAGGACTTCAAGAAAATGATTGAAATTTGAAGTTGTGAGGTAAATATGGAAATGGCATGATGATTATGAGATTATCAAAATGGTGGTGCCAAAAGATTTAGAAATATTTGGACTACATAGGATCTTTTATTGGGGGTTCAAAAGGGAACAATTTGATGGGATGAAAAAGTATAAAAGCCCAACAAATAAAAGGTGTTACTCCAATAATTGTTGGGGGTTAGAGATTCTGAAGTTCATAAGAGTGATATGAATAGAAGATAAATTCCTACACTCAAATGACATAAAATATTCCAAAGGTACCAACAAGCTTCAAAATTTGGATGACTACCATGGCAATGACAACGATTCTAACATTTGACATAATCTATACTTAGATAGATTTTACAATGGTTTGGACTAGATTATAAAGATTGGGTGAAAGGTTAATAACATCTTCTTCAATCAACTTTAGTTCATAACATACCAAAAGCATATAATAATTCTCCTTCTATCATGTACTTTTGTAGCTTACATTTCACATCTCTAAGCTCATGTGCATTTAATCTATTTTATTGTAAATATGATATATATAATTAGTTATTATTGTATTTACTACTATACTTCAATTTAAAGAAAAATTCAAGATAAATTAATGTAAAAATTATAGGATTCTCCTAGGTCACTTAACACGTAAGGGGTGCTGATATATATCTTTGACTACTAAGATGTTGATATTGCAAGGTGACAAATTATGAAGTGTTAATAATTTAACATTCTAAATGTCAACTTGAAAAATATTTCATTAGAGGTATAACTATCTATTAAATTGGTTCCAATCTACTATCTTAGATGGAAGAATTAAAGTCGATCCATTAGCCTTCATAGTGCATTCAATTGTTCGACTTTCCACAATATTATTAAAAATTAGGAAGAATTACCATTAATTTTAGCAAGTATTGCTATATATTTTATATTGTTATATATAAATTGCATATAGATTAGTATATCATTGATAGTTACATGTTTTAAAACTGCAAGTTAATTCCACCACCTTTCTTATGAGGGGAGACTTCCTTCATTGGAAAAAGGGAACATAAAAAATAAATTTAGAACTTATATTCCAAATCAAAGATGTTTTTTAAAGGAAACTCAAGATACTTTCTTCTTTGATATTCTTGATTTTTTTTTAAATGTGTTTTGAGTTTTGAATAAATTTGTTGTGATCTATTGAATTTTGAATTATGTAATTTAATATTCTTCACCATTTTCTAAAACATGTTTTGAATTTTGAATAAATTTATTATAATCTATTGAATTTTGAATTCTACTTCAATTAAATATCAAATAATTTAATAACCAATTAATCGAATAACAAATTTAAATTTTATTAATATTGTATTTCTTGATATAATAGTAAGAATAGCCTTAAACTGATCTTCTTCAGCTGTAGTTTGACTATCATAATGACCCTTGAAACTATGTAACTTTTCCTCCACCAAACAAACTGCTAGTTAAAAGGACATGGGAAAGTATGGCTAGAAATACGGCGTTTGTAAACTATTGAATTTGAAACTTGCTGACGCAGAAGAGAATTCAGCTCTGAATGAAAGTCAAGTCAAGCAAACATGTGGGGAAATTGGAACACTAATTTCAATGTTGCCGGCCGCTTAGAAAAAGGAGAGCAATTGTTTGAATTTGTTTTTTGTCCCTACCTTGATTGGCTAAAATTGAAGGACTTCCTTTTTCTTTGGTTTATCTTTTAATAAAGCTGAATTACACAGAGAAAGAATAATACCTGAGTACATCGGAGTAACTATGCAATGCACATGGTAGAGTTGCAACTACTATACATAAAGAAAAAGTAGGAAGTTGTCTTTAAACATAGAGAGGAAAAAATATGGATCAAACGTACAATTAGTCATGGAAATCATAATTTGATGCCAATAAGAATTAAACAGTCTATTGAAAGACCCTCAGAACTAACTTAACCTATTTACTATGGCTTGCAAATTCTTGTGTAGCAGTGATTGGCCCACTTGAATAATCCCTCATCATGGAGGCTGTTACGGAGAATTCAGAGTATCTTTGTAATTTTTACAAGGGCATACATGTTAGTATTATGTATACCTTGTTTGTATTCAAGAGACTGTAGTGTAACTCGAATGCTCGTGTTTTGCACTCTGAGTTCTTTGAGAGTTGGGTTTTTCTTCACAAGTCCGTAATTGTTTACCATTTGAAGAGAAAATACAGTGATGAGCATTTGTTATTCCACTTTAAGGAGATAAGAGGTATCGACAAACATGGCAAAAAAACATGATTTTCAAACAATTTTGATGAATAATTGTTGGTAAGACTTAAAGAGCACATTACGCGAAATGGAGAATATTTGCTTGCAAATATAGTACAGATGGAAGAGAAGAGGAAAAACGAGAGAGATGAGACTATGGAAAAAAGCGCCCCTCTTCCCCCCCTCTCCCAAAAAAAAATCACGTTATGAATGTCTCACACTTGTGGCAAAAGGGATAAGATAGTGAATTTTTAGGATGAAGGTGAAGTTGATTGCCAATAGAAAGTTTAAAATGAAGGATTCTTCTTGTAGTTAGTTGAGATTTATCATTAGTCTTAGGTCTCTAAGGATATGTGGACATCAAAAAAGTAATCCTTCTACTTTTTCTTTCTTGTTTGGGTCCTTCTTGCGATTTTTGTTTAATTTTGCCTTGATTTAAAGTTGTAATGTGGATAACACATTCACATTAGGTCTTGGGCCTTAGCAAACTAAAATAATTCAAGTGTTACCTTACTTAAGTTTTGTAAGGTGTTGTAACACACTTTTACACTTTTCTAGGGTCTTGTTAATATATTTCACCTAAGCAACCTTTTTTTATCACTTGCCAAGCCTTATTTCAAAATGTTGTAAAGTGTTGTAACAAACTTTCATGCTTTTCTAGGCTTGTCATCAATAATTTAACCCTTTCTTATGCTTTAATTGACCCCATTTTACACTTACATGGCTTACTTAAATGTATTTTTGAAAATAATCCTAATAAACATCATTTAATACACTTAATTTTGGAAACCCATTTAAAATGCCTAAGTGGGACCTATTCACTACTAGGGTGCGAATGAGTCCCCTTTGGCACAAAAATCAAAATAAATTCAAAATTTTGGTGGGATATTATTTTCTAAGACCTAAGGTCGACTTGTGATGTGGTATTTTTAGGAAATATTTCATAATTTTGTATAAAATATAGTGTTTCCTCTCATTTTCATCCCTCTAATCCTCCTATTTTTCTAATCAAGCAATTAAGTGATTTTGCATGCAAATATATTGCTTCACAAGAGCATTCAAGCACTTTGGAGCCATTACTTGCATATCTTTAGATTTCTAATTCAAGGGTTTGGTGAGTTGTAGCATTGCATGTTGTTCATTCATCATTCTATTTCCATTTCATTTCCTTTTCAAGAGTTTAATTACCAAACTGGGGTTTGACCAAGGAAAGCCCCTATTCACTAACCCTCAACATTTTTTCCCCTCTTTGCATGTGTTTTGTAAGTTTAGTGTGCAAATTCGTCAAAGAGAAAGGTTAGAAAAGTTGTCAATGCCCTAAAAGAAGCTTGGAGAACACCTACAAGTCAAATTTTGTAGTTTCGGATCTGGAAACCTGTCAAGAGCAGAAGTGCAAACCGGGAGCTACAAATTCCACTTTTGATTTTTCTAAAATATGGAAGTGGACTAAGTCACCCAACTTGGCGTATGAGTCCCACTGCCAGGCCCAAAACAAAGATTTTACCATTCTAAGTATCTAGTTGTCTGAAACCTGTTCTGGCAGAATTTCCTTGAAATAAGACTAAGTTGCCTAGCTTGGCATATGAGTTCCAATGGGATCCAATAATGAATTTTGTATGATTCCAAAGCTCCTCTCCATTACTTTATAGTTTTTAGGTGTACACCTTTGATTTCATAAGTTTTTATTACAGTTTCTTTGCATTTTTAGTTCATTATGCATTTCATAGCATGTTTTCAAACATTTTGCATTTTCTTAATTTTGCATTAATAATCGATCTCTTTTATCAATTTATTTCCTTAAGAACAATCCCCTTTGGCAGATTTCAATTTCTCTTGCATTGGAATCTCAAGGATTTATTCTTGAGTGTGAACTTTGTGAAGTCATATCCCTCTTCCTTCATTCCCCTTTTAGGTGTGAACAACGAAGTTGTGTATTCCATTTCCATAGTTCACATTTTGGTGAACCCAACTTTTGAATATCATATTTTTGATTTAAGAGTACACTTTCATCCAAGGAATAGCTTACATTAACACTGCATTGCATTTTGCATTGTTTAAATTGCTTTCTAGGGTTTCCAAATTTTCATTGGTGAAAATATCATATAGCTTTCATTGATGCATTTCATTTCATTTTAAATTAGTAAAAAATATGGATTTCATATAATATCTACATCAAACAACATAAAAAGTATAAAAACCCATTCAAAAATTAAAAAAAATTCAAAAAAATCACTCCTTGGACTCATTTTCCACCTTGGGTGACTTAGTCTAGTTGCATATTTTACACTGCATTTTCTATCATCTACAGTTCATTTTTTGAGTTTCTACTCATTGTTTCTTCATTTCAATTTTAAGCATTGTAGATGCTAAAATCTGCATACCTCAAAACAAACAATTATTAACATTGTTAGTCAATTTAAAATAAGCAAACTCAAGCATCCCTATGAAATATTGGATCATGCTACCTATGCAAACAAAAAAGTAAGATATCAAATATATTAAGTGAGCATATGAAAACAAGAATCAAACTCTATCTCATAATGGATTGGTGTTTCTTTGATGTGGAAACAAACCCTTTCCCAATCCTTGATAAGCTCTTGGTTGATATGATGAACAAGATTCAAATGCTTAAGATTGTGTATCAAGTTGTGGAGTTGTGGAGGATTGATATAATAGAGGAAGCCTCTATTTATAACCAAGAAGGATGGAAGAATGCAAAACATGGAGGATGTGGGGAAAAACATGAGCCAATGACAAGATGCCACTTTTCAAGATGTTAAAAGATGAAGGTTGAGCACATTTTGATCAATGTGCCAAAGAGAGGGACATTTGAAATTCAAAAGATGGCTTGTTGGAGGGAGAAGAAAGAGTCTTAAATTTCAAGTGGAATACATGCAAGAGACAATGTAAGAGGAGTTAATGCTATGTTGGATGATAAGACATATGGGAGGGAAAATTCAAATTTGAAGAATATTCTATCTTGATGCCTTTTTTTGAATGAAATTAGATGAAATAATAAATCAAATAAATTGATTTATTGTGCAAGTTGCAAAAGCTAGAGAAAATAGGATTAGTGTTAGAAGTTAATTAGGATTTAATTAACTTTAGATAGAGATTATTTGACATGGCATTTGATTTAGATTTTTGGATTTATTTAAATAAAATGGGAGGAAATAATGGACATTAGCCATTTAATTAAATAAATTTGATTTAATTAAATGAAGAAACTTTAGGAGATAATTAAATAAAATGATTTATTTAATTAAAGAGATAAATTTAGGAGATTAATCAAATAAACATTATTTATTTAATTGATGGGTGAATATGATTTAATTAGATATGAGGAATGCATTATGTCAATTTTGCATGGCTACAAGCATTTCATTCTTGTTAGTTTACATTGCATTTGCATTCACCCTACATTTAGAATCCTTTACATGAGTGTTTGGTATCCTATTGCTAATATCTTAGTGATAAAAAGTTCAAGACTCATGTCATCTTGCAATAACACAATCGTTGTGGATCTTGGGTTATCTAGAGCTTCCACCCCTAGTATGTAAAATAGTGCACTACACATGAATAATAGCCTTAGCAACTCTTTGCCTTCAGATAGTATGCATGTTGAACCAAAAAATAATGATATCTTGCAAGAGAAAGTTATTCAAATTCATGAGGGCTTAGTCCACTTGAGACATTTCTGATACTACAATTCCTACAATACAAAACATTCACCACACATGCTTGAAAGTGATGAAGGCATTGACCTTATGAAAACCATAGTTCAAATTTTTGGCAAACATCTGCCTTCAACATCTAGTGCTCCTACACCAACAAACAATATTTCTAGCCAAGGAGGAACTCAAATTCCTCCTCCCTCAACAATAGCGTCAATACCTACCTATACCACTCCATAAATCACAACAAAGCAACAAATTAGTAATGTGATTCCTTCCATGGGTATTCCTGCTAGCATTCCTAGTTCCTATGTGGCATCACATGTTCTACCTTCTACCACATTACCACCTATAAGAATTCCATTCACTTTCCCTACCACTACATACACTCCATTGCCACTTTCACTTCCACCTCATACCACTTATAATGAAACTCTCATAACATAAATTTTTTAAACTGTTTCCTCTATGCAAAAGAAAATCTCCACCACAAACCAAAATCAGAATGGCCCACCTACATATTATGTTCAAAGCAACCCATTGTCCTTAGAGATATTACAAACACCAATTCCATAAGGAGTAGAGATGCTTAGATTTGAGAAATATGGAGAGAAAGAAGATCCTTCTAACCATGTTAATGCCTATACCACCTTATGTAGTGATTATGTCCTTGATGATAAACTATTAGCAAAATTTTTCCCTAGGACTTTAAAAGATACTTCCTTGGAATGGTTTTCATCTTTACCAAAGAATTCAATTCATTCATTCAATAAACTTTTTGATGCATTTATAAATCATTTCCAAGTGCATATGACTCCCAAGAAGACCTTGGCAGATTTGATGCAATGCAAGCAGAACAAGGAAGAAAAGGTAACTAATTTTATCTCAAGCTATCAATCGCTTTATTCCCAAATTGATGTCAAGATCCCTGACCTACATCATCAAAATATTTTTATAGAAAACTTTCAAACCAAACTTCAATACAAACTCACCATGATGAAATTCCTCTCCTTCATGAACTTGTGTATTATCCTTTGTAATTATCACAATTTGATTAGTAGTCGAGATACAAGGTCCACTTCTAGCCAAGCTGAGAAATCTAAAATTTCCAACCATTTAGAAAGAAAAACAAAGGGTTCTTGCAATTCAACCCCCTTCAAAAAACAACTCAAACTATCAACAACCAAGTAGTTGTTGTTAAAACCATAGTGCCCTTTAGTTATGGAGATCTGAAAATACAATTCACACCTTTACTTGAGACCCTTCATAACACAATGATTACACTACCTGATGTCAAAGTACCCAACCCTACTAATCCTTTACCTTTGAAATTTAACTCCAATGCTTATTGCCACTATAATCAAGAAAATTGACATGACACGAAATATTGTAAGCATCTTAAACATCTTATGTAAGACCTCATTGACTCTAGTCATCTATCCATTGTAGGTGTTAATAATCAACGTAATAAGTCTATTACCCCTCCAAATCAAAACTTGCAAATTGTCACTAATCCAATGCCCAAATATAATATTTCATTTTTGAAAGCTAGTGAATCTACAAAGAATGATGTGATGAATGTTGCTAATGATCATTATGATCCTATTCCACATATTACCCATGTTAATCATATGGATGAAATGATAGGTGTGATAGACATTATCCCTCATAAGGGGCAACCTAAGAAATCTCTTGATATTGCTTTCTTCTCTAAGGATATAATTAAACATCTACCCGATGTTTCTCTTTACATAGCTAGTTGTATCTATGACAAGCCCACTAATGGGATATTAATAGATCTCTCCTATGGAGAGAACATGATCACCAAAGAATTCTTTGTATTACATGAACTTTATCAAGATGGCTATGATAAACTAAATGCATGGATCAAGACACACAATGGTTTTTCTTTCCCTATGATAGGATTGATTGTCCTTCCATTAAAAATATGACCAAAAACATTAGATGTCACATTCTCCACAATCTCGCAGTTGGACCAGTTTTGTTTGAGGCTAATCCATCCATGGCTTCACTCAATGAAAGATGTCTCTTCTGTTATTTACAAATGCTTAAAGTTTCCATTTGACAATGAAATATTTACTATCCACCATAGTGGATTTAACCCTTTTTCTTCCAAAGGAAACTTTTTCTTAGAATCCTTTTGGCCCAAGCTCAAGGAACCTATAACACCTTGATAAGAATTATTTTTCATAGCTTACCAAAAATTCAAAGAAAAGAAAATTGCAGAATTGTCTCTTTGACATAAGTCCCTGTCTACCTCTAACACTCCCATCATAAACAAAACCATGCTTCAACCCAAAAAATAACCAAACAATCAAGATCAATCAACACTAGAAACTTCACCTACATCGTCCAAAAGACCAAGAGACAATGAAAGAAACTTTATCATGCCTTGTCGAATAAAACAAGTTTACTAAACCAAAGAGAAAGTGGATGACCAACCTTCCATGGTTCCTTTCATTCCTCCCATTAGGGAAGAAAATCAACCTATGGTTGATCAACCCACTTCTTCACAAACATAACTTGATAACAAAACAAAAAGAAGCTAAGGCACTAGAGAGCGTAGGCATAGACATTGTGCCATTGCTCACAAGTTACATGAAGAATTAAAAAAGAGAATAAAAATCCACAATTGGCAGAAGTAATGCATGATGAATCCCCTTCCCAACCAAAACAAAATGATCTAGTACAAAAATCACAACAAGAGTCACACTCTCCATTAGACATTATTATTTGTCCTCTTGTGATTAATTTGGATGACAATGATGATATCACTACAATTTACAAAGAGGTACATCATGTTTTGAACACATTGTTCTCCTCTTCCATGAACTTAAATGAGAAATCTCCTACAATGATTGTTGAACCTGGTGCTTCCCCTAGCTCGACACTTGCTCTTGTACCTTTGGCTAGTTGCCTACCCTCCTCATATAATGAACATGACTAGGAGGTGGATGACTTGCTTGTTGGTTGACTCGCATGTTCATTACTAGTCTTTTGCATTTTTCTTTTTCTTAATTTTATTCTGTGTGTTTTCATGTGCGTAATGTGATCCCATGTGATGTTTTGTTTGATTTTCTCCCTCTTTGTGACATTCCTCTATTTTTACATTCATTCTTCTCTATGTTGTGCATCACTTTCACCTTTTTATTATGTTTTCCTTTTGGGGATGACACAAGGCATTGAGACATTCATGTCTCCTTCATGTTGACCCAAAATATTTTCATTTTTCTTTCACCTTTTTTTTTTCATTTGTCTTGTGTTTTACTTTCATGGATGATGCAAGGCATTGAGACATTCATGTCTCCTTCATGTTGACCTAAAAATTTTCCTTTTTCTTTCACCTTTTATTTTCCATTTGTCTTGTGTTTTCCTTTTAGGGATGATGCAAGTTGTAAAGACACCCAATGTCTCTTCCATGTTAACCCAAAATATTTTTCTTTGTTTTTCCTTTATTTATGTCATTCTTCCAGTTCTATGTATTTGGGGGATGATGACAGTTCCAAGCTCTCTAAAAAATATTGCAACAACCAACATACTGACCCCAAATCCATAGATCCCTTATGTGTTTGATGTTTTCATTTTGGGGGCAACCCCTCTTCCTTTCCTTTTTCTCTCACATGACATAGCCTTACTTGGAAACATATGACTTGGCATAGGGATTTCCAAGTTGACTCTCATGTCTTCTTTCTTGTTTGCATTTTTCATTTTCTACTTTGAAGAAATTTCTCACAACATGGAGTTTAGTAATTCCTTTAAGTGATGGCATACATTGGCATTATTATTTTGCATTTTTACTTTTCTTGGTTCTTTGTGAAACCTTCTTACTTCAAATGATGTTTTTTGTCACTTTATGGATGACATTGACTATGATGTCCTTCATGACAGTGATCTATCCTAGCATAGTACATTCCTCTTGGTTTCTTGATGCCACACATTGCATCCCCTAAGTTGCAAATTTTCTATTCTTTGATCGGTCCTCTCTTGGAGACATTAGGTACAATGCTACCTAAGTTAAATACCTTGCATGAACTAAGCAAGACACCTTTGAACATCTTTTGGATGTTGCATTTTTCATTTTTTATATGGCTACCTTGCATAACACAACTTGCATTCCTATGGAACCATTGAATTTGTTCATGAGCTCCAAGCATATGAAGTTTTGTTTTGTTTGTCTTGTGAAGCTCAAAAAGATTACTTTCTTTTGTGGTGCCTTATTAAATTTATCGGGAGGTATAACTTTGGTATGGCTGAGAGGGAAGCCCATTCTGAGGTATGAATTTCCCCATAGCCACCTGCATGTGTGTGAGTGCATACCAACCATGAGTTTATGTTTCTCACCTTTAATGCCTTCTCACCTAATAGACAACCATGAGTTTCATCACCTCAAAGTAAGTATGTGTTTTCTAGAAAAACAACCTATATCGGATCCACATCGCATTGAAAAAATGATCGAGGCTTGATCTAATTCATTCTTTCTTTTTCCTTCTTCTCTTTCTCATCTTTGGAATTGTGTACTTTTGCCTTATCATTATTCTTGATATCATGAATGTTCCCTTTGTGATTTGTTGGTTTGTCATGAGATCTTGATCCTAGGGGCTTGATCATCCCTCTTGATCATTGTTGTCCCATCTTGCTAGCATTGCTTCATGGGAACCCCTCTTGATTGTGCATTGGTCTACTTTAGTAAGAGTTTCAAGCAAGTTCATCCTCTCACTCAAGTGGGGGCTAAATGTGGACACCAAAAAAGTAACCCTTCTACTTTTTCTATATTTTTTGGGTCCTCCTTGTGACTTTGGATTAATTGTGCCTTGATTTAATGTTGTAATGTGGATAACACATTTACATTAGGTCTTGGGCCCTAGAAAACTAAAATAATTTAAGTGGTACCTTAGTTAAGTGTTGTAACACACTTTCACACTTTTCTAAGGTCTTGTTAATATATTTCACCTAAACAAGGTCTCTTTTTTATCACTTACCAAGCCTTATTTCAAAGTGTTGTAACAAAATTTCACACTTTTCTAGGATTTTCATCAATAATTTAACCCTTCCTTATGCTTTAAATGGCCCCATTTTACACTTAGAAGAATCAACTAAGTGTATTTTTAAAAATAATCCTGATAAACATCATTTAATACACTTAATTTTTGAAACTCACTTAAAATTCCTATATGGGACCCATTCGCCACTAGGGGTGAATGAGTCCCCTTTGGTTAAAAAATTAAAATAAATTCAAAATTTTGGCAAGATATTATTTTCTAAGAGCTAAGGATAGCCTGTGATGTGGTATTTTTGGAAAATATTTCATAACTGTGTATAAATATAGGGTTTTTCCTCTCATTTTCATCTCTCTAATTCTACTAATTTTCTAATCAAGCAATCAAGTGATTTTGCATCCAAATAAATTGTTTTACAAGAGCATTCAAGCACTTTGGAGCCATTACTTGCATATCTTCATATTTCTACTTCAAGGATTTAGTGAGTTGTAGCATTGCATGTTGTTCATTCATCATTATCTTTTCATTTTATTTCATTTTCAATGGTTTGAGTAAGGAAAAACCCTATTCACTAACTTTGAATATTTTTTCCCCTCTTTGCATGTGTTTTGTAGGTCTAATGTGCAAATTCATCAAAGAGCAAGGTTGAGAAGTTGTCAATAATTTTTCAGTCATTCAAAGTTTTAAAAGCCCTAAAAAGGGCTTAGAGAACACCTACAAGTCAAATTCTACAATTTGAGATCCAAAAATATGTCAAGAGCAGAAGTGCAGACTAGGAGCTACAGATTCCAATTTTTATTTTCCCAAAATTTGGAAGTGGACTATCACCCAACTTGGCATATGAGTCCCACTGCCAAACCCAAAATAGAAATTTTACAGTTCTGAGTACCTATCCCGAAATCTATTATGGCATAATTTCCTCAAAACATAACTAAGTCGCCTAGCTTGGCATATGAGTCCTAGTGGACTCCAACAGTGAATTATGTAGGATTCCATAGCTCTTTTCCATCACTTTCTAGTTCCTAGGTGTACACCTTTGATTTCATCAGTTTCTGTTGCAGTTTGATTGCATTTTTAGGTCATTTTTCATATCACAGTTTGTTTTCAAACATTTTGCATTTTCTTAGTTTTGCATTAATAATCAATCTCTTTTATCAATTTCCTACCTTAATAACAATCCCCTTTAACATATTTCAATCTCTCTTGCATTGGAATCTCAAGGATTTTTTCTTGAGTGTGAACTTTGTGAAATTGGATCCCTCTTCCTTCATTCCCTTTTTGGTGTGAACAAGGAAGTTGCGCATTCCATTTCCATAGTCCATAGGATATAAACGAAGGATAGTGACATTGAGGTAAGGGTTCAGTGGAAGAGGAGGGATGAGAGATTGGTAAATTTGTTTAACTACAATGCAGATAAAAGGAGACCTCATGAGCTACCTATAGCCTTTGAGAAAGATAAAGTGATGGTTTGTAGAAAGCTTAATTAGCTAGGATAATCAAATAATTGGATGAAGTTTTTGGATGGCATGGAGATCAAATGGTTGAGAGTGAGACTCATATTTTTTTTGTATGATGAAGAGCTTGATCAAATGTCAAATAGAGATAGACGGTGCTACAATTTCCATATGTAATTTAAGATATTTGAATCCTTAGTTTTGTGGAAGAGAACAAGAAGGATATTATCATACTAATTTCTATATTGTAGTGATATTGAGTAAATGTAGTGAAATGTAGCAATGAAAAATATTTTTCCATCAATATTCACCTCTAAGGGAATAGGTGATACCCTTAGAAATTAGGCAAACACCTTAGGGTAATAGGATAAAAAATACTTGAGCTTTCATTGTCCTCTAGTTGAATATAGTGGAGCTAGGAAGTGGTAGGCATACCATGTTTATTAATCCACTTAGAATATAAGAAACTTTGAATTAGGAGAGAAATTTATTTATACTTAGCATTTGATGGGGACCAACAAGAGAATATGTAAACATAATGAGCAATTACGATTTTTTTGGAAAAATTATATCTAACTAGTAAAGGAGAAAATTTAATTTCTCCACACCATTAATTAGAATTAATTTCATATAAACTGGTCCCACATCTTATGTAGAAGTTGTGTATAAAATTGTATACCTTTACAATTTCACTCTATGTTTGCATCACTTTAATTAATTGAACTTAATTAAGCCTCTAATTGACCAAATTATGTATTCCAAATCCTTATTATTCTCATTTTCTGAAAGGGAGACCTATATTATATAATTTCCAACATTAATTTCAACATGGTAGAAATTGTGTGTCCTGGATTTAGGTCCTAGGACCCATTCACCCAAATGGGTCCCCTTTAATTATTAGGGCCCATTTTTTATTATTTTTTTAGTGGTATTTTAATGATTCAAATTCAACTTTCAAATGCTAGCTTGTGGAATCTATTTTTTGGGGAATTTAGATAAACACCTATAAATACAAAGTCTTTTTATTAATTCAAATCTAAGCAATATTATCTAGCATTAAGGAAACTTTCACATGAATAAAATATTATTATCAAGAGTATTGAAGAGAAGATTTATCAATCTTCTACAACAACAATCAAGATCATATCATCATGTCAAATTTCATATGTGTTCATGTCATGCCTTGGAGCTAATATTGTGATGTAGTTTTCAATAATTCAAGCATCAAATTAGGAAATCAATCAAGCTAATTCATTCAAGATCCATACCTTAGAGAGATATGTTATAATTTAGTTCTATAAGGGAAACCCTTAATGATTTGGTGAGTTGTGAAAAATATTTGTTCATTCATCAATTCCTTCTATTTATCATCATTTCATTATCAAGGTTTAATTACCAATCATGGGGTTTTACTAAGGAAAAGTCCCATTCACCAAGAAACAAACATTTTTCTTCTCTTTGTATGTGAAAATTTAAAGGTGAAGAAGGATTGAAGACTGGTGAAAGGAGAAATTTTGCAAAGTTTTCAAAGTTGTTAACATTATTGTCAAGCCATGGAAACTCACTTGTAGGTTTTACAACTTTCTGATAGTTAAACCTTGATGAATCAAAAGATTAGATCTAAGATGTGAGGATTGAAGAATAATGTTTTAAACCCTACACTAGGACCCATTCAACCTAGGCAGAATTAGTCCTACTATAGAGCTCAAAACCCACTTTTTATGCTAGGTGTAGGGTGTGTATAAGAAGTTGAGTCCACTTCTTGGTCAAAAAGTGGAAATTATTTTTTGTGATTTTTAGAATTTGTCATAATTGACCTTAAAATTTGAAGCAATTAGTGATGGAATCTTATAAAAGGACACTGATCATAAAATGAAATACTCAGAGTCTAGTTTCCAAATGTGTAATTTATTTTAATACCCAAATGATACAAATTGATTTTCATAAGGCATGTCTAAAAACCACAGTTTAAAAGTCACTTTATTTTTACCATACCATGCATGTGTATGTCATCCATATTTTGACCTAAATAATTATATTTTTATGAATCCTTTTGAGAAAAGATTTACAACACATAGAAGAATGCCCAAAACATTTTTTGGTAATTTTTTTAAAATATTTTTTTGTTAATTTTTTATTGGCCATATTTGTTGTTTTGAAAAATCATTGTGTACGTCATGCATAAGATGACCTAAACTTATCATTTTTTTATTTTTTTTCAAATTGAAAAGAATTGTTTGAAGATTTCCTATGTATAATTCATTTTTTTTAAAAATATTTTAATAAAAGGTTATTAAAATAGTAAAAAGCCTTGATATTTCAAGTTTATGAACTAGTTTCATAAAACATAATTAAAAAATAGAAAAAAAGTCCAATTAAAAAATATATATATTTAGAATCTACATAGTCTCATCGATAATGGGTTTTAATTTCATCAAATAATTTTGCATAAAAGGTCTTCAAACATATGTAAAAAGTCACTCTTTTCTTGTGACATTGACATGACCTTCAAGTTGCAGATCAAACTAGATCCAAAGCTTAGGTTTAGGTCCCCAAGCCTTTTCTTTAACCAAAAAATAAAGCACAAAAACAACCAAAAATTTTAATTTTAAAAAATGAGATCTCATTCTGAAACCATATTGTTAGAACACAACAATTTATTGAGAGGGGGTGAATATATAGATCACTTAAAATTTAGCCATAAACGGTTTTAGCAGATTGATTCCTTTTAATATTTCTAGTGTAGATTAAATCAACACAAGTAGAGAGATAAGCATGCACACACAAAAGAACATAATAGAAGATATACGTGAAAAACCTAAGATGGGAAAAGCCATGCTAAGAATAGTTGTCAAAATCTACTATCCTAATCCAACCTCACAATGAATATCTTTTAATTACAAATTTTAGGGGCACCAACCTAAACCAACAATTTTATTTGTGTTTTATGTACTTCTCTTGCACTCTTAGAATCTCTCACATGAAAGGAGAGAGATAAAACCCAAAAATTGTGATGGATCACTCAAAAAGAGGATTGTATGATGTAATTAAGACTAATGGTAGTGAGGTAATTGACTGATTATCAATGCAAGACTACTGTAATATGCAATGTTTGAAAACAAAAAGAGATATGTAAGAATGAACTAAAATAGGAATAAATGCAAAATAGAATTCAAAGAGGCTAATCAGAGTGCACCTGGGCAATGAATGTTGAATTTGGAATGATTTGAATATTGGTAGAAATTAGTTTAAATCACCAATGGGACTCATTCGCTACTGATGGCGAATTAGTCCTCCTAATGGTAAAATCTCCTAAAATAGGTTTCAGATTGTTGGGAACTGGAATATGAAAAAATCACCCTTTTCACCCTTAAGGTGGGACTCATTCACCACTAATGGAGAATCAGTCCTCATCCAAAATTATGTGAAATCAAAGGTCAATTTCGTAGCTCCAAATCTACACTTGTCTTCTTGTTAGGTTGAGGGAGTCAAATCTGCAGAAACAGACTGTAGGTTGTCTCCAAGCTTAAAATAGGGTTTAGTTGACTTGAAACACTTTTTTGACTTTTTGACCACTTTCCAACGCCTAATTTCTTGACAAATATGGATAGAAAATTTTGCAAATACACATGCAAAAGGGGGGAAATGGTTAAGGGTTAGAGTATAGGGATTTGCCTTGGTCAAATCCCACTTTGGTAATCAAACCCTTAATGAAGAAATGAAATGAAATGAACAAGGAATGATGAATAAACAACATTCAAATGTCCTAAACTCACCACAACCTTGTTGAATAAATTTGAAGATATGTCAATGGCTAAGCCAAGATGCTTGATGAATGCTTGATTGAATGATGCAAAGTGCTCAAATGCTTAATTGATGTTGAATGAATGCAAGTGAACTTGATGATTGTGAGATGTAAAATGAGGAGAAAAACACTTCTTTATACACACTTATGCCCTAATAACCCAATAATGCCTCATCATAGGATGACATAATGTATTTTTAAATAAAAACCCAAAATAAAATTTGAATTATTTTGAAATTAGAGCTAAGTGGGACTCATTCGCCACCCATAGTGAATGGTTCCCACCTTTGGTTTATAAGTGGGTGTTTAGAATTAAGTCACATTTAATGTTATTTGTTGGGTTTACATTCAAAAATACACTTAATTAAGTCTTATGAGTGCATAAAGGGATCAAATAAAGCATAAGAAAGGTGTAAATAGTGAAATTAAGCCTAGAAAAGTGTGAAATCTTATTACAAGACTTAACAACACTTTAAAATAGGACTTGAAAAGTGATGAAAATAGTCTAGAAAGGTGTAGAAATGTGTTACAACACTTCACAACACCTTCACAAGATGTCATATTTTGAATATTTAGGACCTAATGTGAATGCATAAGTTACATTGTAACATTAAATCAAAGCAAGACAAGTAAAACATTATAGGAGAAAGACCTAAAAGCCCATGAAAATGTCAATGATCCATTTTTCTATGGTACATTTAGCCCCCAGTTTAGTGAGAGGATGAACTTGCTTCAAACTCACACTAAAGAAGCCATGCATATTGAGAAGGATCCAAATGCACTTATGTTAGCAAGATGGAATGACAAGAATCAAGAGGGATGATCAAGCCTCTAGGATGAATATCCCATGGAAAACTAAACATAAGAAAAAAGGAACAAAAGTGAGAAGAAAGAGAAGAAAAGGGAGAATCAGATCAAGTTTTGATCATTTGTCCAACTAGTTATGGATTAGATCTAGGCTACTTGTGAAAAAAAGAGAATGCATACTCACTTTGGGGTGAAAAAATACATGGTGGTATGCTACGTGGGAAGACTCAAAAAGGTGAAGTTCATAAACTAGTTGGTATGCACTCAGAAACACATAGGTGGCTATGGGGAAAGTCGTGCCGTTGAATGGGCTTCTCACTAAACCATATTAAAGTTAAATACCTCCTGATAACTTTAACAAGATACCACAAAGGAAAATTTTAGTTCGTGCTTCATGAGACAAGAAAATATTTGTATGCTTAGAACTCATGAACAAAGAGCAAGGTACCACATGCATGCAAGTTTCATTATGGAAGCTGGAAAAGATGTAAAATATAAAATGCAAAAATGTAAAATGTAAAAGATGTTCAAAGGTGTCTTGTTAAGTTCATGCAAGGTTTATCACTTAGGGGATATTGTTTCTAATGTATCCAAGAGAGGACCAATCAAATAATCGAATATCCACAACTTAGGGGATGTAATTCGTCACATTAGCCCACTAAGAGGAATGTAATATGCTAAGATAGATCAAACTTATGAAGGACATCAAACCCAATGTCATTCACAAAGTGACAAACACATCATATGAAGTGACAAGGCTACATTAATAATGCAAATTAAATGATGCCAATGTATTCCCCCCAATTTTAAGTAATTACTACACACTATTCCATGAGAGCTAAAAGTTAACAAGACATGAGAGCCAACTTGGAAAGCCCCTATGCCAAGTCATATGTTTCTAAGTTAGGCTACTTCATGTGAATGAAAAAGAGAACAAAATAAAAGGAGGTTTCCCCCAAGAAAGGAACACACCAAACACATAAGGGATCTATGGATTTGGGTTCATTATGTTTGTTGCTATAGTTTTTAAATTAAAGAGCTCATAACTATCATCATTCCCCAAAGCACATAGAACTAGAACAATGACACAAAGAGAGCAAAAACAAAAACAAAAAAAGCTTTTTTTGGGTCAATATGGAAGAGACATTGTAGTCTCAGCAATTTGCATCATCACCAAAAGGAAAAAAAACTAGTGAAAAGAAAATGAAAAGGAAAAATAAAAGGAAAAACTTTTGGGTCAACATGAAGGAGAAATTTTGGTCTCGATGCCTTGCATCATCCCCAAAAGGAAAATCACAAGAAAATATAAAAAAGGAAAAGAAACAGGGACCTTTTGGATCAACATGGAAGAGACATAGGGCATCTCAATGCTTTGCATCATCCCCAAAAGGAAAACACAAAATAAAAGTGACAAAGAAGATGAAAAATGTATGACATATAGAAGAATAGAGGTACAAATAGAAGAATTTTAGAAAGAGGAAGAACATTAAACACACATTATGGGGGAACACAATACGCACATACAAGCAAATCAAAGAAAAGGAAAATGTAAAAAGGCTAGCAAGGCGAATGCAAGTCAACCATTGAATAAGTCATCTACCTCACAATGATGTTCAGTAGATTGTGAGGGTGATTGACTGAACAAAGGAAGAATTGCAAGTGCCGAAATAGGGGAAGTTCCAGGTTCTTCACTTGGTGCAAAAAAATTATCTTTTAAGCTCATGGATGATGAAAATAAAAATTTAAATTGTTATGCACTTCTTCATCAATTTTAGTGATTTCCTCACCATCATCATCATCTAGGTTAATCATGATAGGATGGTGGAGGGTAATTTCTAAGGAAGGATGTATTAGGAGTTGTGGATATTGGATTGGATCATTTTGTTGTGAGGGTTGGATTGTACTATCTTTTCATGGATTAGGAGGATGAGAGTGATCATTTATTGCTTATTTCAAAGGAAGGGGTTGATTTTCTTTGTTTTTTTTTTATTTGCATTTGACGAGCAAGAGACAACAATGAAACTTACACTTCCTAGCATTGTAGTTTTGCTTAATTTTATTTTTATGTTGTTGAGGTGTAAGATCGGGTTGATCAACCATAGGTTCCTTTTCTTCTAGAGAGGGAAGAACGAAAGAAACTAAAGATGGGTCAAACACTTTCTCTTTCACTTTATACACTTGTTTAATGCAAGGAGGCATGATAGGATTGGTTTTATTTTCTCTTGGGAATTTAAATGATAAAGGGGAAGTGTCTAGGGTTGGGTTCTCATGAGGTTGTATTTTTTGTTTAGTTTTAGACATAGGCTAAAGCATTGTCTTGTCAAGGATAGGAGTAGTGGAAGTGGATGGAGACATGTTATGAAGAGACAATTTGGCTATTCATTTGGCTTTGAACTTTTGATAGGTTATAAAAAAGAATTCCTTTCAAGGGGTGATGGGTTCCATAGGTTCAGGCCAAAAGGCTTCTAAGGAAAAATTCTCTTTAGATTACAATGGATTAAAACCATAATGGTGTATGGTAAATATTTCATTTCCATGTGAAAACTTCAAAAAAATTGGAACAACTAAAGGAACAACTTTCATTGAGTGAAGCCAAGCATGACCTAGCTACAAACGAAACTGATCTCATTGTGGAATAATAGAAAATACTACCTCCAAATTTTTGGGTCCTATTTTTAATGGGAGTACAATTGATTTGAATGTATGGCATGCAAAACCAATATGTGTTTTAATCCATGCAGTTGGTTTATTATAATCTTCTTGATAGAGATCATGTAATACTAAAAACTCTTTCGTGGTCACATTCTCACCATAGGCGGGATCTATTAATATCCCATTGGTGGGATTATCATAGACTCTACTGGCTATGTAAAGAGGACCGTTGGGAGGATTTTTAAGTATATCATGAGAGGAAAAAGTAATATCAAGAAATTTTTTAATTGGGCCCATATGAGGGATAACATCTATCATACCCACAAGTTCATCCATAGGATTGATTTGGGTAACATTTGGAGTTATACCATGTTGTCCATTATTTGTATGAATGTTTATCACATGAAGGTTTGAAGGTTAAATATCCTTGACAAAAGAAACATTGTGAACATTTAGGCATAGGGTTGGTAAAAATTTGTAAATTTTGGTTACAAGGTGCAACAGACTTAATTCCTTGATCATTGACACCTACAATGGACAAACAACCAAAATCAATGAGGTCTTGAACTAAGTGTTTGAGATGCTTACATTGTTTAGTGTCATGTCCATTTTGGTGATGAAAATGACAATAAGCATTAGGTTTAAAGGTGAGTGGTATCAAGTGTTTTAACTGAAGGAAAAGTGATCATTTGTTGTTGGAGCAATTGGTTCATTGTATTATGGAGAGTATCTGGTAAGGGGGTAAATTGTCTCTTCAGGTCCTCATAGGTAAAGGGAACCACTACTTTAATATCTTCCACTTGACTCTTAATAGGTTGGGTTGGTTATGGACTATAAGAAGCTTCTGTTTGGTTTTCTAGAATTTTACATGTTGTGTTAGTTATTTTTCTCAAAATTCCCAGCTCGGTTAGAAGTGGACTGCAAATCATGACTAGTAACTAAGTTGTAATAGTCACAATGGGTCATGCATAAATGCATGAAAGAAGGAAATTTCATCATAGATAACTTATCCTAGGTGAAGGTAAGTGTGAAAGTTTTCGATAAACATCTTTTGCATATGTGAATTAGGAATCTTGACATCAATTTGAGCATACAATAATTGATAACATGAAAACAAATCAATTAATTTTTCATTTTCATTTTGTTTAAATTGCATTAAATCATCCATTGTCTTTTTGGGAGTCATATTGAACTTGGAAATGACTTATAAGGGTATGTGCAGGATCATGATGGGCCAAAAAGTGGTGATATGATGGGTATGTGTAGGGTATGTGGCTGATGATTTTTTTAAAAAGTGTTTTAAAAGGAGATTCTTAGCTTTCCACAAATATATATTATGCTTTACTTTGAATTTAATAAATAATTATTATTCATTTTCTATTTGAATTATGACTAAAGTCCTGATTGATAGGCTGATTGAAAAAATCTATAGCTTTCAAAGGGTATCACATTTTTTGAATCCAAAATATGCGTCACATTCTATGCTTCGCATACTATAGGATTAAAAACAATAATTGAATTTCATGAAGTTTTGACCAAGTTAAGGTGGTCAGACATACAATTTTTATATTTTTCAAAATTTGTAATAAAATTTTCATAATTAATTATTTACTAGGTAAAAAATTACAAAAAATATGCATGACATCAGGACATGAGTCCTCTACTTATATCTAAAATATTATAAAAAAATATTATCATTTTATTGTGGTTAGGGTGGTCAGAAAAACACCTACTTCTTATTTTTTCCCTAAACTATAAGTACTACTGCATTGAAATTTCAATTTTTCACCAAATAGATTTTTATTTTATTTTAAAAAAAACCTATTAGTTTAGAAACTACATTAAATTTTCTACAGATTCTATTCTTAGATGTGTTTGAAATAATATAGATAACTTATTCAAATTTTTATCTCGAGTTACCTAACTTTAATTTTTCTAAATTTTTTGCACTTAAGGGCCTGTTTTTTCCATTATGATCCTACACATACCCATAAAGGCATCCTTAAGTTCATTAAATGATTGGATTGAATTATCAAGTAGGTTTGAAAACCACTCTAATGAAGTGTCCTTTAAGGTCTTGGGAAATATTTTTCCTAATAATTTATCATCGAGGACAAAATCACTACACAATGTTGTATAGGCATTAACATGATTAGTAGGGTCTCCTCTACCTTTGTACTTCTCAAACATAGGCATCTCAATTCTCTGTGGCATATGTGTTCCCATGATCTCTAGAGATAATGGGCTACTATGGATGTGATATGTTGATGGAGCATTTTGACTTTAGCTAATGGTGGATATTTGTTGTTGCATGGAGGAAATGGTGTTAAAGAGTTGTGTAATGATGGGGTTGGTGTAAGTGGCATGTGGGGGAAGGCAAAATTGTGATGGAGTGTATGTAATGTTAGGAGAAGTGAAAGGAACACTAAGAGTGGTGAAGGTAGAAGATGGAACATTCCATGCCACAAAAGAACTAGGAATGATAGTTGGAATAGTGAAAGGAGTAACACGACTAACCTATTGCATGGGTTTTGTAACTTGGGGAGTGGTATAGGTGGGTATGGATGCTATGGTTGGAGGAGGAATGTGAGATCATCCTTGGCTAACAACAATGTTTGTTGAGTGGGATGTGGAAGGATCATGTTTGTTGTATATCTTAGCTATTGTTTTCATAACTTGTAAGCAATTGTCACTTTCAATCAAGTGATGAGGGTTTTCTATTGCAAGTATAGCTATGGTGGAAATGTTTTCAGGACTTAAATCTTGTTGAAAATGTGCAAAATTCTCATGAATACTAATGACTTTTTTTTTGTGGAATGGAATTTGTTTGTGTCAACATGCATTGGATGTGAAGGTAAAGGCATAGTTGTGGTAGTATCCATGCTTAATGCACCATTATCCATACTAGGAGTAGGAGCTCTTGAGATCCCAAGGTCCACAATGAAAGTACTATCACGGGAAGCCATGAGTCTAGAACTTAGTCTCACTTAAGTATTATCAATAGGGAACCAAACACTCATACACGTACCAAAAAATATGGGGTCAATGCAAATGAAAAATAGGAACAACAAAATGGTAATGATAGAAATTCTATAAACTGAAACAAGAAGAAAGTAACGAGAAACAACAATGTAGGAAAAACTATGAAAATGCCAAAAAATTCAACTGGATTAATTTGCCCAAGGTGGTGAATGAGTCTAGGTATGAGAGGCTTTTGTATTTTTTACAAAAATTGAAATAATTTCAATGATTCTCAAATGCAAAATGAGGATGCAAATGCAAATTTTCAGTTTTTGAATGATATGATATACAAAAACGAAGTCTATATGAGTCTTTTACTAATGCAATTTGAGAAACCCTAGGATACAAAAGCAAAAAAAAACCTAATTGAATGTTGATGCAAAGCACACCTAGGATACAAGATGTAATTTAAATTAGAAAGATAAAGTGTTCAATTTGTAGGTTCACCAAAATGAACCAACAATTTTAATGTTTTATGTACTTCTCTTGCACTCTTAGGATCTTTCACCTAAAAGGAGAGAGATAAAACTGAAAAATTGTGATGGTTCACTCAAATATAGGATTGTGTGATGTAATTAAGACTAAATTCAATGATGTAGATGCAACTAAATGATGTAATTGACTGATTATTAATGCAAGACTAATGTAATATGCAATGTTTAAAAACATAGTGAGATATGCAAGAATGAAATAAAACATGAATAAATCTAAAACATAATTGGAAGAGGCTTATCAAAGTGTACCTGGGAATTGAATGTTGAATCTGGAAGGATCTAAATGTTGGCAGATATTAGTGTAAATTACCAATGGGACTCATTCATCATTGATGGTGAATCAGTCCTCCTACTAGTGAAATCACTTGAAATAGGTTTCTGACTATTAGTAATTGGAATATGAGAAAATAACCTTTTTTAACCTTAAGGTGGGACTCATTCACCACTGATGGAAAAATAGTCCTCCTCCAAATTTTTGTGATATGAAAGGTCCATTATTTAGCTCTAGATTTGCACTTGTCTTCTTGTTAGGTTAACGAAGTCAAATCTATAGAAAATAGATTGTAGGTTGTCTCCAAGCTTGAAATAGGGTTTATTTGACTTGAAACACTTTGTTGAATTTTTGACCACCTTCAAACACCTAATTGCTTGACAAATCTACATAAATTTTTTTGCAAACATGCATGCAAAATGGGAAAAATGGTTAAGGGTTAGAGTATAGGGATTTTCCTTAGTCAAATCCCACTTTGGTAATCAAACCCTTAATGAAGAAATGAAATGAAATGAACAAGGAATGACGAATAAACAACATGCAAATGTCTTAAACTCACCACAACCTTGTTGAAGAAATCTAAAGCTATATCAATGGTTGCTCCAAGATGCTTGATGAATGCTTGATTGAATGATGCAAAGTGCTTGAATGCTTAATTGATGTTGAATGAATGCAAGTGAACTTGATGATTGGGAGATGTAAAGTGAGTAGAAAAAAACATATTTATACACACTTATGCCCTAATAACCCAATAATACCTCATCACAAGCTGACATAAGATATTTTTAAATAAAAGCCTAAAAGAAAATTTGAATTATTTTGAATTTGGAGCCAAGAGGGACTCATTTGCCACCCATGGTGAATGGGTCCCACCTTGGGCTTGTAAGTGGGTGTCAAGAATTAAATCAGGGTATGTGTAGGATCATCATAAAAAAAGGCCCTTAAGTGGCAAAAAAATAAAAAAAATTAGAGTTAGGCAATTTGACATAAAAATTTGAATAAGTTATCTATATAATTATTTCAAAAATATGTAAGAATTAAATCTATAGAAAATTGAATGTAGTTTCTAAACTACTAGGTTTATTTTAAATGAAAAAAATCTCTTTGGTGGAAATTTGAAATTTCAATGTAGTAGTACTTAAATTTCAGGGAAAAAATAAGTAGGTGTCTGTCTAACCACCCTAACCATAATAAAATGACAATATTTTTTTATAAGATTTTAGATATAATTAGAGGACTCATGTCCCGATGTGATGCATATTTTTTTGTAACTTTTTTCCAAATAATAATTAATTATGAATTTTATAATACAACTTTTAAAAAATATAAAAAATTGTATGTCTCACCAGCTTAACTTGGTCAAAACTTCATGAAATTCAAGTTTTTTTTTATAATCCTATAGTATGCAAATAATAGAATGTGATGCATGTTTCGCATTCAAAAAATGTGATACCATTTGAAAGCTATAGATGTTCTTTAATCAACATATCAATCAGGACTTTAATCATAATTAAAATAGAAAATGAATAATAATTATTTATTAAATTCAAAGTAAATCATAATTTATATTGGTAGAAAGATGAGAATCTACTCTTAAAACCATTTTTGTTTCATTAATTTTGGGTAAAAAAAAGTCATCAGCCACATACCCTACACATACCCATCATATCGCCACTTTTTGGCCCATCATGATCTTGCACATACCTATCACATTTAATGTGTTTTTTTGTTTACATTCAAAAATACACTTAATTATGTCTTATGAGTGCATAAAGAGGTCAAATAAAGCATAAGAATTGTGTAAATAGTGAAATTAAGCCTAGAAAAATGTGAAATCTTGTTACAAGATTTTACAACACTTTAAAATAGGACTTGACAAGTGATGAAAAGGTTATTTTTAGATGAATTGTAATGAAAAGAGTATAGAAAAGTGTAGAAATGTGTTACAACACTTCTCAAAACCTTCACAAGATTTCATATTTTAAATATTTAGGACCTAATGTGAATGCATAAGTTACATTGCAACATTAAATCAAAGCAAGACATGTCAAACATTATAGGAGAAAGACCTAAAAGACCATGAAAATGTCAATGATCCATTATGGTACGCAACCCTAAGGAGACACCAACCCCTGATTTTAGGAGTACCTACTCCAAGGAAGCACCAACTCCCTACTCTGAGAACCCACTGACATATCTAATGGCACCCACCAATTAGATTTACAATACAAGTTATTACAATTTGCTCAATTGAACTCAGTTCAATGTTACAACACAATTTGCAAGTACTCAAATCCTTATTTCCACCTGTACAACTCAGTTCTCTACCCTACATCTCCTTTTCTCTACATCTGGATATAAACCCTAATTAAGATCTACCTTTTCCTTAGGTTCTACACATCTATCACACTCCTCCACCTCAACTTTTATTTTTATTACATTCTCTATCTGCCTCAAAAGCTCATAGATACAATACTTTACTGCACCCTTATCTTTTAGTGCATTCTCTATCTGCCTCAAGAGACTCAAAATACTCTTTTTCCACATACGCTAATCACACTATAACAACAACCACTTAACCAAATTATGATTTTCACCTTTGTGTACCATCACTAACCTACAAAATATACCTTGATGTTTACATTGTTGAACTCAAGGAACACTGAGAGGGGGGGTGAATTAGTGTTCAACAATATTTAAATTACATTTCAAATCTTAAACCATTTACAACATTTAAACAAAAGTAAAGATGCAAGCACATGGAGGAAACAATAAAAAAACCATAACACCAAGATTTCTAAGTGGAAACTCTGTTAGGGGAAAAACAACAATGGAGTTTAATCCACAATTTATAATCTATTAAAAGAATGAAGAAAAAGGGGAATGAACATGCATTTAGGCACACTACCTAGAGCTCACTACTCAAAATCAAGAAGGCTCACTTCCTTACAACATATTTGGATTACAACAAAGAGTTAACTGAGAAAGTAGCATCTACAAATGCCTGGTTTTAGTTCCAGTGAGGCTCATAGATCAAATTTAGGACCTTCTATCTAATTCTACACTTCACTCTGCTCTACCTTAATTTTCTTCACAACAATCCTCTTCTTCATAAGCGAAACTGTGCCAAATCACTCAAAAACCCTTCTAAAATTCGCAATATACTTTGCACACTCACATTCACTCATTTACAATGAATTAACTGATCTCTTATATATATCCGCTATCAAATATTTAGTTGCTTCATGTCGACTTCAACAAAATAAAAATATTTTCCAATAGTCAACTCAATCCACATTTAATATTTGATGTGTACCCATAAAACTCAACCACAACATAGCTAGGACCTAGAATAAAATTTTCAAGCATGGGATACCTCAATTAATTTTACCTCGAATATCCATGACATGCCATATTCACTAAGTCAACCACCTTGAGTTAATAAATAGAAAATCATCCTATCGGATCGCATAACATATACATCGATTAATGCGACATCACAAAACTTAACAATAAGATAATATAGATACTTAACAAACTTCCTTGAGATCCACAACTCCAAATGATAATCTGGTGAAGTATACAGATTGACATACTAACCGGATACCGTGTTCATCATTCTCTTTTCTAGTAATACTCTATTCTTTACTCTGCTTGTGGGTATGAACAAATCCTAATATGTGGACCAGAATACTGACTTAGGTTTCCATCAATGACAAAAATAGAAGCCATATGCCAACAATCTCCCTCTTTGGAATTGATGGCAACACTTAGTGAAAAATGACTAAGTATCAGAACCAATATGATTAAGCTACTAGAGTTCAAAATTTCAAAACACAACTCCCTCTTAGATTGATAAGGAATTTTTCACTACTCTCTCTCCCCCTTTGACATCAATGACAAACATATTTTGTATCCCCCCTTGCTAATTCAAAAATTTGATCAAAATTTGAAGAAATACAACTGCTAATCGAGTTAGAAAATTATCTTGTACTTATCTTTCATTTCAAGAAGAAATTTCCTCCAAGCTTCTACTAAAATCCCAATGATTAAGATCAAGAAGTGTTGTTCTTAGATGTCTGGTTGATAATCTGGATGAGAGATTCTAGAATTGTGATTGCCTCTTCTAATTTCTCTCTTTTCTTTAAAACCTCAATTAACTACTCCATTCTGCATTTGGTTAAATCCTTCACTTTCCAAAAGGTGTCCACAAGGTTGTTTCTAGTGAAATGAACTTTTGTATGCTCATACTACAACTCTTGAATTGTTTTCTTGACTGTGCCATCCTGACCTTGAAACATGTTATAATCCTGACCAATCTTGTTTAGCTCAAAACTTTCAATCTACACCAACTTATCTTTGTATCTCCCAACTACATGAGGCTAATGAAGACAATAGTTGTAGATGTTATTTGTTGTATTTATACATTTCCTCAACACATTCATTTTTTTTTTAGTTTGGTAATAGATATCCTAAACTGCTCCTTCAAATGTAGAATTATTTATCCCTCTTTCCTATCCTGGGACTTAGAGACCATGGCTTCCTTAATGCATTAAATCATCTCTTCAGGAAACACATTCTGCAAACTCTCCAATCAAATGTTACTATGCACAAAATAAGTACTTAGTGTGCTCTCAATTAGGTCCTACTCATATGAGGATCTATTAGACCATATGTTAGCAATTTTCAGCATCCCATCTTTCTCCTAAACAAGTTGTAGTATCTCTACTTTGGATAAAACACCTTCTTCTTCACTTCTTCTTCCATTACTACATCTGGTTCAACTAATTCTTGTTCTTCCCTTGGAGTGTACTCATCAGATTCCTCATCTGGTATGTCCACAATCACTTGTTCTTTACCTTTTCCTTCAATTTTTAGAGTCTTGAGTGTTAGAGGAGTGTAATCAACAATCTCTTATGCTCTTTTCTTCTTCCTCTCCATCTCACCAAAAGAGGATCCAACTTCAAGTTCTCTTACCAAAATGGAAATGCTAATTGCTCTAAACCTCCCTAGTAATTCTGTAAAGAAATTTGCATACTCTTGCTTACAATTTTCCAAAGTATTTGAATGTTCAAAAATCTGTTTACAAATCGGTTCATTCTCTTTCCATACAACATTATTGATATGTGGCAAGCAATTCAGAAAATACATCACAAGACATATGACCAAGGTACCAAACCTGAAGGGGTAATTTTCCTCCTTTGTTAGTTGCACATTTTCCATTAATTGATATTTTAGCAACCCGCACAGGTCAAAATCTTGATCCTCCATTATCATTTTATGAGAGATGTAAACTACACCTACCAAAGTTGTGGCTTCCCTATTTCTAAAAAACATTTTGTATGAGATTCCATGTGCAATGTACCTTGATATCAGATCTTTGATCGTCAAAATTATCAAAGCCCTTTGATCTGCAGTTACTTTGGTTAAGGTTTTGACTTCTTTGTTCTGAATCAACTTGTTTTTTGGTATATCCCCAACATTACATATTCCAGTTAGATTCCTAATCACCTCTTTCAAAATTTGATAGGGTTTATCTAGAGTTAGAATATAATTATTCAATTTGTTCAAGATAAACCTAACGACTTCCATGTTATCAAAATAGGGAATTTCACTCCAAATGTCCAAAATTTTGTGTTTCACACCTTCAAGCCATTTCAATTCATTGGATGACAACATATTTATCACATCCATAATCTTCTCACTGCTATATTCGTCTAAATTCACCATTACTTTGATTTGCTTCATTTTCCTTTTTGTATCGAAAAAGTGTCTACTGAGCACCAAATTAAGTGAGAATTATACAAGCAACTAAAATACCTAATGAATTCACCACTGAATTGAGTTTACCCCTTCGAAATTCTTCTTGCAAAGGCTCTCCTATTATTCTTCAATGCAAAGTGAAAAATGAGGGTTCTAAATACCCTTTTATAACTCGCACACCTAATATTTTTACCACATTAAATGTTTTTCCCTAGGTTTTCTAGATACTCCATTTTGTTAGACAACAAAAGAAGGATTCATCTGCAAAACTTCTACTTCTCAAATTTATACACAAGTGATAACTAATACACTTGAAAAATATTAGGAAAACTACTAAAAATTTCCCACATTTTGGTGCCAACTACCAATAAGGGGACAAAGGATTTTCTTGAAAAAATCCCCCTAGGCCAATGGCCTAAGATCAATTTCCAGAGGAATTACCAAAAGTAGATTCTTTTGCATGCTTATTTCCTTCATCAGAGTCTCTCTTCCTTACCCATTTTTTCTTCATCTGATCTCTTATTTCTTCCATAGTCACTTTCCCTTTTCTTTTATTACCTTTCTATAAAATTCTTCCTTCATATACCAGACTTCTTCTATCCATGTTTTTGTTCCTACATAATCTTTCAATGTGACCAAATTTGTTGCAATTATAACACATAGGATTTCTTTGTCTAGACCATTCATTCCATTGATTTCCTCTTGATTTGCATTGTTAGAAATATGCCCAATTCTTCCACAGGTGTAGCATTTAACATTCCTTATACTGATAGACATACTTGTGCATTCAATTGATTTATGACCATACTTATTACAACTAAAAAACTGACTAAGAAATGATGGACTACTTGAATTTATTTTACTTCTACACTGAGAAGCCATATGACCAAATTTATTACAAGCAAGGAAGTGACCATTAAAATTTTGAGCATTGGGTTGTCTTATCGGATACCTTCTTCCATTGTTCATCTAATTTCTTTGTTTGGAATCCTTATGTTAAGATCCAAAGCTTTCTCCCTTCTCATATCCAAGACCTTGCTTGTCATTTGCATCCTTATGTCCTTTAGTTAGCTCATCAAGCTTAGAAAAACTAATCCTAAACTTCTCCTTGCATTCATTTCCAGTAGTGAGCTCATCTTTGAGAATAACTGTCTATATTTCAAGATCTTGTTCATTATTTTTGGATTGTTGTAGTTCAATCTCTAGCTAAATGAATCCACTATTAACTCTGTTGCATTCTTCAAATCTTTCTTTTAAGGGCTGGACCAGATTCTCCTCATTCTTCTTCATTTCTTCAATCTCCTTAGTTAGCTTCATCACCATAGATTCCATCTCAAGCTTTAGAGTAGCATTGTCTCTAGTAAGCTTTTCACATTCTTCAGTTATTTCTTTTAGGGTCCGATTCAGGTGAACATCTTTCAAGAATTTACTTTCTTTCTACTTCAGCTAATCACATAGTTCCTTCCTCTTTTCTCTTGACTCGTTGATTTTATCCTTCAATGATTGAATGAATTTTTTAGCATCCTCAAGATTTTCCTTTAATTCCAAGACTTTTTTTTAGACTAATCAAGATTATCCAGTGCCACCAAAAGCTTCTATTGAAGACCACCAAAGTCCATTGCATTCCAAGATCCACCTCAAGTTGTTAAACTGTTGCAGAGGAACCATGCTCTAATACTAATTGTTGGACTCAAGGAACACTAAGGGGGGGTGAATCAGTGTTCAACAATATTTTTAAATTATAATCCAAATCTTAAACCATTTACAACATTTAACCAAAAGTAAAGATGCAAGCACATCAAGGAAACAATCAAAACACCATAACACCAAGATTTTTATGTGGAAACCTTGTTAGGGGAAAAACCACAATGGAGGTTAATCCACAATTTATACTCTATTAAAAGTATGAAGAAAAAGGGGAATGCACATGCATTTAGGCACACTGCCTAGAGCTCACTACTCAAAATTAGGAAGGATCATTACCTTACAACATATTTGGATTACAACAAAGAGTTGAACTAAGAAAGTAGCATCTACAAATGTCTAGTTTTAGTTCTGGTGAGGCTCATAGATTATATTCTAGACCTTTTGTCTGATTTTGCATTTCACTATGCTTTTCCTTAATTTGCTTCACAACAATCCTCTTCTGCACAAGTGAAACTATGCCAAATCACTCAATAACCCTTATGATATTTATAATATACTTCACACACGCACATTCAATCATTTACAATGAATTAACCGATCTCTTATATATATCTGCTATCAAAGATTTAGTCACTTCATGTCAACTTTAGAAAAATAAAAATATTTTCCAATAGTCGACTCAATCCACATTTAATATGCAATGCATACCCATCAAATTCAGCCACGACATAGCTAGGAACCAAAAAAAAATCTTCAAGCATAGGATACCTTAATTAATTATACCTTGAATATCCACGACGTGCCATATTCACTAAGTCGACCATTGTGAGTTAATAAACAAAAATTCAACCTGTCAGATCTCCTAACTTATACACCGATTAATGTGACATCACAAAACTTAAAAATAAGATAATATAGATACTTAAAAACCTTCCCCAAGATCCACAACTCGAAATGATAATTCAGTGAAGCATACAGATTGACATACTAATCAGATACCCTATTCTTCATTCTTTCTTATGGTAATACTTTGTTCTTTACTCTAAATACTGGTATGAACAATTCTTGATCTGTGGACTAGAATAATGACCTAGGTTTCCATCAATGACAACATTAGAAGCTATATGCCAACATACAAACTATACAGATCCTCTGCTAGAGTTTACTACTTATACTTTTCCTTCGAGCATGGTGCCACCATAAAGTGGAAAGGAAGTAAGGGTTGAAAACCAAAATTTTGAAGGAAAATTTTTCTCCAAAGTTATGAACAACATTAGTAGACTCATGTCAACATATCATGTAACCCATAAACTACAATCAAAAAAATCCCTATATCAAACCTATCAATGGAGAACATACATATCCAAGAACTCGCATTGCATGGGTAATGTCAAATCTAAATATGATCAAGGCATATCAATTCTACCAATCAACACTATCCTAATGTGTGTAAATTGATAAAAATAATGTAGTACCAAGAAAAAAAAATGATCCACACATGCAACAAAAGTAGCTACATACTCTCACAACATCTCACCATAATCCTCTGAAATCATATAAGCATGAACCTCTAGGAAAGAACCATAGAATGAAGAGACAAAACCTATAAACCATAACATGTCCTACCAACACCTAAAAGTGATATGCCATGTCAAGTATGATCTCCTTACAAACCAAAATGAAAATCCTCGACAATATCCAACCATTCAATCTCATAGATCAAATGCAACATATAGATCATGTGTACTGCCAACATGGATGTAAGCCTCTCTAACCAAGGAAATCATCCCAATAACTATCTACTAATATTCTCATCAGTGTATGATAACATAAATAAATTCATATTCTAATGTATATCATGGTGGATGGTATCGACATAATCTCAATCAAACCAACTTTGCAATTCAAGGGCCTTAACTTGGTGGTATTCTCTCAAATCTTCATATTTCTCCTGGTAGTACTTTAAGCAAGGTTTTTCCCACATAACTCTTGGAGCAATACTCAAACCTAAAATCTAAAAACCATTCAAGATACCCTTTAAGCCATTTTAAAAATGTATCAAGTTTGCAGATATGGTTACTTTGAAACAAAACCTTTAAAATTTGACTGCTACACTGCAAATTAGGCCTAATTAAGCCTATTTAACAAGGCAACAATATGGTATTTTATCTCCAAGCTTCAAAACTTCACTCTAATGCCTCATATATTTTTTTAAGGATCCTCCTTAACTTTCCAATAATTTCAAACAAATTCCAAAGAGTTCCTCTACAAACCCTAACTCCTATGCATCACCTATGCCTAGTACATGAGGTTAATCAACCTAGGGCTTCACCAAACTTACACCAATCTTCATCCCCTACTCCTACAACATCATGAACATTAAATTAAACTACCTACATACATTCCACTAATTTTGAGGACAATTCATTAGTGGAATGGAGAGAAATCCATTATATTCAATCAATACACACCCTAGTGAGGGTTTCAAATAGTTTTTTAGAAAAACTAATCTAACTTGCTTCAACCTAATAAAAAAAGATGAGACCAATTGAAAATTATAGAAGATTCATTTTTCCATCAATCCTAATGTGTAAATGATCACTTTCAGGCCGTACATGGTCGTACAAAACAATTTAATAACAAATTAAGTCTCCAAATGAATAAAATAGAGCATTTTATTATTCCAAATTCAAAATCTCAACAACTAAAATTTAAACCAACATTCATCAATGTTTTTAAATAAATTACAAATATTTTCTTACCATTTTCCCACCAAAACTAAACCCCAACCATTCAACTTCCCTTAGCAACCCAAAAATGCAAATTTTGTTTGAGCAACTTTTCATCTTTAACTCAATTTGACAACTTTTCATAAACCAGCCACACATGACTCAAACTAACCAAAAAAATGAGAAATAGTCTTAAGAGACCTTATTACAACCAAAATTGACTAATACACACAAATGACTAATGCTTTGTAACTTTTTAACATTAAGACCTAGGTGCCCTGCACCATACTCCCCAAACAAAATAAACTCAAGTCCCATTGAGGACAGTGTTGCAATAGTAGATTTAGGCTTGTTCATTTCATTCTCTAAACTCCAAGTTGCATCTCCATTTGGAAAGCCCTTCCAATGGATTAAATATTGGAAATAGGCATTGTCCTTTGTGTTTTTTAATTCTTCGGCGCCTAGGTTATGCTCCAACTTCATAGACCTATTTGATAGATGATCCTTGACTCCTTCACCTGAAAATTTTGTTGAACCTACATCAATACCTCCAACCATACCTCCTCCATCCTTCTAATGAGCTTCCTTCTTCTTCACTTTAGGTGTATTCTTGGACTTGTCCATAGTCCCATGTAGTTTATCCTTAACCTCTTCACCTTTATTGCTCACCTCTTACATCTATTGGTGTGTCCTTGTGACTATTGATTGATCATTCATACTAACCTCTAACATGAAAGGAATTGAATGACCAACATACCCTTTTGAAATAAATGAATGGAACACTCCTAGCAACATACTTCTTAATAAAATCTTAGATATCCAAAACCAATTCATTCTTCATGCATGTTGTCATAATAGCTCTAGGTTTAGGAGTGGCTGCAAGATCCATGCACTCCTCTTCTTTTATCTTTATGGAATCCTTTATACCTACCATCATCAAATTAGATCCCACAGATTTCCCTTCATCCTCCTCATTCAATGGTGTCAAGGTATAGGAGACCCCATCATTTTCTATCTGATAAGTATTTCTTCTGAACCATCATACATAACATGCCTATCAAACTGATAAGGCCTCTCTAGAAGCAAATGACACCAATCCATAGGTAGTATGTCACATAATTTTTTTCCTCATACTCTCCTATGTTAAATTACACGCTAATTTTTTTATTCAAAAAAACATATTGACCCTTATTTAACCAAGAGATTTTGTAAGAAGTAGTATGTGGTATCCTTACCAACTTAAGCTTTTCAACCATCTTAGTTGAAACCATATTATGTGTGCTACCTGAATCAATTACAACTTTACAAACCTACGTAAACACTTACAAGTTATCTTGAATAGATTCTTCCTTTGTGGTGGCTCCTTCTCTACTAGTACTTTGATGAGATTTCTCCTTACCATGAGTGATTCACCCACTTCTAGAGCAGCATGTTGTGATGTTGATTTTACATTCTCATTATCCTCTTCTTGTACCAATTGAGTCATTCTTTCTCCCTCATGTGAAGTAGAGGCATGAATTTCATTAAATTTCCATACTTGATGTCCAAACTTGTTGCATTGGTAACACCTTCCTATGAACCCCCTAGATCCTCTTCCTTGACCTCCAAATATGCCTCTAAAGTCTAATCTACCTCCTCTAAATTCACCTCTTTGATCTGCCCCTTGCTCTTGGAATTTTCATGCATCTTCTTGGCTCTCATATGACTTCCTTAGATTAGAAAATGACCTGAGCTTCCTCTAGAATTGTTTCCTCTTGCCCTATTTTTTTTGTCTTGCCTCCTCTTTAGCTTCTCTTCAATCCTAATTGTTAATTGAAAGCATTCCTCCACTATTCTTGGATTTTCCAAACTCAAATCATCGTGAATGTTAAATCTTAACCCACCAAGATATCTATCCACCTTCTCTACATCATCTACCATGTGACATGATATTATACTCAGTTTATAAAATTCCTCAGTGTAGGCTTTGACATCCATATCCCTTTGTTTCATACCTCTAAGTTTCTTATACATTTGAATTGCATAAAGAACCAATAAGAACTTACCCTTAAGCTTGGACACCATTCTATCCCAAGAGAATTTTTTTTACTTTCCTTTCTTCCTTCTTTCAGTTTGTTCATAATCCCACCATAATAGGGCATGACCTTCCAATTTTTTTATTTTATATATCTTTACCCTTTGTTCCTCTGGTATGTCTTCAAATTCAAAATAATTATCAAGTGCTACAATCCAATCCAAAAACTCTTCATCATTCAAGTTCCCTCCATACATAGTTAAATCAATCTTTATCTTGTGTTTATCTTCCTTAATTTCTCTAAGTAGCATGGTCATCTACTCATTAGGATCCAACTCTTCCTCTTCTTCTTCTTCATTCTCCTATTCCCCTTCCTCAGGGTCACTCACATCACCCATGACCATACATCTCCTCTCACTAGTTTCAATAGCCTCAAGTATTGTTACCACCATATCTTGGAGTTCCTTTAATCTTCTAATCTCTTTTGTAGTCTTATCTTTCATCTCATTCATTTCCCTAACAATAGGGTTACCCTTTGGAGGCATCTTGTTCTCTTTTGTTTCACACTTTCCCTTTTTACAAACCAACCTAAGCTTTGATACCAATTTGATGCAAAGAATGGTGGATGGTGTCAACACAATCTAAATCAAACCAAATTTTCAATTCAAGAGCCTTAACTTGGTGTTATTCTCTCAAATCTTCCTGTTTCTTCTAGTAGTACTTTAAACAAGGTTTTTCCCACATAACTCCCGGAGTAGACCTCAAACCCAGAATATGATCACCATTCAAAATACCCTTTAAACCATTTGAAACACATATCAAGTTTTCATATATGGTTACTTTGGAACAAAACCTTCAAAATTTGACTGCTACACTACAAATTAGGCCTAATTAGGCTTGTTTAATAAGGAAACAATATGGTATTCTATCTCTAAGCTTCAAAAATTCACTCCAATATCTCAAAAATGTTTTATAGGGTCTTCCTCAACCTTTCCAATCATTTCAAAAAACTTCCAAAGAGTTCCTCTATAAACCCTAACTCCTATGCATCACTTATGCCTAATAAATGAGGTTAATCAAACTAGGGCATCGCCAAACTTACACCAATATTCATCCCCTAATCCTACAACATTATGAACATAAAATTCAACCTACCTACATCCATTCCACTGAGTTTGAGGAAAATTCATCAGTGGAATGAGGAGAAATCCATTATTTTCAATCAATACACACCCTAGTGAGGGTTTCAAACAATTTTCAGGAAAACTATTCTAACTTGCTTCAAACCTAATGAAAAATGATGAGACAAATTGAAAATGATAGAAGATTCACTGTTTCATCAATCCCAATGCATAAAAAATTGCTTATAGTCCATATCGGGCCATACAAAACAATTTAGCAGCAAATTAAGTCTCCAAACACAAAAAACAAAGCAAATTTTATTATTCCAAATTTGAAATCTCAACAACTAAACTTTCAAAAAATGTTCATCAATTTTTTTAGATACATTAAAAATATTTTCCAACCATTTTTCCACCAAAATAAAACCCCAACCATTCAACTTCCCTTAACAACCCAAAAATGGAAAATTACTTGAGCAACTTTTCAACTTTTCATAAACTGACCCTACATGACTCAAACTGACCAAAAAAATGAGGAATGGTCTTAAGAGACCTTAGTACAACCAAAATTAGTTGGTCCACACAAAATCTTAACCATTTCAACCTTTTAACATTAAGACCTAGGTTTCTTGCACCATATTCACAAGGAGATAACCATGCTAAACAACCCTCAAATTGAATCCTCTAGAACCAACTATCTATAACTCAAGGTCAATTTCTATGAAAGAAAAATAAATAAAAATTAATTCTAAATAATCATAAAATGAGTCTCCCAAAATTAATCACCTTGGCTCAAGACTCATTCCCACAAGAAAAAATTACATGAAACATAACACATCTAAACCAAGAATGGGGAAATACCTTTCATAGGATAAACTGCTAAGTAGATCAAGAGTGAGGAATGATAATTCTCTTTCAAGATAACCAAGTCATCATTACTAACTCCAAGAACAATATCCTCTATACTTTCATCATAAACTCACTTCTATATCTAGGTAAACGCTCCCCAGTCTTCTTGCTAAAACCTCCAAAGAGTAACCATCTCAAGAAAATGTCTCTAGTCACAAGATAATTCCAACCTTTCCAAGTCTCCAAGTACCCATGATCACCTCCAACTGATCACTCCATTCTAAGCTCCAAATGCAACACCACACTATAAAGAAGACCCCAATCATATGACCTATATACTCAATACCAAGAGAACCATCAAGACTAGTGTCAAATCTCTAATTGTAGAATAATGAACCCATCATGACATCATGATCTAACGATCTCCTCCTAGGAGATCACATACACCAATGTGAAACATCTTGGTCTCAAGAGAATCTTTATAATTACAAAAATGTAATATAAAATCAAAATTACATCATGAAATGATACCAAACATACTCTAAACAAACAATGAACATCTCAAATCACATTAAGATAACCATCTCTAGGTAATAGTGAACACGTGAATGTGAAAGAAATATTTTGTAATAACAAGATCTAAGAGCTCTTCCAAGACATCCATAAACACTAAGTAAGATCATCCATCACCAATGATGAGTCCACATCACTTCCAATAGCTCCCAATGAATCATGGTATTGAGATACATATACATCATGACAACCATATCCTAAATGAAGATCACCCATGGTCCACACACACTCAATTAAAATCTCATCATCTCTAGAGAATAAGAAGAACCAATATCTCCAAGCTAAGAAGATACAACTGCCATCAAAACATTAACAATCAATCCTACACTACCAAATCATCACTATCAAAAGATCCCACTAAGATGTGTAACCCATGAAATGCAACCAAACTATTATGACATCATGATAAAACCACAGGCTACAATTCCTAAACACTAACAATCATGACACTATAATTATCCATTCTCTCAAATTAAAGCAACATACTGATGCAGAAATGACCACATACAAGACTAAATGACAAACTCAACATCAACAATTAATCAATCTCATGAATATAGACAATCCACATTCAAGAACTATCACACTGCATGAAAATGGGTAGCTAATCCACAACCTGCATAACTTAAAGATCCCAAAAACTAAAGCATGGAAACTAATCATCACATTAGTAACTTGTAAACTAAGATATCAAACAAGATAACCATGTAGACATCAAGATTCAAATATAAAATAAACCACATTTTTGATTTTCCAATCATGTCCACAAATGAGTATTCCTAGTTACATAAAATGGAAAAATATAAATGATGCAAAGTAGAATTTTTAGAGAGAACTATAGATTTTTGGGTAAGGCTTATAGGCTACTCTTGCACTCTTAGGATGTTTCACCTAAAAGGAGAGAGATTAACCCCACACAAAAGTCTAGGTGGTTCACTCAAATTAAGATGTATATGATGCTTTAAGGATAAATTAGATGATATATATTAAGCTAAGCTAAATAATTGATTGATTATGAATGGAAAACCTAAGATACAATTGATGTTTAAAAACACATTGTGTAATGCAAAAACACCTAGAAATGAATGCCAAACTAAACATAAATGAACCAAACTGAAAGTGTGCACCTGGAATGTGGATTAAGACTAGAAATTACATTTGAAATGTTGTTGATGCTGATTTTTAGGCCTGGTGGGACTCATTCACCATTCTAGGTTAATTAGTCCTAGTTATGTAAAATTGAGCTAGAACTCATTTCTAATAAAAAGGTATCTAAAAATGCAAAAAACTCAAAATTGACCTGGAAGTGGGAATAATTTTCCACCCATGGTGAATGAGTCCACTTTTTAATTTCTGAATATTTAAAGGTGGAATCTAGAGCTTTCGGTCTGTACTTTGATTCTCTATAGGTGTCCCCTTCTGAAACTCTAATTCCTGAACCTGAAAATGAGTTTTTGTTGATATTTTGACTTGTTGAATGAAGAAAAGACTTCAGAAACTTTAAAATTTTATTTATAATGATTTACAAGCTTCCAATAGACCTAAATCTACAAACAAATAAGACAAGAAGGAGAAATGTTGAATGTTAGGGCATCGGGGTTTGCCTTGGTCAAACCCTTTTTAGGTAATTAAAGAAAAATGTATAAAGAATGAAATGAAACATGAAATAATGGAGTTTATTACCTTTCCATTATGATTGATCTTGGATTTATGCAACAAAACGTGAATATTCATCCCTTGAATGTTTGAAAATTGATGTCTTAATGCCTTGAAATGATAGAACCCTAACTTGTTTGACTTGAGATGGAAGATTGGTGGATGAATGAATGATCAAAGATGTGAATTAGTGTTAAAATACTCATATTTATAGGCATTTCACCTATTTTACATGTTAATACCCTATCACAAGCTGACATGAAGAAATAATAAACTTAAATTTTACTTTTTTCCGCTCAAAGGTCAAAATTGGGCCAAATGGGACTCATTCACCACCCGTGGTGAATGGGTCCCACTTGGATGGGACTAATTCACCATCCATGGAAAATGGGTCCCATAGGGGCCATTTTGACAACTAAGATGTTAGAGGATAAGGAAATAAGGTTAAAATTGTAACTTTGTCGAGTATTTGATCAATTTAAGCTTCATGATGCACAATATGGGTTAATAGGGGCCTATTAATGATAATGTGAATTCCAATTAGGTCTTGGGACATAGAATTCAATGTGAAAGTGTAATTTGAATACACTTTACAACATTAGAAATGAGTTCCATATAGCCTAGAAAGGCATAAGAACCAATGTGAATGTGTGGGACACATTACCACACTAGTTTATCATTATGTTTAATTCAAAAACCTTATAGATTGATTTAATAATGTTATTAAACACATTTTATAATGTCGAGTTAGGGAGGAATGGGTTCATTAAGTATAGAAAAGAGTGAACGTCCTTTACAACACTTTACAACACCTGTACAAGACATCATTAAAAGCATGTTATTTAGTTTGCAAGGATCCAAGACCTAGTGTGGATGCATAAAATTCCTCACAACACTTGAATGAATGCTTCATTAAGTCAATTTATCATGAATTCTTCCCATGTTAAGCAAAGGGTACTTTTTTATATGGCACATTTAGTCCCCACTTTACTTAGAGGATGAACTTTCTTCAAAATCACACTAAAGTAGACATTCAAAAAGAGATCTGAGTGTACAAATGTAGATGAAAAAAATGAAAAAGATCAAGGGAGGTTGCGCAAGCCCCTAGGATCCAAGATCCTAATTCAACTCATCAAGATACAAAATCATGCAATGGCAAGAAGTAGGAGAAAGAGAAAGATGAAAATGAAAAGGTGGATCAAGCTTTGATCATTTGTCCAAATAGTTGTGGATTAGATTTAGGCTTGTTTCTTTTGGAAAAAAAATGCATACTCACTCTAGGGAAACATAACTCTTGGTTGTCCACCAGCTAAGAAATCCCAAAAGGTGAAAAACACACGCTAGTTGGTATGCACTCACAAACACATAGGTGGCTATGGGGAATGTCATGCCTCGTAGTGGGCTTCCCAGTCAACCACACCAAAGTTATATCACTTGATAACTTTAATAACATGGCACAAAGTAAAATTATTTTTGAGCTCTATGAGGTAAGCAAAAATTTGTATTCTTGACACTCAGACATTGTTAATGCAAGATAGTGCAAGGAATGTTCATAGGAATTTTTCTTAGTTCGTGCAATGTCTCATCTTAGGGAACATTGTGCTTAATTTTTCCAAGAGAGGAAAAGTGCAAGGTCTCATCCTAGGGAAGATTGTGCCAAATTTGTACAAGAGAGGGAATCACAAGAAAAATAAAATCACACAATGAAATGTGAGTGGTGATGTATGCCCCCACTTTAAAGTAGTTGTGAACACCAGTATTCTGAGAAGTTTCTTTAAAGTAGAAGAAGACATGAGAGATTATTTATAAAGCCCTACTCCAAGTCATATGGTTCCTATAAGCTATGCAATGAATAAGGTAGTATGTCACATGCGATCTAACTTAAGGCATTGCGTCCACATCCCAAGCTTGCTCTTATAGGTTCATGAAAGGTTAACGACTAACAAAAAGAGTCAACGACAAGTGACATATGAGGAAAAGGATACTAAACTCCATGCCCCCACTTAGTGAAAGACAAAGGTGAGCTGAAATGATTGGTGAGATGAATGATGGAGTGAAAATTGGTATCAATTAGAGGAACTAGGTGCCCCATTAGAGGGGAGCATACCAAACTCTTGAAAATGTTGAATTTTATGACTCAAAGCATTACATTCATTAGTGGAGTGACCACTAACTCTATGATAGGCATAAAATGAAGTCTTGGAATAACATTTCTTATGAGTTTTGGGATGGAGGGTGATCAAGTGATCTTGGAGGAGTCTCAAAAAAATACCCTCTTGATCAATGGTAGAAGGTGGTCATGTGGCTTGCATCAAAGATGCATCTTGCTTAGTAGTAGATTGCATATTTAACCAAGGCTCTTGAGATTTTGAGATTTGTTTCTCTTCATTATAGGAGGGTAGAAAATATAATGTATTCAAATCATGAACATTTTGTGAGATGACATTGACATGAAGCAAAGGAGTAGTTGTGTGTTTCATATTTTGTAAGGGATTCTTTTCAAGACCACTAGTAACGAGGAATTCAGTTAAGAATAATTTAGGAGAATGTATTTTGAGATTTTTGATGTTGAGTGAAGGTTTTTTAATCTCAATCAAAGGACAATAACCAATACCATGAGTCATTTATTATGTGTTATGCTTTATAGGGTTGCAAATACCTTTTTCTCAAGCATCACATCCTTTGCCACTATATACAAGTTGTTTCATGAGTCCATAACCTTTTCCATAAAGTTTCTTCATTGCTTTTGGATAGGGTGATGGTTGGTCATAAGTGTCATCAAAGGTGACTGTGTATTTTTCTTCTTTGTCTAAAGTGGTTGAGGCAGATGCTTTCAAAGGGTCATCTAGTGTTTCATTTCCCCTATTTGAATCTTTGTGTATGATCTTGTACTCACCCATGAAGTCATGTTCAAAATCCAAGGAACCCCAATCATCGTATGTAAGTTGTTGTTCATTGGCTTGTTATGCATGTTCCACTTGTGTGGTTGTTGTTAATGTCTTCAAGGGGTTCTCTTTGGTTTTCTCGAGTTGTAAGACACTATAAGGCTCATCATTAGCATCGAGTGCGTACACTTTGTTGTTATAGATCATGTATTTCATTTTATGATGAAGAGTGGAAGGAACACCATTCATTACATGAATCCATGGCCTTCCTCAAAGAAGGTTATATGAAAGATCATTAGGCATGACATGGATTGGTGCATCCAATATAGCCACTCTAGCTGTAAGAGGTAAAGTGATCACACCAAGTGGTTATTTTCTTACATTTTCAAATCCCTTGATGGATAAAGAATCAGATTAAATGTTTTATTTATCAACACCTCGTCTGTCAAGAAGGTTCAATCCACACACATTAAAGGTGGAACCATTATCTACAAGAGTTATCTTAATCCCTTTTCATTTGTATTGAGCAATAATCATAAAAGCTTCATATTGTTTTTGCACTTCTAAAGGAGGAAGCTCACTTTGGTGGAAAATAATGTCAGCATTTATAGCTTGAATTATGGCTACTATATCACTTGGTTGTGTATTAGAAGGGACAAGAACTTGTTGTAAGGCTATTTGGATCATGTTATGATAGTGAGGGGAGGCTTGAATAAGGTCCCATAAAGAAATTTGAGTAGGAGTATTCTTTAGTTGTTCAACAAGATTGTACTCCTTTCCACTAGGAATACCTGGTAAGATAGATCTAGGGGGGATAGGATTAGGAAAAGGTAAGGGTGTGGGGGTTGGTTGTGGTAGTTTTGGATTATTGCGAGTGTTATATGTATGAGCAATCATATTATAACTCAGCTACTGTGATACATTATTCTTAGGTGCATATAGGATAATTTTGGGTTTGTTTTAAGGTGGAGGTTTATGTGAAGGGTGGTAAAGGATGAGTTGAGGTTGAATAATTTAACATCCCTTAGCAAGTGAGATTCTATATCATTATTTTGGTTCTTGTTGTGCATCATGATATCCTTTTGAGGAGAATGAAAAACTGAATTTTCTTGACATTCTAAGGTTGGTTCTTCTATAAGGAATTCATCACAAGTATGAGGATGATCAATGGTTGAATTGGATTTCTCAAGAAGGTTTTTCTTAGGTGAAAGGGGATAACTAAGATTCTCATGACTATCATTGGTTGTGTTTTCTAACATCAAAGTATCTTCCTTATAACTAGGGGAGATACTAGGAGAAAAACAAGTATGATTATCATGAGCATTTACAACTTCATGCCTTTTTTTGTGAATGTATTTCAAAATAGGATAGATGGAGGAAGGATCATAAAGAGGCTTGTGGTAGGCCAACACATCCTCATCATTTATAAGCTTATCTATCTCAAAATTATCCTCACAATGGAAATTAGGTAAGATGATCTTTAAGAATGTGTCTATGATTTCATTCTTTTGTGCTAAAATATCTTCCCAAAGAGGATAAGGAGAAGGATAAGAAAAATCCTTAATATGCTCAATGATTATATCTTCTTTTTCCAATATACTTTCATCACTAAAAGGAGAGGTATTAGGAGAAGCACAATTATGATCATCATAAGTATCCATGTTTGTATGCTCTTCTATCACATTATCCACACAAATAGGGGATAAAGGAGAGGGTGTGAATTTAAGGTAAACATTGTCATTTTCACTCTGGCGCACGCTAAGAGACTCACATAACTAGGACATGCATTGAATGAATGACGATCATGCTTATTGATTAACTTTCTCTTTGCAAATTTGGAGAAGATTGAAACTAACATTGTGAAAGAACAATCTATGCTTACTCAAAATGTAAAATGCTGAAATGAAATGTAATTTTTTAGAGAATAATTGATTGATTATGATAGGTAACAATATGAGAATGCATACTTGAAATTGAAACCATGCATGAAATGAGCTAATTTAGACTAGATTTAATGAAATGCATGTTATAGAAATGCAACCAATTGATATAGTTAGGAAATGGCACCAAACAAAAGCCTAAAAATAGGGTTTTCATCTCTATAAAGGTCAGTTTCAGGGGTCAAAATGGACTGATTCACTCAAGGTGGCGAATGAGTCCTAGTATGGAGTTCTTCATAATTTTAATTTTTTTTAGGGGTTTTGATATTTTTTGAATACTATGATGTAGACCTTAGTTAAAAAAGAAAAATTGTAGAAAATTTAGATGAATTTAGATGCCAAGAATGCAACCTAAATGCACTTTTATGAATGCAAAATTTGAATCCTAGCCTGCAAATGAAATCATGCAAACCATAATGCAAGATCAATGGAAGATAGATCGATAATGAAGGACTCCAAATTAGAAAGAAAATGTATTCTAAAAGAAGGTTCACCGAAATGAATCATAAATTTTTGGGTAAGGCTTATAGGCTAGTCTTGCACTCTTAGGATGTTTCACCTAAAAGGATAGAGATAAACCCCACTCAAAAGGTATGTGCAGGATCATGATGGGCCAAAAAATGGTTGATGATTTTTTTTTACGTAAAATTGATGAAACAAAAAGGGTTTTTAAAGAAGATTCTCAACTTTCCACCAATATAAATTATGCTTTACTTTGAATTTCATAAATAATTATTATTCATTTTCTATTTGAATTACAACTAAAGCCTTGATTGATAGGCTAATTGAAAAATATCTATAGCTTTCAAACGGTATCACATTTTATGAACCGAAAACATGCATAGAATTATATGCTTCACATAGGATTAAAAAAAAAATGAATTTCATGAAGTTTTGACCAAGTTAAGGTGCTTAGACATACGATTTTTTTATATTTTTTAAAAGTCATAATAATAAATTCATAATTAATTATTTACTTGGAAAAATATTACAAAAAAATATGTATCACATTAGGACATGAGTCCTCTACTTATATATAAAATATTATAAAAAATATTATCATTTTATTGTGGTTAGGGTGGTCAGACAGACACCTACTTCTTATTTTTTCCCTGAACTACTGCATTGAAATTTCAAATTTTCACCAAACAGATTTTTTTAAAAATAAACATAGTAGTTTAGATACTACATTCAATTTTATACAGATTCTATTCCTACATGATTTTGAAATAATATAGATAACTTATTCAAATTTTTACGTCAATTTTCCTAACTCTGATTTTTTGAAAATTTTCACCACTTAAGTGCTTGTTTTTTCCATGATGATCCTGCACATACCCAAAAGTCTAGGTGGTTCACTCAAATTAAGATGTATATGATGTTATTAAGGCTAAATGAGATGATATATATGGACCTAAGCTAAGTAATTGATTTATTATATATGCAAAACCTAAGATACAATTGGTGTTTGAAAACACATTGTGTAATGCAAAAACACCTAGAAATGAATGCTAAACTAAATAGAAATGAACCAAACTGAAAATGTGCATTTGGAATGTGGATGGAGATTGGAAATGACATTTGAAATTCTATTGATGTTTATTTTCAGGCCTAGTGGGACTCATTCACCATTCTGGGCAAATTAGTCCCAGTTCTGCAAAACTGGGCAAAACCTGTTTCTAACAAAAGGGTATCTAAAAATGTAGAAAACTCAAAATTGACCTAGAAGTGGGACTCATTCACCACCCATGGTGAATGAGTCCAATTTTTAAATTTCTAAATATTCAAAGGTGGAATCCAGAGCTTTTGGTCTATAGTTTGATTTTCTATAAGTGTCTGCTTCTGAAACTCTAATTTCTAAACTTGAAAATGAATTTTTATTGATATTTTGACTTGTTGAATGAATAAAAGACTTGATAAAATTTTAAAATTGATTTTTAATGATTTCCAAGCTTCCAAGAGACCTAAATCTACAAACAAACAAGATAAGAAGGAAAAATGTTGAATGTTAGGGCATGGGGGTTTGCCTTGGTCAAACCCCTTTAGGTAATTAAACAAAAATGTATAAATAATGCAATGAAACATGAAATAATGGATTTTATTACCTTTCCATGATGATTTATCTTGAATGTATGCAACAAAGCATGAAGATTCAACCCTTGAATATCTAAAAATTGATGTCTTAATGCCTTGAAATGACAAAACCTTAAGTTGCTTGAATTGAGATGGAAGATTAGTGGATGAATGAATGATAAGAGATGTGAATTAGGGTTAAAAGACTCGTATTTATAGAAATTTCACCTATTTTACTTGTTAATACCTAATCACAGGATGGCATGAAGAAATAATGAACTTAAATTTCATTTTTTTCCTACTCAAAGCTCAAAATTGGGCCAAATGGGATTCATTCACCACCCATGGTGAATGGGTCCCATAGGAGCCATTTTAACAGTTAAGATGCCAAGAGATAAGGAAATAACATTAAAATTGCAACTTTGTCAAGTATTTGATCAATTTAAGTCTCAAGATGTACAATATGGGTTGATAGGGACCTATTAATAATTATGTGAATGTCAATTAGGGCTTGGAACACAAAATTCAATGTGAAAGTATAATTTGAATACACTTTACAACACTAAATGAGGTCCACAAAGCCTAGGAAGGCACAAGAGCCAATGTGAATGTGCCATACACATTAACACACTAGTTTATCATTATGATTAATTCAAAAACCTTCTAGATTGATGTAATAATGTTATCAAACACATTTTATAATTTTGAATTAGGGAGAAATGGGTTCATTAAGTCTAGAAAAGTGTGAAAGTTATTTACAACACTTTACAACACCTTTACAAGACATTGTTAAAAGCATGTTATTCAATTTGCAAGGATCCACGACCTAGTGTGGATGCATAAAATTCCTCACAACACTTGAAAAAAATCTTCATTAAGTCAATTTATCATGAATTATTCTCATGTCAAGCAAAGGGTACTTCTATGACATTGAGAGGTACTTGATAAGTGATAGAGAGGGTACTTGATAAGTGATGAAGGGTACTTGATAAGTGATGAAAGGGTACTTGATAAGTGATGATAGAGTGATTTTTAGCATGACCATGTCTTGTCAATGCTCAAATTTACATGCACATCCATGACACCGTAATCAACACAAACATTATACTTGCACTTAGCTTGAGCACCAACATGAGAATCCAAGTATCCACACATGCCAACCCATGCCCTCAAAATCAATGACAACCAATGTGCATGTAACCATCAAAGCTCAAATTTAAATAGCACATGCAAACCTATACTAGGAAGAATTAAACTATTAATCATAATTTATATCATTATAAATATAACATGAAAACAAGTACTTCCTCAAGGTTTCACCTCTTGAATCATCTGAATGCTTATACAAATACACTCTAAATCTTAGAAAACTATTAGTGATAAAACAAGTATAAACATCTATTTGCACCAAAAAATAAAAATATATACTTCATCTACTATGAAAAAAACTACACATGCTCTACAATGTCTATTTGAAATAAAAAAATGCAATTGTGTATGCAAAAATTATGACCAAAACCATGTACATGAGAAAATATGTCTTTGATGCACAAAAATATAATGAAATTTTCAAATTCATGGAACCAAAATTGTAACATGATGAAGTGTTTGGAGAGAGATTTTAGTTGATTATTGAAAGTTGAAAATATGACATCTTGGTCGAAAGTTATGCTTTTTTGAAAAAACCATTCAATTTCCCTATATATGCAACTCTAAAGTGGACCTCACTCCAAAATACAATATATATATATATATATATATATATATATATATATATATATATATATATATATATATATATATATATATTGAAATATTAAAATAAATTAATTTTTTTTTAAATGTGGCATTTTTTAAGTATTATAAATTTAAAACTTTAATAAAGGTGGGGTGTGGTTTATATTTTAATTAAAAGCTTTTAAATGTTTTATATTCCAATGTTTCAAAAATTATAATTTTTGATGTCATTCTCCAAGAATTTGACCACACATTGGATTTTAATTTTCATAGCTAGCTTAACTTTAACTTGAAAAATTTAATATATATATTTGCAAGTGGGTACGATTGATAAAGCCTTTGAACAATATGTGTGTCATAAGGGTATGGTTGGTTGTTTGTAGACCCCCTTGTGGGTTTATATATATATAGTACCATATAAAAATGGATCATTGACATTTCCATGATCTTTTAGGTCTTTCTCTTCTGATGTTTTATTTATTTTGCTTTGATTTAATGTTGCAATGTAATTATGCATTCACATTAGGTCCTTAAAGTTCAAATTATGATGTCTTGTGAGGGTGTTGCGAAGTGTTGTAACACATTTCTACACTTTTCTAGATTCTTTTCATTAGAATTCACCTAAAAATCACCCTTTCATCATTTATCAAATCCTATTCTAAAGTGTTGTAAAGTCTTGTAACAAGATTTCATGCTTTTCTAGGCTTGATTTCACTATTTACACCTTCCTTATGCTTTATATGACCCCTTTATGCACTCATAAGACTTAATTAATTGTATTTTTTAATGTAAACCAAACAAATAACATTACATGTGACTTAATTATTGACACCCACTTACAATCCCAAGGTGGGACCCATTCACCATGGGTGGCTAATGAGTCCCTCTTGGCTCCAAATTCAAAATAATTCAAAATTCCTTTTGTTTTTTATTCAAAAAGACCTTATGTCGGCCTGTGATGAGGTGTTATTGGGCTATTACAACATAAGTGTGTATAAATAAGTTTTTTTCTACCCATTTTACACCCCATTCACTTGCATTCACTCATTCAACATCAATTATCATTCTTGTATTCAATCATAACATCATTCAATCAAGCAATCATCAAGTATCTTGGAGCATCCATTGACATATCTTCAAATTTATTCAATAAGGTTGGTGAGTTTAGGACACTTGCATGTTTTTTATTCATCATTCCTTGTTCATTTCATTTCATTTCTTCATTAAGGGTTTGATTATGAAAGTGGGATTTGACCAAGGAAAATCCCTATACTCTAACCCTTAACCATTTTTCCACTTTTACATGTGTGTTTGTAAAATTTTGCATGCAGATTTGTCATGAAAATAGGTGTTGAAAGGTGGTCAACAAGTCAACAAAGTGTTTCAATTCAACTAAACCCTATTTGAAGCTTGGAGACAACACACAGTCCATTTTTTATAGAATTGACTCTATCAACCTAATAAGAAGATAATTGCAGATCTAGAGCTATAGGATTGACCTTTGAATTCACAAAATTTTGGAGGTGGTGAATGAGTCCCACCTTAGGGCTAAAAAGGGTGATTTTGTTAGATTCTAGTTCCTGACTATCGGAAAGCAGTTTTGAGGTGTTTTTTTCAATGGCAAGACTAATTCGCCATCATTGGCAAATGAGTCCCACTGGTGATTTACATTGATCTCTGCTGGATTTCTGAACATTATAGATTCATCATGTAATTCCTAGGTGTACTTTTTTTTTACCTTGTTCCATTTTGTTTGCATTGGTTTTCATCTCTGTTTCATTTTCTACATATCACATTGTGTTTTAAAACATTGCATATTACATTAGTTCTTCATTCATAATTAGTCAGTTACATCATTTAGTTGCATTTACACCATTGCATTTAGTCTTAATAACATCATAAAATCCTTTATTCGAGTGAACCACCACAATTTTGGGGTTCCATCTCTCTCCTTTTAGGTGAAAGATCCTATGAGTGCAAGAGAAGTCCATAGAACACACAAAATTGATGGTTCATTTTGGTGAACCTGCATATTGAAAAATTTATCATTCTAATTTCAATTGCATCGTGCATCCTTGATGTCATTTGCATCAACATTCAATAAGGTTTTTTTTGTTTTTGCATCCTAGGGTTTCTCAAATTGCATTAGGGAAAGACTCATATAGACTTCATTTTTGCATATCATATAATTCAAAAACTAAAAATTTGCATTTGCATCCTCATTCTACATTTTAAAAGAATTAAAATCACTTTAAATTTTCTAAAAAAACATAAAAAAGTCTCATACCTAGACTCATTCCCACCCTAGGCGAATTAGTCCACCTACACATTTTAAACATCATTTTCGGGATTTTTTTGGTTATTTTTTACATTATAGTTTTCTGTGGTTACTTTCTGTTATACTTTCCAAATTTTCTATTTTCTCTTCTTTCATCTTATTTTACTTGCATTCATTTTCATCATGGTTTTTTCTATTAACAAGTTTTTGAATTGATTGAAATTCTTATTAGACATGTCCAATTGTGATTTTGGCTATGATCCTAATGACCCTAAACTTCCTCATGCTCCTTCAACTCCTCATGATTTCCCTCCTCATGATGTATACATCATTGGAGAAGATGATGATAGTATGAAAAAGTTCTTAAATGAATGTGTTGATAACCTTGAAGCTAATGCAACCTTTTACCCATCCATGAAGTCACAAGATCTTCGTACTATTGCACCTCCTAATCACTTTGGATACCTACATCCTAAAACCAATGAAGGACCTAAGTTCCCTCCATAAAGTGGACCTAGTTCCTCTAAAAAAACACATCCTCAACCTTTTTATGATACCAAAGGTATAAACACACCAATCAGCCTTGAAGAAACATATGGAAAAGGATTTACTATCTTAAGTAAACAAGGATTCGATACAACAACCAAACATGAAATTCACCAACTTTTAGAACAAAGACCAACATAATAAAACACAACAAGACTAGGATCTCAAGATCCTCCTCATGTTGATAAGCCTCCTTTTGAATATTAGAGAATTCAAGATGATGGAATAGTGATCTTTGATTCTCTTCCTGACTTGAACATTCTCCTTCCATGTGAACAACCATTGTCTAATTCTAATGACAAGGATGCTAGGATCCCCATGGGTCCTCTTCCTCCTTCCATTCATGAAAAGGAGAACCTATAAAATGAAAATGGACTTACAAATTAAAAAAAATAAAGTTTCTTATCCATCCACCGCTTGAATGTGAAAGGAGACTTCAACTTGCTTTAAATAAAGGCCTTATACTCTTACCACCTTCAAATAGGTTGGTCATCTATCCTAAAGACTCTAACATACCATATTACAAATACCATCATCTGCGTAGACACCAAACTAAAGAATGCCTAACATTGAAGGACATATTGAGAAAGTATCACTTCACTAATACTGACTACCTTCCTATCATCCCTTAACTATACTATTCCTCTTCTACTTATATTCCTTGAGATTAAGAAGACAATAACTTGGTTAATGGTTGACTTGAATTTTCATTACTAACCCCTTTTGTATTTTCCTTTTGGTGTGCTTGTATGTTTGTATCATGTTCCCCAGTAATGTGTGTTTTATGTTCTCTCTCTCTTTGTACACTTCCTCTATTTGTACCTCTATTCTTCTATATGTTGTACATTTCCTTTCATTTTTTGTTTTCTCCTTTTGGGGATGATGCAAATCATAGAGACACTCTATATCTCTTCCATGTTGACACAAAAGGTCCTTTCTTTTTCTCTTTTGTTTTGTGTTCTCCTTTTGGGGATGACACAGCATTGAGATGACCTATGTATCTTCCATGTTGACCCAAATGGTCCCTTTTCCTTTTTACTTTATCTTTTTCTTGTGTTTTCCTTTTGGGGATGATGCAAGACATTGAGACTGAAATGTCTCCTTCATGTTGACCAAAAAGAATTTCCTTTTCCTTTCACCTTTTCATTTTTCTTTGTTTTTTCCTTTTTTTGAGACGATGCAGAGTCTAGAGACCATAATTTATCTTCAATGTCGGCCCAAAACGGACTTTGTTTTTCTTTTGTTGTCGCTCTTTTTGTGTCATTCTTCTAGTTCTATGCATTTTGGGGAAAGATGATAGTTCCTTGCTCTTTAATCAAAACACTGTAGCAATGAACATACTGACCCCAAATCCATTGATTCCTTATGTGTTTGATGTGTTCATTTTTGGGGGGGCAACCTGCTTTTCTTTTGTTCTCTATTTCATTCACATGAAGTAGCCTAACTTATAAACATATGACTTGGCATAGGGGCTTTCCAAGTTGGCTCGCATGTCTTATTTTATTTTTGCATTTTTCCTTTGCTACTTTAAAGTAACTACTCACAAAATGGTGTATAGCAATTCCTTTAAAGTGGGGGGCATACATTGGCATCATTTGATTTGAATTCTTGGTTCTTAGTGTAGTCTTTCCATTTCATATGATGCATTTTTCACTTTGTGGATGACAATGGGTGCGATCTCCTTCATAAATGTGATCAATCTTAGCATATTACATTCCTCTTAGTGGCCTAATGTGACACAAAACATCCCCTAAGTTGTGAATGTACTATCCTTTCATCGGTCCTCTCTTGGAGACATTGGACACAATGTTCCCTAAGTGGCAGACCTTGCATGAACTTAACAAGACTCCTTTGAACATATTTTGCATTTTACATTTACATCTTTGCCACCTTGCATAATGCAACTTGCATTTCTGTGGTCCCTTTCTCTTTTTTCATGAGTTCTAATCATATATAGCTTTGCTTGTCTCATGAAGCACGAAGTGACATTTTCCCTTGTGACACCTTGTTAAAGTTATCAGAAGGTATAACTTTGATATGGTTGAGCAGTAAGCCCATTTAGCAACATGAATTTCCCCATAGCCACCTATGTGTTTGTGAGTGCATACCAACTAGTGTATGTATTTTGCCTCTTGGGTCTTCTCACCTGATAGACTGCCATGATTTTTGTCACTGCAAAGTGAGTATGCATTTCCTTTTTGGGACAAATAGCCTAGATCTGATTCACAACTAGTTGAACAAACGATCGAAGCTTGATCTAACTTTTCCTTTTCCATCTTCCTTCTCTTTTTCTCTTTCACACTTTTTTTCCTTTGTTCTTATGTTTATTTTTCCATGGGATCTTCATCCTAGGGCCTTGATCATCCCTCTTGATTGTATTCATTCCATTTTTCTAGCATAACTTCTACATTTGGATCATTCTCGATGTGCATGGCTAATTTAGTGTGAGTTTGAAGCAAGTTCATCCTCTCACTAAAGTAGGGGCTAAAAATACTGTTGATGCCAAAAATTGACGAGATAACAGTGCCTTTATGGGAAACTCAGTTCAAGGGGGACCCCTTTGCGCCAAACTGAGTGACCTCCGGATTTTAAAGAAGCCGGCTTCTTCTATATAATGGTTTTTGGAAAGGGAAAAGGAAGCAGATATAATGAAACAAATATTAATCTAAGGCGATGCGCCAAAGCTTTTTGATAGGCACGATAAATCATAGACTCAAGGGCCTGAATGTTATTGATATGTTCCAAAACACCGGAAGCTTAAAGCAATAGCATAAACAATTCATTTAATTGACATAAAACAATATTGCATACATCTTTACTGCTAAGAAGAGTCATTAAGACATGATTTAGACCAGCAAGTTTGCTTTCAATATATAGAAGTCTCCTCAAATGAAATGCTTAAAACAATAAAAAGCACAGTTCACAGTTTAATCAAGACATAAAAAGCAGAAAGGCCGAACAATAGGCACAGTCAGAAAGTATCTTGCAAATAAACATGCAAAAGAGGCCTGGTGTCTCTTGCTAAAACCAGTATTCTTCCTAAAAATCTTGGACCATCTTCCCTCAACAGAGAGAGTATATATAGCCAGAGAGAAAAATCCCACCGCCTGGAGAGTTGTAACAGAAAGATTCCACAATCTCCCGTAATGATGCCCGGATAAGAATATTCCCAATGCCGTTATGAGAGCAGCCAATCAGAGTACAGCATCCAGTTGGTCAGTTACAGGCGTGCCCTTTGTAATGATGGCAGTGGTCCCAACCAGGCTTCGAAGCGACGAGTGTCGCCCACCGCCTTAGAGAACCATGGCGAGCAGCAGTGAATGACACTATCCCGCTCGGCCATCTCACGGCTTGCTTTGATAATCAATATAAGGCACGTGGCAGCAAACCGCGGCCCGAATGAAAACTCCTTCTCCATTGACCGGGAGCTTGCGGAGAAGTGACACGTGTTCAGGGGACGGAGGCTACTTTGAAAACGGGAAAGGCCGCATGAACCGGGTGGCGAAAGACGCATGGCCACGTTTCGCAACTTGTGGTGCTCTCGTCCCTGCTGTTGTTTTAAAAGCCGTGAACTGCTAACACGTGAGCGAGGGTAGGTCTCGCCAGGAAATAAACAAGGCCAATAGAAATCCTTCACAGCCCACCGCAACATACTCTACTCTTGCTAGGGAAAGATTGCGCTACACCGCCACGTACAAAGATGTGGGCCCTGTTTCGCAACCCGTAGGAAACATAAAGCAATAGAAAATGAAAAACCCCACAGGCGAGACACGTGGACGCCCAGCGCAGCATCTCAGGAGCCGAACGGGGAGCCGCTTGCCAAAGTTGCGAAGCAAGGAATGCACAACGGGGGAGAGATCAAAACCTGTCGGGAAGCCGAAGAAACGCAGAGACGCGCAGGCCAGCGCATGAACATGTACAAAAAGGGGAACCCGAAGGGAGCTGAGTGGAATATTATTTCAACAGCTTTTGGTGACTAACAGGGGCGTTTCAGATAAGGAACGGAGAACCCAAAAACTCTCTGGTTCTTCAGACCAGAGCCTTCCTCTAGGGCAAATGGAGTTAGAGCTTTGAAAGTGCAGTCTGCAAAGGCACCAATTCAATTTCGGACGGCTTTGCCTTGCTGCGCAAATTCGCTTGGGCTCCGTGGAGATCAATAGCTTCCTTATGAGGCAGCACCTCTGGCAGGCCAGCGTCTGCTTGTATGTGGAAAAGTAGTTGAGAGAGCGGATGAATGATTGCCTCGATATCTACTGCCGTTGGGGGGCTGCCGAGTTCCTTGAATGCCTCCGGGTCATTCTCCTTCTGCTTAATGATCTCGGTAATCTTCGCAGCTGTAGCAATAGTGCCATCTTCAAGAAATGGGGACGGCAATCCTAACCTGCCCAACTCAGAAAAACTCCCTCGAATGCCATCTAGCGCTTTGTTTAGAAAAGCCGCTGCTGCCTTGGTACACTGGAAAGTGGAGTGGCAATGAATAAACCTATTTGCCGTTTGAGCTGCGGTGTCCCTATCTTCGATACCTGCCCTGGCGCGGATCTCGTCCGAGACTGAGTATAGCTTATTTAGCAAGTTCCTTGCCTCGGGAACCTTTTCCAAAATGAAACGCGGGAACTGTTCCATTGTGTCATGGGCCTCCTGATTGAGTCTTAATGCCTTGTCGATGAACCGGAGGGTAGGCTGCAGATTTAGGCAGAAGGCTTTGATTTTCTCCTAGTGAGAAATGTATAATTGTCTGATCAGTGGGATGATATCAGGTTGGTCAGGGGCTAGTAGCAGGGAGGCCTTAAGCGAAGAAATCTCCGTGTCTCTTGAAATGAGGGCCTCGGCAAACTCTACCTTCTTCTTCTTCTCGGATGCCAACTGCGCTTCATAACTGTTCATTTGTTTGTGCCAATTCTGTTCAGCTCTAGAGTGGTTAGCTGATTGCTCTTCTAATGAAGCTTTTGTTTCTCGGAGCTCATCTTCTAGCTTGGTCTTTGTTTCTCGGAGCTCCTCTTCCAGTTTAGTCTTCAAACCTTTGAATTTGGCCTCTTTTTCCTGTATCTTTTGCTGATGCTACTCTTGTAGGCATTCCATCTTTTCGCCTTTCTCTGCCAGCTTCTGACTGAACTCAAGTCGGAAGCGTTCAAGCTCTTCCTCCATCGATTGTAAGCTCTGTTGCGCCGCTTGGTTTTGATTCTGCAATTCTTTTAATACGGCTGGGTCGGCTACTTGGGCCTTTGCAATTTCGCCTTGAATCCTGTTTCTCTCATTCTCTGCTATTAGTGCCCTTTCTGTCATTCGGGTGATATCTGCCTCTAAGGATTTCTCCTTTGCCTCTAGAAAACTCACCCTGTCCTTGGCTGCCTTGAGCTGCTCATCCTTCTTTTTCAACTGGCGACCAGTCTTTAGGAAATCGGAAGTGACCACCCGTTGTGTCTCCTCCATGATTTCGACTTTATCTTGTGGCCGGGCCATCTTCATGTCCAGTCCGACAGCATAAATATCATAGTCTTCTGGTTGCATCTCTCCCTGGGGCTTGTTTATCTTTGGGTACATAGTTGCAAACTTTAATTCTTGGCGGGCCTCGTCATACGAAGCCTGTACTCGCAGCTCGGCGGGGGCATTGTCATTTTTTGCCCTTCGTCACCTCATTCTATTTGCACGCGCTTCCTTCCCACAATCTATCTGTGCAATGAACTCAGCTGGTGATGAAACCAGCCCACCTGCGAAGGGAACACCGGAAGGTAGGGCGTAGGGATAGGTAACTTTCATAGGCGCCCGCAATTGTTTCTTCTGGAGGGTGACGGTTTGTGGAGAAAAGTGTGGCACGTTCCATAGCTTAGCCTGGGGGGTTTCAGCCTGACTGGATAATTGCAACGGCTGAATCAGAGATTCAGTCTTAAGGCCTATTGGCCGAGGAAAAAGAGTCGCTGCCTGGGGCTCGGTTTGCTGTGGTGGGAAGGGATCTATAAGCATTTCAGAAAAAGAGTGGGGGCCAATGGGAGGAATGCTTTCGGATAGCGAGGTGAGGAAAGTCTGGGCGGCAGCAATAGGCGTTAGCATGCCTGGAGGGGTGATTATAAACGGTTGGGCTTGCGAATATTGGGCAAATCCCCCAGAATAAGATGGGCTAGAAACAGAGGGTGGAGGGGTCGGACGAATGGCAGGAGTTGCCAATTGAGTAGGGGCGGACGTGAAAGAATGAGATGCAAGAGAGGAAAGAGCGAAATGTACCTGCTGACTGGTCGGCGGTGGCATCGGGATCGTTTGGGACTCGGCCGCAATCTCTAGCATTTGACTAGCAGCGGGTGTTTCCCCTTCGGCCGGTTCATGTGAAACTGTCCCGACAGCACTTTTCGTGAGTTGCCTTTTCGCGGGGGGACACTCACTAACCTCGGCAGTCAGATCTTTCTGTTGGGGCACTAGCCTGACCGGTTTAGCGGCCCGTGTGCACGTAAGCGAGCTCCTTGATATGTTAAAGCGCACATTAGTGCCGACATAGGCGGGATGCCCGGGGGCATCACCTTCCTGCGAAGATATCACCGTCTCTTCCTCCTGCTCATCAGAACCTTCTGCTTCGCTCTTGTTAGCGCTGGAGGTCGGGCTGGGATGGCCTTCATCCCAGTGTCTTTCGAATTCCTGGTCATCCTTCAATTGATTATAAGGAGCCTTCAACTACCCTGTTTCCTGGCGGTATCTCCAGAAAGCTTTTATTTTTTCATCGCTCCATTCCTCATCCACTTTCAACTTGTTAAGCATGCTGCGCTCTATCGGAAAGTTGTCCTTGGCTACGGCCACTGGAAAGTAGAACTTGTGCCATGGGCCTCTGGTATCCGGCGTAGGAATTTGCGCCAATTCAACTAGATCTTCATCTTTATCAGTCCGGTTATTTTGCCGCTTCTCCTAATATGGTCGGGGAACGTGTGGAAGTTTTATATGCGGCTCAGGTAGGTCATTGAAAGGGTTGTAATCCCACTTATCATTTACTAATACTAGCCCTAGGTGTGCCAGCTTGTCCCCTAGCAGCTGATGCGATCGCTTTTTGACAAGCGTTATTGACTTGAAGCTCTTTGGGCAAGTGAAGAATCCCTTCTTCTTAACACTTTTGCTGCTACAAAACATGAAATCAATGACGCATACCTTCCGGTAAACCTCCAGCGTGAGCACTCTATCAGTGATGCAAGCCGGGAGTAGGAAAGGCTTGCCAATAAAGCCCCTCATTCGAAGGATCGTGAAATCCTTGCCCAGGAACCAGTCACAAACGGGGGTGTAGCCTTGCAGAAATCCAATCTGTTCAGAGTTAAGCCGGACGATATCACCCTCTCCGATCAAATCATTCAGGACCGGGGCTATGAAATAGTCTGCGAAGGCATAGTAGTCATATGTTGCGGAAAGGTAGGGTGTCCACGTAGATACCGGCTTTCTTTTATTCTGCTCGTCAAAAATTGATAGTGGGAAAAATCGGGCGAAGAAATCCAGATTCTGATGCAGGAACATGTGGACTAGGTAGGAAAGAAATCTAAATTTCTTCTCCGCCTGATAATTCTCTATTTGCTGTATCATTTCCTCGACCATGAACTCGGCAAAATCATACTAGAAAAGTTCATGCTGCCTGCGAAACTGTATTGCAGGGCCCAGCTGAAAAGCCTCGATCTTCTCATCGGAATCACGGCCGCAAACAAATGCCAGCATGGATATGGGGTCCTGGAGGTCATCGCGGAAAAGAACCGCGCAACAATGGGATGCTCGGTGCCTTAGCGGACATAATACCCTTCTTATTAGTCTCCTCTAATAGGAAGTCGGAGCTGGTTTTCATCCTTTTCCATATCTTTTCCCCTTTGCTTGGGCAGAAATATTCAATTTTCTCCTTTCTTGTCCTGGGGTCAGGAATGCATAACATATGCCAGATGGCTTCCGGGCCGATATGAACCCTTAAATTGCGACCCTCAATGCAGTGGGTCTTTGGATTATAGCGTTGAACAGCTGCGTCGACTACCTCTGGGCAATAGTGCACGAATGGGACCATGTATTGTGGAAAACCGCTATACCAGACTCTACTTGCCATTGCCTTCTCCGCCGCTGGTGATGATAACCTTGCGCAAGCCGCCTCCCTAAGAGATTTAGGGTTCCTAGCAAGCTTTGGATCGTAGATATTAGCCCACTTTTCTCCAACCTTTTTCGAGTTATTCCACTCTTTGGGCCTCTCCAACTCCTCTGTGTTGGGTCTTCTCACCTTCTGGGGAATACCAGGAGTGGCCTACGCTACATCATCATATACGTAAACCTCGGCCGAAGAATGAATAGCCGAATACAGTTCCTGGCTAATCGCTCCCTCTGCTAGCTGAGCTAAAGATTCTGCCATTTTTCTTCGCGGCAGAACTTGAAGGTTCGCTGGCCTTTGAATACGCTTGCATTGGAAATACAAACAGAAAACACTTCGCGCACTCCTTAGCTTTTTGGAAAAAGACTTAGGAACAATAAGCGTTATCATGCAATAATAGCAATTTTCCTCAAGGTGGTAGGCGAGCGCGAGCCCTTGCATTTAATTCAGCATGTACCGTTAACTCCACAACTCATGCAAGATGAGCTGATTGCTTTTTCCGAGGTGGCTGGATTTCATCATTACTTTTAGAATATCGTGTGATACGCCCTGATTTTTCTTGGAAATTGAGCTTGCAACTGGCCTCCTCGCGTTGTGTTAGCATGTACCGGTAATTAATATCCCTGGCCGGAATGATTACGCCAAGCAAACGATCACCGCCTGAAAGAGATACGAATATCGCCTCAGGCTCTGGGATGTGCTTGAGATTTGACACCATAGCATACGGCCATACATCCCTTCATCAACAAGTGTCACCCTTTTAAAGCTCAATTAATTAACTTGATTTAATTAAGCATGCCTTGAGCCATGCTACCATGCGTGTGCCAGCCCAAAACATGAACAAACACAGACTCGGCCCTCGAGATTGCGGCCAATATACATCACGTTGCTTACGGCGGACTGGCATATGTCTTGTCAATTTTCTGTAAATAGGCCAGTAGATAGCAAACATACACACTTTGCATCAAGAAGTGATAGGCAAGTAGAATACTGCTAAGCGAGTCTTTTCATAGGTTAGGTAGTAAGCAGCTTTCGGCATACTTAGCAGATTTAGGAATAGTCCTAGGAGAGATGGATACTCCCATTCGCCTGACCTCCTTCAAATCACAAACAACATTTGTAGGTGAAATCTCCACCAGGAGGCTTAAGAGAATGACGAAGAACAAGCACTCGCTGGTTTTAGTAGCCATTAAGTGGGTTCTCGGCAAGGACTGTGTGGAGTATGAAGATAAGCATCGGGTGAACACCGATGTGTGCTCACACTTTGTGGCATCTATGCTGGACATTTGTGTCCCTCGGCCGCTTGTATTGAAGATAGTCAAAGAAATCTTCCCGAAGAAGTACCTGAACGGTCTTGGCGAGGTTGTCACACACGCTGCGTATGGAATCGGCCTGCCATCAGCCAGCGACCTACGTCGCTATATTGAAGAAGAAGCTGTCGTGGCTTGGCTACCATTCCTTAGCGGATTCCGCCTGCAGACCCGTGGTCAGCATCAGCAAAGGGTTACCCAGGCTCTTCACTTCCTGTTCAGAAGCTACAACGTGATACCATTCTACGACGTAGAGTGGTATACTGACTTCAGGAACCTGGTGTACCCACCACCGACGACAGCCGCGCTTCATGATGCTGCCAGTGCCGCCGAGGAACCTGTTGATGAAGAAGCGGACGCTGTCTTGAATGCGTCAGTTGCTGCTAGCCACTCCTGCGGATAGATGGTCCCCTTGCCTTGGTGTTTGTTGATGTAACCCCCTTGCTCCGTATCAGCCTGATAAAAGGCCAACGTATATATATATGCTCTAATACTTTGTATATTTGAAAATCGGCATTCATGCCATTTTGTAATTCAGAAACATGTATATAAAAATATACGTCTCTTTTTGTTGTGAAATTTTATGCTTCTGTTTGCTTCTGCGTGCAAGTTTTTCTGGGTTTGCCAATTTTGTATGTTTTGTCTCTGTTTATGAGCATACTTTTGTGTTTTAAGAACTCTGGTGCTTCACCCACTAACGATGATAAGCGAATACATAACAAGTCAATTGGTTTTAGCAAAAGGATAGGCCAAAAATAGGAAAGGAAAAAGAAAAAGCGTTATTTACAACTGTACAGGGTAGGGCTTGACGCTTAATGGAACAATTTAAGGTGAATCCCATTAACCGGGATTCCTAGAGGCTCCTGTTCCATATTTTCCAGCTCGAAGGCATTGTGTTGCATGCACCGAATGATTTTGAAGGGTCCTTCCCATAGGCTATCGAACTTACCATGCTGACCTGGCTTTGCAGCCCTGCTGTCGTATTTTAGCACTAAATCTCCACTTTTTAGGCCTTGGTCGGAAGCCTTTTTGTCAAACCACCGTTTGACCACCTGTTGACGGCCTGTCATGGCCTTTAGGGAATTCTCCCTTTTTTCTTGTACTTCTAATAGTTCGGCAAGCCGAACTTCCATGGCATCATTCTGTTCTATCTCAAGAGATTTCAACAACTGTATCGCCGGAATTTCCATAGAGATAGGTAGCAGCGCTTCTTTCCCATATACTAGCTCATAGGGCGAAGTCTTGAGGACTTGTTTAGGAGTTATGCGGTTGGCCCAGAGTGCTTTTCAGAGGTTTTTGTGCCATTCCCTCTGGTGTTCCGAGCCCACCTTTTTGAGAAGTCGGACTAAACTTTTGTTTGTTGACTCGGCTAGGCCATTTCCCTGTGGATAGTAGTTTGAAGATGTTTTAAGGAATATGCCATTTTTCAATGCAAAGTGACATACCTTTGTGCCTACAAATGCTCTAGCATTGTCCGAAATGATCATCTTCGGAGGGCCGAACCTCGTCACCAGAGCCTCGAGGAAGTCCACAATCTCTACCTCCGTTGCCTCTTTAAGGGGAACAGCTTCAGCCCACCTTGTGAAGTAGTCTGTAGCTGTTAAAATCCATTTATGTCCGAAACTAGAAATCGGGTTGATCATTTCGATAAAGTCCAAGCCCCATTGCGCAAATGGTTCATCCGCCACGATAGGTTTGAGGGGCATCGCTGAATTTTTCCTTCTGTCGGAGAATAACTGACATTTTTTGCAAGTCTTTACCAGAGAGTAGGAATCATTGAAAAGTGTGGGCCAGTAATATCCAGCCCGTAGGACTTTGATGGCTGTAGTTTTAGCAAAGAAATGTCCACCTTCGTCGCTATTGTGAAATGCGTCGAGGATCTTCTGCGCCTCCCCTGAAGTAACGCATCGTAGGAGCACACCATTAAAATTCCTTTTGAAGAGGACTCCTTCTATCAGCGTGTATCCGCAATTCTGGAGCTGGTAATACCTTCTTTTCTGGGATGAGAGGCCTGGCGGGTACTTTCCGGTTCGCATGAAGTTCATTCTATCTTTCAGTCAATCGTCCTCCAATCCCGATCTGTTTATCAGGACAAGTTCTGACTGTTCCTCTTTAGCAGGCATCTCCACTTCCTGTGTCATATACTCACACAGACCTCTGCCTTTAATAGTCCTGGTGGGCCTAACCTCAATGTCATATTCCAGGATCTTGGTGATCCAATTAGCCCTTTTTTCTGTGATTTCTCCCTCCATGATGTATTCCCGCACACTAGAATGTGCGACATATACCAGGACTTTGCTACAAGAAATTAGATGGCGGAACTTTTTAAGCCCCTTTACTATTGCGAAAGCCTGTCTTTCAACGAAGTTATAATTCACTTCATATTCCTTTAAGGTTCGGGAATATAACGCAACTGGATGCTCTCCCTTTCCTTCTCTATCTTTTTGAGTCAGAACAGTAGCGATACTAGACTTGCTACTGAAAGCATACATTATAAAATCTTTATGTTGATCTGGATTGATCAACACTAGGGCTGATGAGATTGCTTCCTTGACCTTCTCAAATGCCTCCCTCGCCTCCGTTGTCCACTTGAAAATTTGATCCTTTTTCAGCATTAGGGTGATCGACCTAATTATTCCCGCAAAATCAGAAATAAATTTACTGACAAAATTTACTTTGCCCAGAAAAGACTGGACACCTTTCTTATTCACCGGGAGAGGAAGCTCCTTTATAGCCTTTACTCGTTCTGGGTCAATTGAAATACCTTCCTTCAACACAACATGTCCTAACAGCTTACCCTGAGGTACTCCGAACACACATTTCCTCGGGTTTAAGGAAATCCCGAACTCTTGGCACTTTTGAAACACCAACTCCAAATGATCGAAATGATCATCTTTAGATTTGGAGAACACAGTAAGATCATCCAAATAGATTAGGATAATCATATTGATCAGCTCACTAAATGTGACGTCCATAGCTCTCTGGAAGGTTGCCCCTGTATTAGATAAACCAAAAGGCATTTTAGCATATGCAAACATCCCCCACTTGGTGGTGAACGTAGTCTTGTGCTGATCTTCCTCTCTTACTCGAATCTGGTTATAGCCAGAGAAGCCATCCAGTAGAGAGAACATTTTCGATCCCGCGACAGTTTGGAGGATTGACTCCATAGAAGGCAAGGGATAGTGGTCCTTCAGAGATGCTTTATTTAGGTCTCGGAAATCTACGCATAAGCGGATATCACCATTCTTCTTCCGGACTGGTACCAGATTTGATACCCAAGTACTATGTTTAATTGGGAAGACAATACGCGACTCAATGAGCTTGGTTAGCTCTTGTGCCATCAAGGCTTCAACTTTAGGGTTGACCGGCCGCTGTTTCTGTCGGATTGGCTTCGCACCTTCTGTTAGCTCAATAGTATGTTGAATGATACCAGGATCATAACCTTCCAGATCATCGTAGGACCAGGCTACTACTCCATATTTCTCACAGAAATTGATAAGCCTTTTTCTATCTTGCTGTGAGACATCTTTTCCGACCCGAAGGTTCCTGTCATCGGAAACCCGAAGATTCTCATAATCACCTTTTTCCGCCACGAACTTCCGCTTATCATTTCGGGCGTCACTACAATCGAAATTTTTTTTGAGAGTAACCAATCCTTTCGGAAGCTTATTTGACTTCAGCTGCATAATTTGTCCCTCGTAGGCCTCAGCGATCTTTGGTTGGAGTTGACCGGCAAATTCCCCTGAGTTTTGAATAAATGAGGCGATGTGTTCATCGCTCTCAAAGACTTGCCAACTTTGGTCATTATCAGGTATTGCTGGTCTAACCAGCACTCGTACTGAATATTTGTTCCGAAGCAAGTCGGAGACAGGATCAAACTGAGCTCCGATTACTGCCATGCGGTCTGCATCGCCATTCTGCATTCGGGGGATGTTTAGGATGTTGAAAGCTTCAAAACTTTCTATAAGGTCCCAGATTCGATGCCGATAGGATCTCATGCGGATATTCTTTGCTGCTGAGACTCCTCGGACCTGATTAACTACCAGTTCTGAATCTCTGAATATAATCAATTGCTTGATACCCATTCGTTCCGCTAGGCTTAGGCCTTGGACTAGACCCTCATATTCAGCCTCATTATTTGAACAAGCAAATTGGAATCGGAAGGCCCTCAGCAACTTTTCATTCTATGGGGATATTAGACATATCCTTGCTCCAGCTCCAACTTTGCTCCTTGCTCCGTCAAAATACAATGTCCACAGCTCACTTACTTGGTCATCGTCGGGTTCTTTGATGACCTTCGGAAGAACTTGGTCTTCGTCATAGATCACATATGTGCCTAAACCGGTAGCATGATAATTTCTGAAGGGATCATTATTTATATGTTCACTCAACAGAGCATCTTCGCTATCACTTCGGTCTCCGTTGACCTTCACCTCCTCTAGCAGTTTGACATTGTACATGTCTTGCTTGGTGATGGAGGTATGTGTGGCTTCAAAGTTAATCAGGGCCTCGTTTGCCACATGTTCGGAATGCAGAGCCTCCGATTCTATCTTCATCTTTGCGCCATGTTTGGTCCTAAGTATGAGATGTGACCAATCTAAAGACAAATAGCCGCCCACTTTTGAAGTAAACTCTCGAGAAAGGCAAAGACCAAACATTGGCGGAACATCTATTATCACTGTATCTTGCGGGACCGTGATACTCGGGCAGGAAAATAGAGTCAGCGGAAGTGCTTTGATGACACCCACAGTATCAACCTTATTTCCATCTAGCTGCATCACCCCTTTCTTCATAGGTTCGTAGCTGAGTCCCAAGGCTTCGGCTATTAGTTTTGGCATAACCGTGGTACTAGCGCCAGAATCAATCATAGCGTTGTGTAATAGTTTCTCCCCTATAATGGGAGTCAAGAAGAAGGGTTGAGATTTTGGCCTACCTCCGCCTTCCGCATGGGATTCCATCGCTTTGTTTGCGACAACCTTAGTTGGTGGCATTTGATAAACTGCCTCGGTAATGGCCAAAGGCTCGGTTAGTGTTGGGTCCATCTGTTGCTGAAGCACTTTTTGGAGTATGGTCTTCTGCTCTGGGATAGCTAGAATGTCCCATAAAGACATATTAGCAGGCGATTTCTTCAACTGCTCCACCACATTAAGAGGCGAGGAGCTCAGAGATTTCTGCTCCTTGGCTTTTGTTATAATAATTTCCTTCCGCGGTTGAGAAGACAAGGATTCAGTCGGACCGCCAGGAATTTGATCCGAAACATCCTTGCACTGCGGACTGTCCGAAAGCGAAACCACGGCCTCACTGGTGAATCTTCTCTTAGAGTGCGTATTATAGTCAGACTTTACCCGCGGCGTTTCGGCTGTGGACGTGTCATTTGCAAACACCATTTCCTCGTCTTCCATCCATGAGAAGAGCGCATGATCAGGAACAATGTCGGACTCTTGCTCTAGGGACATTCCTTGTATTCGCGCGGTAAGGACTGCATTCTCCATTGCCGGGGCATATCTGTATTCTTTGTTTTCAGTCGCAATACCTTGACTATGTTGCTCTGCTATTCTTTGTTGTAAGTTGCCATGCGGACAATTTCGGGGCATATGCGCATCGTTGCAAGGGAAGCACCATGGATTGATGTCATCAATAAGATTGTTTTGTCCCACAGTTAATTCTCTGCTAGAGCTCGGCGACGCTCCTGCCAGTGGCGTAGGCACCAGAACTATTTGGTTCATAGCCGCCGTTGGTGAGTTAGTGCGATGCGCATTCTGATATTGATTCTGCTGATATGTAGGCCGCCCACCTTGATAGTTCTGATACGCAGGCCGCGGAGGCATTGCTTGATTCTGCTTGAGTGTTGTTATATCATTCGCCATAGTCCGTAGCATCTCCTTGAGGTCGCCCATCTCATTCTTTGGAGAACTCGATGTAGAGGCCAAGTTTTCAGGAGCGGCTGTATATGAGTACGCTGACTGGGGAGTCACTGGCGCACTGGTCGACGCCACCTCTTGTGCTACGTTTGATATCTCAGGAAATATCAGCATAACAGGTCAAGGAGGCAATTTTTCGCAGTCTATCAAGTGATTTTCTGCTTTGATAGCGGTGGCATATGCATCTGGTAAAGTGGCTACTCCCAGAGACTTGATCATCATAGAAATGTCGGGATTGATGGACTTCAGATAGAACATGAACGCCAACTCTGGGGTCGGGCGGATGGTCACAGGAATCCTCCGTCAACTTGAGTGAAATCGGGCATTGAAGTCCGTCAGAGCCTCCTGGGGTGCTCGTTTGATGACGGATAACTGATAATATAGCGAAGAACGATCTCCGTCATTTGAAAACCTTTCATAGAATGGATCTCCCAGGTCATCCCAAGTGCGAATGGTATTAGGAGTCAGTGTTCGGTACCACTCCAGAGCTTTGCCTTTGAAGGATGCAACAAGGAGCCTCAGGGCTACATTCTGCGCCGTGATACCATGTACTAGGCATACATCCGCTACATCCTACAAATGCTCTGCTGGCGTTTTTGTGTTATCTCCGGTGAATTTGGGAAGAGCTTTCAGGGCCGAAACCGGAATGGCACCCCAAACAGCAGGTGCTACCGGAGCTACCAGGGGGCTCCCAGCAACCCATGCTACATAATTTCTGTTTGCGGCTGGCAACATGGTGAGAGGAAAGGGTGGTGGGAATGGAACGGTTACTAACTGATTTGCGGCCTGGACTGTCCCGAATGGAGGCACTAGTAAACCTGGGTTACTTGCAGTTTGGGATCTAGTTACAGGCCGATGGCTTATACACCCTTTTAGAAGACGATTTCATTAGTTTGGGTCCCACCGGGCGTGCCAGAAAAAAGGACAAACTGTTGACGCCAAAAATTGACGAGATAACAGTGCCTTTATGGGAAACTCAGTTCAAGGGGGACCCCTTTGTGCCAAACTGAGTGACCTCCAGATTTTAAAGAAGCCGGCTTCTTCTATATAATGGTTTTTGGAAAGGGAAAAGGAAGCAGATATAATGAAACAAATATTAATCTAAGGTGATGCGCCAAAGTTTTTTGATAGGCACGATAAATCATAGACTCAAGGGCCTGAATGTTATTGATATGTTCTGAAACACCGGAAGCTTAAAGCAATAGCATAAACAATTCATTTAATTGACATAAAAAAGTATTGCATACATCCTTACTGCTAAGAAGAGTCATTAAGACATGATTTAGACCAGCAAGTTTGCTTTCAATATATAGAAGTCTCCTCAAATGAAATGCTTAAGATAATAAAAAGCACAGTTCACAGTTTAATCAAGACATAAAAAGCAGAAAGGCCGAACAATGGGCACAGTCAGAAAGTATCTTGCAAATAAACATGCAAAAGAGGCCTGGCGTCTCTTGCTAAAACCAGTATTCTTCCTAAAAATCTTGGACCATCTTCCCTCAATAGAGAGAGTATATATAGCCAGAGAGCAAAATCCCACCGCCTGGAGAGTTGTAACAGAAAGATTCCACAATCTCCCGTAATGATGCCCGGATAAGAATATTCCCAATGTCGTTATGAGAGCAGCCAATCAGAGTACAACATCCAGTTGGTCAGTTACAGGCGTGCCCTTTGTAATGATGGCAGTGGTCCCAACCAGGCTTCGAAGCGACGAGTGCCGCCCACCGCCTTAGAGAACCATGGCGAGCAGCAGTGAATGACACTATCCCACTCGGCCATCTCACGGCTTGCTTTGATAATCAATGTAAGGCACGTGGCAGTAAACCGCGGCCCAAATGAAAACTCCTTCTCCATTGACCGGGAGCTTGTGGAGAAGTGACACGTGTTCAGGGGACGGAGGCTACTTTGAAAACGGGAAAGGCCGCATGAACCGGGTGGTGAAAGACGCATGGCCGCGTTTCGCAGTCTATGGTGCTCTCGTCCCTGCTGTTGTTTTAAAAGCCGCGAACTGCTGACACGTGAGCGAGGGTAGGTCTCGCCAGGAAATAAACAAGGCCAATAGAAATCCTTCGCAGCCCGCCGCAGCATACTCTACTCTTGCTAGGGAAAGATTGCGCTACACCGCCACGTACAAAGATGTGGGCCCCGTTTCGCAACCCGTAGGAAACATAAAGCAACAGAAAATGAAAAACCCCGCAGGCGAGACACGTGGACGCCCAGCGCAGCATCTCAGGAGCCGAACGAGGAGCCGCTTGCCGAAGTTGCGAAGCAAGGAATGCACAATGGGGGAGAGATCAAAACCTGTCGGGAAGCCGAAGAAACGCGGAGACGCGCAGGCCAGCGCATGAACATGTACAAAAAGGGGAACCCGAAGGGAGCTGAGTGGAATATTATTTCAACATATACCATAGAAAAATGGATCATTGACATTTCATGGTCTTTTAGATCTTTCGCTTATGATGTTTGACTTATTTTTCTTTGATTCAATATTGTAATGTAACTTATGCATTCACATTAGGTCCTTCAAATTCTATTTATGATGTCTTGTGAAGGTGTTGTGAAATGTTGAAACACATTTCTACACTTTTTTAGACTCTTTTCATTAAAATTCACCTAAAAATCACCCTTTCATCACTTATCAAGTCCTATTCTAAAGTGTTGTAAAGGCTTGTAACAAATTTCATGCTTTTCTAGGCTTGCTTTCACCACCATTTACACCTTTCTTATGCTTTATATGACTCCTTTATGCACTCATAAGTCTTAATTAAGTGTATTTTTTAATGTAAAACTGACATAAAATTAAATGTGACTTAATTCCTGACACCCACTTACAAGCCCAAGGTGGGACCCATTCACCATGGGTGGTGAATGAGTCCCTCTTCACTCCAAATTAAAAATAATTCAAACCGTCATTCAGGTTTTTATTCAAAAAGACCTTATGTTGTCTTGTGATGAAGTATTATTAGGTTATTAGGGCATAAGTGTGAATAAATAAGTGTTTTTCTACTCATTTTAGACTCCATTCACTTGCATCCACTCATTCAACATTAATTAGCATTCTTGCATTCCATCATAGCATCATTCAATCAAGCAATCATCAAGTATCTTAGAGAAACCATTGACATATGTTCAAATTTCTTCAATAAGGTTGGTGAGTTTAGGATACTTGCATGTTTTTAATTCATCATTCCTTGTTCATTTAATTTCATTTCTTCATTATGGTTTTGATTACCAAAGTGGGATTTGACCAAGGCAAATCCCTATACTCTAACCCTTAACCAATTTTCCCCTTTTGCATTTGTGTTTGTATACTTTTGTATGCAAATTTGTCAACAAAATAGGTGTTGAAAGGTGGTCAACAAGTCAAAAAAGTTTTTCAAGTCAACTAACCCATATTTCAAGCTTTGAGACAACCCACAGTCCATTTTCTATAGCTATGACTTTGTCAACCCGACAAGGAGACAAGTGTAGATCTGGGCTACAAGATTGACATTTGATTTCACACAATTTTGGAGGACTAATTCACCATTTGTGTTAAATGAGTACCACCTTAGGGCTAAAAAAGGTGTTTTTTTAGATTCTAGTTCCCGACTGTCAAAAAGTAGTTTTCAGGTGTTTTTGCTAGCAACATGACTAATTCACTATTAGTGGCAAATGAGTCCCACTGGTGATTTACATTGATCTCTACCAAATTTTGAATATTCCAAATTAATCATCTAACTCCTAGGTGCCCTCTATTTTACCTTGTTCAATTCTATTTGCATTAGTTTTCATCTCTATTTCATTTTTAGCATATCACATTGTGTTTTCAAACATTCCATATTACCTTAGTTTTGCATTCATAATCAGTCAATTACATCATTTAGTTGCATTTAAACCATTTTATTTAGTCTTAATAACATCATACAATCCTTTATTTGAATGAACCACTACAATTTTGGGGTTCTATCTCTCTCCTTTTAGGTGAAAGATCTTAAGAGTGCAAGAGGAATCCATAGAAGACATCAAAATTGATGATGTGATTATGTATCTTGTTGGTTTGACTTAGCATATTTGGTCCTGGGGGATTGATTTCCTTCCTGACCTTTTTCATCCTTTTTTATCTACATCTATACACTTAGATCTCTCTTAAATGTCTATTTTAGTTGTTAATTCAAGCAAGTTCATCCTCTCACTAAAGTGGGGGGTAAATCTATAGTAGAAAAAAGGAAATGTGCTTGATTTGGGAATAATTTATGACAAATTGGACTTAATTAGGCTTTTATTTGGTGTTGTGAGGTGATTTACACATCCAAACTAGGTCCTGGACCCTTACAAATTGAATATCATGTGTTTATTGATGTTTTGTAAAGGTGTTGTAAAGTGTTGTAAAGGACTTTCACACCTCTCTAGAATTAATAAACCCATTTTATCTTAAATAAACAATGTAAAATGTATTTAAATGTATTATCACATCAACTAGAAGTCTTGTGAACTAAATCTAACTTTAACCTAGTGTTGTAATGTGTTTTTCACATTCACATTGGTTCTTGTGTCTTTCTAGGCTATGGGGACCTCATTTTAGTGTTGTAAAGTGTATTTAATCACACTTTCACATTGAATTCTATGTCCCAAGCCCTAATTACTCTTTACATCATCACTAATAGGCCCCTATTACCCAATGTTGTGCATCCTGAGGAAATATTTGATGAAATACCTAACAAAGTCACCATATAAACCTTATTTCCTTATTTCCTAGAAATCTAGCTAGAAAATGAGCCCCATTGTGACTAATTCACCACATGTGGTGAATGAGTCCCTACTAGGTGGGACTGTTTCACCCAAGGTGGCGAATGAGTCCCATTTGGGTCAAATTTGAGTTTTGAGCAAGAAAAACTAGAAATTAAGTTTATTATTTTTACATGTCAGCCTAATGTATCCAATTTAAAAGCAATTAAGGTGATTTCATATAAAATCGAGTCTCAAAACCCTAAATCATAACCATTCTTCATTAGTCATCCATCATTCTTCCATCTCAAGTCAACCAAGTTAGGGTTTCATCATTCCAAGTCATTAAGGGAAGGTATTAACTTCATTATTGCATGCTTCATTACATTCTTTTCTCATTTTGGTTTAATTACCTAAACGGGGTTTGACCAAGGAAAACCCCCAATCCCTAACAACCAACATTTCTCTTTCTCTTCTTATGTATTTGTAGATTTAGGCATCTTGAAGAATTGGAAATAATTGAAGATCAAGTTATAAAGTTGTTGAAGATACCTTCCTATTGACCAAGGAAAAATATCAACAAAAAGTCACTTTCAGGTTCAGAAATCAGACTTTCGAAGGTAGACACTTGTCAAGAGCCGAAGAGCGGATTAGAGACTACAGTTTCCACTTTTGGATTTTTAGAAATTCAAAAGTGGACTGATTCACCATGGATGGTGAATGAATCCCAATACTAGGCTTGATTTTGTTTTTCTGTAGTTTTGGATACCCATTTGTTCGAGATGAGTTCTGGAACAATTTTACGATTCTGGGACTAATTCGCCCAAAATAGTTAATGAGTCCCACTAGGCCTAAAAATTAGAATCAATGGAATTTTAGTTGTCATTTCCAATCTTCAACAAGTTTATAAGTGCACTTCTTTAGTTTCATTCATTTCTATTGTAATTTACCTTCGTTTCTAGGTGTTTTTGCATTACACAATGTGTTTTCAAACACTCTTCTTTTCCTTAGTTTCCATTCATTAATGAATCAATTTTATCAATTAACTCCATCTAGATAATTACATTTAGTCATAATTTCATCACACATACATTAGATTGAGTGAACCAGCTAGATTTTGGGTGTGGGATCTATTTCTTTCCATTAGGTGAAAGACCCTAATTGAGCAAAATAGACTTAGCATTCCATCCACCTTAAAATCTTTGGTTCATATATATATATATATATATATATGTATATGTATGTATGTATGTATGTATGTATGTATGTATGTATGTATGTATGTATGTATACAATTATTTAAATGAATTAATTTGAATTTTCTAGTGCAAGGATTTTTTTATTTTTAATTTATTTTTCTTAGAGGACGATGATATGGTAGTACAATTGTATGGCTAAGGCAAGGAAGGGATTTTTTTTGCATTTTTTCATAATGTTCAAAATGGGGAAAATTTAATATCAATTTTTTATTTCTCAACCATCCTAGATCTGATGGTGAGGTCTATTTTTCTCAAAAGGTCATCTGTGAAACTTCCTCTATAAACCCTCATATGGAAGCATAATCCTAGAAGCCTTTTTAGCCTAAATTTCTCAAATCATAGATCTATAATAAACCCAATAAATCTATAAACTTCATAAGCCAAAATCTGTAAAACAACACCTACACATGTTTCCCAAACCTAGTAATACCCCAAATCTTTTTTTTATTTTCATGGATTCAAATTTTCAACAAATCTACTCAAACAAGGGTTATAAAAATATTTGGGAGCTAACACCTCCCACAACCATGAAAGCTCTAATACCACTTGTTAGAAAATAATGCATCAATACTAAGTTCATTCAATCCATTTCCTACATAACCCCATAAGAGAAAAGCATTCATACAAGCTTACATAAGAAAAAAAATGCATGGGTCAAAATAGACATAACACACCCTTAGAAAAAACCAACCTCCAAAAGAATCCATACTTCATGTATTATTCAAAAATAAAACAATACATATACTTATAGAGTTACAATGAGTAATTTTAAAAAATCAAGCCTCTCCAATGCACCCTCCATGTTTCCAAGCACGAATCCACACATTTGATACCATGCTTCACATATGCACCCCTCAAAAAGACATAATTATGACAACCCACTCACTTAGCTAGTTTTAACCACTAAACATGTGTTTTATTTTTTAAACATAAGCTCACAGAAATACAACCAAGTGGTAAGATAAAACCATGCACCAAAAAACCACATGAACACAAAACCAATGACCCATAATTTTATATTGGGTACTAAGCTTTCAGATTATTAAATACTTTCCCTAAACATTAAATCATTATCCCACACATAAAATAATAACCCACTGCTAAAATACAACTTTACAAGTGACCCCAAATTATACCTAGTGTGGCCAAACACATCTACTAGATTCACCACAACTAAATAATTATTCAATTACAATATTTATAATGTAACATTTTATGCAATGGTGTGCAACACCAAATCCTAACATACTTAAGCGTTCATTGGTAAATTCTCCTTGTTCCACAAGACTATCTTCATCTTGATATTCATAATGGTCTAGAAGGATATCATCATCATCAATGTCAAAAGGATATATGACTGTTGATTTTGACTATCTTGGATTTTATAATATTTTGACTTAAATTGTTGAATGGGTTGTGTTGGTTGTTTCTACAATAAACCAATCAGGTCTCAATAGGTATCTATGAGCTTGTTGGGATCAATTATCGAATATCTGCTAGACAAGTGGCCAACTGACAAGATATGACACCAATAGCTTTATCTGCTACACTTCGGGCTCTACAAAACCTAGGAGGGTAATTCCACAATGTATATTATACTATTATTTTAGACAATTCATGTGCACATTGTATATTTAAGAAAATATATTCTCATCCATGGCTAATAAGCTGAAATTCTTCAAGATGTTAATTCCTTGAACAAACTACACACCTTAAGTTGAGAATATTAAAAACAACACAAACCAAAAATTCAAGATAGATCAATGACTATTTAAAAGATTGTTCTCAAGTCATGTTACTGGAGTGAGAAGAAAGATTTAAATGAGTTAATATCAATGCCATTATCCATGGGATAGGAGTCTAAGCAAATTGAAATACAAGGTTTATTTAATTTTCAATACTCATGATCTTAGCGACATTACTCTACAATTCACAAATATATGACCTAAATCTACATTCTACTTATCACATCCAATGACCCCGCACACAAATTCATGATTTGATTCAAGCATTTAACTCACTCCATGAATGGGAGCTAAAACCAAAGCACATATCAAAGCATAAACAATGACAATTAATGAAATGATCTATGATCAAGATTTTCATTAATTATTTGAATACAAAACCAAAATGGAGAAACTATAGACTCAGAAAACCTCCATTATCATTTAGAAATATTCAAAAACCATACATTTAATCAAACTTTCTACCTAGACTTAAAGCATTAGATAAGAAATCAATATGTTCACTTTGTATTATCAATTTTCACAATTTTGCTCCAGAATTGAACAAAAGACCATCACAAATTGGCTTGAATTCCATTTTATAGAATAAGGGAGCAAAAACAAGCTTCAGGCCAAGTGTACACATGTCACACTTTAATTGGACCGCTATAAGAAAATTCCCCTAATTTAGTCACATTTACATTTATCAAAGTGGAGGGAATTCATATGAGACAAAGACCATTTACATTCATTATGAGGAGAAACTTTTCCTTCCAAAAATCACATGTCAAAAAGGATAAACTTCTTTATAGCAACATATTGATTTCATTAAACAAGATAAAAAAATGACATGGATCAAAAGGTGAGCTAGCATCTGAGTCAGCAGTCCATATCACCAACAACTGATATCTTCATGTGAAACATATGTATTATACATTGTAACATCTAAGGCCAGACCTATACAATACTTGACCCAATATATGTTTCACATCCTTATTCACAAACCAATTTTTCCAACATACACCTTTCCCCATTCTTCATATTCTTCCTCATACGACCAATTAAAGTCAATAATTTTATCTAGGGCCTTCCTGTAAGAGGAGTACTTAGTTAGAACTACATTGGATTCTCTGTCAAAATCCTCTAGAAAGCTAATAAGAAATGTTAATGTCCCCAAAGTGTCATTGAAGACATCAATATCAACTTCCTTGCAAATTTTATCCACCTAGGAATCAATAACTTCATTTAGTTCCCTTTTCCACACTTGCAATGGTTTCAATTCATAATTGGAAACCTCAATATCTGGTAGTGGTGACAAGTTAGTGTGGTTATATTGAGCTATCAATTCTATTATCTTCTACTCCAATGGGGCTACATACCCTTGAAACTTCTGCTCACTCAATTCACATACAAAATAATAAACTGGAAGCACTAGAGGATACTTATCCTCACATTGGCCAACTCCCACTAATATTAACTTTAATCTCTCATCTCATGGGACCCACTTGTTTAAGATTGGTATGGCTAACATCTTATCTCTTTGGGATAGTCTCATTTCTCATACCATCAAGGCATAGTTGTCATACACACTATTAAGTCTAACCTGAATCTTCTCATTTAGATGCGTTAGGGCAGTGCAAACAACTTTTGAGATGTTTTCATACATTGTGTCATGAGCTTTCTCCAACAACTTCTTATATGTTTCACTTTGTAGAAGCAATTGCTCTTTGTTAGACAAGCTAGAGTTTGGTCTACTTAATTCTTCCTCTGCAAATGATCCCTATCCCTGACTATATGGTACTATTGCTAAGCCCTGTTCATGAGGTGAATGTTGAGAAGATGTCATTGGAGAGGCTAGAGGTGGGTGGCTTGAGCTAGGTTGACCCTGTTCTCTATGCATTTCTCCTCTTTGTTTATAAAATGCCAATTCGGTTTCTAACACAACCACTTTCTATTGGTTGTTATCATAATCATTAAGGAGTTCTCTATATTTAGTTATGAGGTTATCTCTCTCTAAAGTAAGACCTTCCATGGTTGCTCGAGTGAACCTAGCAACACTAAAAACCATGGTAGCAGCTTCCAAAGTTGGGGTATCAACAACTCTCTTTACAAACAATTGCCCACTAAAATCTGATGGCTCTCCTAGAGCTAGTTTCTTGGATCCTGAAGATAATGGCCATATTTCCAGTACATCCCAATCCTCACTAAATGATGGACCTCGAAGTGCCATTTCTAGTTCTTCTTCTGTTTGTATGAGAGGCCTTTTAGCCCTTCTTATGGCATCTAAAATAATAACTTTATAAATATTCCATTCTACAACAACAACACACTACATTTCTTTGCAAGCTCTTAGCCCTCTTGGGCATTAATCTTTTTAAACTCATTTTTCATAATGCTTCTTATATTTACCTAAATAACATTTTTAGGAAATTTAGGATGCAAGCTCCTTTCAATGGCTACCCTCTCTGCATAGTCTGCAACTTTGGATTTCCACCAAAAATCCTGGAATACAGAGGTTTCAATGAAGGAGTCATCTTCCATAAACTCCTTGTTGGCTTCTACCCTTAAGTCATTTGCAGTATTCAATCCACTAATGTCAAGCTTTCCTAATATGAGGATTCTTTTTCATAAACTTGAAGCAATTTATCTTTTATGAGGAGGCATTCCTATCTATATTTCCTCAGGAGTGATGTAGATGCCATCTTCATCTATTTCAGAGTAATCAACCACTCCTTTTTCCTTAGTCTTTTGCTTCTTTTGAGGTGGTTGCTCAGGAGGGGCCAAACTTTCAAGGGATGGATCAATATTAATTACAATAAAAGAGCCCTGTACAGGAGGAGGTGGCACTGCACTCTTGGGAGAGTCTTATTTTGGCCCTTTAGAGGTGATAGGGGTTGTTAAGCTTCTTTCCTCGACTGTTACTTTCTTCCTCATAGAATATATCCTCAATTTCTTGGGTGGCTAATATGTAGGTCTTTCTTCTAATGTCACTTCAACATTTTATTCAACTGCCATTGCCTTTTCCTTATATGGGATTTCCTGCTATTCTCTTAAGACACCACCAACATTCTCAAAATTATCCATGACATGCATAACTTTATTAAAATCACCGGGTATATTTGGAAGAGGGTCATATTGGGGATTATTCTTTTGCTAAGCCTCTATCATTTTTCTATAAGCAAGATATTTAGCTTTTCTTTCATCTTGTTCCTCAAAGTTAAAAGCATTCCTAATAACATCCTTAGGGTAATCAAAAGCATGTACAACTTTACCCATTTTCTTATCTACTTTGAGTTTACTGATGAAGCCTTTAGGATCATGATTCCTCAGACTCATACTCATTAGTTTATAAGGAGCAAGCAAATGTTCTAATTCATTCCATGTCCCTTTTTTCACAATGTAATCTGCAAATGTCCATTCTGGAAAGAATGACCCCTTCAATACTGATTAAGGTAGATGTGTTGCATGTGAAGCTCCTAACTGCCTCATGATCTCAAGGAACCCTAGTCTCAAAGGAATATCTCTAGGAAAGATATATGGGCCCAAACCACTACCATATACTCTGAAAATTGTCTTATCAAGATACAAAATTAAATCTCCCCAATTATGGCTCAAATTCAAATATGGCCTCATCTCCTTAGGTCTCAAGAATTCATGAATTTCTTTGGGAATTCTAGGTGGTTCATATATTAATTCCCTCCTTATATTGGATGCAAAAGTATTTCTAAACATTACAAAGTTATACCTTTAATCATCTTTATCCATGATTCGGGTCCAACATTGGATAAACAAGTCAACATTCTCTTTCTTCCTTTCCAAGGTGATTTCCTTCTCAAAACATCTTTGTCCTTTATACAAGAACATATGCATTAACAATGAGTAGGACCAAACCTTCACCCACTAGTTTCCTTCCTTCAATTCAACTAAGCCTTTATGGATATGTTCAGCTAGATAAATTCCATAGTCATAAACAATGCTATATGGTGGGTGTTGCAAATGTGTGACCAGATAGCTTTACTCCTTCTACAATGTGTCAGGTGGATCAACACCAATAATTTGGTATAGAGAGTACATAGTCTTTCTAAAATAGCTAGCAAGATAGCTCATTGGGAAAGATTTGAGCTCTCTATCATAAATTTTAATTTTCCTCTTTTGATTCCCATCACTAGTCACTATAGTATGTAGAGGCAACATCCTTGTTCTAATGAACACCTTAGTATTGTTTTTCTCTATCCTAATAGTATCCATATCCAAAGGGATCATGTCTAGACTTCTTTCATGCAAGTCAAAGATTTCTTCAATTTCTTCCCTAGTTATTCTTACCATAACCACCCCATCAAATGTTCTAACTGCCCTAGAAACTAGGTCATATTTTGAGGCGATATCTTTCAAGAGATCTACACCCATATACACATTGGGAACAATCAACTTCCCCATATCCAACCTCCATGGATTATTGAAAGGAGACCCTATGTTCCTATTCCCAAACCAATGTTGAAACATTTTCCATCAAGTGTAAGGTGCTTCGACCTCCTTGATCAAGAAAACTTTATCTATCAACCCTTCCTTCACAAGAGGACCACGAAACAAGACCCTTCCCTCTGGTTTCTTGTTCATAGACTGGGGTAGCAAGTCAATCACATCCTAAGAAAGGGTTCTAGACTAGGTGGAAGAAGAAGCACCTTGTATTTTGGGAGCCATGGGCTTGAGTATACCAAAGTTCTAATGGAGGAATTTTAACTATTCAACTTCCTAATTGCAGTTTGTGACCTAGGACAAGTGCTTATTCTAGACAATTTTCAGGGTTATAGCTTTTAAAAGCAAATATTAACCCTAATTCAAAGCAATGAATGCAAAACTATGAAACAAACTCATTTAAAAGCACACAAAAGCAAGCCCTGATTCAAAAAGCATAAAATTGTGATTGTTGTACTTAGTGCTTTCAACCATGACAAATCCTAATGCCAGCTGAGATGACCTTTTGAATTCACTTCTCAACTCTTTGTATTGTCTTGGACACATCTTTAAATCCCAAATAAGCAAGAATTGGCCGCATACACAATTTTTGAAGGGAATTAAATAGGTTTATCGGTGACCTCCACCATTAATGCTCACTCACATGAAGCAAAACAATTGCAATGGGCGTACTTTGCAATTTTGAATATGTGCCATTGATTGACAACTGAGTTGGGCATCACGAATGACTCAGGTTGAGTCAATATCATTTGAATTCACCTTGCAACTCTAGCTCAGATGAATGGCCAATAGAATGATCCATTGATAGGACCTTCCTCGTGTACCTATGGGCTCCACCCGCCAGTAGCCACAGAGTGCTCATGGCAGCTTCTCGCGAGTTTTGATGCTTTTAAAGAACTTGCATCTTACCTCTGCGAGCTGCAAGCTGGCGGGGAATGGTGGTGATCGAATCCCATGATCCAATGACTTTTCAACTTGCATATGAAATGAAGTTACTCATAAAAGAGATCCTTGACTAGGCCGATGAGAACTAACCCTTGGGAATCAATGACTTATATTTAAGTCACTCATGAATAAAAAATTAAAGACCTGACATAGGGACATATTAAAATGATCGAATAACCTAGGCAATGGGGCTGGTAAGGATTGTATGTTGATGGCTCAAAAGAAATTTAACAAGACTAACAACTGGGACAACCATTCAACATAAAATTAGAACATTCAAGGATCAAACATGGGTCAATTGGAGACAAGACATGGTTAAGCAAAACCTCGAACCCTATTAATGGGGAATGTGTGACATGTTAATATCAAGAACATAAGGTCTCAAAATGTCAAGAATTTTGAGGGCTCTATCAGGTTGAGCATAAACAAGAAGATAAACAAGACAAATAAATTTCCTAGCTGCTAAAGTAGGAGAGTTTGATCGTGTAGGCTTGCAAATATAATTTAACCTAGGCATCAATAGTATAATCTATTGGTCTCAATAAATTGATAACTTTTGATCCCTTAGATTGCATGAGAGCACGAGAGGATAGTATATTTGGTCAGCTATTCTATTTTTGGAAGAACTATACGAGTAACTTCCTAGGGCTAATTGCTTATTCATGCAATATAAAGATAAAATAAATAATAGGTTTTCAAAGCTAGACTTTTACAATATTTGTTGAGGGGAATTCTCAATATACTTGAAAGAATGTGAGGACCAAATCTATTAAACAAGATTTATGTTTGTTGCAAGCTTAGTTGAAAATGACAATTGTACCTCAATGAGGAGTCTTTTGATTCCTATTTTGATTGTATACTCTACAAGGACATGATGGTTCAAGGCAACATATGGTGATGAAATCTAAACCTTGCTTAAAAATTAAAACTAATGAAGTTGACGCTTTCTTGTGATCTCCAAGATTGCCTCAAGGCACAAGGAGAGACCGAATGCAAGATTCATTAAGGAAACAAGAGGGAAAAGGGTTGAGTATCATCATAAAGATTACCTTGTGGCATAAGAGGAGAGCATACTTAACCTTTTCAATGAGCACACAAATTTTTTTTATCCACATTACAATAATATTTAAACAAAACTCTTTAAAAAATCCAATCTTTGACTAACGAAACCTACATGAAAAATATTAGTAGTTTAGAAATTTTAATCTTTGCTCCATGAAAAATTACTACATTCAAGAGTATTAGTAACACTAATTCGATTGGCTATTGAAAAAAAAAAAACCAATTGATTATAAATGAAGCAAAAAAAAAGAGTTTAGACTAAAGCATTCCTTGTTTTTGTGGAGCTCAAAATCCTCTTTGGAATACATTGGTGTAATTAAAAAATCAAGCTACAGTAGCTTACACATGAAGACTACTCATAAAACTGCTCTTACACATAATAAAGCTGATGTTTACATGCACATGCATGGATCTCAACCATGAAAAGGGTTCTTGCCCACATAACACATGGAAACTTGCATGCACGGTTCACATCACAGAGACAATTATTCAAAAGGAACAGGCACATAAAACATTAAAAATGGCATGTTCATGTGAGTGCTGACACGAGTTGACACCTATACGGCTCACCTAGAAAAATGGCACTCACAAGAATGAATCGACACCATCAATAGCCTACATCATTCCTGCGTTTTAATCTCGATGTTTTAGGTTATCACCAAGGAAAGAAAGTCGCAGGCTATTTAATGTCCTCCACTGCTGCGACGTCGAATGGCACGTTGGCGATGCTAAGTTTTGTTGCGCTGGTTGTCTCAGAGTACTTTACTCTCACATGGGTAAGAGATTTGCATTGCCATTAACTATTCTATGGAACGTTTATTAGACTTGCTTCAGATCCACCTAATCATGTCGTATGTGCAATGCCAAAACACTATCAAATCGATGATTTCCCAGCAAATGACTTTGACATGCTTCATTCCATGTTCACTAGGAATATGTAAAACTGTTTCTTCAGAAAAAGTATTCAAATTCGAAGCACAAAATTCTAGATCTTACATGTTTGGTCAAGATGACAGCAATAGCAGGTTCAACAGCTCAAAAGCTAAGGCAGGGAAATGTATCTGGCACGGGCCCCTCCCTCCTGGAAATTCTTCGTTGTCAGAGTTATGATATGGGCAGGACTTGCAGAAGAACACAAATGAGCCTGACAATATGTCACACTTTGCAGCCTTCAAAAGCTTCACATCAATTATATCACTCAAGAACTAAACAAAGTTTGAGCATGCGTGGTAGGTATAATTGTTTTTTCAACAGCTAGATCATACACATCAGTTAAATGGTATGTTTTACCAAACGAAGCCCTGTAAAGTTGTTTGAATTCGGTCGTGTAGGTGAAGGAGAATTGCTGTTTGAATATGACTTAGTTTGAATTTTGATAGGTGTGTTGGCGATTGGTTGTTTGAAAATGACTTACTTTGAATTTTGATTGAAGGTAGTTGGAGTTAGGATTAGTTTAGTTGATTTTATGGTTAGATTGAATATTAGTTTGACTGATGATTTGGATTTATTTTAATTTTAAATTATAGATGTATAATTTTTCTACTAGTGAAGGACTAGACTAAGATCTAGGAGTTTAGGACAATTGACTAAATAATCTAATTGACGGAAATGGATGTAGGATGCTAGTTTAATTAAATAAAACTGATTTATTTAATTAATCGGGTGATGGAGGGAATGCTAGAGGATAAATCCAAGCTAATTAAATAAATATAATAATTTTTTTATTTAAGCAATGCTGAGATTATGCAAATGTGGTTACAACATTATTAATGTAATGTCAAAAGTGGTGACGTTAGGTGTGTCACTAGGATATGGTTACTTTTAGGTGTCTATAGGTGATACTGCTATAAATGCTTAAATTCTACAAGTGTGTAACCATTTATTATTGGATAATATATTGACTTACTTTAGAGTGTGGGGTTTTCTCTTTTAAGGATTACTCCACATAAATCATTGTGCTCTAGCATATTTCTTTTATTTTTATTTTTCTTTAATTGTATGGTTAATTTAACTTTTGCATAGACCTCTTCTCATATATTAGTATAGGAATTCTACTTTTCACCTCTAGTTCCTTTCAATATTAGAGCATTATATAAAATATTATTTTTGCACAACAATTCTTATTCATATTCTTTCTAATAATCAATTTATGTTGCATAATCTTGCATTGAATTTCCTATTTTTGTGTTTGGGTTCCATAAATAAAATATATTTAACTAGACTCTCTATGGATGACTACGTCAATTGGTATCAAAGTCAAGTTTTTTGCAAGATTGGCGAGAGTATTAGAGTCTATTTTATTGCAAGGTTCCAATGAGAGGGTCAGTGATAAATTTGCAGTAGATTTTTCATTGTGAAATTGTATGATATACATACGAGAAAAGGGTTAATAGAAGAAGAGGTTGTAGAAACCAAATAAGTTGGAATAATAAGGAATAGGATTATCAAAGGGTATGGCATGGTAATGAATTGGTAAGCATCTTAAGATCTACTTACATGAGGTTGGAAGAAACACAAAGGATAGGAATAATCATATATTTTTTATTGTGACATTGTATGATATCCAGAGGAGCAAAGGGTTAATAGAAGAAGAGGTGGTAGAAATCAAGGAATATGGAATGATGAAGAATAGGATGATCAATGGGAGTAGCATGGTATTCAATTGGTAAGCTTCTTCAGATCTATTTAATAAAGGTCAAAGGAAACACAAATAAGAGGAATCATCATAGCTGAATATCTCATTGATTATAAACATCTAATTTAGGAACCATGCATGAAAGATTTTTCTATCTCAAAAAGTAGAATTGAGTGCATAAGATAAATTTACCAAGGACATGGTGAGAGTGAGTAGTAAGACAAGGTTTGATCTCCTTTATTACTAATAAGGTTTATACTAATAATATTTATATCATGAAGATATACTAGAATTGATCTATAATCTTGAGAAAATTTACTTAGAGTTTGAATATGTTGAAGATGCTAGAAGAGAGTCAAGTATGCAACCACTAAGTTGAAGGGGCATGCAACCTTATTGCCAAATTATATCTAGATTGATGATATGAAGAAAAACAAGTTGAATATATATTATAAATGAGATTGTATGGTTTTAGAATTAAATGATAGATTTATCTACCAATTAAAATTTATTATTTTTCAAGAATTTTTAGAATTTATGATGAAGATATTTCTATATAGGATTACATCAAGGAGCTCTTTATAAACTCAATATATGTTCATTATTGATTTAATCCATTAAAGGTGTTTATGAACTCATATTGAGTCCAAAGGGTGAACTATCTAGAAATTAATTTAAAAAGTGTAGACTAATAGTAATGATAGAAGGGGAAAATAACATATCAAGTAGGGTTGTACACATAGAGAGGTTGCAACATTGAATAGTAATGCACAAAAATGAAAGGAATTAGTTCAAGAAAAGGAAAAGGAAAAGGAAAAAGAAAAGGAAAAGGAAAAGGAAAAGGAAAAGGAAAAGGAAAAGGAAAAGGAAAAGGAAAAGGAAAAGGAAAAGGAAAAGGAAAAGGAAAAGGTAGAGAAGGTCATGGAAAGAATCTTAGTAGTGCATGTTAGAAATGTGAAGTAGACAACATGGAATTTGATTGTGAGGAGAGATAAAATAATTAGGATTAACTAGAAGGAGGTTGCAAATTGCAAAAGAAAGTTATGAATTAGGTAGCAGTATGGTTTGTAACACTTGAATATTGAGAGAGGCTAATATTGTGAAAATAATTGTTTAAGCCTACTTAGGTGGATAAGAACCATCATTGAGGAAAATTTCCTTTTGCAATATGAAAATTGGGTGGAAACTATTATTGGATGATCATATATAAATGAATAAAAAATAACTTAGCATCCACTAAGATGGAAGATAAATTAAATTGGAAAATAGTATTGTATTAAAATAATTACCATGTTTCATGGTTATAGAAGGACCTTGGAAAATTACTATGAGGGAGAAATCCATAGTTATATTTTATATTGGAGGTTACACAAAAAAAATAAAAATTATGTGATGTAATTTTATGGATTCTTGTCATGTCTTTTTGATATATCAATGAACTATGATTCTCTTACTCTCCATATTTGGAGTGAGAACACTTTCACCACCAACAAAGGTAAAAATAAGTTTGACTTATAGGTAATGAAGGCTCAATAGAAAAATATAGAAGATAACGTGATGTTTGTGGTTTCCAAAAGGTTTCATAATGAAACTAAAGAGTTGTATGTTTTTTATGAATCGGTCATGAAGTTGGCACTAGTAGAGGGAAAAAAAATTATGCAAGTTAGAGGAGACAAAGTTGGAAGAATTATTAAGGGAATTTGAAAATATTACATAAATTTGATGTGAAGATTGATTTTCCTTGTAAGGCACCACATAGGATGAGTCTCTATATGAGTAAATATTTTACCAAAAAATATAACTAATAAAGAGAAGTCTAGTTGGGAAAAGTCTAAGCCCTTACACCTTACCTCCAATACTATTTCCAAATAATGAAGGAGAATAGGGGATGTATAGAAAATCAAAAATCATTTCACTACTTTTGAAAGGTCATATGATGCATCAAAAATAATATTCTTTTTCTTCAATGAATTACTCTAGTTAAATTACATGTTATAAAGTATTATCTCATATATGAGTATTAGATTGTTAAACTACTTTTGTGTACATTGTGGAAAAAATTTGGTACATAATTTATTAATAGTTTTGGATAACATCCATTAATAGATGATTAGAAAAAAATGTTAATAGTTGTATGGTTAGTCTCTTATGAAATATGGTTAGAGTTAAAATGGTGTAATAATATTCCTTATTATTACAAACTAAATTTACATTTAAAAAATTAATAAATAGGTTTATTGGAAATAATCTATTTCAAATTATTTATTAGATACCTCCAAAATTGCTAGAAATTTATTAGGAACTTATGATGGTGAGTTTACTAGTGTATATATGTAGAATTTAGACAACACATGAAGGAGGTACATGCACAAGTAAGGAAGTAATTCAAGAAGATTAAGGGAAAATATAAAGATAGTATGCATGAACACATGAGATAAAATAATTACTTAGATAGAGATTCAATTATATTTTGGGAAAATTATCCTTAATTTATTTTTATATAATTATTTATATATTTCCAAAAATATAAGGGATTGATTTCCACACTTTATAACATTATTATGTGGTGAAATATAATATTATAATAATTTTATAATAATAATAAATTATTAAAAATAGTGAATGAAATTAAAATTTTATAAATGTAATTATAGTTTTATTTATTTAAAGAAAAATAAAATTAATACTTCATTTTTATTCTTTAGAATGAGTGTACTAACTATCTTAGAATAATCTAGTGATAGGCCCTTTGATATATGACCATAATCCAAGAGGTATTAATGATAAAATTAAATTATTTTAGTCCTCTAGAAAAGAACCATCTTGCTCATGTACTCTCCACCTCTAGTTGGACACAAGTTGTGTGCCTCTTCTCCAATGGCAAGTACTTATCTATATACTAGGTCTTCCATGTATCATCTAAGTTGTCTAGTCCCCTCTTCCAAGCCGCTCATAATGGTTTAGAATTTCTTCTAATAGGTGGCTTCCAAGGTATCACACCCTCTCATAAATAAATAATTTAATTAATATTTTGAGTTTTTATTTAGCCAATAATAAAATATTTCTACACATTTTCTAAAGGTACTTATGAGTTCCTTTTACCCATCTTTTAACTTTATGTTGATTTCATATGATTTTTTATGTACATTTTTACTAAAGAGTTAAATTACAATAACTTTAATTACCCATTTTAATTCCAAATGATCATATCTGGGTAAATATTATTCTTTATTGAATTGGTGAAAAACTTCCATAAAATTTTCCACTCATAGATAAACTACTACCCTTAGTAGTATGAGGCCCATCTAAACCATAGATCACAAAAAAATTATTTAGTATACTAATATATTTATTAGGGAAAGGGGTTTTGTACACCATGCACAATAAAATTTAAATATTTTCATTTTTAAAAATAAATATTCATTTGGGTCCACTTGTAATGTTGTATTTTAATTCTAGTTAGATACTTTATGTGTTGGTTGTACAATAAAAAATAATTCAATAGTGAGAAAAATTGGTAACAAAAGTGAATATTGTGATCAATAGTTTTGTTCTCTCATTTTTGAGACACATGTATAGTTTAGACAATTAAAACTTCATAGTTTATTGTGAGTACTAATTTGTAAAATTGAGCACATGTTTAGTGGTTTGGTTGGTTTTCATTTACATTGAGCTCTCTTGTAGATTACATGTGTGAAGCATGGCATGGGATGTATGGTTGCATGGTTCTCCCTTATGTTTAGACACTTGGAGGATGCATTGGATGAGCTTGATATTTTTGAAATATTTATTGGTGTGTAGTGTAGAAAAATGTAGCCTTTCTCACACTTAAGTTGGGAATGAATACTTAATGATAAAATGGACTTAAAGGTTCCTTATTTAGGATGTTGTGAAGTGTATCCTAACAATTTCACACTAATTTAGGGATTTATTAATTGATTGGTATTATTTACACCTTAATTGTTCCTATTTTGCATCCACAAGCCTTATTAATTATGTCTTTCCATGGATAATCCTGAAAGTTATCAAATAACCAATTATAATTCAATGTTTTAGGTCATGTGTTCCAAATTTGGTGATCCAGTACTCATACACCACCTTGGGCATATGAGTCCCACCTAGGCCATGGGACCTAATTTCAAGTTTCACATCAAAAAAGATCTATCTTGGACTTTGTGCCCCAATTTTAAGTCAATGGGACTCATACACCACCTTAGGTGTATGAGTCCTAATCTAATTAGGACCTATTTTGAATTCAATTATTGGAGGGATTTTACCATCCTAGATCTAATGTTGTCTTGTATTGTTGTAATTTCAATAAATATTTCATAAACAAGTATAAATACAAGGTTATTTCACATAATTTCACCTACCAATTCAATCTAAGCTATCCTAGAACCTCATAAGCAATCAAAAGCACTTTCACAAGAGTTCACAAGAGAATTTCAAGAGAATTCAAAGGTATATTTGAAGAATATTCTTGCAGCAATTCAAGATCCATCATCATGTCAAAGGCACAAAGAATCAAGAATGTTTATGAGCTAGTGTTGTGATGTAGCATTCAAGATCCAAGTTAAGCATTGTTCCACATCTAATTCAAGATCAAGATCTAAAATTTTCAAGGACACTTCATGTTAGATTGTAGATTTACATTTCAAGACATCATTCAAGGTATCATTGTTCATGTTTCATGCTCATGTTTCATTGTTTCATCATAAGGCTTAATTACTTAAATGGGGTTTGACCAAGGAAATCCCCTATTCCCTAACAATCAAAAAGTTTCTCTCTCTCTCTCTCTCTACATTTTTTATTTCAAATCTAGGTGTTTTAGAGAGTGAAGACCCCTTGAAGACTAAATTGCAAGATTGAAGAAAGTTGTCAAGTTGTCACAAGGTTGTCATCTTCACTGAAAGTCACCTACAAGCTAGAATTCAAGGTTTTAGACTCAGAGATTTGATAGGTGAGAAGCTACAGGAGATCACCAGAGAATACCAAAATTTTAGCCAAACCATAATATTAGGACTAAATCACCACCTTGGGCATATGATTCCTAGTACTCCCTTTCTCCAAATTTCATGAGATCCAAATTAGTCCCTAAGAGATTCCAATTTCTGCATAGAAAACCTAGTCTAGGACTAAATTTTCCAAACTGGTGTATGAGTCCTAGTGAGCATTAAAAGTCACAATTTTAGGCTTTCAGAGCTTTTTTTGATCACATATTTCTTCCAAGTACCCCTCTTCTCATTATCAATTTGTTATTTTGTATTTCTGTTTCATACTCTATGTCATATAGTTAGGTTTTCACATTCTATTCATCTCTTTCTTTCCAATCCTTTGCTTGGTGGTGAACCCCCTTTTAGTCTTTAATTGCACCCCTAGGACACCTTATTATAGATCTCTTTCCCTCATTTCCATCCCTAGATTGAGATCTCTAAGGTTTCTTGGAATGAAACTTTAGGTCTTATTTAATGTAAAACTTGAAATCAGGTCCCAAGTCCTAGGTGGGACTCATATGCCCAAGGTGGCATATGAGTCCCATATCCCTAGATCTGGAGCACATGACCCAAAACATTGAATTATGATTGGTTATAACTTTGTTCAACTTAGATATTACTTTCCATCAAGATGAGTTACCCTTGTTGGAAGTGCAAAAATAAAATGATGCTTTCATGATAATAGCTATCTATGGGGGTTGGGAATAAAAATAACCCTTGTTTATAATGCCTCCACCCTTAATGTGTGTACTGTGATCCTTCTGGATATACTTGGTGTGGATAAATAAAAGATTCAACCAACCTCATTATCTATTCATCATTTTGATAACTTGGGAAAATGACAAATTGGAGTTCATTAGATTTTTCATCATTCTTTCAAAGAGAGAACAAAATCTCACAATCTAAAGAGTCTTGTGTAAGTATGAAACCTTGTACTAAGCAATAGATATCTTTGTCACAAAATAAAGGAACATCTTCTACTAATAAGGAAAGTATCTTTCCGAGACTCCTCCAACAACATGAAAGAAATTTTACTACAAGAATTCATTTTTTGCATATCATAGAGTTCATGGTCATTGTACTAATTAATGTAATGCTTTGAGTAATCAAATTCAACATCTTAAGGAATGTGGTGCTCTTCCTTATGTTGAGGCACCTAATTCCTCAAATTGATACTAATTTTAATAATTCTCATCAATCATCTTGGCTCATCCTTGTCCTACACTATGTGGGGGCAAGGGGTTAGGTAGCCTTGTCTTCATATGTCACTTGTCGGTTGTCTCTTTTGGCTACTTTCCCACCTTCCATGTATATATAAGAGCAAGCTTCAGAAGTGGATGACATGACATAAGTTAGCTTGCATGTGACATGCTTTCTTCCTAGGTTCAACATTGTATTTTTGGGGGGCAACCCTTCCTATTTCATGGTGTAACTTTATTTTAGAAACATATGACTTGGCATAGGGCTTTCAAAAATAAACTATCATGTCTTTTTAGCATTTATCATTGGCTACTTTAAAGTAGATTGTAACTCACAAAAATGGTGTTAGCAACCACTTTAAAGTGGGGGAATACATCGACACTCATGTTTCACTATGTGATTTTATTTCTTCTTGTGATGCATCCTTTTCTTGGTGTTGTCATCGGGCTTGATTTCCTCAAAGAGAATGATATTTATTTGAGTTTTCCTCTCTTGGAGACATTAGGAATGTTGTTCCCTAACAAGAGACCTTACATGAACTAAGAATAATCCCTTTGAATGTACCTTACACTATTTTGCATTTACAATGACTGTTATATGGTCACCTTGCATAACACACTTTTCTTGTGCTATGCCCTTAATATTAGTGTACATTGGGTCATGAATAGTCCGCTTGTGGCTATCTTAACTCTCTATTAAGTCATATTATCATTAGTATATTGTTATTTAGTTGTTTAGGTCGGCCTAAGTCTTATATAGGTGTGTCGAAGTCGGCCTAGGTGATATCCTTGGCATAAATAGGTATATATAGGAGGTTGTGAGTCTTATTTCATCATCAAGTGTGAAGTGTGTTCTCATTAGAGATATTTGGAGGTTTTCCCCCTCGAAGTGGCTTGTTATTCTAGTTATTATCAAGTATTTGCAGAATATTTCATATCATATTCTTCTATTGTGCAAGTTATTTCATAACAAGTGGTATCAGAGCATGATCTTGGCACCATAGAGGCAAGGTTTTTCTCAATTTTGGAGGCGATTTTGGGAAGAGCATATCTTTCAGATTTTGGTGATTTTTTTCTGATTTTAAAGGGTTTTTGAAGAACATATTGAAGAAGCTACAGTCCAGATTTTAGAACAATTGGAGTAGAATTAAGTGAATTATTGTTGAATTAGGGTTTCTACACTATTTTTTTGGAATCTACATATCTCACACATATTGTTGAATTGGAGTCTAATTTTTATTGGGTTTTTGAAGACATACTTAAGGAGATTACTGTAAAAATTTGAGAGAATTTATGTTTCATTTGTGTGATTTATTTTAATATTAGTGGTTTTCATCATGACAGGGCCTGCAACAAGGGGTAAAAAGAATGTTGTCACTCCGGGGAAGACTCCTAATAAGGATGGTGAAAAAATTGAGGATATTAATCATAATGAAGAAATAAATAAGGTCAAGGAAGAAATTTCCTCAATTAATATGGATATGTGTGACCGAAGAGGAGATATGTCAGACATACGAAACATGTTGAGGGCCTTTATGAATAAACCAAGAAAGGAGGTCTTAAGCAGCCAAGAACCAAAAGAAGAAACAAATGAAGAAGAAGAAGAAGAAGAAGAAGAAGAAGAAAAAGAATCAAAAGAAGAAGAAGAAGAAGAAGAAGAAGAAACAAATGAAGAAGAGGAAGAAGAAGAAGAAGAAGAAGCGAAAGAAGAAGAAGAAGAAGAAGAAGCGAAAGAAGAAGAAGAAGAAGAGGAAGAAGAAGAAGAAGAAGAGGCATATGCAGAAGTTGAAGAAGCAACAATAGAAGAAGAAGAAGCAAAAGACCAACCAGAAGAAGAAGAAGCAGAAGAAGGCAATGAAGAAGGAGTGAAAAAAGAAGTTCCTAATCAAGCTGTTCAACCAATGCAAGGGTACCATATATTATTCCTCACCTCTTCCTCTATGACACATCAAAAGGTTCAGGTAAAGGAAGAACACATTCATCGCCATCAAGAACTTGATGTAAAGAGAAGACACATCTTGGAGCTGAAGTTAATTTTCCAGACATGCATGAAGAAGCTGGTGACATCAACAATTCCAAGTTGCCTCATTACAAGGAAATATTTTCTAATTGAAGATGCTACATGGGAGGATGAGGAGTTCATTCAAAGGAATCCAAACTTGATTAGCATTGAGGACAATGCTTCTTTGAAGAAGGGGGGCATGCTATGCCCTTAATATTAGTGTACATTGGGTCATGAATAGTCCGCTTGTGGCTATCTTAACTCTCTATTAAGTCATATTATCATTAGTATATTGTTATTTAGTTGTTTAGGTCATCCTAAGTCTTATATAGGTGTGTCGAAGTTGGCCTAGGTGATATCCTTGGCATAAATAGGTATATATAGGAGGTTGTGAGTCTTATTCCATCATCAAGTGTGAAGTGTGTTCTCATTAGAGATATTTGGAGGTTGCCCCCTCGAAGTGGCTTGTTATTCTCAATTATTATCAAGTATTTGCAACATATTTCATATCATATTCTTCTATTGTGCAAGTTATTTCATAACATCTTGCATGTGGTGCTATCTTGTTTGATCATTGGTGTCAACCATAAAATGCTTTATTTACCTCATGGATCTTGAAGTTCATGTTGTGTAGCACCTTATCAAAGTTATCAAGAGGTATAGCTTTGATATGGTGGTACACATGGGATTTGAACTTAGGCGTGACTTTCCCATAGCCACTTGCTTGTGTATGTGAGTGCATATCAGCCACGTGTGTATATGCCTCACCTCTCTGGGGGCTCACCTATTGGATGGGTCAAGGTTCTACTATCCCTTGTGGGAATGCATTTTAAACAAACAAGCTTAGATCTAATCCACATCACATTGGACAAATAGTCAAGACTTTATTCACCTCTTTTTATTTAGTTTTTTTATTTTCTCTTTTCATTAGGTCTTTAACATTGTATGTTTGTGTATCTTGATGCGGCATATCATACACCTTGTGTGTGTCCCTCTATGATTATGTTGGTTTCATGTAGGATCTTGGATCCATGGGGCTTGGCCACCTCCTTGATCTTTGATATCCTATACCATCCACATTGGTACACTTGAAACCCTCTTTAATGTCTACTTTAGTTTGAGTTTGAAGCAAGCATCTCACTAAAGTGGGGGCTAAATGTAGTGTAGAAAAAAGTAGCCCTTTTTCACACTTAATTTGGGAATGAATAATTAATGATAAAATGGACTTAAAGGTGCCTTATTTAGGGTCTTGTAGAGTGTATCCTAACATTTTCACACTAATCTAGGGTTTTATTAATTGATTTCACTTATGTATACCTTAACTAGTCCTATTTTGCATCCACAAGCCTTATTAATTGCATCTTTCCATGGATAATCCCAAAAATTATCAAATAACCAATTATAATTCAATGTTTTGGGTCATGTGTTTCATATATAATGATCTATGACTCATACACCACCTTGGGCATATGAGTCCCACATAGGTCTTGGGACCTGATTTCAAGTTTCACATTAAAAAGGACCTGTCTTGGAGTTTGTGCCCTAGTTTTCAACCACTGGGACTTGTATGCCACCTTGGGCATATGAGTCCCACTCTAGTTAAGACCTATTTTGAATTCAATTCTTGGTGGAATTTTATCTTCCTAGATCTAATGTTGGATTTTAATGTTGTAATTTTGAGAAATTTAGCATGAACAAGTATAAATACAAGGTTATTTCACATCATTTTACGTAGCAATTCAATCTAAGCTATCCTAGAACCTCATAAGAAATCAAGAGAACTTTCAAAAGAGTTCACAAGAGCATTCAAAAGTATATTTGAAGAAGATTCATACAAAAATTCAAGATCCATCATCATATCAAAGGCATAAAGCATCAAGAATGTTGTTGAGCTAGTGTTGTGATGTCACATTCAAGATCCAAGTTAAGCATTGTTCCACATCTAATTCAAGATAAAGATCTACATTCTTCATGGCCACGTCATGTTAGATTGCATATTTGCATTTCAAGAGATCATTCAAGGTATCATTGTTCATGTTTCATTATTTCATCATAAGGTTTAATTACCTTCAAATGGGGTTTGACCAAGGCAAACCCCTATTTCCTAACAATAAATTATTTTTTCTCTCTCTACATGTGTGATTGTAGATCTAGATGTTTTAGAGTTTGAGGATCTTTAAAGACTAATTTGAAGAAAGTTGTCAAATTTGTCATCTACATTGCAAGATCACATAAAATCATCTATAGGTTGCATTTCAGTGTTTCAAACTTGGAGATTTTATAGAAGATAAGCTATAGGAGAATATTAGAGGATATGAGAGTTTTAGATCAACCACTTGTGGCATATGAGTCCTAGTATACTAGATTTCAAACATTTTCTATAGATCCTAGTTTAGTAATTCCAAATTTCAATTCTGACCTGAAACCCTAAACTAGGACTAAATTTCCCCTACTATCGTATGAGTCCTAGTGTGCTTTTAAATTAATATTTTAAAGATTTTAGAACTTTCTCTGAGCTTCTTTATATTTCTTGGTTCTCCTATGTCCTTTCTTAGTCTGTTATTTTTATTTTCATTTTCTTATCTTGAGTTGCGTAGTTAGGTTTTGCATGTAATTTACATTTCTTGTATTTCCAAGCCCTTACTTGGTGGTGAACCCCCTTTTATTATTTAATCACACCACTCTGACACCTTATTGAAGATCTCTTTCCCTCATTTCCAACACTAGATTGAGATCTTTAAGGTCTCCTTGAATGAAACTTGAAGGAAATTGGTGGAGGAACCTTAATCACCCTTTCATTCTAGCTCCCGAAACATAGAGTGACAATTTTCTTTGTTTCACTCTATAATTATTCTTCATCTTGTGTTTTATTTTTCCTAAGATGCTTAAGTATTCATGTGTATGCAAATTTTTTTATGTTTTCATATTATAAATGTAAATCTCAAAAAATAGATGAAATATTGAATTATTCATAAATGTAAGAGATTTGAATTTACTAATGTAATATTAGAGATATTTGAGGTTTTTTTTACCAAGAATTTCAAGTCTATAATTGATTAAATGGGTCAAGAACATCTTAAAATAGAACATTTGAGATTAAAAATAAATGATGAAAAAATTTGTAGAGTATATGGTACCAAGAGGACAAGTTTTAAGAATCAATTTGTCTTTTTCTTGATGTAAAATTTTCATCAATATGTTTTATACTATATGTAGAACTATGTCAATTCCCAAAATCATTCCTAAAATTATTGAATCGAAATTCATTATTGAGCCCTTTTTCAAGGGGCCATTAGGGTTGAACCTACTAAAAATAAAAGAAATAATTATTTTTAAACCCTCCATCTAAGGGATTATTTGAAGATCATTTTGAAAGTGCTTCTTAAAATAACTCAAGGAGATCAAGTGAATGTTGTGTGGTCACTAATCAAAAAGTAAAATTTATCACAAAAACCTGAAGGAAAATATAGGAGGGTACTAAGAATGAGGCCTATGGTTTGGCCACCATTCTAGCAATCTAAATAACATATGTGAATGTAGTATGTCATCTCCCATTTATAGAAAAAATAATTAGGTAAATATTACTAGTCCATTTCTATTTTCCTATGGTGTAGTATTTTAGTTAGGGAAACATTACATATAATATTTCAATTGTTTTCCATAATTTTAGGAGCTAATATTTTTAGTGAAAAATAATTAAATATTCAATATTAGCATTCACTTTCTCAAGAGGGGTGCAGATTATGGATAAGATATTTTTGTAACATACATAAGTTATTTTTAGAATATTATGATAGGTATGAGAGGAATCTATGGAAACATCTATGTAAGCTGTTATTACAACATGATTGTTGAAAGTAATGGCTATTTTGGAATGCAAGGTGGTGTGTGAATTCAAATATAATTTTATTTATTATTTTCACAAAAAATGAGGTATTTGGATTCGGTTCTCTATATACTATTAGGTTTTAAACATTTTGGGCATCTCATATTATTATACAACAATTCTACAAAAAATTATCTAGACACTTGTGTTCATACAAAAAGCCTCTTTGGATGAGAACCCATTGGAAAGAGAATCAAAGGATGAAACCTCTTTGGTTAGAAGATAAATTTAACTCATGGATTACATTATATCTTCAATTTTTGTAGAATAGTTTCATTTCAGTGTTTGGTTATTTGGTTGTAGGTTGTAGCTGAAGAAGTGTGTAGTTTTCATTGCAGTTTGGATTACATTTTTATTGGATTGTGTGATGTTTCAGAAGATAAGTTTTGATGTTATGATTTTTTATTATATAAGCCTACATTAATTTTATAGGTTATGGTTTTTCATTTCGAGTTTGAGGTTTTTTCAGTGTTGTGAGTGTTTTCTTTCAACAATATGATTTTTGGGGGTTTTAGGAGTGATCATCTCAAGTTATCTTTTCTATTTGTTAGTTCTCAAAAATGCTAGTTGAGAAACCACAAGAGCTTTCCAAGCTCTTGGTATTTTTTAGGCTAATGTACAAGGCCAAATGATGAATTTGAACCTTCTTCTCTCTAAGCTCTGCTAGACCTAGGTGGGTATACCTATGTAAATGGAGCAGACTTAAATCAGGTGTTTCCTACTTAAGCAATCTATCCACAATGGAAATTGGAAGTGGAGAGATGCATACCTATTTGGTATAAATTGCATAAGCAATATCAAGATGGAGTTTATAAATATGTTCACTTAATAGATGCAAAGTTTTGGAAATAAATGTGATAAAACTAAATGATGAAATGGATAAGACTAGTGACTTTTTGGGTATATAGATTCAAATGAAGATCTAAAATGTGTGACTTACACTTGCCAGTAACTCAAATTGTTTGCCATATTAATATTGGTTCATAACTTGTATAAACATGTACACAAATGATTGACAAACTCTACTTATGGATCCAACTGACACAACCAGGTTACTTATAATTTATCAAAAGAACTTAATCTTTTCTTGAAAGAACTTATTGAATAAATTATGCAAGAACATAGATAACACTAGATTGGAGACAGATTGACAACCTAACTATATGGCTCTTCGTATTTATCCAATTAACACTTCTAGATTACTATATTGACTAGAAGGATGTTTAATTCCTCTAGGGAAACCAATTAATCATATCACACAAGTACAACAAATTTTCATTGATAAATTGAACATATACTTGATATATCAATTTAAATAACAAGGAAGCATTAAAATAGAGACAACCAAATAATTCAATAATTCCAAAAAATAGTTGATACCGAGATTAGGCCACAAAATTAGATATATTTCATTGACTTATTCAAAATTTATACATTCATTATGGTCTCTTGAAATGTAAGCATTATATATCCCTATTTGCATGTTCCTTTTCATATATCTACTCTAATGATCTCTTTTGGTCTTGGTCTCTCTTATACGAGAGGCAACAAGCTTTAGACCAAAGGATATGTCTTTTGATAAAAAAATATAATTTGAAATTAAACATAACTAAAGGAATTTAACAATAAAAAAGTGTATTAATCCATTAATCTCTGAGTAAAATCTTGTGGTCACCTAAACCCTATTCAAATATTTTACTGTCTGATATTTCCTCCTTGTGATGCTCATAGTCAATCTTCATCAGAGCCCAAATATTTCTCTTGCCACTTATTAATTTTCAGATCACTTATCCATTTGAATTATTGTGCATATGTGAAGTTTGTAAGATGAATTTTCCATCTATTATCTTGGAGATTTCTAACATCCTCCATGAACTTTGTGTATCCATTGTCCAGTATGACAATCTCATCAAGTAAAGTATGAAATTTGTTGAGATTAATCTCCCCATCATCAAGTACATGTGTCAAGAATTTAGGAATCATTTGATCAAATTCCTCTCTCCATTCATCTGTTCCTTTTCACTAATTATCATCTTTGAAGATTGAAGGGATGAAGATGTATTTAATAGAATCAAATGTAATCCTCCTATTCTCCACTTTCTTCCTCATATCCACCAAATACTTATACTCCTCAATTACACCCTTTACAATTTCTTGTGTACGTTTAAGTCTTGGTGGGACATCTAGATCCCTTTTTTTATCTTTTCATAGGGTAGTCAATATGTGATAAGTTGATTGCCACCAATTTTGGAGCTCTTCAAGGATAGGGGAGTTAGCATCTATTTGCTCCAAAGCTTTAGTCAAATTGCTAAATATTTCATGTAATCCACCAATCTTCTCCTTGAATATTCTAATTATATGCTCCAATATCTTCCTTAGAATCTCCATGATATGCTGCTTGACATCCTCCATGTTATGTTTCTCCAGTTTAGCAATTTCATCTTTCAATTATTATATTTGTGGATCATATGCCTGGACAAGTGGGTGATAGACAATTAACTCATCCCCTCTTACTATGGTGGTTTGCTACAACTATTGTTTTAGCTTCACATTCTCAATAAACAATTTGTTCACCTCATCATTTGAAAATTTTAATCTCTTCTCATATTCATTAATCTTCTTTTCCATATTTTCTACCACATCTTTAGTGAACATTAAAGAATGCATGGTTATAGTTGTAGCCTATTTGGGCGTGTTGTATTTCATTGTTCTCACCATAGCTCACCCCCTCATTTCCTGCACTACATCCAAGAGTCAAGGCTTCCTTGTGTTTTTCTATTTTTTCATAGAGCAAGTGTTTGGGTAGTTGTATTATACCCTGTTCCTGAGACATATTCCTCTAAATCAAATTTCAAGATTTTCTACTAACATTGGATCATCCTATGCTCTGATCTAATCTAGAAGAAACACTTATGATAGCTCCATTCCTAGTATAATCAGCATATCACTTTTCACTACTAGTTCTCTTGCCTTCTGAGGGGTGTCATTGATGCTATCAACATTTAATTCTGCAAATGTCTGAGCCTGGATCTCAACCTACTTTGATTCATCAACTCCTATAATACTAATTTTTAATATTTCACCAAGTTGTTTTATCTTCATCTTAATCTAGAAGTCTTTAAATTCATTGGTATGGATAAAACCATCATCTTCCATAAACCTTAGAGAAGCCACTACCCTCTCATCCTCATGATTTTAGGATTGTGAGGCTCTTGACTTCTTTGTTGTTCTGCTACCTCCTTCATTTCAGTCAGAGCTATGACTACTTCTTCTTCTTCTTCTTCATCACTTGAGCCATAATCAACCAATGACTCAGTCTTCTATCTCTTGGCCTATGTTTCATGAGTAGGAGATGGAGGAAATGGATGTGCAAATGATGGAGGTGGTTTCTGCAATGTGGAAGCTTCATGTGGTGGTTGGTGAGGTGTGGGAAGTGGAATCAACTCCTCATCTTGGCACATTTTATATAATTCATCAAATTTATCAAGGATCATTTGAATCCTTTTCAAGAGGTTAGGTTCCTTAGCAAAACAACCCTTTGAAGCTTCTATCCTTCTCTTTCTTCTGATTTTCCCACTTCATCATTATTATCCACCTTTTCCTTGTCTACAATACATTAGTAAAATACACCAAATTTCTAATGACATTGTCCTCAGGATCAAATTCATGAGATATGGCCCTCTTTGGTTGCAAGGTCCTTCTGATCATATTAATATGACCCTCTAGGTCACACACTCTCTCCTTTCTAGACTTGATGGGATAATTAACCCTCATGAAACTCTGCAATTCTTCTAACATATCAGATGCAATAGCCAATTCTTCAAATGCTATCAAATCAGGTAAGAATGTCCCTTTCCTCTGATTCCTCATCAAATCATGTTCCATCCAGACCATCTACCACATGAATTCTAGAAAGCATACTCTTGCAGGTATAAATTTGGGCAAGATATGTGGTGCTTGATTGTAGTTGTATACTCTGATAATAGTGTGTTGTGGTTAAAGAACCAATCAGCATAATTATGATTATAGCCAATTTCTGGCTTATACTGTACATGTCTCATTATATTCATCAATGACTCAGGTAACCTTGGTGTTGGGTAACCAATGGAAACTATCAATCTAACAACAAAGTCATCTTGAAACACAACAAAATCACATTTTGTACATCTGCTATCCTAGATGTAACACCAGTTCTGTAGAGGGAGTCTTACTCCATTCTCTTGTGTATACAACTTCATCCTCCTAGTCCATTTCATTTCATTCTAGTACAATATTAAATGACACAGTGAAGAATACTTCCTAAAGGAAATGGGAGCCTTAGCCTCTTTGACCTATAACAAACCGTCATGTATTTTCTCCTCAATTAAAGATGCAAAATAAAATTCTACATTTGACTCAAGATGTTAAATTATCATAGCCATTCTCATCAACCCCACTGACATATTTTCCTTTGCATCTATCCCCAATACTTGAGACAATGCATGATAAGTTTTTTTGAAATAAATCTAAAAATATGAAACTAGGAAAGGCTCAATTTTAGAGGAAGGGATGTAGAGTATTATGTTATTATCACCCCTTTTCATATGTAGGGGGAGATCATCACTTTTGTATGTTCTCCTTAGCCTTTTGTACTCCTACTCCAATTTCACTAGATTTACCTCTATTATTGCTTGTTTATTCAAGTTAAAACACTCGATAATAACATCCCTCGAGACATCAACTAAACACCCATCATTTGGAAGCCTCAAAATTTTGGTTGGGGCATGACAACTAAGGGCAAGGGATTTAATTAGATCAATATCAATAAAAATATCAGGAACAATTAGTTTAGCTAAATCAAGAGTCCATGGGTTTGATGTTGAAACCTTATCATTCTTATTTCGATAGAAATACCAATAGAGGTTCCAACTTGATTGAGTAACAATAGGGTCTCTATATCCCTGAGCCAAATCTCTAAAAACCTTCTTGGATCCTTTGTCAACTGAACCAAGTAATAAAGAAAGCAATGGGGACTACAAGGAGGGTTTACTAGTTTTGGCTTCATCCTTTTTAACTCATGCTTCAACCTTCTTTGGTGCCATTTTATAAAATTCACAGAGGGTGACGAGGAAAACATACCCAGTGATATAATTCACCTTCAATGACTCCTTTATGTCTACACTCTGAGCTCATCCACAACTTAGTTTTAGTTATTTTGAAGAATTCTCAACTTACTTCATGTATTTTAATAGCAAGATACATTTAATCCTGAATCGTAAATTCACACAATTCAAATCTTTGTATCAAGCTCAATTTTATAGTTTGACATTGACTGATGTGATTGGTATGCTTAAAATGATCCAACAAATGATTTACCATGCTACCTCATGTTACTTTTCATTCCCCTGTGGTACTGCAGTGTCTCCTTGGTACACATATTCAATATACCACTCTACCATGGGTCACCTTTTTCTCTCCTATGGTAGCACGATGTCCTTTTATTACTACTCTTTAGTGTACCACTCTATTGTGGGCTATGTCTTGACCCCTCAAGGTATAGCGATATAGGGTGAAGGTGACAAAATATAATAGGGGCTCCTTTGACCGTCATACTGTGAGATACTTTGTAATGAGTTGTGGTAGAGAGTTATGATGTGAGGGTTATGTGGGGTGGCTAATGCAGTAGTGGTATAGCGATAAAGGGAAAAATTGACCTTATGGATAGCGGTAGTGTGACTTTCTATGAAATTGATATTAGGAATTTTGGATTTTAATTTATAAATCCCTTAGAGTTTTTGTGAAAATTCTGGTTCTAATAGTGGCTGCAGTTGGGGATGAGTGAATTACAAATCACTGCAAGAATCCAAAATATCTCTAGGTGTAGACCAAGTTTTCAGAGGATATGAAAATGAGAATATGGTGAGGATGGAATGAAAGTAGATATGTAGGCGAAAAATGATGGAGACAAAAATGATCCTACACTACTGTACATGGAAAGAAACTTTGTTTTTAATGAGGGAATTCTAGGATTGTCCATGTACTAGCAAGTCCTAGTCCCTTCTTAATTTCCTAAACTATTGTGCATGTAAAGAGATTATTTTAAGAGGTTTGTTAAGAATTTTCCATGCACTGGAAATCCTTATTCCTCTAGTATTCTTCAAGAAAATAAGTGCTTTAGAAATTTTCCATGTACTAGAAATTCTTGCTCCTTGCCTGACATGTTTTGCAAATAATAAGAGTCCTCCCCTCCTTTTCCAATGATAACAAAGGGACCTAACCACAAGACTTAAAATTTCCCATGCTTTCCCTTGTCCTGACATCTAGCATTCCACATTAGTACCAAATCATTCACCTCGAATTTTCTATCATTGGCTCTCTTATCAAAAAGATATTTCATCTATGATTGCAACTTCACATTTTTCTTTTGAGCCATTCTCCTTATTTCATCAAGTTCTACAAGCTACTCCACCCTTTCCTCCATTAGTTTTGGAATATCTAAATCTTCTTGAAGGATGAAATTATAAACTGGTAAAAGGTTTTGCAATGGAATCCTAGCTTGTGTCCCATACAACAGTTCAAATTGAGACTTTCCAATTGCCTTATTTATAGTAATCCTAACTACCCACACAACCACTCTCAACTTTGAATCCCATGCCTTCTTATTTCCATCTAGTATCTTTCTTATTATTTTCAAAATATTTTTATTACTAGATTCTTCTTGACCATTTGCTTGTGGGTGGTAAGGGGTAGAATAAGAAGCAGTAATACCATATGTGTTGCTGAAATTTTTAAATTCATCATCTGGACCTAAAAAAAATCCCATTATCTATGATCAATCTTACCGGTGTACCAAATCTAGTTATGATATTGTCCATTAGGACATTTATTACCACCTTGCTTGTTGCATGTTTAGTTGGGATTCCCTCCACCCATTTAGTGAAATAATCGATTGCTACTAATATCTACTTATATCCACTTGAATTTTCCTATAATTTTCCAATAAAATCAATTCCCCATTGGTAGAAAGGGGCTTCTACTTGTAAAGGTCTAAGTGATAGGGCTCCTTGACATTTCATCTTTCTTGAGAATTTATGGAAATCTTCACACCTCCTTACATATGAAAAAGAATCATTGAAAACCTTAGGCCAGTAATAGCCTACCCTGAGAATAATATGTGTAGTCATTTTGGAAGAATAATGACATCCACACACTGAATGCATCTCCCTCAAGACATGTTCTACCTGTGATTCATCTAGACACAATAATAGCACTCCATCCCTATTTTTCCAAAACAAATCCCCTTCTATGAATACATACTTGGATGCCTGCAACTTTAGAGTTCTCAGATTATCATTCAGTCCTTTAGGGCATTTCATGTGTCTAAGATAATACACTATGTTTTTGTACCAAGGAGTATGTTTAATTCTTGCAATTACACCCTCCTCATTTTCTACATTGAAGATTTGGTTAGCTTCAATGTGTGCTTCTGCCATTAGTTTGGCTAGACCCTGCCCCATCACTAACTTGGTAATCTGAATTTCCATATTAATTTCTTGGATCTTATTGATCCATCTACATCTCTTCCCTATCACCTCTGTCTGAACCAAGATGTCTTTCATAGTGGTATGTGCAAGATCATGATGGGCCAAAAAGTGGCGATATGATGGGTATGTGGCTGACGACTTTCTTTTTACCAAAAATTGATGAAACAAAAAGGGTTTTTAAAGGATATTTTCAGCTTTCCACCAATATAAATTATGTTTTATCTTGAATTTAATAAATAATTATTATTCATTTTCTATTTGAATTATGACTAAAGTCCTGATTGATAGGTTGATTGAAAAAAATCTATAGCTTTCAAACAGTATCATATTTTTTGAATTTGAAACATGTGTCACATTCTATGTTTCACATACTATAGGATTAAAAAAAATGAATTTCATGAAGTTTTGACCAAGATAAGGTGGTCAGAAATACAAGTTTTTATATATTTTTTAAGTTGTAATAAAAAAGTCATAATTAATTATTTACGTGGAAAAAAATTACAAAAAAATATGCATCACATCAGGACATGAGTCCTCTACTTATATCCAAAATATTATAAAAAAATATTATCATTTTATTGTGGTTCGGGTGGTTAGACAGACACCTACTTCTTATTTTTTCCTAAAATTTAAGTACTATTGCATTGAAATTTCAAATTTTCACCAAATAGATTTTAAAAATAAAAATAAACCTAGTAGTTTAGAAACTACATTCAATTTGCTATGGATTCTATTCTTAGATATTTTTGAAATAATATAGATAACCTATTCAAATTTTTATGTCAAGTTACCTAACTCTAATTTTCCTAAATTTTTTGCCACTTAAGGGCCTATTTTTTCCATGATGATCTTGCACATACCCATAGCTACATGTAGTACATATGCAATCACTTTGGCTCCAACCAAATATGGTCTGAAAGCTTTTTTTGCTTTGACCAATACATAATCTTGTTTCTCCATAATATTTTACTTCAACTCTTACCCCTGTAGTGATTTGCTAAAGAAGGATATAGGTTTCTCATAACCTTCATCATTCTTTTGTAACGTAACAATTGCTATAGTGTGGAATGCGGAAAATAAAAATATTTTGAAGGGTTTAGAAAAATCAAGGGACTTTAGAATAGGGGCTTCTTTGATGGTTTTCTTGATATATACAAAGGCTTCTAGGGCTTTTACAATCCAATCTAACTTTTCTCCCTTCTTTAACATTTTGGATATAGGTTTAATGATTTCAGCAAAATTTGACACAAACCTCTGAACAAAGTTAATTTTTCCAAAAAATGATTGAATGGCTTTGACAGTTTCAGGAATGGGGATTTTGTCTATGGCTTCTACTCTTTCAGGGTCTATTCTAATTCCTTCTTTTGATACAATATACCCCAAAAGCTTACCCTTTATGACAACAAAATGATTTTTTTTAGGATTGAGACTAATGCCATATTCCAAAGCCCTGATGAATATTTTATCCAAGTGTTCCACATGGTCTTCTATGCTTTTGGAATAAGTAGTGAGATCAACCTCATACACTACCATTATAGAATTAATCAAATCCACAAATGCCACATCCATGGCCCTTTGGAAAGTTTCCCCTGTATTTGTGAGATCGAATGGCATCCTCACATAAACATATGTCCCCCATGCCATAGTAAAAGTTGTCTTGTATTGCTTAGACTCTTTAACTTTGACTTGATTATACCTAAAAAATCCATCCATCATTGATAACACTCACATCCTGTTACTCTGTGCAATATGGATTCCATATTCGAGAGAGGGTAATTATCTTTAAGGGAGGCAACATTTAAATTTCTGAAGTCTACACATAGTCTAATATCCCTATTTTTCTTTCTTACTAGAACCAAGTTTGAGACCCATGTTGAATGTCTAATGGGCTTGATAATACCTCCATCTTTGAGTTTTTCCAGCTCCTCTTGCTTTTTAGGCTCCAAATTTGGGTTGATGGGTCTTTTCTTTTTCCTGAATGATTTTGTATCTAATTTTAATGGAATCTCATGTTGGAATAAATCCTCTCTATATGCTTTGAGACCATGCAAAAACATTCTTGTACTTTCTTAGTAGTGGAATTAGCATTCTTCAAATTGTTGGACTTATTTTCTTTCCAATATATACCTTTTTATGTGCCAATTCTGTCCCCAGATTGACTTCTTTGACATCTTCTATCTTAACTGGTGTTTGCTTCATGAGAGCACAATCATTTCCATCAAAAACTCTTTCTAGTTCCACCAATCCCTTAGGAAGTTTGTTGGTTTTAATCTGCAGAACTTCTTTTCCAAACATAATCTATTTCCCATCTATTTCTTCTACAAAAGCATTAAATTCAATCTCCTAAGCTTCATACTAGTCTATACAATGGAGAAATTTTATGAGATCAGTGTCATCATCAAAAAAATTCCAATTATAGATATTATCAGGGATAGCATGCCTTGTTTTGAATTCAACCTGAGATACTTTGGCCAAAGTGATATCATCTCACTTTAGGGCTATATTGGCTAGGAAATTTGCCATCAAATTTTTGGATTTGTCTATCCATTCAATTGAAAAAGTATCAAATAGTTCAATTGTATCCCACACAACATTTCTATATTGTTTCAACCTTTTGTTCTTTGTAGCATATTTTGACCTAACTTGTGAAATGATTAACTTAGAGTCTCCACAAACAGTTAGCAGTTTGATCTTGTGTTTGAGATCCATATTAAAACCAATTAGTTGGGCTTCATATTCTACTACATTGTTTGTACACTCAAATTTTAGTAAGAATGAATATTTGAAAGTGATACCCTCAGGTGAAATAAAAACTACCCTAGCTCAATTTCCTTCCTAACTACATGCTTGATCAAAGTATATTTTCCATACATTGTGTTGATCCTTAGAAAACATGCTTGTTAATTGGACCAATATTTACTAATTCAGGCTAGGAAGGCTCTATCCTAAAACTCCCTAAATCCACATCACAAAAGAAATCTAGCTATTCTTGAGGAACATAATCCACAATCTGATTCATCCTTGGCTCCCTATATAGCTTGACCTCTTCTCCATTTATTGCTATTGTAGCATAGGACAAATTAAATTGTACATTTTCTCCAATTGTTGCAGTCCATTGCCTCAACAAGAGCATCCCAAAATGAGGAGGTGTATCAATCACAATTATTTCTATATTATAAGTTGCTTGTGGGTAAGAAACCAATTTTACTTCCACATCTTTCATGACTCCCACCACTAGGACATGCCTACTATCCTTACCATAGCACTTACCACCACTGGTATCCACCCACATGTTGAGTTGTTTCATAACCCCTACTGCCATGATGTTGATAGCAGCACCTAAATCTATCATACAATTTCTTACCAACTTGTTATTTATAATTAATGTAGTAAAGAATGGATCAACTTGTGGATGATTTATTAATGCATCACCTAGACAAACCTTTGGAACATTTACCTTTTCCTGCTTATTACTGATCTTAGTGGTCCCCTTGTCCTCAGAGTTTTTGTTTTTATCATTCCCACTAGATATTAACTAAATAGCACTATCCCTATACTCTTTTATTTTCATCATTTCAAGTAATGCAACAAACATCTTTACCTAGGATAAAGCTTGTGTGAAATCAAAAGAGGCACCTTCTATTTTGATCATCTTCTTTTGCTCCAATGATTCTCCTTTGTTATCATATTTTTCTTTTTCTTTTTTTGATTAAATTTTTTCTTGTCTTTATGCAATTATTTGTTTTCTTCCTTATGAACATTCTTTTGTTCATTCTTATTAGGCTGCTTATTTCTTGTCCTTTTTGAAGCTCCCTCTATTGCTCCTTTATCAAATATTCCTCTTGGAACACCCTCATCTTCATTCACTATTCTGTTTCTCAACCAATATTTTCTTTTTGCTTGTTCTACTATAGCAATGTTTAATTTCTTAATCCCTTCCTGAGTTGGCTTTCTTACATTGCAATTACTTGACTGAGATGGTGCACTAGCAGAAAATTGTTCATCACTACTTTCTTCATCATCAAAAAATACTTCTTATTCCTCCATATGAACATTGTATCTCTAGTTATCAACATCATATTGATAACCTTCTTCCTCTAAAGATGAATATCCCTACTCAATGGGATGTAGGGTGTGGGAAGTTAAATAGATTTTGTGATCGTCTTCATCATTGTCTATTGGTACCTCCTCTTCTTGTATTGATTGAGCTACAATAGAATAGTCAAGGAATGTGGAAATTTGCAAATTTGATACCAAGGATTATTGTTATCCATGTATGCTCCTCTCTTCTTTAAAGGGTCAAGAGTTTCCTTATTCTTAGGCTTGTCAATTATGGGCCTTCCATCCTTCCAGTTTGTATTATAAGGCATATCATGCAACTTCATCCTTTCCTTTTTATATGTATTTTCTTGCTTATTCAAAGGGTTATTAATATTTTGGGGAACCCTAGGATTATCTATCTTACTAGTCATCCCACTAGCCTTTCTATTATTTTCAATAGTCAATGTTAGTTTTTGAGCTTTAGCTAAGTTTCTAGGGCATCTATTCCTAAGCTTACATTATGTCTTTGGATTAAATTCTTTTAGATAAATGCTTAATGTTGTAGGGTCTGCCAATTTGGACCCAGAAGGTATCTTATTATGCAATTTGGAGAATCTTTGATTGAAGTCATAGATTGACTCATTTTGATGTTTCTGGATACTTATCAATTCATGTAAGGAAAACTTAGGTGCACATTAGTTCCCATACTATTCAATAAATTGATCATGAAACTATTGAATGGAATCAATATAAGTTGTTGGTAAATTGTTAAACCAATCTCTAGCCTCTTCAATTAATGATATCATAAATAGCCTCATTTGTACATCTTCATACTGCATATCCAAATCTTGAATAAAATCATTAAAATTCCTTTAGTGTTCCTCATTTGTGACTACACTACTTCTTGTAAACTTTAGGACAAGACCTCTCCAAGTGTTATCCATAGGGTAAGGATATATTTGGAATCTTGCTAAATCAAATTGTTTGATCATGGTTGTGTAGTGCTGAGGAGGTGGGTTCTGAGGATGCTAATATTAGTATATTGGATTATTGTATTGTGTGTGGGAGGGTGGAACATATTATTGGCCATAGGGTGGCTAAACATTTGGGTATTGTGATGGATTTTTAGGTGGAGCATTTGATGATTTTTATTGATTCCTAGATGGCTATTGAGGCACTTTTGGTGGATTTGAGGGTCTTGAATTATTATTCCCTTTCCTGTGAGGTGGTATATATTTAGGGAGGTTAGCTATTTGAGCATCAAATTGAGCTCTTTGCAACTTCAAATCCTGGAGTTCTTTTATCACTTCGAGCCTTTGTTCATATTCTTCTTTCTTTCTTTCCATCTCTTGTATTTCATATTCCAATTGTGCATTTAATTCTTCTTGAGTCATAACTTCATAATTTTATTCTAAGGCTACATTATCAACAAGTTTATTCTATTTCCCTTCGATTAATGCCATTTTTTTATCATATTCTTGTTGTCTCCTGATTCTTTTAGCCTCAAGTTCATCCATGAATTCTATCTCTTTCTTAGGATCTGGTTGATAGAAAGGATTCCTTTTTTCTTTAGCAGTGTGAGGTTCTCCAAATGAGTTATTGTCATTTTTCATTGCATCATAGTGATTATACATCTCAAAGTGTAGTTTTTGTGTTTTATCCTAATTTGTCATGCACATTTCATCAAACACATTCTTACCTTTATCATTCTTATGTGTCCATTTACTGTTGTCACTAGCACCTCCTTTATATAAGGACCTTCTACCATGAATGTTATGAACTAGTTGTGATGGTCTAAACTCTCTAGTTTGTTCTTTTTTTACTTTATCTTAGGGTATGTGTAGGATCATCATGGAAAAAATAGGCCCTTAAGTGGCAAAAAATTCAAAAAAATTAGAGTTAGGCAACTTGACATAAAAAATTGAATAAGTTATCTATATTATTTCCAAAGTATGTAGGAATAGAATCCATATCAAATTGAATGTAGTTTCTAAACTACTAGGTTTGTTTAAAAAAAACAAAATCTATTTGGTGAAAATTTAAAATTTCAATGCAGTGGTACTTAAATTTTAGGGAAAAAATAAGAAGTAGGTGTCTGTCTAACCACCCTAACCACAATAAAATGATAATATTTTTTATAAGATTTTAGATATAACTAGAGGAGTCATGCCCCGATGTGATGCATACTTTTTTATAATTTTTTTCCATGTAAATAATTACTTATGAATTTTTTATTACAATTTTTAAAAAAATATAAAAACTCGTAAGTCTGACTACCTTAACTTGGTCAAAAATTCATGAAATTAAATGTTTCTTTTCTTAATACTATAGTATGTGAAGCATAGAATGTGGCGCATGTTTTGGATTCAAAAAATGTGATATTGTTTAAAAGCTATAGATGTTTTTCAATCAGCCTATCAATCAGGTCTTTAGTCATAATTTTAATAGAAAATAAATAATAATTACTTATTAAATTTAAATTAAAGCATAATTTATATTGGTGGAAAGCTAATAATCTCCTTTAAAAACCCTTTTCGTTTCATCAATTTTGGGTAAAATAATAGTCGCCAGCCACATACCCTTCATATTGCCACTTTTTGGCCCATCATGATCCTATACATGCCCCTTATCAATCTCAATGCACTTATTCTTTCAGAGTCACCACTCACTTTAGAGAAGTGAGAAAATTTTATAATTGCTTGTTCCCAATGGAGTCTTAGGTAAGGTATTGACTCTATGATGAAGGCCTAGATTTAGATTTGATCCCCAGTAGAATCACCAAATTGTTAGTTGTGTGACTCAAATGGGGAGTGAAAATGAAACAATTGTGAACCTTTGGTTGAAGACCAATTTTAGAACTTTATTCAGTCTATGAATGGATAGGCTGGAACTGAATTTTTTGATATTTGTCCCTAATACAGCTACCAAACTATTAGTTCTCAAAAATGCTAGTTGAGAAACCATAAGAGGTTTCCAAGCTCTTGGTATGTTTTAGGCTAACATACAAGACCAAATGATGAATTTGAACCTTGTTCTCTCCAGGCTCTGCCAGACCTAGGTCGGTATACCTATGCAAATGGAGAAAAATTAAATCAGGTGTTTCCTACTTAAGTAATCTATCCACAATGGCAATTGGAAGTGGAGAGATGGAGACCTATTTGGTATAAACTATATAGACAATATCAAGATGGAGTTTATGAATATGTTCAGTGAAAAAATGTAAGTTTTGGAAATAAATGTGATAAAACTAAATGATGAAATGGATAAGACTAGTGCCTCGTTGGGTATATGGAGTCAAATGAAGATCTAAAATGTGTGACTTAAACTTGACAATAGCTCAAATTATTTGGCATATTAATATTGGTTCATAACTTGCATAAACATGCAGGAAAATGATTGACAAACTCTACTTATGGATCCAACTGACACAACTAGGTCACTTATAATTTATCAAAAGTACTTAATCTTTTTTTGAAAGAACCTATTGAATAAATTATGCAAGAACAAAAATAACACTAGATTGGAGACAGATTGACAACCATAACTATATGGTTCTTCTTATTGATCCGATTAACACTTCTAGATTACTGTGATTGACTAGAAGGATGTTTAATTCCTCTGAGGAAACTGATTAATCATATCACACAAGTATAGCAAATGTGCATTGATAAATTGAACATATATTTGATATATCAATTCAAATAACAAGGAAGCATTAAAATGGAGGGTATGTGCAAGATCATCATGGAAAAAATAGACCCTTAAGTGGCAAAAAGTTTGAAAAAATCATAGTTAGGCAACTTGATGTAAAAAATTGAATAAGTTATCTATATTATTTCAAAAATATGTAAGAATAGAATCTATATTTTTATGTAGTATCTAAACTACTAGGTTTATTTTGTTTTATTTTAAATCTATTTGTTGAAAATTTGAAATTTCAATGTAGTAGTACTTAAATTTTAGGGAAAAAATAAGAAGTGGGTGTCTATCTGACCACCCTAACCACAATAAAATGATAATATTTTTTTATAGGATTTTACATATAAGTAGAGGACTCATGTCCAGATATGATGCCTATTTTTTTGTAATTTTTTTCCAAGTAAATAATTAATTATGAATTTTTTATTACAACTTTTAAAAAATATAAAAACTCATATGTTTGACCACCTTAACTTGGTCAAAAATTCATGAAATTTTATTTTATTTTTTTAATTGTATAGTATGTGAAGCATATAATGTGATACATGTTTTGGATTCAAAAAATGTGATATCATTTGAAATCTATAGATGTTTTTCAATTAGCCTATCGACTAGGACTTTAGTCGTAATTCAAATAGAAAATGAATTTAATAAATATTTATGAAATTCAAAGTACAACATAATTTATATTGGTGGAAAGCTAAGAATATCCTTTAAAAACCCTTTTTGTTTCATCAATTTTTTGTAAAAAAAAGTCATCAGCCACATACCCTACACTTACCCATAATATTGCCACTTTTTGGCTCGTCATGATCCTGCACATACCCTGGAGACAACCAAATAATTGAATAATTCCAATAAATAGTTTATACCAAGATTAAGCCTCAAAATTAGATATATTTCATTCACTTCTTCAAAATTTATACATGCATCATGGTCTCTTGAAATGTAAACATTATATATTTCCCTATTCGCATGTTCCTTTTCTTATATCTACTCTAATGATCTCTTTTGGTAGATGCAACAAGCTTCAGACCACATGATATGTCTCTTCATAACCAAAACATAATTTTAAATTAAACATAACTAAAGGAACTTAACAATAAACAAGTGTGTTAATCCATTAATCTCTGAGTAAAAGCACTTGGTCACCTCATAACTATTCAAAGCTTTTACTATTTGCTATTTCCTCCTCATGATGATCATAGTCAATCTTCATCAGAGCACAAATATTTCTCCTACCACTTATTAAGTGTTAGATCACTCATCCATTTGAATTCTTGTGCAGATGCAAAGTTTGTGAGATGAATTTTCCATCTATTATCTAGGAGATTTCTGACATCCACCACAAACTTTGTGTATCCATTGTCTAGTATCACAATCCCATCAAGTAAAGTATGAAATTTTTTGAGATTAATCTCCCATCATCCTATACATACATGTCAAGCATTTAGGAATCATTTGATCAAATTATTCTCTCCATTCATCTATTCCTTTTAACTGATTATCATATTTGAAGATCGAAGGGATGGACATCATATATTTAATAGAATCAAATGCAATCCTCCTATTCTCCACTTTCTTTCTTATATCCATTAAATACTTATACTCTTCAATTACACCCTTTACCATTTCCTGTGTAGGTTTAAGTCATGGTGGGGCATCTGGATCCCTTTGCGTGGCATTGCATAGGGTATTCACTATGTGATATGTTGGTTGCTACCTATTCTAAAGCGCTTCAAGGATGGGGGAGTTAGCATCTATCTACTCCAAAGCTTTCATGTAATCCACCTATCTTCTCCTTCAATATTCTAATTCTATGCTCCAATATCTTTCTTAGAATGTCCATGATATGTTGTTTGACATCCTCCATGTTGTGTTTCTTTAGTTTACCAATTTCATAGATTCAATTGTTGTATTTGTGGATCCTCTGCCTAGATAGGTGGGTGATAGACAATTAACTCCATCCCCTCTTACTATGGTGACCTACTGTAATTGTTGTTTTAGCTTCACATTCTCAATAAGCAATTTGTTCACCTCATCATTTGAAAATTTTAATCTCTTCTCATATTCATTAATTTTCTTTTCCATATTTTCTACCACATCTTTAGTGAACATTGTAGAAGGCATGGTTATAGTTACATCCTTTGTGGGAGTTGTGTCTTTCATTTTTCTCACCATAGCTGACCCCCTCATTTCCTACAATACATCCAAGAGTCAAGGCTTCCTTTTCTTTTTTTGTTTTTTCCACAAAGAAAGTGTTTGGTTTGTTGGATTATACCCTATTCCTGATACACCTTCCTTTGAATCAAATTCTGCTACTAACATTGGATCACCATGTGCTCTAATTTGATCTAGAAGAAACATTTTGGATAGCTCCATTCCTGGTATAGTCAACATATCAATTTTCAATACTAGTTCTCTTTCCTCTTGAGGGGTGACATTGATGAGCAATCAATGTTTAATTATCCAAATTTTTGAGCCTGGATCTCAGCTTGCTTTGATTCATCAACTACTATCAGATTAAGTTTCAATCTTTCATAAAAAAATTGCATCTTCATCTTAATCCAAAAGTCTTTAAATTCATTGGTATAGATAAAACTAGCATCTTCCAGAAACCTTAGAGAAGCCACTACCCTCTCATCCTCTTGAATTTCATCAGCTCCCTCTTCTAAAAGCCTAATTTTACTATCAGGAGGCTCTTGACTTCTTTTTTTGCTTTGGTACCTCCTTCATTTCAGTCAGAGCTATGACTGCTTCTTCTTCATCATCACTTGTGTCATAATCAACTAATGACTCAGTCTTCTATCTCTTGGCATGTGGTTCATGAGTAGGAGATGGAGATGATGGATGTGTAGGTGATGGCGATGGTGTCTGCGATGTGGAAGCTTCATGTGGTGGCTAGTGAGGTGTGGGAAGTGGAATTAACCCCTCATCTTGGCCCATTTTGTATAATTCATCAAATTTATCAAGGATCATTTGCATCCTTTTCAAGAGGTTAGCTTCATTAGCAAAAACCCTTTGAAGTTTCTATCCTTCTCTTTATTTTTTAATTTCCCACTTCATCATTATTATCCACCCTTTTCTTGTCTATAGTATATCAACAAAATACACCAAATTTCTTATGGCATCCTCCCTAGGGTCAAATTCATGAGATATGGCCCTCTTTGTTAGCAAGATCCTTCTGATCATATTAATATGACCCTTTGGGTCACACTCTCTCTTTTCCAAACTTGAGGGGATAATTAACCCTCATGAACCTCTACAATTCTTCTGGCATATCAGATCTAATGGCCAATTCTTCAAATACTGTCAGATCAAGAAAGAATGTTCCTTTCCTCTGATTCCTCATCAAATCATGTTCCACCCAGGGCATCTGCCACTTGAATTCTAGAAAACATACTCTTGCAGCTACAAATTTGGGAAAGATATGTGGTGCTTGATTGCAGCCGTAGAATTTGATAATAGTGTGTTGTGGTATAAAGAACCAATCAACATAATTATGAGTACATCCAAGGTATGACTTATATTGTAAAAGTCTCATTGTATTCAATAATGATTCAGGTAACCTTGGTGTTGGGTAACGAAGGGAAGCTATCAATCTAACAACAAAGTCATCTCAAAACATGACAAAATCACATTTTGTACATCTGCTATCCCAAATGTACACCAGTTCTATACAAGGAGTCTTACTCCATTCTCTTGTTTACACAAGTTAATCCTCCTAGTCCATTTCATTTCATTCTAGTAGCCTTAGCCTCTTTGACCTATAACAAACCTTCATGTATTTTCTCCTCAATTACAGATATGAAATCAAATTCTACATTTGACTCATGGTTTTGAATTTTCTTGGCCATTCTCATCAACCCCACTGACATATTTTCCTCTACATCTATCCCCAATACTTGACACAATGAATGATAAGTATTTTTTAAATAAATCCAAAAATCTAAAACTGGGTAAGACTCTATTTTAGAGGAAGGGATGGAGAGTATTATGTTATTATCACCCATTTTCATATGTTGGGAGAGCTCATCACTTCTATATGTTATCCTCAGCCTCTTGTACTCATGCTCTAGTTTCACTAGATTTACCTCCATTAAAACTTGTTTATTCATGTTAAAACACTTGATAATAGCATGCCTTGAAACATCAACTAAACACCCATGATTTGGAAGCCTAAATTTTTTTGTTGGGGCATGGTAGCTAAGGGAAAGGGCTTTAATTATCTCAATATCAATGAAAACATTGGGAACAATCAGTTTAGCTAAATTAAGAGTCCATGAGTTTGATGTCAGAAACTTATCATTCCTATTTTGATAGAAATACCAATATTGGTTCCAACCTGATTGAGGAACAATAGGGTCTCTACATCCCTGAGCCAAATCTCTAAAAACCTTCTTGTGTCCTTTGTCAACTAAACTAGGCAGTAAAGAAAGCAATGAGGACTACAAGTAGGGTTTACTAGTTTTGGCTTCATCCTTTTTAACTCCCGCTTTAGCCTTCTTTGGTGCCATTTTATGAAATTCATAGAGGGTGATGAGCAAAAATTTCCTGTGATATAATTTTCCTTGAAGAATTCCTTTTCTTCTATACTCTAAGCTCTTTCACAACTTAGTTTTAGTTGTTTTGAAGAATTCTCAACTTACTACATCTATTTTAACACCAAGATGCATTTACTCCTGAATCATAAATTCACATAATTCAAATCTTTGTATGAAGATCAATTTTATATTTCAATGTTGACTGATGTGATTGGTATGCTTTAAATGATCCAATGGCTGATTTTCCATGCTACCTTGTGCTACTTTTCATTCCCCTGTGGTACCGCAGTGACTCCTTGGTACACATATTCAATACACCGCTCTACCACGGGTAACTTTTTGCTCTCGTATGGTAGCATGGTGTCCTTTTATTACTACTCTTTAGTGTACCACTCTACCATGGGCTATGTCTTGACCCCCCAAGGTATACTGGTAAAGGGTGAAGGTGACAGTGTATAGTATTGGCTCCTTTTACCATCATACCATGAGCTACTTTTTAATGAGCTGCAGTAGAGAGGTATGATGTGAGGGTTATTAGCGGTGGCCAATGTGGTAGTGGTATAGTGGTAGTGTGACTTCCTATGAAAATGATATTGGGAATTTTGGATTTTAATTGATAAATCCCTTAGAATTTTTGTGAAAATTTTGATTCTAACGCTATTATTGGTTTTGATTTAAGTTAACTTTAGTTTATGTGGGTATGTGCAGGATCATGATGGGCCAAAAAGTGGCAATATTATGGGTATTTGTAGGGTATGTGGTTGACGACTTTTTTTTACCCAAAATTGATGAAATGAAAAGGGTTTTAGAGGAGATTCTCAGCTTTCCACCAATATAAATTATGCTTTAATTTTAATTTAATAAATAATTATTATTCATTTTCTATTAGAATTATGACTAAAGTCCAGATTGATAGGCTAATTGAAAAATATCTATAACTTTCAAACGGTATTACATTTTTTGAATCTAAAACAAGCATCACATTCTATGCTTCACATACTATAGGATTAAAAAAGAAAAATTAAATTTCATGAAGTTTTGACCAAGTTAAGGTGGTCAAACACACGAGTTATGATTTTTTAAAATTTGTAATAAAAATTCATAATTAATTATTTACTTGGAAAAAAATTACAAAAAAATATGCATCACATTTGGGCATGAGTCCTCTACTTATATATAAAATCTTATCAAAAAATATTATCATTTTATTATGGTTAGGGTGGTCAGACAGACACCTACTTCTTATTTTTTTCTTGAAATTTAAGTACTCTGCATTGAAATTTCAAATTTTCACCAAATAGATTTTATTTATTTTTAAATAAACCTAGTAGTTTAGAAACTACATTCAATTTTCTATAGATTCTATTCTTACATATTTTTGAAATAATATAGATAACTTATTTAGATTTTTACGTAAAGTTGCCTAACACTTATTTTTCTGAATTTTTTGCCACTTAAGGGTCTATTTTTTCCATGATGATCCTGCACATACCCATGTTCAAGTTCATTTATATGATCTAAGTATGATATTTATTTCTATGGAAAATATTGAAGGATATCAATGCTTCAGTTTGCTAGTGTTGTGTTCTAGTAGGGTGTGATTTCATTGTAGTTTTTGTGCCAGTTTGTAATTTTTGTTGTTTATATTGAAATTGAATTTAATAATAGTCTAATTTTATTTATAATTTTAAAATATAGCAGTGGTAAATTTTTTGTAATTATTGTTTTAAATTTGTGTAATTTTTGTGTTGATTAGTTTATTTTATTGTGTTTTTTGGGTGGAAAACTACTTAATCTTTGAGGGTATTCTAGATTTGATTAAAAATTAATTTTATGAGGGTCTAAACTATATAATTATGTATCACATGTTTTTCGTTGATATTTTTAATAAAATAGAAATATATGTACTTTTGAGAATTACATAGTTAAGAAAAACTTCTAGAGGGAGATCCACTATTCATCAACAAAACATTAAAAGAATTGAAGTTCCAACGTTGGAGGATAGGGAAAACACTAAAAAAATATCGATTTAATAATAATTAGTTTAATATAGAACCATTCACCATTTCTATATGGAGATTGACATTCTGGCTAGTTACCTTGCAAATTTGAAACCAGTGGTGCCAAAGAACAAATAATTTTTTTTAAGTGATATAAATAAGTGGGAAGTAATTCTTAACACTTGGGAGTTTGTATAAAAACCTCACTTGGGGATAGTCATGTACAATGTGAATAAAAGATCAAACAAGTCAATCAAGCAACACTAACTTCTTAATCTCACTCACATAGAAAATTTATTTTATATAGCTACTAGGATTAAATTTTGTCATAAATCCTTGTATGATTAAAGAATGATCATATTATGGCTAGGATTCAGATATTTTCATCTTCTACCTTAATATTTCACTATCTTAGGTAGAATATATCCACAATGGATAGATGCTTTATCTCTACTCTCTTGATACAAAGAAATAGCCTTCCATGGACTAATTCATTGTACTAGCTAAATATCATATTTAGTATGAATTCTACACACAAGTCATGAATTACATTAAGACATTGTAGTTGTTTATTATATGTAGTTAGATACGATAATTAGAGTAAATTCTAAGGTGATCTCACACTTACTATAAAATTTCCTTGATCACAACTACTCAATAGTAAAGTTTATGTATGTTGGGGAGATATTTGTAACACAATAATATATAATCAATCTTAGTGAGATGTTGACTTAGAATTTATAGTTTTCACATGTCATGATATTGGTAGTTCATTCTCAATTAATGAACCATGCAATCCATGATATCATTAATAAAATTAGGAATGAAGACTATGTGAAGTATACACATATTACAAGTTGTATGGGGGAATAAAAATATATGATTTGAAGATAATAGTTAAAAGAGATACTGGCATCCTAGCAAGGCTAAATAATTTTAGCACATCTCATTTCATCATTTTACTAACAAAGTCAATTATAAAAGAGCATTGAATGCAATGTTAGATTAATAAATTTATCACCTAATTAATTAATTAATCATTAATTAATTGGGTCACTTTATGCTTTATTACACTTAAGCTAAACTTAAGAGTGCTTTTATTTAATTCTTTGCTTTAATTAATTAGTTGTTTTTTGCATAATTAGAGACTCTACTATTAGAACATGTGGTCTCATTCATTCCTATGAGGACACACTTTGTCATGTTTTCATCTAACCCTAATCTAGGCTTCACTTTCATCCTTTTCATAAGGATTGATTCATTGTAATTATTTATTAATTCTATACAGTAGCATATTTAGCTAGCAATTGCATCAATATAATTCTCATGTTATTGAGCACAATATTTCTTGTTGATCTTTTCTATATTGTGATAGGTAATAATTGGGTATGTGCAAGATCATGATGGGCCAGAAAGTGGCAATATGATGGGTATGTGGTTGATGACTTTTTTTTACACAAAATTGATGAAATGAAAAGGGTTTTTAAAGAATACTCTCATATTTCCACCAATATAAATTATGCTTTACTTTGAATTTAATAAGTAATTATTATTCATTTTCTATTCAAATTATAACTAAAGTCTTGATTGATAGACTGATTGAAATAAAATCTATTGCATTGAAATGGTATCACATTTTTGAATCCAAAACATGCGCCACATTCTATGCTTTGCATAATATAGGATTAAAAAAATAAAAATTTAATTTCGTGAAGTTTTGACCAAGTTAAGGTAGTCAGACATACGAGTTTTTAATATTTTTTAAATGTTGTAATAAAAAAATCATAATTAATTATTTACTTAGAAAAAAATTACAAAAAAATATGCATCACATCAGTTCATAAGTCCTCTACTTATATCTAAAATATTATAAAAAATATTATCATTTTATTGTGGTTAGGGTGGTCAAACAGACACCTACTTCTATTTTTTCCCTAGAATTTAAGTACCTGCATTGAAATCTCAAATTTTCACCAAATATATTTTTTTTTTTTAAAAAACCTAGTAGTTTAGAAACTACATTCAATTTGCTACAGATTCTATTCTTACATATTTTTGAAATAATATAGATAACTTACTCAAATTTTTATGTCAAGTTGCCTAACTTTGATTTTTCTAATTTTTTTGCCACTTAAGGGCCTTTTTTTTCCATGATGATCCTACACATACCCTGCTTCTAGGTGTTTCATGGGAGCTATGGATAGAATTAGTTAATTCCAATATGGTATTAGAGCCTAGATCAACAACCCCCTATTCAATTTCTAAAGGGATCTGACTTTGAGAAAAAAAAATTGGTGCATCCTAGAGCAAAATAGGCCTCACCATCACATCTAGAGTGGCCGAAAACCTTAAGATAGCTTGTTGTTTTGCTCAAATCCTAGCAGTTGCAAGAAACATAATTTTTTTTTAGAGGCACACAAATCCATACAGATTTGGGAATGTCAATTTGCGTGCATGTAGGTACAAGGTTTTTGGTGAATGTTAAATCTACAAATACTTCAACTTTGGTGAATGTTAGTAATAATGTCAAATTCAATATAGCAAATCAAGCATCCCTATGAGATATTGAATCATGCTAAATAATACAAACAAAGTGATAAAATACCAAAGAGACTAAGCATGTTCAAACCTATCCCATAGCAGATTAGTGCTTATGTTGAAAGAGGCCCTTTCCCAATCCTTGATAAGCCAATGATGAAGATGCAAGACTAATATAATAGACAAAATTATCTCTCAATGTTAAGAGAGTAACTTTACATGAATTTGTAGATTGTCGATGATCAAATGCAAAGGATGAGTTCTCTATTTATAGGAGAGAATGATGAAGAGACATGCAAAATGGGTGAATGTGGGACAAAGATTCAACCGATAGAAGGAGCCACTTGTCACCATGTGAATGGGCCAAGGGTGTGCAAGTTTTGCTGAATGTGCCAATAAATGACATTAGGTGGCCTTTTCAAATTTCAAATTTGGCTTGTTGGATGGAGAAGGGGTCTTAAATGCCTAGTGGGAGACATGTAAGAGGAAAAATAATGCTATGTTGGAAGGGACAAGCCAACTTGATTTGAATTCAAATTTGAGAGAATATTCTCTATTATGCCATGTTGATGGAAAATGAGGATTTAACAAATTAATTAAAATCATTTATTTGTGCAAGTGGGAAAAGCTAGACGATAGGAATTGCATTAAGATTAACATTAATCATGATTTAGCTAGCTTAAGTGGAGGTTAGGTGATTTGACCTTTTGACTTACATTTATGGGTTAAAATAAATCAAAAGGAGATGGAAAATGATAAATATTTAGTTAAATAAATATTTTGATTTATTTAGCTAAGGGGTATAATGTTAGTGTTTATTTCGTTTAAAGGAGGACTTGAGAGATAAATCAAATAAACTTGATTTATTTAATGGATGGACTTAATTAAATGCAATATGCTAATTTTGCATGTCTACATTTTGCCCCTCTTTGAAGCAATGCACTTGTTGTGTTGGTTCAAAGAATAAACTTACCATGATCAAAATTAAAAAAATATTCTTATTTTTTTAATACCCTAGCAGAAAGTACACTGGTACATTGCCCCCTCGAGAGATTGAGCAAAAAGATTCAATTTGAGGGTTGATCTCATGACAAAGAGGTTCAAGATGGATGCATGGATGGTTGTGATGATGATGCAAATGAGATGGTTTTAAGATGCTTAGACTAACAAGTCCATATTATCCTAAACAACTCAAATGATAATGTAATGCATGGTGAGATGGATGATGTGATATGCTATGATTATGAGATTTATGTATGCTGATTATTTGTGAATGCAGGATGGATGAATTGGTGATGATGATTAACTAATCATGATGTGATGTTAGTGTGGAAAAGAAGAAATGAGATGATGATGAGAGGATCCAACAAGCCAACTTTATTAGAGATGATGATGAGAGATGGATTATTTGCTTATCAATAATTGGGACTTTAAAAGGGCTAGTTACCTTATGTTTGATAACACACATAAGCATGATGCATCAAGGTATAAAGGACCAGGATGGTGTTGTACCTAGTGCAATGTACTTTGACTTGACAAATACATAGGAGTATTCTTGTTCACACTTGACATACAGAAACCTTGCTAGGATGTACCTAACAAAGAAAGTATTCACCAAGTTATATTACAAGAACATCCAACAAGCACAATAGAAAAAAGGATAATGATCAATGCCCCATTCATTTCTCTCTAAATCACCTTGATTAGAAATCATCAAGAGGTCATTGGAATGAGCGCAATAAGATAAACCAAAAATAAAAGATCAAGCACACAAATAAGTAAATGTTCTTCATATCTCTAGCCAAAGGGATTTGTTTTGTTTAGGATATGAACCGACACGATTGCCAATAGATAATTCCCATTGTAGGAAGGATACATCCTAGCACATGTTAGTGGATGACGACACATCATTTTGTTTATCCAAAGTGTTTTTCCAAAAGATAATGCCCCTTGTCAAAATGATATATCTTAGGACATGCATTGTATAGGATGATTATGGGCCGATAAGTTGTTTGATAGGATTTTAATATAAAGTTGATTGACATGTTTGCAAATGATAAAGAGTTTAATTTTGCATTTAAAAGTTTTTTTTTTTTTTGATTTTACGTTTGAAGTTTGCTTTTGCTGATTGTTGTGGTTGTTTCTATTTGTATTGCCAAAGGATGAAGGTGACGATTAGTTTATTTTGGATAGTTGATTATTGTGGGTGAAAGTGAAATGGGATGGATGGATTTTTTAGAATATTTGGATTTTTTTGATGTTTCAAAATGTTTTGAGGCTGTTTTTGGGTTTTTTCAAGATTTTACAAATGTTTTTGAATTTTTCACTTGATTTTGATGTCTTGGATATGGATATGTGTAATGATATCAGTGGTCTTTTTTGGGATTTTGTTGAAAACCAAGCTAAGGATGATTGATCGGATCGATTGATTGATGATGATAACATTATTGAGTATGCACAATAATGCAAGGATTGATGGATTGATGATGATAACATTGTTTAGGATGCACAACAATGCAAGGATTGAGGGATTGATGATGATAACATTATTGAGGATGCACAACAATGCAAGGATTGATGGATTGATTGGATTTGATTGTTCTAGATTTTGAAGCTTGATTTTAGAATAAAATTATTTTGAATGATTTGATGTGATGTTGAAGCATGCATTAGATGGGACTAATATTGATTGTTTGGACTGATGTTCGATGAAAGATGAAGTTTGGTAAGGAACATTTGCTCATCAAAATGTGCCATGGGCTAGTGATTTGGAATTTTTTGCTTACAAGTGTTTTGACCAGTTTGATTTCACATTTTCCAATGTTATGATCATCACATAAGTTAGATGATATATGTCAAGATTTTTTCTCAAAGCAAGCTGTAAATATCTGCCCCTAGTGTCTAGCAATGTATGGAATGCCATGGGTGGGTGCCTAGATGGGTGTATGGATGGATATGGATTATCTTGCACTAAGATAAGGTGTTCGAATAGAGGACACTCATTGGATAATGCTTCATGGCTCAGATGACATTCGGATAAGATCAATGAAAATGAACCATGTCAAGTTGTTTACTGTAAACAAGCATAAAGTGTGCACCAAACCTTGTCAAGATCAATATAATGTAGGAAAATGGATGGTAGATGGATGGAAACAGATTGGATAAATGGTTCATAGATGAAATGGATTTATTATGGGTATAAGATGGATAGAATGTTGGATTTATTATGGATGGAATGAGATGCCTCCACCTGAACTAATGCATGTAGATGCTTGATTCTACACATGACACCTATTTTGTAGGTTTTTATCATGGTACCTGACCAAAGTGCCGCCCATGTAGTTTTCACTAGAGGATGATTTCTATTTTACTATTTTCAATCTTTTTTCTGATTTTTGTTTTTTAGATTTTTCTGAAAGATTTTAAGCTTATGCTGAATCACTTTGTGGTGTCAATGTAGATGCTTTTGTCATGATGTGCCATCGATAGCCTACTTGAAGAAGTTGCTTTGCTAAGATACGTGCACTTGAATGCAACTTTTGGGATTCATGATCTACTTTGGTGATATCGGAGTTAACTTTGTCTTTATGCACACACCACAATAGAGTGCCTTTTGAATACTTACAATGAAGGGTCACTACCAATACATGGTCAATGTGAGAATTTGATATCATGCATGGAGGCATGAATGGAGTGTATTTAGGGATAAAATATGGATTGGTTGATAGTTTGGAACCTTTGACTCTCCAAACTTGGGAAGATGAGCAATGATGGTTAGATAGAAAAGTGTGCATTGAATTAGGACCATCTGCTTGATATACTTTGTGCATCACTTGAGAAGCCTGCTTCTTCCTTTGTGGACATCTTTGATGGATAATTTTCCCTTTTTCATTCTTCCCCATAGTTTCTTTGACTAATGGAGTTTGATAGGGATAATATTTCTTTGTATTCTTTGGCATCCACGTGTATTTGATTTTTCCATTATGCTTCTCTGCTTCTTTTGATTTGATAGTCTTCTTGCTTTGATTCACATTCTTCTTTTGATGTTGGTCCCAATTCATGGATGGGATGATAGGTGGATGAAGACTCGTGACATGGCTGGTTGTAGTATTGACATCAATTTCATCATAAGGACTTTTCATGCTTGCTATGTTGATATTTTCTTGAGACATAGTTTCCCCCAATATGGTGGTAGTAGCACATTTGTTCTTTGATTTTTCTTGTTTTGAGATATCTTGTTCAATAAGCATGCCCTGATAAATCACCATTGTAGATGATGTTGTTTCAATTTTCTACTCTACTAATTATGGAGTGTCTTATTTTGTTTGACTTGTTTCCTTGAGTGGATGATGATGGGTATCTTCATACATGATGCCCTCAGTCTGAATTTTGGACATATCTAATCCTGATGTTGATAATTGATTAGTTTGACTATAGGAATCAATAACCTGCTCTTTTTGTGTGATAATGTTAGGAGTAAAGGAATCCTGTTCTGAAGAAGATCATCTATGTGTCCATCCACATAAAGTATCTCACGGGTAGATGGAGGAGATGTTCTAGGTGGATGTGATCATCATTTGGGACATCTTGTATGGATAGGAGAGTGTCCATTAGATCATTATTGTAGCTTGGAGATACAAATTTTTGATCTTGATTAATGTTGGAATTTCTTTTGACATACTTTGGATCAAGTTCTTGACATGGGTCTATTTCAAACTATGGATTGCTTGCAAAGGGTTTTTAGCATCATCATTAGGCATGGAAAGTGGCTCAATATCCTCCTGATCCATGAGGTTAAAGGATGTTAGTATGTCTTGGAAAGGACCATTGCTAGACTTTGTTCAAAGATGTTGATCATGCTTTGGAATAAATTTTTGAGATATGTCCTCTAACGCATTAGGTGATGTAGAGACATTTTCAACATGATCATTGGTTGATGGATCATAGATTATGTCAATGGGATCAAATAATTCTAACACTCCTTGAAATAGATCACTGAAAAGTGGCTTTTGATATATGGTGAGTTGATCATCAGATGGGGTAGAAACATCTTTAATGTGCTCATTGATGCATATATTTTGATCATTGTTTTCAACAATTGTGGTGGGGAGATTGTCAATGTCTTCAACCATAGGGTCAACTGATGTTGACATTTCTTGAATTGGATCATTGTTGGGTATTGTTGGGGGGTTTTGATCATGACTAAAGAGTGACTCTTGATGTATGTTAATTTGATCATTGGATGAAGTGAAAACATCTTCAAGGTGCTCATTGATGGATAGATCTTGATCATTGTCCCCAATAGTGATTATCTTTTGATCAATAAGGTCATGGATGAGATTTTTGAGTTGAATACAATCTAATGTTGTGTATCCCTTTGTTTTGTGAAAGCCACAAAAGTGCTCCTTATTATACCCTGGTGGTTTAATTAAGGGCTCTTGATAATCCTATCAAACGGGGAGTTTGATGAGATTTTCTTGTACCAATTGTTGCAGGACTTATTTGATTGGTCCCCTAAGTGGTGTATATTTTTGTTTGTTTCCTTGTGATATTTTTACCTTAAATTGACCAAGTGTGATGATTGATTTTGGTGTAATGAATCCACTAATTTGGCATGTGAAGCAAGTTGATCTAATGAAATTTGATTTTGATTTTGACACCCTTGATATAGTTGATTTGGCTTTTGTTCAAGCAAATTTGGAATGTATGTTGGTGGTGTTTATATGGGATCATGGACAAATTGATTTTGGACAATGTTCTTATTTGGGATGATGTTTAGATTTGGCATGATGGGTTGAACTTGAACATTGTTGGTGTTCGGGATCATACTTCCTTGACTTAGGTAACTTTGATTTTGCATGGTATTACCTTGAATTGGATCAATACATGGAGTTGTTAACAAATTGTTTGGATTTTGAAAAACCTTTTTATGATTTGTAAACATATTTATCCCAAAGTTTATCAAGTATGGATTTGGAATATTCATGTTTGGTAAACTTGTACTTGGTATATTCAGTTTTGGCATGTATCGATTTGGTGGGATAATGTTTATTTGTGGAAGACTCATGCATTGAGTGTTTGGTTGATAGATTTGTAGTTTTGGAATTGAATTTAAATCTACCATCGAGAAAGGTGATCCAAACTTTTGACTAGGCATACTCACATTTGTTGTACCATTGAGGTTTGTAGGAGATAATGATCCCATGTACGGATTGCATAAATGTGAGTTTTGATAATCAATTGGCATTGTAAGGCTTTGAAAGTTCAGTTGATTTGGATTACTCATGATGTATTGAGCAAGTTTATATTCCATGTTCTTCTTGTCCTAAGATCTTTTTTGGACCATAAAATAAGGATCAATTTTGAAGAATGTGGGATGTGAACCTCTAATTCTTTTGATTGTTCTAACCTGTAGGTACAAAAAGGAAAGTCTAAGATTTTAAGGATCAATAGGATGGTGATGAGATATGAAAGATGAATGATTGGTGAATGATTGGAACTCTGAGGAAAACTTGAAGAGGATGCTAAACTTTAGGACTTGGACTGATGTTTTGATTTGATTTGGGATTGGTTTGATTTGATTTGGATAGTGAACTAATAAACTCTAAGAGGTTGGATGTTTTCCTAGAGTAAATTTGTCCACAAGATGCTAATTTGAATAAATATGTAAAGAAGGATTCATCTTGACACAATTAACAAAACAAGATAATTTTGATTTGATTTGATTTTGGATTTTGGATAGTGAACTCATAAACCACAAGATGTTGGATGTTATCAAGGGATAGACTTGTTCACAAGGATCGGTAATTTAACTAAATATGTGGAGAAGGATTCATCTACACACATCTAATCAAATGAAATGATTTTGATTTGGTTCAAATGATTTTCCCAAATTTTAGCATGAGGGATTTTTTTAAAGATTTCCAAGAATTGTTTGTGAGCTGATTTTGATTTTGATGTTTGGAGGATGAATGAAAGTTTTGATTTTCATCCTAAGAGACTTAGCGAGACATTGTTTACTAGACCAAGATATTAAAGAACATGCTTTTCTCTAAGAGTAGTTCAAACCAAAAGACCAATGTTTGCATGGAAAACCATATGACCAAAAGATACCAAGCACATGTGTGGGGTTCAATTTGAGTTAATCTTGGTTAATGAATTGGTTTTACCACATCCACACTTTCTTTCTTATTTTTTGAAACTAGATGTCCAATGTCCTAATTCTCTTTCATCCCACAAATTCCATTATGTGGAAATATAGAGAAAAAAGGAAAAAATTTCCTAATGTTGACCTTAGTAGGAGCAAATTGAGATGAAATCCAAATGCTTAGAAGCCTCTAAGGATGAGAATCCCAAGGGAAAATAATAGCATGTGAATTCGTTCAAGGATATTTGCTTCTCCTAAAGGGTTTGAGATTTGATGCTCATGTTGAATGTTGGTTTTCCAATGTTTTCAAATAAGCAATGTGTTTTGATTTCAAGAACAATCACAACCATATGGATATGAACGACTATATTTGTTGAGTCCCCACTTAGACAAGTCCAACTATGCTTATTTTTAGTGAATGGTTAGATGCTTGACCCCACTGGCTCCCCTCCATGACACTCACTTCTTGGGGAAGCCAAGCATCAATACCCATGAAAATCCCATGGCATACTTTCCATTTCTACTAAAAACTATAAAAATGTAGGGCAGCTTCAGAACGACTATTCTTGCACCAACAAATAGATAGGGATTTTGGCCTTTCTACAACAAGGGTTTTAATTTAGACTTTCCATTCGTAGGAGTTCACCCATTGAGGCAAGAGACCATTGCTTCCCATTTAGTTGGAGCCAACTACATGATACTGGCCTTTGTTTGAGTACCCACTTTTATATCTTGACTAGAAATACTCTTGGCTTTAGAGTATTACCAGTTGAGTCATTCCCTTGGGTGAGTAGTTTTTCCCCAAGGCAGCCCTCTAAGATAAACAATAGTGAGTAAACATGTTCATAGTTTGATCAAACTTAATTTAGAAACAAAGGGAGAACACAAGCAATAGGTTTACTCACACTCGCAAGATGTTTTGTTCAATTTTAGTCCCAAAATGAAATGTGGAGGTAATTACTTTACCCAACTTAAGATCACCAAAAGGCCTTTTGATTCTCAAACTCATCGTGAGGTGCGAGAGAAGCACATATGTCCTTTTGATGCTATTAATTTGAGTAAGAAATTACAAAAAAAAGAAGCACTTGTTCATTTTAAGTCCACAAAGCAATGATTTTGATTCATTTTAAAGCACCAAAATGAGATATGAAATTTTCCTTGTTCAATTGTTATATCTGAAAACCAACACTAGTAAGTTTGTCTTAAAGTTTGTTTTAAGCCCTTCATAGGAAAGATTGAAATGCTCCTTTTAGAGCCCAAAAGGATGTGAGTTGAGCTAAAACAAAAAAACTAAAACATAAAATGGAAGCCCTTTAAAGAATTTAAAAGTGCTTGTCAACTTCAAGCTGTAATGCCCAATTTTCTTCAACTCCAAGATTCGTTCAAAGATTATTTCCAATGTTTCAATGTTGCAAGTATTTGGCGTAAATGGAAATTATTCCTCCTTCATTTTTCCTATCCCTATAAGATTAAAAACAAAAAGAAACAATTATATGAGGGTCAAGTTTGTTTAATTAAAATTCTTTTAAAGATTAGTCTTTAAATAATAGAACAATTTGAAATGAAAAGACCAATGATTTTGAATTACAGAAAACAACATTAATAAGAATCTTTCCTTCCAAATATTTTTCAAAATATCAAAGCCTTCAACTAAAATATTTGGCCATATAACAAAAATAAAATAAAAACAAACAATTTAATGTAGCCAAGAAAAGATTTTGCAACGATTTAATGTAGACAAATAAGATTTGACTTTAATGCAGTGAACATTGATTTAATGTAGACAAGTATAGATTTGGTTCCTTTGTCATTATAACACCTCATTCTCATTGACTTAGCCTGAAAAATAAAAGCCATAAATGAGTTAGAAACATCAATATAAATGACAAAAAGACTTTCCCACTCCACGTAGCCAATCTTTAATGATAGAAACATCAATGTTGAGGTTGAATAGTAACATGATATTGTTAGAAATATTAAATTCAGAAACCTTTGACCAAATAAATCTGATAGAACAATCAATATCAATTTCTTCTTTTTTTGATGTACCTGTGTAGCCATTCACTATGTCCAAATATGAAACATACTTGCCAACAATACCAACCCTTTTTGTTTGATTTGTCCAATAGAATATGCTACATTAAAGGCCATATGATTTCCAATTCAATGTTGCATGACTACCAACATTATTTTAAGAGCCTAATGAGAAAATTAGAAGAGTTTGTTGGGCCCAATAATGGATGAGAAGCTCTAACTCCATAGTGTGCTTTCTTTTCCATATCATAAAATATGGTCATGCTTTTAAAGTAAGAATTTAAGAATACTGTGAATGCATACTCATCTCATCCATAATAAAATAGACTAAAATTGACAAACTTTCAAACATGTTATTCTTTTAGCTGAAGTGACATTAGTCAAGTTCCTTGGACCATCCTTTGGTTTAGAAGATATATTGTAGTTTGAGCATATGGTTTCCTACCACCAAATGCTTCTTCATAGGCTTGCTGATATATTTGGTTTAGCTCATGAATCTATTGGAGAAGGTGATGACCGTCATCTTATTGTAGAAAGCTATTAGGATTTCTCTATACCTATTGTCTTGATGAGTGATATTTTGGAGTGGCAACATGGAAAAACACAAAGTCAACAAGCTACTTATCAGTTACTAAAGCATAAAATAGCATTACCAGATTTGTGCCCTATATATTAGGATAAAAAAAAACATTAAGCATAAAAGAAAGGACCAGTCTAATCAGAGCATATGGGAAGAAACATAGCAACCAGGTGTGGGGCCTACAAAGTGTTCCTTGTCATCTACATAAATATAGTAGCATTTAATGGAGGAAAATAGCTTACCACCACGCCCAAAGACTCGAAGATTATTTTAACCAACATAGACTTTTTTCCATGCTACTGCTGATATTGAAATGATGATAATCCTTACCTCAACAATGATGTCACACCTTCAATTCCCAGGGTTTGAGTATTTTAATACTCCTTTACTTTGGTGATTGGAAGAAATCCACAGTCTACACATTTAATTGCTCTATTTTTACCGTGTTTGACAACAACTTAATGCATACAATAGATAGTAATATAGCAGTAAATTATCTAAGTTTGAGAGAAAGGATCATATATTATTAGCTTCCATAAGACATTAAATATGGAGAATTTTTTTTTAGTTTTTTTGTATCAACCATCTGGCCTGTCACAAAAAGATTACACAAATCTTCTTGAAAGAAATACATCAAATAAGTAGGTAAAGTTTGGATCATAAAATAACATGCTAACTTGGGTGGTTGTGGGTTGGGGACCTCATTCTAGTGCCATTATGTGGATGCTAAATCTGTAAATGCTTCAACTTTAGTGAACATTAGTAATAATTTCAAATTAAATACAACAAATCAAGCATCCCTATGTGATATTGAATCATGCTAAATAATACAAACAAAGTGATAAAATACCAAAGAGACTAAGCATGTTCAAACCTATCCCATAGTGGATTGGTGCTTATGTGGAAAGCAACCCTTTCCCAACCCTTGATAAGCCAATGATGAAGATGCAATGCTAAGATAATGGTAAAAATTAGCTCTCAATGTGAAGAGAGTAACTTTGCATGAAGAAGTTGATTGTGGATGATCAAATGCAAAGGATGAGTTCTCTATTTTAGGAGAGAATGATGGAGAGACATGTAAACTAGGTGAATGTGGGACAAAGATTCAGCCAATAGGAAGGATCCACTTGTCACCATGTGAATGGGCCAAGGGTGTGCAAGTTTTGGTGAATGTTCCAATAAATGACATTAGGTGGCCTTTTCAAATTTCAAATTTGGCTTGTTGGAGGGAGAAGAAGGGGTCTTAAATGCCTAGCGGGGGACATGTAAGAGGAAAATTAATGCTATGTTGAAAGGGACAAGTCAATTTTATTTGAATTCAAATTTGAGAGAATATTCTCTATTATGCCATGTTGATGGAAAATGAGGATTTAACAAATTAATTAAAATCATTTATTTGTGCAAGTGGGAAAAGCTAGAGGATGGGACTTACATTAAGATTAAAATTAATCATGATTTAGCTAACTTAAGTGGAGGTTAGGTGATTTGACCTTTTTACTTAGATTTATGGGTTAAAATAAATTAAAGGAGATGGAAAATGATAAAGATTTAGTTAAATAAATATTTTGATTTATTTAGCTAAGGGAGATAATGTTAGTGTTTATTTAATTTAAATGGATGACCTTAGAGATAAATCAAATAAACTTGATTTATTTAATGGATGAAATTAGTTAAATGCAATATGCTAATTTTGCATGTCTATAGTTTCAAAGTTCGAGTTTTCAAATTTTCTCCATTGATAAAAAAATTTGAAGGTTTTTTATTATTTTTTATCTTGCATTCAAAAAAAAATTGTTTGAAATCAAAAACAAATTTTAAAAAAACTTACAAAAAAGAAGCAAATAATTTTTTTTGTTTTAAAACATGAGGGTACAATCTATACCTTGTACGTTGCACCAGTCGGCGGGCATCTTGTCACATACGAGTCGTTGGCTCTAATTCCTATGACATCCTTTCTCACCACTGATGGAGTATTTTTAAGAGAAATGACGCAAGGAAAAATAGCCTTCGTAAGGGATCTCAACCAATAGCGAAATTAAAACCACCTAGCCATAAATATTGACATGGCAACACTTTGACAATAGGCAGCTCATCAAAAAATCTGGTCAGTCTCCCTAAACTCGATGGCACATGCAGCTTAGAGAATATTCTCCAGAATATTTTTCCAATCAAAAGAATATTTCAGCAAGGAGATTTTCCAGGCAACCGTCAAATTTTCCTAGCAGGAGGGATTTTTTTTCATTTGATGGCTATCAAATTTAATGGTGCATTTTGTTGACATAATCTGTACAGCCAAGTCTCTAGAACCCCTCCTAACCCGAATTTTCCCTAAAGGAGTAGTTTATATTATTTTCTACATAACCTGGGCATATGGTGTCGAAATTAGGCAAGCAAGATATCATTGGAAAGCTATTTCCACAAGTATTTCAGTTGTAGAGGTATTATCATCATATTTTTCTAGAAGTTTTTATTATTCTTAGTCAAAGTCAGATTTTCATTTTCAACTTCTGAGATTGTAAATTTTTGCATGTATCTCTAATTTTCACGATGCAAGTGCTGTTGAAAAGGTATTTCAGAGCTCTTTAGACCTATTCATACACTTTTTTTAGAATCTACCCCAGGTACTATGCCATAGAAAAATGGCCCTCTATCATTTTCATGGCCTTTTAGGTATTGTTTCATGGTGTTGAAACTATGTGGCTTTGATTTTATGATGTATCATGGCTTGAACATGCTTATTTAGGTACTAAAACTCAAAGAACGATGTCTTGTGAAGGCATTGTGAAGTGTTGTAAGAAATTCCCACATTCTTATAGACTCCATTTAATGTAATTTACCTAAAAATCACCTTTTTACACATCCAAAAGTCCTACATTGAAGTGTTGTAAACTCTTGTAACAAGCCTTCATGCTTTTGTAGGCACAATCTCCTTATTTAAACCTTTCTCGTGCTTTATTTTGTCTCTTTATGCCCACATATGCTTAATTAGGTGTATTTTTGGATATTATCCTGACAAACAACATTAAACATAACATTTTTCCTGAAACATGGTTTTAGGTCCTAGGTGGGACCCATTCACCATGGGTGGCGAATGAGTCCCCCTTGGCCCCAAATTCAAAATATTTCAAATTTCCTTTCAAAATTTTATTAAAAGTCACTTGATGTCAGCATGTGATGAGGTATGAACAAATAGTAAGGCACAAGAATTGTATAAATAAGTGATTTTTACCTCATTTTACATCTCTCCTCACTAAAGTATTCAATCTCCTAATACATTCAAGCATTCTACATCATCAATTGAAGCAACTATTGAAGCACTTTGGAGCAACCATTGACAAAACTTTGAACTCACAAGATCAAGGATTTGGTGAGTTAATAGCATTTTCATGTTGTTAGTTTACATTTACTTTGCATTTCATTTATTTCTATTAGGCTTGATTACCAAAGTAGGGTTTGACCAAGGAAAACCCCTATTTGCTAACCCTCCAACATTTTCCCCCTTTGCATGTGTCTTTGCAACCTTTGTTTTGTAGATTTGAAAATTTTAAAGGCGTTGAAAAGTGGAAACCAAGTCAACGTATCATTATTTCAAGCTTATTGAGTGTTTTCTTTCTATTTCCTGTAGAATTGACTTCGATAACCCGACATTCAAACATTCCAAAATCTAGTGTTGCATATTTTTTGTCTGATTTTCCAGAAATCTAGGAGTGGACTGATTTTCCACCCTTGGTGAATGAGTCCCACTTCAGATCTCGATTGACAGAAATCAGTTCTCAACACTTTTTCATCAATAGGATGACTGATTTTCCACCCTTGGAAAATGAGTCCCACTATGAAAAATTAGTAAAATCCATTGGCATTATAGAAATTTCAAATAGCACACATTTCATCCTGGTGCACTCAGATTTACCCTGTGCTTTTTTTCTACATAATTTCTCCATTTTCATAGTTATTTGCATATCACAATGTGTTTTAAAACATAGCTTAAATTGCACTTTTGCATTCATTTTAGTTCATTTCACTTAGCCAATTTCATTTATTTAACATCATTTACATCATATCATATAGCATAAATCCTAATTTTAGTGTTACATAAGCATTTTGGGACCTCAATCTCTCTCTTTCTAGGTGAAAAATCGTAGGAAGAGAGCAACCATTTTGGGTTCCCAAAATCTATGTCACATTTTGGTGAACTTGGCTTTTGAATACATTAAATATTCTTATTGCATTCACATCTTGCATCCTCTATTTAATTTTCATTAGCATTCAATTAGAACATTGATTTGTTATTTTCACTCTAGGACCTTCCATTTTGCATTAGTGAAACATTCATTTAGTTTTCATTTTTGCATTCAATTTCATTGAAAAGAGTATAAATCTGCATTTTGCACCTATTATTGCATTATTTAGAACATTTAAGTCATCTTTAAAATTTTCTAAAACACAAAAAAAATGCATCTTGATACTCATTCGCCACCTAGGGTGAATTAGTCCCTCTGCACTCTTTAGACAGTAGTTATGTGCTTTTTTTGGAATTTTCCTATATTTTTGTTTTTTGTATTTGCATTCTTGTTACAATTAGTAGATTTTCTATTATTTTCATTTCAAATTCTTAGATTAGCTTTCATTTCCATCCACCCTTCCTTTGTGGTCCTTGCATGGGTGTTTGGTGCCCCATTGATAATACTTCAGTGAGAAGAAGTTCTAGACTCATAGCATCTCGCAATAGCACTTTGGTTGTGGACATTGGGATCTCATGAGCTCCTACTCTTGGTATGGGAAATGGTGCATTAGGCCGTAACAATACCATTTCCATGCCTTCACCTTTCCATCCTATGCATATTGACAATCAAAACAAATCACTCCTACAAGAAAAGGTCATTAATATTCATGAGGACTTTTCACATTTACAACAAGATTTGTCACTTGAAAAAATTTCCACCACTACTATCCCTACTATTGAGAACCTTCATCACTTAATTGAGAATGATGATGGCTTGTAAGTGCTAAAAAAAATTGTCGAGATTTACAATAAGCATGCCTCTTGCAATACTCAATCTACAAACATTCCTATAAGCCAAGGAGCATTTCAAGTTCCTCCTTCAACTATAGCTTCCATACCAACTTACACCAATCTGCAAGTCCATACAACTATGCATCAACCTAATTATGTGGCTACTTCTTTCCCAATTTCCACTAGCATTCCTACTTATTTCATGGCATTGCAACCTCCATCCACCACTTTCACACGCTTAGTATTCCTTTCACCTCCCCTAGCATCACCTACACTCCATCACCATTTTCCCTTCCACCTTAACCTATTTATCTTGATCCTTTTATGACCTAACTCCTTAACACTATTTCATCCATGCAACACCAACTTTCCACCATTAGTCAAGGTCAAGTTGCTCCACCCACATATGTTGTCCGTAGTAGCCCCTTATCATTAGAAATCTTACGTATCTTGATGCAACAAGGGATATAAATGCCGAGGTTTGAGAACTATGGAGGAAAAGGAGACCCTATCAACCATGTCAATGCTTTTACCACCTTGTGTTTAGCAAAGCTTTTTCCAAGGACCTTTAAAGATACTGCTTTAGAATGGTTTTCCAACTTTCCTAATCATTCCATCCATTAATTTAATGAATTAGTGGAAGCTTTCATTAATCACTTTCAAGTTCACATGACACCTAAAAATACAATGGCCTGCCTTATGTGATGTAAACAAAACACAGATGAAAAAGTAATAGATTTTATTTCCCATTACCAATCTTTATATGCTCAAGTTGATTTCAAAATTCTAGATTCTCATCTATAAAAGATGTTTATTAAGAATTTGTACGCCAATCTTTAGGATAAAATTAATATGATGAAATTCCCTTCATTCATGAATTTATGCATAATATTATGCGATTATCAAAATTTGGTTTCCAGCCATGAGTCAAAATCCACTTCTAGATGAGTTGACAAAGTTGAACATAATAATCTAAACCAAAATAACTCGCAAAAATTCCACAAACCTAACTAAGGATTTTTAGAATTTATTCCACCTCCACCCCAATCACAACCAACTCAACAAGTTCAAAATTCAATGGCTACTACTAAAACAACCATACCTTATCATTATGGAGATTTGAATAGACACTTCACCCCTTTACCCGAAACCCTCCACTATACAATGAACCAATTAATTGAAAACAAATGCTCACCTTACCACCTGTTCGCCCACTTGATCCCAATCAACCCTTACCACCTACCTTCAAACCTAACACTTATTACCATTTTCATCATCAAAATGGCCATGACACTGAACAAATCAAGCATCTTAAACATTTAGTTCAAGACCTCATTGATTCAGATGAATTGACCATTATGGGTGTTAATGATCAAGGAAATAAGTTCATCGGACCTCCTAACCAAAATTTGTAAATCTTCACTAACCCTATGCCTAAACACACCACCTCGTTCGTTAAGGCCAGTGAACCTTCAAAGCCTAATGTAATGGCTATTGATACACATAACAAAAAACTTGGCACATCTCCTCTTGTTTCCCAAGGTAGTCCTATGGATGAACTCATAGCTATGATAGAAATTATCCCTCGCAAGGGCCAAACCACTAAATCTCTTGATATTTCCTTTTCTGCTAAAGAGATACTACAAAAGCTTCCTGATGGTCCTCTCTACATAGTTGGAAAAATATATAATAAACCTACTAATGGGATATTAATAGATCCTGCTTGTGGTGAGAATGTGATCACAAAAGAATTTCTAGTATTACATAATTTATATCAAGATGACTATAATAAACCGATTGCATGGATTAAATAACATCATGGTTTTGCATTCTCAATGATTGGACCAATTTTGATACCTTTACAAATAGGACCTAAAACCTTGGAGGTAACATTTTCCATTATCCCACAATCTAACCAATTTTGTTTGCGTCTAGGCCTTCCTTGGCTTCATTCAATGAAAGTGGTCCCATCAGTCATTCATAAGTGCTTGAAGTTTCCACATGGTAATGAGGTATTCATTGTACACCATAGTGGCTTTAATCCTTTAACTTCCAAAGGTAACTTTTAATTAGAAACCTTGTAGCCTAAACCCATGTAACCTATCCCTCCTCATAAGGACTTCTTTCACATTTCTTATCAAAATTTTAAAGCCAAAAAGATTGTTGAATTATCTCTTCGTAACACATCTCCATCCACCTCCACTAATCCTATTGTAGATGAAACCATGATTACACCTAAATCTGATATTGAAAAGACCATCAAGCCTTCTAAACAATCTCCTCCTAACACTTCCCATCCATCATTTAAATGACCAAGATTAAATGACATAACTCCTATCTTACCTCCTCATATCAGGCAAGTATATAAAGTGAAAGAGAAAGCGGTTGATCCATCCTCTTTGGTTTCTCCTATTCTCCCCCTTCAGAAGTAGAAGAAACTATGAAAACTCAATCCTCTCTTACACCTCAACAACTCCAATATAGAATTAAATGAAACTGCGGTGCTCGGGAACATCGACATCACCGTTGTCTCCTTGTCCATCAATCTCGTATGGAAGACAATCAAGAAAATCAACCTCCATCCTTGACAGAAGAAATAGATGACCACCTTCCCTCTCCTTACCCACCACATGATAATTCAACCCAACAATTATAGCAAAACCAACCCATTCAACAACCACCACTCTTGATACATCCATCCTTATAAATCACCCTTCATCCTCCCATCGTTATTAATCTTGATAATAATGATGATGATGAAACGATCAATAAAATAGATGAAGAAATACACAATGATTTGAACTCTTTATTTTCATCTACAATGAGCTTAAATGACACATCCTCTCCAGCAAGTGAAGAACGTAGTACAACCCTTAGTTCGACACTTGTGATTCCTCCTTTGGACAACCAACCACCTTTGTATTAAATAATGAACATGATTGGGAAGCAGATGACTTGATGGATGACTTACATTTTCCTAGCTACTCTCTCATCTTTTACTTATTCTTTGTTTCCTTTTTATTTTCAATCTATATCGTGTTCCTTCGAATCGTGTGTTTGATGTTTCCTCTCCTTGTACACTTCTTCTTTTCATACATTTATTCTTCTATTTGTCATGTTTTGTTTTTTGTTTTCCTTTTGGAGATGACACAAAGTGTAGAGAGGCCCTATGTCTCTTCCATGTTGACCCAAATGGTCCTTTTTTTCTTTTTCTCTTATCTTTTCTTGTGTTTAACTTTTGGGGATGACTCAAGGCATTGAGACCAAAATGTCTCCTTCATGTTGACCCAAAAGCTTTTTCATTTTCTTTCATCTTTTCATTTTCCTTCTTTTTTCTTGTGTTTTTTCTTTTGGGATGATGCAAAGCATCAAGACTGCAAATGTCTCTTCTATGTTGACTCAAAATGGAATTTCTTTTTCCTTTTTTTTCACTCTCTTTGTGTCATTCTTCCAATTCTTTGTGTATTTGGGGAATGATGACAGTTCCATGCTCTTTCATAAAAACATTGCAGCAATGAGCATATTGACCCCAAATCCACAAATCCCTTATGTGTTTGGTGTACTTTCTCTTCTAGGGGGGAACTTCCTCCCTTTCTTTGTTTTTCATTTTTCCTTGCCACCCTACCTTCAAAACATATGACTTGGCATAGAGCTTTCCAGGCTGGCTCTCTTGTCATAAGTGTGATCTATCTTATCATATTACATTCCTCTTTGTGGTTTGATGTGATGCACTGCATCCCCTAAGTTGTGAATATACTATTCTTTGATTGGTCCTCTCTTGGAGACATTAGACACAATGTTCCCTAAGTGACTAACCTCGCATAAATTGAACAATACTCCTTTGAACAATCTTTCACATTCTTGCATCCTCATTTGACCACCTTGCATAACATAACTTGCATGCTTGTGGAGCCGTATTATTTGTTTATCCACCTTGTATAACACAACTTCCATACCTATGATTCTATCCTATTTTGATTGTCTCATGAAACTTAAACTGACGTTTACATTTAATTTTTCTTTGTGGTGCCTTGTTAAAGTTGTCAAGCAGTATAGCTTTGGCATGGTTGAGTGGGAAGCCAAACTAGCGGCATGACTTCTCCCCATAGCCACTTTTGTGTTTGTGAGTGCATACCAACTAGCATATGTATCTTCTTTTTGGGCCTTCTCACCCCACAGACAACTAGTTTCATGGCCCTAGAGTGAGTATACAATAGGGCTTTCTCACCCTATAGACAACTAGTTCTATGGCCCCAGAGTGAGTACACAATTTCTTTTTCAATCAATCAGCCTAGATATCTTTTCACAACTAGTTGGATTGACAATCAAAGCTTCATCCAATTCTTTTCAACACTTGTGTGTTCCTTTGTTCTTATGTCTAGTTTTCCATGGGATCTTTGTCCTTGGGGCTTGATCATCCCTCTTGATCGTTGCATTCCATCTTGCTAATGTAAGTGCATTTGAACCCTCCCCTTGATGTTCGTGGCTACTTTAGTGTGAGGAAGAAAGTTTGTCATCTCACTAAAGTGGGGGCTAAATGTGCCGTAGAAAAATGGACTTTTGTCATTTCATGGCCTTTTAGGTCTTGTTTCATGGTGTTGAAACTATGTGGATTTGATTTTATGATGTATCATCGCTTGAACATACTTATTTAGCTACTAAAACTCAAAGAACGGTGTCTTGTGAAGGTTTTGTGAAGTGTTGTAAAGTCTTGTAACAAGCCTTCATTCTTTTCTCGACACAATCTCCTTATTTACAGCTTTATCATGTTTTATTTTATCTCTTTATTCCCTCATATGCTTAATTAAGTGTATTTTTGGATATTATCCTCACAAACAACATTAAACATAAAAAATTTCCCGACACATGGTTTTAGGTCCTAGGTGGGACCCATTTACCATGGATGGTGAATGAGTCCCCCTTGGTACCAAATTCAAAATATTTCAAATTTCTTTTTGGGATTTTATTAAAAGTCACTTGATGTCGCCCTGTGATGAGGTATGAATAGATAGTAAGGCACAAGAATTGTATAAATAATGATTTTCACCTCATTTTACATCTCTCCTCACTCAAGTATCTAATCTCCTAATACATTTAAGCACTCAAGCATTCTACATCATCAATTGAAGCAACTATTGAAACACTTTGGAGTAGCCATTGACATTACTTCAGACTTACAAGATCAAGAATTTGGTGAGTTAATAGAATTTGCATATTGTTATTTTACATTTCCTTTGCATTTCATTTATTTTTATTGGGTTTGATTACCAAAGTAGGGTTTGACTAGGGCAAACCCCTATTTGCTAACCCTCCAACATTTTTCCCCTTTGCATGTGTCTTTGCGACCTTTGTTTTGCATATTTGACAGGTTAAAAGGTGTTGAAAAGTGGAAACCAAGTCAACTAGGATCTGTAAGTCAACATATCATTATTTCAAGCTTATTGAGCATTTTCTGTCTATTTCCTATAGAACTGACTTTGACAACACAACATTTAGACATTCCCAAATTTGGTCTTCCAGAGTTGTTTGATTTTCTAGAAATCTAGGAGTGGAATGATTTTCCACCCTTGGTGAATGAGTCCTAATTGAGACTTGAAAAATCTATATTTTGTCAGATCTTAGATCCTGACTTTTAGAAATTAGTTCTCGACTCTTTTTCATCAATAGGAGGACTAATTTTCCACACTTGAAAAAGGAGTCCCACTGTGAAAAATCAGCATTCCAAACACTCCAAACAAATCACATTTCATCTAGGTGCACTCATATTCACCCCTGTACTTTCTGTTCTACATAATTTCTCCATTTTGATAGTTATTTGCATATCAGAATGTTTTTTCAAACATAGCTTAAATTGCACTTTTGCATTCAGTTTAGTTCATTTCACTCAATCAATTGCATTTAGTTAACCTCATTTACATCATATCATATAACATACATCCTAATTTGAGTGTTACATAAGAATTTTGGAACATAAATCTCTCTCTTTCTAGGTGAAAAATCTTAGGAATAGAGCAAGTATTTTGGGTTCCCAAAATCTATGTCACAAGTACATTTTATTCACTATTTTGTGTTTTCACACTTTGCTTAATTACTTGGACATCTTGGCACCTAGAAAGGATTTTTTTTGTGTGAGATGACATCATATGATTTGCTTTATCAACATTGATGGTTTTAGTCTTTGATTTTTTCTTTTGAGTGAGTATTATAGGTTTTTTTGTTCATCCTTTTGTGATCAACTTGGATAAGGATAACTATGAGTCTTGGAGAAATGGCATCCTGACACATCTCAGGTCGCTTGATATTTTGAATCATTTGTATGGACTTGTAACTAAACCAGACACACCAGGGAGTTTTTTTAGCATGGGGCAACATTGTAGATCATATTGCAGGGGTTATATGTTCTAGTATTGATCTTGACACTATGTATGTTGTATCAAACATTGAATGTCCCCACATAATTTGGACACATATTTGAGAGATCCATGGAGACCCTCATATCTCTCCATACCCAGAGTATCCTGCTGCAAATTGTCACAATGCTCTTGCAAATGAAAATTCCATACCCTTTGATGATGATACTTTAGAGGAGCTTCAGTATATCATATGTTTTGCATGTTTTGATGGTTCAAAGACTTGCATTCATGTTCCCACTCTTTAGATCAAGACTACATCAGCATCTCCTAGTGTTCCTGACCAATTTGACATCACCACATCCTTGGCCCTTATTGATTCAATACAACAGGACATCATCCATCTTCCAGACATAGCTACTTGGGGTTTGTATCTCGTAGACATATCATCCTTGTTTATAGAGTCCTATATTGCAGATCTGGAGGATTACTTTGAGGACATTCATCTCCTCTTTGTTGATAGCCACATCATTTTTGTTCTACATCACCTTTTTAGCTTGTTCTACATCATTTTTTACAAGATCTTGGATTTCCATCATCGCTTTTTGACATGTGTAAATGTGAGCAATTTTCAAAGGCACACATCTTCAGACATATTGGTTCATCACTCTTCACAGGGTTTCTTCAACATCATCCTTTGGATTTTTTTCTTCCAAAGGGGAGGAATGCAATTTTTCACTTCAGGATCTCTTTTTGGATTCTACATTAGGAATCCACCATTACGACAAGAGTTTCTTTATTGTGGGGGGGGCTTCTAGTCTCTTTCTATCTCTCCTATGGAGACCATTTTATATGTACTTATGTGATAGAAGTTTTCTTTGGGGGTATCATGTAATCCACCTTCTATCCTTCTTCTATTAGTGCATTACATTTTTGGGTATGTGTAGGATCATCATGGAAAAAACAAGCCCTTAAGTGGTGAAAAATTTAGAAAAATCAAAGTTAGGAAACTTGAGGTAAAAATTTGAATAAGTTATCTATATTATTTCAAAAATATGTAAAAATAGAATTTGTTGCAAATTGAATGTAGTTTCCAAACTACTAGGTTTATTTAAAAATAAAAAATTGTATTTGGTGAAAATTTGAAATTTCAATGCAATAGTAATTAAATTTCAAGGAAAAAATAAGAACTAGGTGTCTGTCTAACCACCCTAACCACAATAAAATGATAATAATTTTTTATAAGATTTTTGATTTAAGTAGAGGACTTATGTCTCGATGTGATGCATAATTTTTTGTAATTTTTTTCCAAGTAAATAATTAATTATGAATTTTTTATTACAAATTTAAAAAAATATAAAAAACTTGTATGTCTGACCACCTTAACTTGGTCAAAACTTCATGAAATTCATTTTTTTATTTTATAATCTTATAGTATGTGAAGCATAGAATGCGACACATGTTTCAGATTCAAAAAATGTGATACCGTTTGAAAGCTATATATGTATTTCAAAAAGCCTGTTAATCAAGACTTTAGTCATAATTCAAATAGAAAATGAATAATAATTATTTATTAAATTCAAAGTAAAGCATAATTTATATTAGTGGAAAGCTGAGAATCTTTTTTAAAAGCCCTTTTTGTTGCATCAATTTTGGGTAAAACAAAAGTTGTCAACCACATACCTATCATATCGCCACTTTTTGGCCCATCATGATCCTACACATACCCTCTTTTCTTTTTTCTCTTTTAAAGGGGAGTTTTATTCCCATGTGGTCTTTTCCCTTTCTCTAGTTATGAGAGTTTCATTTATGTACATGGATACCTCATCAACCATTAGGGTGCGATCCATTCATGCATCCTTTCAAGAATTTCTTTATCATAGTTTAGTTTCTCCCTCTTTCATATTAAGGGGGGTGTTAGAGTAATAAAGTCATCACCTAATTAATTAATTAATCGGGTATGTGAAGGATCATAATGGGCTAAAAAGTGGCGATATGATGGGTATGTGTAGGATATGTGGCTGACAACTTTTTTATGTAAAATTGATGAAATTAAAGGGTTTTTAAAGGAGATTCTCAGCTTTTCACCAATATAAATTATGGTTTACTTTTAATTTAATAAATAATTATTATTCATTTTCTATTTTAATTACGACTAATGTCCTAATTGATAGGCTGATTAAAAAACATCTATATCTTTGAAAGGGTATCACATTTTTTGAATCCAACACATGCATCACATTCTATGCTTCACATACTATAGGATTAAAAAAAAAAAAATCATGAAGTTCTAACCAAGTTAAGGTGGTTTCTATATGAGTTTTTATATTTTTGAAAAATTAAAATAAAAAAATCATAATTAATTATTTACTTGGAAAAAAATTACAAAAAAAATGCATCATATTGATACATGAGTCCTCTACTTATATCTAAAATCTTATAAAATGGTATGTGCAGGATCATCATGGAAAAAAATGCATTTAAGTGACAAAAAATTTAGAAAAATCAAAGTTAGGCAACTTGGCATAAAAATTTGAATAAGTTATCTATATTATTTCAAAAATATGTAAGAATAGAATCTATAGAAAATTGAATGTAGTTTTTAAACTACAAGATTTTTTTTTAAAAAAAAAATCTATTTGGTGAAAATTTGAAATTTCAATGTAGTAGTACTTAAATTTCAGGGAAAAAATAAGAAGTAGGTGTATGTCTGATCACCCTAACCACAATAAAATGATAATAATTTTTTATAATATTTTAGAAGTAAGTAGAGGACTCATGTTCAGATGTGATGCATATTTTTTAATTTGTTTCCAAGTAAATATTAATTATAATTTTTTTATTACAACTTTTAAAAATATAAAAATGTTATGTCTAACCACCTTAACTTGGTCAAAACTTCATGAAATTCAAATTTTCTTTTTTAATCCTATAGTATATGAAGCATAGAATGTAATTCATGTTTTGGATTCCAAAAATGTGATACTGTTTGAAAGCTATAGATGTTTTCAATTAGCCTATCAATCAAGACTTTAGTCGTAATTCAAAGAAAAAATGAATAATAATTATTTATTTAATTCAAAGTAAAACATAATTTATATTGGTGGAAAGTTGAGAATCTCCTTTAAAAACCCTTTTCATTTCATCAATTTTGGATGAAAAAAAGTTGTCAGCCACATACCCTACAAATACCCATCATATTCACTTTTGGCCCATCATGATCTTGCACATACCCAAAAAATTATTATCATTTTATTGTGGTTAGGGTGGTCAGACATACACCAACTTCTTTTTTTTCCTTAAAATTGAAGTACCATTGCATTGAAATTTCAAATTTTCACTAAATTGATTTTTTAAAAATAAACCTAGTAGTTTAGAAACTACATTCAATTTGCTATAGATTCTATTCTTACGTATTTTTGAAATAATATAGATAACTTATTCAATTTTTTACGCCAAGTTTCCTAACTCTGCTTTTTCTAAATTTTCACCACTTAAGGGCCTATTTTTTCCATGATTATTCTACACATACTCAATCATTAATTAATTGGGTCACTTTATGCTTTATTACACTTAAGCTAAACTTAGGAGTTCTTTTATTTAATTTTTCCTTTAATTAATTAATTGCTTTTTGCATAATTAGAGCCTCTAATATTAGAACATGTTGTCTCATTCATTCCTATGAGGACACTTGTCATCTTCTAATCTAACCCTAATCTAGGGTTAGCTTTCATCCTTTCCATAAGGGTTGATTCATTGTAATTATTTATCAATTTTGTATGATAGCATATTCAGCCGATAGTTGCATCAATATAATTCTTAGGTTATTGAGCACAATCTTGCTTGTTGATATTTTCTATATTGTGATAGGTAATCACTTGCAGTTGTTTCATGGGATCCATGGATTGAATCAATCAATTCCAAGATGCAACCTAACTTATCTTGGGAATTAATTTAAATAATGGTTCTTGGGCTACCTAAAGTCATGCAATCTTGGGTTTTTCTAGGTTTAAGCTAATTATTCAAATATCCTATATATTTTCATTTAGGGGAATGATAGTCATATATACATAATTATTTAAGCTCATACACTTCTTTTTCAATGATGAAAACGCCCATTTTCAACAAGTTGATCCATGTTAATCTTTTATATTTATAATATAAGAGTAGGGGACCTCTTTGGGTCCTTATTAATAAAAATAATAAATGTATATTGAGGTAAAACGCATCCAAGAATTGTTAGGATAAAAATCACCTAAATGCAAGATTTCAAATAAGCTAGATAGTTGATTCCAAATTTTTGGTACTAGAAACCATAGTATACTTCTCAAATGGTTAATATGAAATCAAGTCTAACGTAAAAACCCCATCTTATTCTTTTTTATATAGAATCTTTCTAGGAAATCTTTGTGCTATATTTTTTCACTACAAGCCCTCACACATTGTTTCAATTCATATCCATCCATTGCTAAAAATTTTAATATGATTCCAAACAATTAGATCCTATTTTTGTACTTATTTTCTCCAATATTTTTTCATGCTAAACTCCCTCACTTGGAGGAATCCATTCTTACCAAAACCCTTATGTATGTTGGTGTGAACCCAAGATCACCATTTGTAGAATAAACCTTCACAGATTCAAGAGAAGCAAAAGCTATTTAATCAGAAAATGAGTGAATGAATTGAGATAATTACATATTGTACAATAGTTCCTTATAAAGGCATTAAAATATGTGGCAGGTGAGAAAACTACCTAACATGAGAAAAAGCCACTCGGCAATTAAATGCACTAATAAACTAAATGCAATATGCCTAAGTAAATCCTATTTATCCTAACACCCCCTTTTAAGTGTAACTTAGGGAGAATTATTATGCAAAATGAATATTTAATATGGGTCCTAGCTACACAACCATGTTAGGTACCCATTTACAATGCAAAAAGAAATCTCTCACAACTAGAGAAAAGGAGAAAAAAACATGTTAGAAAAAACCTCTCCCCAAAAAAGAGAAAGGGAGAAAAAAATAAGATGCATGGATGGAGGACTCAATCACACCCCCAAGGACTACATACATCATTTATATACAATCAATAGCCCCCCAATAAGAGGGAAAGAGAGAGAGACTATATACCCCCCCCACAATGTGTAATCACTTGCAAAAATGGTAAGTGCCTAAAGAAAAAACATGATCCAATGTCGACAAACAACTTGTCTCTCTTTTGGAAGAAACAAAACCAAGTACATATGTAGGTATGCTTCCCATTTTGGATAGAAATTAGCAAGTGAAATATAAATTTAGGATGATAATGTCTCTGAAATCTTCTCATGTGTCACTAAGATCTTGGAAGATAATGCCATGAACCAGTCAAGAATATACCCAATCACAATAGAAGGTGACAAACAAGGTACCACTAGAAATTGATTCTGAACAATATCCAAAGACATAGATGGTTTGACAATAGTTGTGCAATCACTTTCATCAAATAGGAGAGAGATAACCCCTCAAATGTGTCCTCCAAATCTGAAATGTGAGATTCCACAAACAAGGAACCATTTTTTGACGATTAGGAATCCCAATCAGGAAGACAATCATAATCATGTTGCTCAAGAATGATGGAAGTGCTCAATGAAGGTGGATCAAATATCTCTGACAAAGAATCAGGAACCTCTAAAGCAATTGAAACCTCATTTGAAGTGTCAACAACCTCCAAAGGATCACAGGCATGGTTTATCTTCTCTAAAGAACAAAGAGACACATTAGTATTCGAAGGAGGGTCATCAAGAGCTGGTGAAGTATCAAAATCTCCATATGAATATCAAAGTTAAGTCCAAAGAGCATAAGGGATCTCAAAATGACAAAGTGAATCCAAAAGGTCCCCATCATTTATATGCTCAAAAATAACTCCATAGACTCTATCCCTAAATCCTTTCCAAATTGTATACCTACTATGTGTGTTTGGAACAGGAACTTCATTATACAAATATGGAAATATATTCTCCTCACTAAGATGGGTGAGAACAACATCACTCCATTTCTTAAAGTTCCCTTTCTCCAAAGAAACCATTATAACTTAACAATTCTTCAAAATTCCAAAGATAATGATTTCATAAGTATAAAAACTTCCAAAAAAAATTAAACCTAATTTGTAGCAAAATTTGATGCAACCCATTGCTTGATATCCATGCTTACAAAAAGAGAACTCCACCAATCACATAAACAAGATAGCATCTTGTGAGACTTGATCATAATAATCAAAGGAATTGCAATGCTATATGAACAACAAAAAACTATCCTAGGCTTCCAATGTGGGATAATATTTCTAGCAACATGACTTCAAAAAGAAACTCGGGCCCACACACTTCCATTGCATAGCATAAAACCATAATATGAAATATTTAGGAGAACTTTATAATATAAAGTTTCAAAAAACATATGTCTATAGTGAAGGAATGAGGTTTTGATGATGTTTTACATCCTACAGATCAATGGTAGCCTCCAACAAGAAGAAACTACACTCCTAATCAAATTTATACCTCTTTTATTGGCCTTCTAATTGCGAGTTCTAATTTCAATCCTTCCACAAAACAAAAATCCACACAACCTATAGAAAATGTAAATCATTCCAAGGGAATTCACTGGTTGTGATGAGAAATTGGAAGTGCCACACTTAATACAAATCACATCACAAAAAATGCCTCTTCATTGCAAATGAAGGCTCACTGAAATCATGGCCATTGGATGGGTTATGTGGCTTGCAAAAAAAAAGTTTTGTGGCTTCCAATACATGAAAAAATCATGCCACCTCCAACAAAAATTGAACCTCCAAATAGGGAAACAACCTTTAGTAGAAAAAGAGTGGGCCTTCAAACTGACAATGGCACAAGTCTCAAAAAATATAATCGCGCCTAAAGAAGAAACTAGTAGAAGAGTGAAAATCATGTTGCCTTCAAACTTTGGATCGTAAAATTGGGCCTCTGTGAGGTGAAGTGCACCATAGCCAAAACATGATCCCCATAGTCATCTTTCAAGATGAAGATCAAGACCCTCTCAGTAGTGAAAATCACACCTTGAAAAAATTGAGCCTCCAATCGAAGTCACAGCCTTGAAACAAATCAAATGGCTTGTAGAAGGAATTTTATGCCCTTTCCATGTGCTAGGAATCTGCTTCCAAAATTCACTAATAAACTAAATGCAATGTGCCTAAGCAAATGTAAGCAGGTAAATCCTATTTACCCTAACAATGTAAACCCTCATTATAGATCTAACCTTTGTTGAATATTTCCCTTAACCATATTACTTATATTAATGTCTCTTATTGTATCCTTCATTACACAAGCACACACAAACCATTAATAGACTTCTTGATATGGTTTTAAAGATATAAAAACCTCAATAATATCACATAAGAGAACAAACATCAAATATTTGTAAATAATCATTATTGATGGTTGAAACATAACTCCTATAGGAATAATTAAGGTAGTATCCAAAGTTTGATAACCCCTTTGTTCTAAATTTGTATTATATATGGTTAATTTATGAAAAATAGAAGTACTTACTATGATATTGGAAAAAGGGATCTAGGGCCTAAATCACACTTATTCCAATATGACAAAAGGGAAATGAATAAAAATGATCTCAAATACCTACTTGGCTACCAACCTCAATGGAAGAGCCAAAATGGTGGATTAGATTTTTGGGTATGTGCAGAATCATGATGGGCCAAAAAGTGGCGATATGATGGGTATATGTAGGGTATGTGGCTGACGACCATTTTTTTACCCAAAATTGATTAAACGAAAAGGGTTTTAAAAGGAGATTCTCATATTTCCACCAATATAAATTATACTTTACTTTGAATTTAATTAATAATTATTTTTCATTTTCTATTTGAATTACAACTAAAGTCCTAATTGATAAGCTAGTTGAAAACATCTATAGCTTTCAAATGGTATCACATTTTTGAATCTAAAACATGCGTCACATTATGTTTATACTATAGGATTAAAAAAGAATTGAATTTCAAAGTTTTGACCAAGTTAAGGTGGTCAGACATACAAGTTTTTATATTTTTAAAAAGTTGTAATAAAAAAATCATATTTAATTATTTACTTGGAAAAAATTACAAAAAAATATGCATCACATCTGGACATAAGTTCTCTACTTGTATCTAAAATCTTATAAAAAAATATTATCATTTTATTGTGGTTAGGTGGCTAGACAAACACCTATTTATTTTTTCATTGAAATTTAAGTACTATTGCATTGAAATTTCAAATTTTCACCAAATAGATTTCAAAAAAAAAACCTAGTAGTTAATTCAATTTTCTAAAGATTCTATTATTACATATTTTTGAAATAATATAGATAACTTATTCAAATTTTTATTACAAGTTGTCTAACTCTAATTTTTCTAAATTTGTTGCCACTTAAGGGCCTATTTTTTTGATGATTATCATTCACATACCCTTTTAGTCCTTTACAATTTAATGTTTTGTGTGTTGTATTGAGATTAATTAATTGTTTTTTTTTTTTTTTTAATTTGATAATGCAATGATGTACCTTGGTTAACTATGAAAGTACAAAAAATTGAGATGATTTCTAGAAAACAAAAAAATTATAAATATAAATAATGTTTAGAATAGTAGAGGGTAGAAACAGAAGAACCTGGCATATAAATTTGGGCTTGATCTAGTTGGAAAAGGGTGTTGGGTGCCCTAGACTCAGAAGCAAGTACTCAAAATCAAACCTCCATTTCTTGGTGCTCCCTATCTATGGGTTATTATTCTACGGAATCGTTGTTGAAACTTTGTTTGTCACTAATAAAATCCACTTTCCCTATTTTTTTATGTAGGATTTGAATGCTTGAATGAGAAATTAGGTATTCAATATTACTCCAATTCACTTCTAATATGTAACCTACACACATGAAAAGGGGGAATGGTTGTTTTGTATAGGGGATTGACTAATTCAAACCTTGTTTTTGTATTTCTACCTACACAATGGATATGATAATGTGAAAGAGAACTTACCCTTAGTTGAGCAAAGGATAAATGATAAACAAGTGAAAAATTGACAATTGTTGCAACTCACTACTTAGATTTGGATTCCTTGATGGATTGAAGTCAACGTATGCATCACCTTTAAGGAGAAAATTGATGCTTGATTTGAAGTCCTACAATTGTTAGTACTCACAAAAAAAAAAAAATATGAAACATGAACAAAATCACATGAAAACATGATGCATGGCTAATATGATGCTTGACTAAAACAATTTTGCTATAATTTTGATAATTTTCTCTTGAATTCTTTTAGTATGCTCAATAATAATATCAATTTCCCTCTCAAACGTACTAGGATTAAAATGGTGAAAATGACTTGTATTTATATGTAATTATTTGATTTCTCAAAAAAAATACCAATAATAAACAAATGAATTTGGATTTCCAAGTATTAAAATATCAACACCAACATATATCAAACTCGGCCAAAATAAGTTGGTCAAGGGCATTGGGCACCCTAGCCTAGACCTATCCTTTTGGGACCCTAATTAACGATGAACAATTATTAAATATTTGTTCTCATTTCCACTTTTGATTTTCTGAATATTATTATAAAATGAGAAAATTAAAATTGTATAATTGGGTCCAAGCATATAGGGGTAGCTAAACCTAGTTTGTCAAGGCTGACAATTTAAGATGGTACACTTACAAATATTTTATAACTGGATTTGAAGATAATAGAGGCAAGAGATTATTTAGAGAAAGTTCCAAGAGTATAGTAGATGAAGGTGTATAATACCCTTATATATTTCTATACTCATTAGTGCATCACTACATTTTGTCCAAGCTTTAACACCCTAGGAGGTGAAATCTTACCCTATAGAAATCTTCAAAAGGTCTCTAGCATTTAAACCAAAAATAAGTGTCTACATGAATGCCCATGATTAGTATAGGTGTTTGTATGATCCCGTAGGACTGAAATAGGTATTTGTATGAGCACCTAAGGTCTTATAATTAGTTGAGCACAAATCATAAAGGCTCTACATTTTATAGGTTTGTTGCTTTAGTCTTCTTGATCACTTATTCTTGTATCAACTTTAGTCCATAAAATTCCAAGGACATATAATCATTCTCCTTCTCTCTTTTACTTTCATAACTTATATTTCACATTTCCAAGCTCATATGTTTTTAATTTATTTTAATGCACATGTGATATTTAATTTTTTTATTGTATTTAATGAAAAAAAAATATTGTGATATCCTTGATCACTTAGTACTTAGGGGGTGCCTAAATATTTCTTTGACCACTAAAGCATTGATAATGCAAGGTGGCATTCTAAGTTTTTACTAATTTAATATTTCAACTCTGAGTTTGAAAAATCTTTCATTAGAGATATAGCCACCTATTAAATTGGGTCCCATCTACTACTTTTAGATGAAGGAATTAACTTTTGTGTATTGTCCTTTATGGTGCATTCAATTGTTCAACTTTCCATGACATCATTAGAAATAAGAAAAAATACCCTTTAGTTTTGTTGTATCTCTATATATTATTTACATAAATTACATATAGTTTTTTATATAATTAAGAATTACATGTTTTAAAACTGCAAATTAGTTCTATCTTTTGCTTATGAGGAGAGATTTCCTTGATCAGAAAAATGGGCTCATGGAACATAAATTGAGAACCTATCCCAAGTCCAATATGATAATTAAATGAAGATTAAAGGCACTATTTACTTTGATAATCTTGATATTTTTAAAAATATGTCTTAAATTTTCAATAAACTTGTTATCCATTGAATTTTAAATTCTACTCTATCTAAATATAAAACAATTTAATAGTCAAACAATCAATAAGAAACTAACCCTTTATCTACACATTTAAAAATAACAAAGAATACATATATTTTTAATTTAATATTAAAAATAGCCTTCAAAGTGATCTTCTTCGGCTATAATTTTATTATCGTGATGTTCCTTGGAGCTAAATAACGTTTTCTCTATTAAACGAACTGGACAGTAGAAAATAACAATTTTAATGTTTAAAAAAGTTGTAAAATGGTGTCAATTTCAAAAGATCTACTTCGATGCTGAACGGACAAAAAAAGGAATATTGCCGTAAAAGAAGAGAATTCAACTCTGAATGAAATTCAAGTCAAGCAAACATGGGTAGAATTGGACTGCTAATTTCAATGATGCCGGCCGCTTAGAAAAAGGAGAACAATTCTTTGAATGAATTTTTTTCTTTGTCCCTACCCTGATTATCACATAAAGTTGACGTTGGCGAAATCTTATCTAGATCTATCTACTTCCTAAAATCTATGGACCCCTTTTTTGTCTGGTTTTAACTTTTATTAAAGCTGGATTATACAGATAAAGAAAATGTGCAATGTACATGGCACAGTTGCAACTTTTATAGATAAAGCAAAAATAAAAAGTCATTAAACATAGGGAGGCAAAATTGTGGGCCAAACATAAAATCAATCCTGGAAATCATGATTTGAAGGCTTCAAGAATTGAGCAGTCTATGAAAAGACCCTCACAACCAACCAACCTATTGACTGTGGCTTGTATATTCTTGATATAGCAGTGGTTGGCTCGGTTGAGTAATCCCATATCATGGATGCATGGAAACTTTTACGGAGAATAGAGAGTATCTTTGTAATTTTAGCAAGGGCATACATGTCAGTATTATGTATACCTTGTTTATATTCAAGAGACTATACTTGAGCTTGAATGTTTGTGTTTTTCTTCACAAGTACGCAAAGGTTTGCTACTTGAGGAGAAAATATAGCAACGAGCATTCGTAATTCCATTTTTGAGGGGTAATAGGTATCAACAAATAAGGCAAGGCAGCATAATTTTCAAAGAATTTTGTTGAATAATTGTTGGCAAGAATCAAAGACCACATTATGTGAAATTAGGAGATTAAGAAGAGCGAATTTCTAGGACCATTTGCATACAACTATAGTAGGGATGGAAGAGGATAGGAAAACTTAGAGAGATAAGGTTAAGGATAAAGAAAAATCAATGTCTTTGAATGTCTCACACATGTGGAAAAGGGACAAGAGAGTGTAGTGGGATGAATTGAAGCTGATTGTTTAAAATAAAGGTTTTTTTCATGTAGTCAATTGAGAGAGAGCATTAGCCTTAGGTCTTCAAATATTTAAACAAAGGATAGTGACATTGAGGTAGGGGTTAAGGAGAAGAGGAAGTACGAGAGAGTGATAAATGTGTTTAAATAGGAAATAATATAAGGAGAGCTACTGAGCCACTTCTAGTCTTTGAGAAAGTTAAGATGATGGGTTGGAGAGATTTTGATTAGTTAGAAAAGTGAAATAATTTATTGAAGTTCTTAGATGGAATGGAGATTAAATGATTGAGGATGAAACTTATATTTGATTTGAAGTCATGAATTGTAAGAGAACCTAACAAGACCCCATAAAAAAATGAATATACAATTTCCTCTATAAAAAAGACGTGCTCAATGCAACCAAGGTGTTAGTGCATGAGAGTGGTCATCAATCTAGATGAGTTGTTTCAACCAAAATTAGAAATTAGAAAAGTAGAGACCATGACAATTGAAAAAGATGTTTATTATACTAAATGACCTATGAAGATATTTGTTTCAACTAAGGAGGTTTGAATCCTTAGTTTTGAATAATGGCGCGAGAAGGATTATTTGTTACTAATTTACTATATTGTAGTAATCATGGGTAAATATAGTGAAATATGGTGTTCAACAAGAAGTATCAATCATGATTCACCATGTAGAGAATAGATTCAATCTTCTTAGAAATGAGGTAAACACATTTGGGTAAGGGGATCAAAGATATCAAAACTCTCGTTCTCTTCTATTTGAATATAGTGGAGCTAGGAATTGGTATGAATAACATGTTTGTAACTCCAATTAGCATATAAGAAACTTTGAACTACTAGAGACATCTAGTGAGAATTGGCATTCAAAGAGAAACAAAAGGAAAATATCTAAAAATGACTAGAAATTAGGATTTGTTGGCAACATAAATCAAATTAGTTATGGAGAAAAACTAATTGCTACAGACCATTAATTTGAATTGTATTTTCATATACAACCAGATACAAATTGTTATGTGGGAAAAGTGGTCTAGATCCAACTTTCCCTATTTTGGACTTGTATTGTAAAAAAAAGGCAACTTGCCTGATTTGGGGAATAATTGATGATAAAATGGACTTAATGAGGCCTTGATTCATTGTTGTGAGGTGTTTTTCACATCCAAACTAGGTCTTGGACCCTTTCAAATGCATTTAACGACATCTTGTAAAGGTGTTGTAAAGGACTTTCACGCTTTTCAAGACTTAATGAACCCATTTTCCCCTAATTCAACATTATAAAATGTGATTAATAACACTATCACATCAATCTAGAAGGTTTTTAAAATAAACTTATTATTAATCTTGTGTTGTAATGTGTCTTGCATATTCACATTGGTTGTTGTGCCTTCCTAGGCTATGTGGACCTCATTTTAGTGTTGCAAAGGATATTTATTCACACTGTCACATTGAATTCTATGTCCCAAGCCCTAATTGACCTTTACATCATCACTAATAGGCCCCTATTACCCCATATTGTGCATCTTGAGGCATAATTTGATGAAATACCTGACATAAACATCATATAAACCTTATTTTATCATCTCCTAAGAATCCAACTAGCAAATAGACCCCACTAGAACTAATTCACCACCTATGGTGAATGAGTCCTTGCCAAGTGGAACTGATTCACCCAAGGTGGCAAATGACTCCCATTTGGGTCAAATTAGAGTTTTGAGAGGGAAATTTTGGGATTCAAGTTTATTATTATTTCATGTTGGCCTTAGGGATCCAATTTATGGTCTAATAAGGTGAATTTCCTATAAAACCAAGTCTCTAACCCTTAATTTACATCCCTTAACTCATTCACAAACCATTCTTCATTATTCATCCATCATTCTTCCATCTCAAGTTAAACAAGTTAGGGTTTCATCATCTCAAATCATTAAGATAGCAATCTTCAGACATTCAAGGGAAAATTCTTCATGTTTTGTTGCAAAAATTCAAGATCAATCATTGTGGCAAGGTAATTACCCCATTGTTACATACTTCATTACATTCTTTCTCCAACATTCACCAAGGCAAACCCCCATCCCCTAACATTCACCATTTCTCTCTTATCTTGTGTCTCTACAAATTTAGGCATCTTGGAAGCTTGGAAATAATTAAGAATCACCTTGTAAAGTTGTTAAGTCTTCTCTTCATTTTCCAAGTCAAAATATAAAAAAAAGTGATTTTTAGGCTCAAATCCGATAATCTCATAACCAAACACCTAGAGAAGCAGAAAGTGCAGACCAAAAGCTCTGAATTCCACCTTTGAATATTCATAAATTCAAAATTTGACTCATTCACCATGGGTGGTGAATGAGTCTCACTACCAGATCATTTTTTGGCTTTCTACATTTTTAGATACCCTTTTGTATGAAACAGGGTCTAGAATAGTTTTACAGAACTAGGACTAATTCGCCCAAAATGGCGAATGAGTTCCACTAGGCTTCAAAGTCAGCATCAGTAGCATTCCAGAAGCCATTTCCAATCTCCATCCATATTCCAAGTCCACACTTTCAGTCTCATCCATTTCCATGTAGTTTTATTCACATTTCTAGGTGTTTTTGCATTACACAATGTGTTTTCAAACAAGTTACATTTCTTAGGTTTTGCATAATTAATCAATCAATTTCATCATCTAGTTACATTTTGATCATTGCATTTAGTATTAACTTCATCATACATTCCTTATTTTGAGTGAAGCACCTAGAATTTGTGGTGTGGGATCTATCTCTTTCCATTAGGTGAAAGACCCTAATTGAGCAAAAGAGACATAGCATTTTACCACCATAAAATCTATGGTTTATTTTGGTGAACCTTCTTTTTGAATACTTCTATTTTTTTCTTTGGAGTCCTTCATCATAGATCTATCCTTTCATTGACTTTGCATTAGGGTTTGCATTAGTTAATTTGAATGCTAGTTTTCAAATTTTGCATTCATAAAAAGTGCATTTAGGTTGCATTTTTCACATCTAGATTCATTTCAATTTTTTGAAATTATGCATTTTTAACTTAGGTCTGCATCATAACACTCATAAATCATAAAAATCAATCAAAATTTTCTAAAAATTCTAAAAAAAGTCCATACTGGGACTCATTCACCACATTGGGCGAATCAGTCCCTTTTCACCCCTAAAACTGCCCTTTATAGAGCTGAAAACTCTATTTTTAAGCTTTTGTTTGGTGCCTTTATCTACCTGTATTAGTTAGTTGAGTTTCTGTAATATGCATTTCACTAGATCTAACTTAAAATACCCCATTTCATGCATTGCTCCATTTCACTTTTGCACTTTCCACATTTCATTTTTTAGGTTGTCACCTAATGCATCTGAAAATTACCTTATTTCACATCTAAAATTTGCATTTAAACTTTAAGACATTGCATTACACTTTATTTTCTCATGTTAGTATGTGTTCTCTTCAACCATTCCATGTTTCTACAATATCATGTGACTTGTATGATTCTATTTTTCATGGACATCATCTAGCGCAACAAAGTAAAACATTTGATAAGTATATTGCATACCCTCTTAGTACCTATTGGATTTACAAGAATATCATAACACAAGAGGATGCAAGTTTAGATAATCATAACACTCATACTTTTTCTTCTCCTAATACCTCTCATATTAGTGATGAAGGTACTTTGGTGAAAGGAGCTATAAGCATTGAGGGTCTTGATTGTCCTTCTCCTCTTTAGCCTTTGGAAGACATCAGAAAATGAAAGGATGAAATCATAGAAACATTCATAAATATCATCTTACCTAATCTCCATAACCATGAAAATCAACATTATTCTTCTCCAAAAATCCTTCCTCGATTCTACAAGGATAAGTTGGTGTTAGAAGATATACCTATTAAGAGTCATGATAGTCAAGTGACCTTCCATTCCCTAATGCTCCTACCATTTGGGATAATCTATTTGAAAACCATAGTGGTTCTTGTTTTGATTCCTCCCCCACTTGTGATGAAGCTACTTTTAAAACTTCAACCTTGGATGAATATATTACAAGCTCTCCTCCTAGGGTAGATCACATGGCACAAGAGAATGATACCTTAATGACAATGGACACTCAACTAACATCTTCTCCTACTCATCCCCCTCTTGATAATTCCACCATTGATCATTCCCATATTCATGATGAAGTCATTTTTGGAGAACAAAGCCTTACTAGTCAAGAAAATGTGGCTTGTTGTTCTCCTAAACACTCTCCTTCTAGGGAGAATATCATGGTTCTAGAAAATAACAATAATAATGTGTCTTCCTTCAATAAAAAGGTGATTCTAGATTTCCCTTTACTAGAGATACATCAAACCAAAACCTCTAAGGTTATGAATGCGCAAGTTTCCATTAGATCCCCCTCAATCAATGGACCTCATACATATCCCATGGGACATCTTAACAACCCTCTAATTCTCTACCCACCTTCACACAAACAACAAACTCAAAATAAACCTGAACTTATCCTTTACCCTTCTCAAAATATTGTTTTTCAACAACTAACTTATAATACTGTTGCTCATATGTATAACACTCGAAACAATCCACAACCACAAAAATAACCCCGACACCATTACAATTTCCTAATCCTATCCCACCTAACCCTTTCTTGCTAGGTCACAAGGAGTATGATCTTGTTGAGCAACTTAAGAATTTACTCCTGCTAAGATATCATTGTGGGACCTTATTCAAGCCTCCCCTCACTATCACAACATGATACAAACAGCCTTACAAGAAGTTCATGTCCCTTCTAATGTGCCACTAATTGATACAAAAACCATGATTCAAGGACTAAATGCTGACATTGTTTTCCACCAAAGTGAACTCCCCTCTTTGGATGTGCAAAAACAAAATGAAGCTTTCGTGATCATAGCACAATACAAAACAAAAAGGATAAAGAGAACTCTTGTAGATTCTGGTTCTACTCTTAATGTGTGTAGTGTGAGCCTTTTCGATAGGCTTGGCATTGATCAATCAACCATTCACCTTGATTCTTTCTCTATTAAGGGGTTTGACAATGTCAAAAAAAACCACTAGGGATGATCATTATACCTCTTACTATTGGAGTGGCCACCTTGAATACATCAATCAATGTTATGCCTTATGAAATTTCATGTAATCTAATCTTAGGTAGATAGTGGATTCATGCAATGAATGGTGTTCCTTCCACTCTTCATCACAAAATGAAATACATCTACAACAACATAGTCCACACACTAGACACTAATCCTAAACTTGATAGTGTATTACAACTTGAGAAAAACAAAGCTAATTCCTTAAACACATCACCTACACAAGTGGAACCCAGTCAAAAAAATGACAAACAACAACATATTGAACCACTCATGCAGCTATCAGAAGAGGATTGAGGTTCCTTGGATTTTGAACATGACTCAAATGGCCTTTCGAAAGCATCCACCTCAACCACTTTAGCCAAAAAAGAAACTTACACAACAAATATTGAAGAATTTAATCACGAACAAACACTGAATTCAAAAGAAATGAAGAAACTTTATGGACATGGTTATGAGCTTATGAAACAACTTGGATATAATGGAAAATCATGTGGTGCTCATGAGCAAGGTATCTGCAACCCTATAGAACCTATCACAAAAAAGAAAACTCATGGTATTGGTTATTGTACTTTGATAGATATCCCCAAGCCTTCACTCAACATCAAAAATCTCACATGTTGATCATGCAACATGCTCCTAAATCATCCTTAACAATCATCAACCCTAAAATCCTCAACACTGGTGGTCTTCAACATGATCCTTTACACAATATGAAACAAACAATGAAATCTTCACTTAATGTCAATGTCATCTCACAAGACACCAATAATTTGCATTTGATAGATTTTCTCTCCTCTTGTAAGAGTGAGACCAAAATCTTGCAATCTAAAGGGTCTTGCATAGGTTTGACAACTAATACTAAGCAAGATGTATCTTTTTCATCAACTACAAGACCACCTTCTACCATTGATCAAGAGGGTATCTTGTCGAGACTCCTCCAAGATGACTTGATAACCCTTCCTTGCCGAACTCAAAAGAAATGCTATTACAAGACTTCATTATGTGCCTACCATAGAGTTCATGGTCATACCACTAATGAATGTTAGGCTTTGAGTTGTAAAACTCAACATTTTTAGGTGTTTTTTATGCTTCCCTTTGTCGAGGCACCTACTTCCTCTAATTGATACCGATTTTCACTCTAGCCTACATTTCATCAATCATTTCGGCTCACCCTTGTCCTACACCAAGTGGGGGAAAGGGGTTATGTACCCTTGTCCTCGTATGTCACTTTTTGTTGCCTCCTTTGGCTAGTCATTAAATTTTCATGAACATATAAGAGCAAGCTTGAGATGTGGATGGCATTCCTTAAGTCAACTTGTATGTGACATACTACCCTTTTTCATGACTTAGCTTCTCGAAAACATGACCTAGCATAGGGCTTTCTTAGTAAGATCTCATATCCTCTTCTTCTACTTTAAATCAATTTCTCACAGTATTGGTGCTCGCATCTACTTTAAAGTGGCGGAATACATCACCACTCACATTTCATTGTGCAATTTCTTTCTTCTTGCGATGCATCCTTTTCTTGGTAGAGTCATTAGGCTTGATTCCCTCCAAGAGCATGATAATTTTTTTGACAAATCCTCTCTTGGAAAAGTTAAGCACAATATTCCCTAAGATGAGACCTTGCACAAACTAAGCAAAATACCTTTGAACAATCCTTGTACTCTCTTTCATTAACAATGTCTATGAGTGTCAAGCATACAAAGTTTTTCTTGCCTCATAGAGCTTGAAAATCATTTGTCATTGTGGCACCTTATTAAAGTTATCAAGAGGTATAAATTTGATATGGTTGAGTGGGAAGCCCATTTCAAGGAATGGCATTCCCCATAGCCACATATGTGTTTGTGATCACATATTAGCCCTATGTGTCTCACCTTTTAGGGCTTTCTCACCCCTCAGACAATCAAAAGTTTCATGGTCCCAAAGTCAGTATGTTGTGGACTTCTCACGTCATGGACGACCTTATGTTTTGTGGCCCCAGAGTGAGTGAATCTCTTCCACCCTATTTTCCTTTCTTGCCATTGCATGATTATGTCACTTGATGATTTGACTTAGGATCTTAGATCCTGGGGCCGTCAGTGCCTTCTTGATCTTTTTCATTCTTTGTCACTTGCATCTGTACACTCGGATCTCTCCTGAAAGTCTACTTTAGTGTGAGTTTGAAAAAAGTTCGTTCTCTCACTAAAGTGGAGGCTAAATGTAGTGTAGAAAAAAGGCAACCTACTTGATTTGGGAAATAATTGATGATAAAATGGACTTAATGAGTCCTTGATTCAGTGTTGTGAGGTGTTTTTCACATCCACACTAGGTCTTGTAAACTTTCAAATGCACTTAACGTCTTGTAAAAGTGTTGTAAAGGACTTCCATGCTTTTCTAGACTTAATGAACACAGTTTACCCTAATTCAACATTATAAAATGTATTTAATAACATTATCACATCAATCTAGAAGGTTTTCAAAATAAACTTAGTGCTAAACTAGTGTTGTAATGTGTCTTGCACATTCACATTGGTTCTTGTGCCTTCCTAAGCTATGTGGACCTTATTTTAGTAGTGTAAAGGGTATTTAATCACACTTTCACATTGAATTATGTGTCCCAAGCCCTAACTAACCTTTTCATAATCACTAATAGGCACCTATTACCCCATTTTTTGCATATCAAGGCATAATTTGATGAAATACCTGACATAGACACCATATAAACCTTATTTTCTCATCTCCTAAGAATCCTATTGGAAAATAGACCCCACTGGGACTAATTTGCTAGCTATGGTGAATGAGTCCCTTCCAAGTGGGACTGATTCATCCAAGGTGGCAAATGAGTCTCATTTGGGTCAAATTTGAGTTTTGAGCGGGAAATTTTGGGATTTAAGTTTATTACTATTTCATGTCAGCCTTAGGGATCCAATTTATGAGCTGATAAGGTGAATTTACTATAAAAACAAGTCTTTAAATCCTATTTTACATCCCTTAACTCATTTACAAACCCTTCTTCATTATTCATCCATAATTCTTCCATCTCAAGTCATTAATATAGCAATCTTCAGACATTCAAGAGTAGATTCTTCATGTTTTGTTACATAAATTCAAGATCAATCATCATGAATAGGTAATTACCCCATTATTTCATGCTTCATTACATTCTTTCTCTATTTTGGTTTAATTACCTAAAAGGGGTTTGACCAAGGCAAACCCCCATGCCCTAACATTCACCATTTCTCTCTCTTGTCTTATGTGTTTGTAGATTCAGGTATCTTGGTAGCTTGGAAATCATTAAGAATCAAGTTGCAAAGTTGTTTAATTCTTCTCTTCAATGTCCAAGTCAAAATATCAACAAAAAGTGACTTTCAAGCCTAAATCTAATAGTCTCAAAACCAAGTACGTGGAGAAGGGGAAAGTGCATACCAAAAGCCTCAAATTCCACCTTTGAATATTTAGAAATTAAAAATTGGACTCATTCGGCATGGGTGGAAAATGAGTCCCATTACCAAGTCATTTTTTGGTTTTCTACATTTTTAGATACCCATTTGTCTGAAATAGGTTCCAAAACAATTTTATAGAACTAAGATTGATCCATCCAGAATGGCGAATGAGTCCCACCAAGCCTAAAATTCAGTATCAACAGTATTCCAAAAGCCATTTCTAGTCTCCATTCATATTTTAGGTGTACACTTTCAGTCTCATCCATTGCCATGCAGTTTTGTTCACATTTCTAGGTGTTTTTACATTATACAATGTGTTTTCAAACAAGTTACATTACTTAGGTTTTGATACTTAATCAATCAATTTCATCATCTAGTTTCACTTAGATAATTTCATTTAGTCTTAACTTCATCATACATTCCTTAGTTTGAGTGAACAACATAATTTTTTGGTGTGGGTTCTATCTCTTCCCATTAGGTGAAAGAACCTAATTGAGCAAAAGAGACAGCATTTTACCACCATAAAATCTATGTTTGAGGACTTAACATTAGATCACAAAAAATCTAGGATTTGATGATTGAATAACTACCTCAACAGAGAGCCAATTAGCTAGGGTTTGGTTCTTTTGTTGCAAAGAGGGAAATATGATGTGTGATTTGATTAACCTAATTGACATAAACCTTGGATCTGAAAATACAATTGGTTGCACAAACTAAAATGAAAATTTTCAAAAATAGATAGAGATATAGGAGAGAGAAACAAAGGGGCACCTATACATGAAATTTTAGTCTAAATCACATGGATAAGGGCGCTGGGCACCCTAGTCTAAAAATGAGAGATTTGAATACTATAAATTAGGATCTAGAAGCTACAAGTCTACACTTTGCTCTTCTATAGCCTATTGTTAATGAAATTTCCAAATCTAGCCTACACACATGAAAAGAGGTGGAAATGTTATGCTATATAGGATTTTTCCTTAGTCAAACACCACTTTTTGTCTTTCCACCTCCACAAACAACAAATGTTGATGGTATAAATCACATGCCCTAGGTCAAGCAAAGGAAAAGTAAAAAATAAATGACTATAATAAATACATGACAATTGATAATGTTACCTTGCACATGAAAATCCTATCGAAGTGATGTCACACTATAAGTTTCCACAAATATTTGATTAATAAATGATTGACTTTCCTTGAAGATCACTCAGATCTACATTCCTTCTTGGATTAAAGTCATTTGCCTCATCTCATGCAAGGAGAAATTGAAGTTTTCTTGAGGTTCATGCAATTTTTAGTGCTCATAATGATAATAAACATGAAATATGAAAAATATTACTATGCATAAACATGATTTTTCTACTATGTTGTGGATATGAATTGTGTTTATAAAGTGTTTTAGATATTTTTCTTATTCTACTCTTTAATTTTCCTTAATTTATTCTAGGATATTCAAAAGACATTCAAATTTCTTAGATGTTTAAAAGGAGAGAAATACATACCTATATGACTTCAACATATTTCACATTAACTGTTATGATAAATAGACAAACGATTTTCAATTTATAAACATATTAATTTCGACAATAAAAGATTAAATTTAGGGTCTAATTAGGGGCTAGAAGGGTGCTAGGGCACCCTAGTCTACCCCTCTTTTGATATTTAGATATATGTTAAATAATTAATTAATTTAATTTCTTAGATTTAATTCATTTTTTTAAATGACAATTAAATGGGTGCTCAATAAGAATAATTAGGCACAAGTACTTAGGAGGGGAAGAAACATAATGTGAAATTATGAATGGTAGAAATTTATGACACTACATTTACCCCAACTATAATGAGGGTATGATCTTACCTTCATGCTAACACTAAAGGAATGTAGAAGATATATTTCTTTATTGAAACATTGAAGAGACAAGATAACACCATGTTGAGAGATGTAATATCCCCCAACTTAAGATCCCATCAATCCACCAACATAAATTAGATATATCACATGGAATACAATAATAAATCAATGGAGTACACATAAAATACTAAAAATCATACATAAGGAAATCATGATGCATATAAGGAATACATGAAGCATATAAATGAATATATGTGGCAAGCATATGCAATTTATGAAGCAAACATGTGGAATGCACAAGGAAAACATATGGAATACACTGTAAGGAAAAAAACGTAAGACATGAAGAAAAAACACATAATACACAAGGAAAACATGATACACATGAAGAAAACGCAACATTCATATGAGGTAAACATGGAGAAAACATGAAGCATATAGAATATAATAAAAATGTTAGTACATATTATATAAAACTAAAGATTCAAGTTAGCAAGGTAATGAGACCTCATTATGTAAGATTGTATCAATTACTAAGTATCATCTCTTAAATGTACAAACAAATACAGGAATTCTAAAAATAGTAAATACATACAAAGGTCATGCACATTAAATGGCCCCCAAGGAACACAAGCTAGCAAGTTGTGTTATGCTAGGTGACCATGAATGTTATAAGTAGGTATCTCATAAAGCACACAAGGCCAACAAGTTGTGTTATAATAGGTGGTTCATTATATACATGGATCTAATGGCTATCAAGTTGTGCTATTCTAGGTATCCATGTAAAATTCTAAATGATAGGTCTCATAAGATTAGCAAGTTGTTTTATGCTAGTTTACTCTTAATATACATGGATCTATTAGGTAGCAAGTTGTATTATTCTAGGTTTCCATGTAAAGTACAACAATTCAGTTAGTAAGCTCTCTAATGTTAGATGAATTTGTACTACTAACACCTCAAGGAGAATATAAATGTTTGATGTAATGTAAGATGGTTTAACATCTCAATGGATGAATTAATAACCATACCTTAGGGAGTGAATACATGTTTAATATCATGGAGGATTGTTTAACATCTTAGGGGATAGATTTCTAACCATGGCTCAAGGAGAATTATGAATAAAACCACCACATAGTGGGGACATCAATAAGTAAAAGCTCACAAGATGTCAATGTGTGGATGTAGAAAATAAATAGGGTGATTCTCCCCCTTGAAATATTAGCATACTTTCACTATTGATATTTTAAGGAAAATAAGGGGGTAAGAAAGGATCCTCAAGAAGGATGCACACTTCCAAAACTAGTTATCTTTTCCCCCCAGGTGTATAGGTAAGGAAAACCATGGTGGAGACTATCATGTTTGAACCAACAATTTTGATGTGTTATGGACTTCTCTTGCACTCTTAGGATCTTTCACCTAAAAGGAGAGAGATAAAAAACCAAAATTGTGATGTTTCACTCAAATAGAGGATTGTATGAATGCTATAAATGCAACTAAATGATGAAATTGAGTGACTATTGATGCAAAACCTATAAAATATGCAATATTTGAAAACATGGTGAGATATGCAAGAATGAACTAAAACATGAATAGATGCAAAACAAAATTGAAAAAGATCAATCAAAGTGTACCTAGGCAATGAATGTTGAATATGGAAGGATCTAAATGTTGGAAAAAATCAATGTAAGTCACTAGTGGGACTCATTCGCCACTAGTGGCGAATCAATCCTACTATTTGTAAAATCTCCTGAAACAAGTTTTCGACTATCAGGAACTGAAATCTAACAAAATCACCTTTTTTAGCCATAAGGTGGGACTCATTCACTGGTACTAATGGTGAATCAGTCCTCCTCCAAAATTCTATGAAATCAAAGGTCAATTTTGTAGCTCCAGATCTGCACTTGTCTTCCTGTAGGGTTGACAGAGTCAAATCTGTAGAAAATGGACTGTACGTTGTCTCCAAGATTGAAATAGGGTTTAGTTGACTTGAAACACTTTGTTGACTTGTTGAACACCTTTGAACACCTACTTGCTTAACAAATATGCATACAAAAGTCTGCAAATACAGATGCAAAAGGGGGAAATGGTTAAGGGTTAGAGTATAGGGATTTTCCTTTGTCAAATCCCACTTTGGTAATCAAACCCTTAATGAAGAAATGGAATGAAATAAGCAAGGAATGATGAATAAATAACATGCAAATGTCCTTAACTCACCACAACCTTGTTGAATAAATCTAAAGTTATGTCAATGGTTGCTCCAAGATGCTTGATGAATGCTTGATTCAATGATGCAAAGTGCTCAAATGCTAATTGATTTTTAGTGAATGCAAGTGAATGAGAAGATGTAAAATGAGGAGAAAAACACTTATTTATACACACTTATGCCCTAATAACCCAATGCTACCTCATCACAGGCTGATATAAGGTAACTTTGAATAAAAACCCAAAAGAATATTTGAATTATTTTGAAATTGGAGTCAAGAGGGACTCATTCGCCACCCATGGCGAATGGGTCCAACCTTGGGCTTGTAACTGGGTGTAAGGAATTAAGTCACATTTAATGTCATTTGTCAGGTTTACATTCAAAAATACACTTAATTAAGTCTTATGAGTGTATAAAGGGGTCAAATAAAGCATAAGAAAGGTGTAAATAGTGAAAATAAGCCTAGAAAAGCATGAAATCTTATTACAAGACTTTACAACACATTAGAATAGGACTTCATAAGGGATGAAAAGGTGAGTTTTAGGTGAATTATAATGAAAAGAGTCTAGAAAAGTGTAGAAATATTTTACAACACTTCACAACATCTTCACAATACATCATATTTTGAATATTTAGGACCTAATGTGAATGCATAAATTACATTACAATATTAAATAAAATAAAGACAAGTCAAACATCATAGGAGAAAGACCCAAAAACCCATTTAAATATCAATGATCCATTTTTCTATGGTATGTTGTCATTTATGAAATATAGTTGCAAGTAATATTGTACAACCATGAATGGCAATGAAAAAGGACATGGAGCTACAAATGCCACACAATGAGGAGCAACATAATAGAAGAGACTTTACCATTTAGAATGAATAGGTGCATCAACACATGGAAGATCAATAGCACCAAATAAGTTTTTATATTTTATTGCTCAAGGCATGACATTCATGGGTAGAATGTCCAAGCACTTGGTGTTATGCACAAAAAGTGATTTTCTTGACTATGTGGAATTTCTTACATTTTGGAGGAGGAAGATTAATTAAGTGGTCTTTGAGAAGCCTCAACAAAATATTCTCTTGCTCACAAAAGGAAGTCATAAATATATTAGATAATGGTTGATGAGATTTAGATGAAGGAGGTGGTTGGAAACCTTAACCGCTTTTAGTAAGGTGTGATTTAAGTTCCTCAAGATTCTTAACTCCTTGTTCCATGTTTTTATTATACCAAAGTTTAGAAACAATTTTTAATCCAACTCCATAGTGGTTTTCCAATTCACATGGAGGAGTGTTGATGGTGTTTTCTGCATAGCAACAAATTAGACAGAATGCAATATTCTATCTCCCTTGAAAGGTTATTTTCAATAATAAATCACTGAAAATCACCCTAAGGTCTCTCGGGTGTTAGGTCATAACAATGCATAAAAAAACTCAGATAAAATGTGAAATGCTAGTAATCACAATCAGACCTTACTACAAGCAACGGTATCTTTCAACTTATCAGATCTGACAATGTGATGATCTTAGATCCTAAATATAACCGAATAATAAAGAAACAGCAAAAGATAGGGATGCACAGAAGTGATAATATCTAAACTACTACTAGGATAAGCAATGCCAATGACATATATCTAGAATGGACCTATCTCAAATAACCAGTTCTTATTCGACCCACAATGAAATCTTACAAGAACGATGCAATCTTCTAAGGAATACAGATTTTCAAATCATAGAAATTCATCTACAATCAAACTTAAGCACATTTGAATATACGGTCCAGGTTGACTTTACCAGCCTACTACAATTAGATAGTTACTGGGAGTATAGACCAGAGATAGCTACAAACATTCCAAATATGAAATCATAAACATCATTTATCAAACTGAAACTAATTTATTTCTGAATACTAAACCCTAAATCTTCAAGCAATTTGAAAGATAGAACAAAGGAACCATGCAAGATGGAATAACACAAGAGAATGCACCAGGAAAACCACAATGTCTTCAATTGTATTAATCACCAAAATGCTGCAACAATTCAACTGTTCTGATACAATATTTGCTTCAAGGAAATCAAAATACTCTAACTCTTGCTCTTTAATTTCTAATGTCTTCTTGATAATGTCTAACCCCTTACAATGAGGCAAAAATGCCTATTAATAGCAAATCCCAAGGTATGTCGGCCCAGCCAAACATTTTACAAAATAATAAAACTGCCAAAACAGGTCAGCCAAGGAAAAACAAACTAAGGCACACATTAAATGCCCTTCACCATCAAGGTCGGCCTTGACACAGTCCCCAATGAAGTCCGGTCCAATGCATGCCCTATGATAATAGGGAAGCACAAATCTTGAATTGAGCATTAACTGCTACTTCCTTTATCTTTCCTCTGAACTGATGACCCTTGGACCCTCAAGAATACCCCATCCAACTCAGTGACAGGTGGCAAAGGCAAAACCTTGAGCCGACATTTAATTGAATTAATTTCCTCCTTGGACTGATCAACAATTTTGTTCCAATCCTCCCTGTTGGCCATATACTTATCTATCACTGTCAGGTAGGTGGCTGCATCATCAAGCTGGTGGCCGGTAACAACTCCTTTTGTATCTGGGGCATAAACTTCATGTCACCACTCCTTCAGTTCTTCCAAGCTCAGATATTTAGGAGCTATCTTCTTTCTGCCAGTCATTACCTCAAAGAAGGCAATGCATCCGTCATAAACTGCAGTAAGCTCACTGTCAATTGATTTCCTTCATTTTTGTATCTTCTTCAGAGCCTTCTGCCTAATGTGTAGTGCCTTGAACCATTCCCACGGTTCATCCAACCTAGAGGAAGGAAGGATCCCGTCTTTGGCCAATTGTTCTCTTCCATGTCCCATGACAACCCTTGACTTCTACAGCAGGAGATCCATGTCATTCTTGTCCTGGGATAGAATATGCTTTAATAACTCCTTAGCCCAGACTGCATCCTTTCCAACTGAGAGAATGTCCCTGATGGTATCATCTCCTTTAGTTTGTACACTCATTAACCAATCTATGGCGACCTGAGCTGAGGCTTTCAACTTCTCAATTCCTGAGATGGTCTCTTTAGGCAGAAAACGGGGAGTAGCAGATGAAGAAGGGTGAAGGGACTACAAAGGTTTCATGACCTCCTCCAAACATTTCCTTAACTGTTCATTTTCCTTCTTCAGTTCATGTGGTTTGGGTCTCCTTCTTCAACCTGTCAACAATTACTGCACTGGACCCTTCAAATTCCTCAATATCCTACTCCATGGAGGCTGGCCCGAGGTTGATAGTCTGAACATTATAATCCCAACTTGTAACATCTTCTCTCATTTTGTCCGGGGCTGGAGTAGCAATGTGGATAACCCTGTTATGGGTTTCATCCCTTTCCACCCTTGAGATCACCTTTGCTGCCTTCTTTTTCTTTCCTTTACCGATCTTGGACAGCATTTCATCCCAGTCTAAGGGAGTGTCCTAAACAACCACTTGCTTCTTTCTTGCAAGCTCTTTCTCTAGCTAATCCGGGGCTATAGGGTCAATCCAGATTTCTTCTATCCCAATTTTTTCTGGTTCTTCTGTCGGTTTCTCTTCTTCTGCAGTTGCTATCTAATCATCCTCCTTCTCCGGAAGCTGCTCACCTTGATCAACTTCTTCAAGTTTCACCTCTTGCTGCACTGGTGATGGAGTCTTGGTAGGGATATTTTCTTTCTGTTCAGGGGATCCGCTACCCCGGCCATTCTCTGGAGAATCTTCATACTGCACAAGGGGAGAAGGAAGCTTCTCAACCTCCACTGCTTCGAGCTCCGCCGCCTCACCAAAGAGAGTTCCCTCCTTGAAGGGTTCCGCCTCTCCGCTGATTTCATGTTCCTCTTGAATTTTCTCTTCATGTATGCTCGGTGGAGGAGAAATAGACTTAGATGGCTCCTCAACTGGTAACCTTGGGGGAGAGTCCTTCTTTTGCACAGTATCCTTTGGAGAGGGAGTTCTTGATTTCCTCGTATAGACTTTTGTTTTCTCCCCTCCTGAGCTTTCCACATCAACAATTGGAGGCTCATCACTTGAAGCACCCTGACCTTTCTTCTTTGCAGGCCTTGTTGTTCTTGTCTTCTTCGGTGGTGGAGGAGCATCCTCCTCTTCTGCCTTTTCCATTTCCTCCTCATCAGAGGACTTGCTAATTGTCAGAGTCTTCCATCTTCTCTTTCCCTTCGGCTTCCTCTTCGTTTCTAGTTCAGCTTCCTCCCTAGGACCTCTAACTTTTATCTTGAATGGTGAGGTTTTCACAGCTTTCCCTTTGGGGTCATCTTCCCCGGATTCCTCAGAAGTTGACATGGGATTAAGATTTCCCATCAAGTCAAAAGTACAAGTTACCTTTGCACTTTCCAATTCCCAAAGTTTATGTTTTATCCAAGAAGAAGTGAACTTCATGACAGGAGCCATCAAGTCCTCCAACTCTGTAACTTCATTCTCATTCCAATCGATATCCCCAACTGGCCTGTCCTTTATAGCTTCGTAGGCATGGTCCTGAACTAGTTTTCTGTCATCATCTAGTTGATCCGGAATCAGCTTGAAGTTGTATTGCCTAATTGCCTCCACAGGGAGCCTAGAGTATCTCTTCTTTCTCGCCTCTAGGTCATCTTTGATATTGACCCAATAATCATCCAAGTCATCTTTGTGCCTGTACTCCCTAGTGGCTTTCTTCTGTGCTTCTCCTGTTATATCAAAATTCATCCATTTAGAATGGAAGGAGAAACCATATGCCGCCAGTTCTTCTCCTGCGGTGTGAGCTGATTGAATAGAGGGGCACATCTCTGCCACACCAATCTCGAGAGGGAAGTCTCCTCCAAAGTCTGTCTTGTGCTTCTCCCTCTTCACCATAGCATCAAATTCACAGATTTGTCTCACAATTTCCAACAGCACAATGTGGTCTATAGGGTACCGGGGTAACCTGTAAGGGGCAACCAGGCATCCATCAATCCTAAGGTAGCTGAAAGTGGGGAACTGGATGAACCAGGCTCCGTAGTTCTTTACTAGCCCCTTGGCTCCGTCGGATAATCTCATGTGTTCTGCATTCTTGAGCGTCTGGGTGATATGCATTGTAAATGCATCATTGGCCCTTCTGTAATCCTTATGCCCAAGATGCAGTTCTGGATACACCTCATAGATTATATCCTGTCTAATTGTTCCCCGCGGGTTTAAACCTTTGTATGGGTAGGAGATGGCCAACACATACATTATATATGAAAACATAGTGAACTTCTTGGCCTCCAGGACATTCCTCAATTGCTTGTCATTTTCGGCACTGATGAGCCCTGCCCAGTGATAATTGGTCCCTTGCCCAATTTCGGTGATCACATGGACCATCCAACTCTGCAACACTCCTGCACTTTTCAACCCTGCCACCCTGCTTAGAAGTGTGATGGCATCATATACATCTGACTTGAACTTAACCCTATGCAGCTGCTTGGGCAACTTAGAATGGTGAGATTTTGGCTTCTCTAGCCATGAATTGATTATCTGCTGAGCTTTGATGGGCTCATTCTCATAATAGGTTCTGGTAGTGTCTATATTCAGAGCACACACTAAAGGAAGATCAGGCATGCTAAAAGCTTGGGCAATAGAGGCTGGACTGAAGTTGGCCAGAACCCTTCCCTCGGTGCTGATCACCCTCTGTGTATCAAAGTCATACTATCTGGCGCACTCCAAGATCAACTCGCAACACTGAACTGCCGGAGGGAATCCTGCCACATGGAATAGTTCGGAGCTCATCATCCCCTGCCTCAGGGCTGACTAATCCTTCTCGGTCGTTCTTTGCTTAAACTCCTCATATCTCCAGGCCCCAACATTGGTATCAGATACCTCGGCCCACATAGATGATACCTTGCTTTCAAGGAGCCGGTTCTTCATGTCCAGTCTCAGTCGCTCTACCTCTGAAATGGATGACGCCCCTGTGCTACCCTTGGACTTCCCAGCAGCAACCTTACTCGATTCGGCCTGTACATCCAAAAATTATCATTAGTATTCAATTGTTGTTCATATTCCAATCCAAAAGGTTAGCACAAATCATATAAATCAATCAAAATCCATTGCCAACTGGTAATCCTTTGAGATCCGGAGAAATTAGATAGTCCGGGAAAATCATGCAAATCGGGAAAATACCGTCGGAGTGGAATTTCAGAGAAATCTGACCCAGACGGATTCCTGCTGTCAAATCATCATTAGTCAAATAGATCATTAGTACGGATGAAAGATCAAAGGATAATCATGGAATTCAGTCATTGGCAACAAGAAATAAGCATCAAACAATCGCGCCATTTACCCTATCATCGAAACATCAAAAAAAGACACAACCAGACAGGAAATCCAGAAAAATATGGATGGAACGGATTTTTGCAGACAACTTAAATGTTCCGCTAATAACCCCAGTCCGCGGAATAAGCCCAAACCGGGAAAATCCGAAAGCAGCAGAATTCCACGAGGACCTCAGAAACTTGAAAAATGATGAAACGCGAACCAAAATTCAAATGACCACGGGATCTACTCTACCTAAGTTCTAATGGTTTCGAAACTGACAATAATCAACAAAACTCATGACGCAAAGGATTTCAACTTCTCAAAAGCACTCAAAGGATGAATCCCTATATCAAAACAATGATGCCCTAATCTGAATAACCAAACCTCCGTCATTAATATCAGAGCAAGCTTTAAGGTTTAAAGTATCAGCTAAGGATTTACCTAAAGCATTCAAATTTTCACAAGACGGGGAAGTCAATGTGATACAGGGACAAAATCGCTCAAACATAATGAAATCCCCGTTCTAGGCCGGACACCGAGGAAAACCCTAACTTCGCCCAATAGCAAATTTTGCACTAAGAAGGCACACCATCAAGCCCAGAACTCCGTCTAAAGGATACATACGCAACCTAACGGATAGATAAAGCTCACAGGACACTGATGATAGGGTTCTATAATAAAACGGGTCAAACCCTGACTCTTTAAATATGAAATTAAAATCAAGCAAGGGCTGACCCAAAATTAACAATACCCAATGCAAAAACCCTCAATCACCGCACAAGCAAACGGAAGGGCGATGATAACATACCACGGATTGATGCGAATGAAGTTTGGGCCTAAAAAGATGACCACGCAGTAAACAAACACGTCCAAGCAACGAAAACCTAGACACTTGCACCCAAACAATCCTCATGCACACGGGTAAAGATCAATCAGCAAAGCTCAGATGGAAATTTGCAATCGCCAGAGCAAAACAAAGGAGCAATGAAATTAGAATGTCGTTGAAAATGCCCTAAATCCGCCCTTATACCCATTTGAGCCAAGGTACGTCAACCATTAATGTGCGACAAGACATTTCTGACAAGTCTGGAAACCTGAGCCCAACACAGAATTTTGGAAAATCCTAAGATGCGTGGAGACGCAGATTTCGCAGAAATGCAGAAACCGGGAAAATGAGGAAGATCGAGATTTTAGAGCAAACCGGGAAAATCCGCCAAGACCGGAAAATCTCGAAGTCAGGCAGAAACCTAGAATCGGAGAATCCTGCCAGAAACGGACACAGGTCCAGGGCCCAGGAAAATCCGCCAGAGCTGGAAAATCTTGGATCTTGGTGAAAACCCAGAATTTGCTTAGGACTCAATTTCAATCAATTCCTTCCTTAAAGCAAGGTCAAAGCCAGCAAGACCAACATGCCAAGACCCTAAAATGATAAGTCCCCTAAAACCAAAGGTCAAAGACATCAGAAAAGAGGGTCCCTACTCCAAGTGGGGCGTGTGTGCAGAAAAAAAGAAAACTACACAACAAATGGCGACTCTGCTAGGGAAATGCTCCTGAGCATTTCGATGACAAACTGGAATCAAGAACCCAAAACTCATGGTGTCAACTCAGGTACCCAGCCACCACCCTAAGTCAAAACAAAGAAACTCCCAGCCATTCAAACATCCCTATACCAGGGTCTAAGTGTGTGCACATGCATATATTACCTACCCTTAGTTGCAAGAAGAACCAGACTTGGTACGAATAGGCTACGTAAAGATTCATACTCTAAAAGTAACCTAGATAGATCCTCGCTACCAGTCAGGTGTCCATAGCCCCAACGAGGTTATCGCTATGATCCTCCTGAACATAGCTCTACTGCCAGCCAGGCGTCTATAGCCCCGGTAGAGATATTCAGATCCCCCTGATAAGTTGAATTCAAACCTCGTGATTTTCAATATTATCTTTTCTTCTTCTTTTTTTTTTTTTGCTGTTATTTCTTTTCTTTTCACTCACTTCATTCAACCTGCGAACAGTGAAGTCGACACTCAGGGCTGAGAACCACAGTGGCACTAGAGCAGAAAAGGATTTTTCACCTGATCAGGCCTTGTAAAGATCTTTTACAACTTCAGATATATTAAGGATTAAAAGTATAAGACCCCAATATATTCCTGTTTAAACTGACTGGAAGACCGTTGCCTTACCATAAGGACAAATGACATAGGTTAAATAGTCCATACCATGGTATTCTAGAAAGATGATCAAAGTTTGTAAGAGAAATACCAAGAACATTAGACCTGCTTTGCCACCATTACCATACAGATGCACCCACAATCCCCAAAAGAGAAAGGACCAAAAGCAAGAGCAACGCAAACCAAAACAAACAAACCAAAGCAAACCTACTCTAACCAAACAAAACAAGCAAAGCGAAAAGGGAAACCTACTCTAACCAAAGCAAACAAACAAACAAATAAAGCAACCTAAAATAACTATTTACAAAGCAAAGAGCTGAAAATAGCTCAGGACTGGAAATAATGTTTTAGATACTACCCATTGATAGGCAGTGGTATGTCTTCTCTTGTAAGAGTCCTCAGACGGAAGGCATTACCTCCCAATATTTCAGCAATCTGATATGGGCCAAGCCACAATTTATCAAATTTTCCATGACTCCCTTTCTGATCATGAGGTTTATCCCAGTATAGGACAAGGTCAGAAATCCTGAAAGCTTTGACTTTAGCTCTCCTATGAAACCATCTCTTAACTACCCCCTGATGTTTGGAAAAATTCTCTAGGGCATTGTCTCATTTTTCCTCAAGGTGTAATAATTCTATTAACCTAGCCTCCCTTCTGTCCCCTTCATCATAAAAATGATTTATAAACTGTAGAGTTGGGATCTTGAGTTGGATAGGGAAAACTGGTTCCAGACCGTACAATAAATGATAAGGAGATGTTCCAATGGAGGACTTGAGTCTAGTACGATCTGCCCAAAGAGCAAACCGAAGCTAGGTATGCCAGTCTTTTGGATTCCTCTCTAACAACTTACGAATGACAGACAACAGGTTTTTATTAGAGGATTCTGCTAAGCCATTTCCCTGGGGATAATAATTGGATGCAAATTTTAAAATAATACCATGATCAAAGGCCCAATTTGAGAATTTCAAAGATGCAGAGGCAGAACCATTATCACAAACAACAGCAACAGGACATCCGAACCGATTAAGAATGGTTGATTCTAAAAAATCAATTACTACCTCTGACGTACATTGCCTACAAGCAAAAGCTTCAGTCCACCTTGTAAAATAATCAGTGATGGTGAGAATGTACTTGTGTCCTGCAGTGGATGGTGGGTTGATGGGGCCTATGAAATCCATACCCCATTAAGCGAAAGGTTTTACCTTTGTGACAAATTGAAGAGGAAGTGTTGCACACCTTTCTCTTGTTGCTGCAGTCTGGCAAGTGTGACAAGTTCGTACATGTTGATGAACATCTTTGAACGGTGTAGGCCAGTAATACCCTGCCCTCAAAATTTGATTTGCAGTAGCAATTGCAGAACCATGACTAGTACCATATTTCTCATGAAACTCATTCATTACCCTTTCAGCTTCTTGTTTCCCAAGACACCTCAAATAAATACCTTCATGATTTTTCTTGTATAGGACAACTCCCTTCAGCATGAAACTGTCACTTTTCAACCTTAAGGCTCACCTCTGTACTACATTGAGGTGATCTGAAGGTCGTTGATTCAACAGGTAATACACTATATCATTATACCAGCCATCTGGGGAAACCTCTTCAACATTATAGTTCTGAATAGACAATTCGGGGCCTATCTCTGCCATAGTCTGGGTGAGTCCTTGCCCTCTTACCAGCTTCATAGGCTGGATCTCAATGTCATACTCTTGTAACATGGTCACCCATTTAGCTCTGCGCTCACCTAGTTCATTCTGCATCAGCAGTAACTTAACTGCAGAATCAGGAACAATTGCAAACACCTTATTTCTGACGATATAATGCCTGAATTACTTTACTGCTTGAACAAGGGAATATGCTTGCTTTTCCACACTTGGGTATTTCAACTCAGCATCCTTTAATGGTGCACTCATGAAAGCAATGGGATGCTCATTCCCCTCATTAGACTTTTGTGTCAGCATTCCAGCACATGAATGGTTTGAAGTAAATGAATAGATATAAAAGGGTTGGCCATAATTTGGGCTCACCAATACTAGAGCATCGACAATGGCTTTCTTAATCTCTACAAAGGCCTCCTTTGCTTCTGTATTCCATTCGATCTTGGCATCTTGTTTCAACATGGCATTTAATGGCTTCACAATTTCAGCAAATCCAGTGATGAATTTCCTGACAAAGTTAATCTTACCAAAGAAAGACTTCATCTCCTTTTTGCTGGCAGGTGGCTGAATCTTTAATATGGCCTCCACTCTTTCTGGATCTATAGCAATTCTTTTTTCTGATATGACATGCCCTAACAGCTTTCCTTCTGTCACTCCAAAAATACACTTCTTAGGATTCAAGGATATGCCAAATTCTCTGCACTTCTGGAACACTTTGCGTAAATCTGAGATGTGATCCCCTCTGTTTTTGGAGAAAACAGTCAATTCATCCATGTAAATGATGATGCATTTCCCTATGATGTCTTTGAAGGCAATGTCCATAGCCCTTTGGAATGTAGCTCCAGCATTGATGAGTCCAAATGGCATCCTCCTATAGGCGAAGGTACCCCACTTAGTTGTGAAAGTTGTCTTGTGTCTGTCCTCATACTGGACCATCACTTGATTGTATCCTGAATAACCGTCCAGAAAGGACATCATTTGAGAACCATTGACCACTTGAAGCACCTCATCCAAAGAGGGAACTGGATAGTTATATTTTTCTGATGACCTGTTCAGATTTCTGAAGTCAACACAGAGCCTAATTTCACCATTCTTCTTTCTTACTGGAACTAGATTGGCCACCCATGTTGAATGTTTGACAGGAAATATGATTCTAGCAGAAAACAATTTCTGAACTTCCTTCTATATTAGTGGTTCCAGTAATGCATTGATAGGTCTCTGCCTCTGTCTGAAAGGCTTAGCACCTGGCTTCAGAAGTATAGTATGAGTTATGATGGATGTGTCATAAGTCTTCAAGTCTTCATAACCCTAGGCCACTATATCTGGAAAGTCATGTAGGGCTCTGATTATTCCCTGTCTTTCTTCTGGGGTGCATACCTTGCCGATGAAAATATTCTTAATATTGTCCTCGGTTCCCATATTGTGAGGGTCACACTGTCCACTAATCGAGTCTTTCTTTGATTCTTGTTCCTGATCTCTGATTTTTTCCATGTCAAAAATTCTCTCCAACTGTACCATTCCCCTTGGAATAGTATTAGACTTCAGATTCAGTACACCTTCTAGATCCAATTCTGCTTCCTGAGGTTCTGTTTCATCAATGATCTGTGAAGCAAAAACATCTGTATTTGTGATAAAGTCAAGGATATGTTTATCATCCTCAAACACCTAAAAATTAGTCACATTGTCTAGGACTGATGGCACATGAGTTAATTCAACAGTAAACTTCTTCAATCCTGACAGAGATAGAGGCTGCAGAGTGCTAGCTGCTTGAGCCAGAGAATCAGCAGTTTGATTCTTCTTCCGTGGGATCAGTTGGATATTAAAAGTGTCAAATCCCTCAATGAGGTCCCACACTCTATGCCTATAATTGGTCATTCTCCTATTGTGACATGAATACTGCTTTCTTACTTGTTTAACTACTAATTCTGAATCATCAAAAACTTGCAGAACCTTGACCTTTTTCTTGAGTGCCATAAGGAGCTCATGAATTAATGCTTCATATTCTACTACATTATTGGTGCAATGAAATTGGAGCCTATGGGCTGCAAAGAAGTTTTTACCTTTTGGACTGATCAGCTCAAACCCTGCTCCGGCTCCATGCTTGGATTTTGATCCATCAAATTTGAGAGTCCAGCATTCCACAGTGGTATTTGTCTTCATTCTATCTTTTGGCTTATCAGTGTGGTGTGATTCCTTAGACGATACAGGTTTCTGGCTTTCGCATTCTTCTTGAAGATTCTACTCATCTGCCTTAACTGCCTGAGTTGGATTCATGTATTTCTGTACTCATTCTACTGCTGTCTGACACAAACAACACTCCAACTCTGAGTGAGAAGCATTATGGACTCTACACCAATTTGGTAAGAGTAACTCCCTAAAGCTTGTCTTCTTTCCTAGGTGAGTCTGGTTCTCCATACACTGCTTGACGAATTCCTGAAAACTGTCCAATAAGCTGATCTAACTGTCTTCCAGTTCTTCTTCTTCAACTGATTCTGTCAAAACTTCAACAAGACTGGACCTTATTTCAACATTAGTTGGCATCGTATGCAACATCAATACCTCTTCTGCATCTGATTCTTCATATTGAGTTGATAACATGTAATTTCCTATTCCAGCTTCTGATATGAGGACCTCTGCTGAAGTCTTTTGGTATTCTATAATCATATACTTCATTCTAGGCTCTCTCTCAATCCTAAGCTGATTGGGCACTCCTTTCCAGGGAAGCCACATGTGAGAGTGATTAGTGGACACATATCCATTCAAAGCCTTAGTGAAATCCCTTCCTAGGATCAAACCATATGCATCAAGAATATTGGCTACCTAGATGTTGATAACCTATTGGATCCTTGGATCTGAAGCTATCTGCATGTGAATCATGTTTAACTCTCCCACCACATTTACTTCAGTTCTATCTAATTGAGTCACCTTCTTTTGAGAATCAGCAGGCGTAATCCCTAGAGCTCTACAAACTCCAAATGGCATCACATTGGTGGAAGCACCAAAATCTAACAGACAATTATGGAGATTCTTACCAAATATTCGCACAGAGATCAGAAACGGTGGGGTTTCTGTCTTTCCTTGAAACAAAGTGGGCTGGGTATCCACTTGGACCACCTGAGTCCTATCCTTTTCCTTTCCTTTATCTCCAGGAGGTGGGTTGGTCCGATTTTGTGCCTGGTTTTGTGTATTCACAGACTGAAAACTGGAAGTCTGGCTGACATGCTCACCAGAAGACTTATCCAATGACTTTGAATTTGCATCATAGGTGCCTAAGACAGCCTTCCTAATTGTAGGAAACCTTAACAACTCAAATGCAGAAAGGTTTACCTTTAGTTTCTTGAATTCCTCTGCAACATATGAAGCCATCTGCTCCTCACTCATATTAGTAGAGACTTCCTTAGAAGGTTCTTCCACCTTATCCTTGCTTACTTGAACAGCCTTTTCCTTCTGTGGTTCAGTTGGAGCCTGTCTATCCTTCGAAAGGTACTGCTTGAAGACATATGGATAGGATGGATTGTTTCTTGCATTAGGATCTAGAGGAGTACTGAAGTTATTAGGAGGAATAGAAGTGGTGAAAGGTCCTCCATGCTGTGGACGTCTATGAGGCATATCTCTCAAGCCTTGCCTCTGAAACATCTGTACTTCTTCAACATAAACTTCCTCCTGATCGAGGGGTCCATTGTCATTTATTGTTTCTTCATTGAACAACCAAGCAACCTCATCTCCATTACAAATCTGATCTGTTTCATCTTCCTGGGAATCAGGTTCTTCTGGTACATTTTATTTGCTGGCTAGAAAAGGAGCATGATTTAATACCAGCACAGGAGAATCATATGAGTTGGAAGGAACAACCTCCTGTCCATTCATATTGTTCTCTACCTCATACTAAAAAATAGAGGCAGCAGTTTGGAACTCTAGACATTCAAATTCTGAATGCTGGCTCGTCTTATGGAGTCTGCACCATCCTAATAAGGTTGCTTCTGCCAGATACACACCAGTAGGAGGTTTGTCTTGACCGACTGGTTGATTTGCAGATTGATTAACAATCTGATTAGTAGGCTGATCTAATGGGGTGGGGACTCCTCCATTATTGGGCCCTGTATTCCAAGTTCTGTTATGTCCTTGTGATGGCCTTTTATCAACTCCTGATCCACTTCCTTGACCTCTATCAAAATTTTGTCTTCTATCGTTATTGAAACCTCTATCATTGTTGTAACCCCTATCCTAGTTATATCCCATGTCATTATAGAATCCTCTATCATTACGCTGTCCCCTATCAAAATTTTGCCCTTGTGAAAACTCTCTGTTCTAATTAGATTGCATTCTCTTCTAGGCAGCTTGCAGTTGACTATTCTGATTTCTTAAGTAAGTCACCTCTAGATTTAGCTTCTTTATTTGTTCAACCATTTCATCAATCCTCTCCCTATTTGGATCCCGATAAGGAGGTTGATTTAGGTTACTCTGAGGAGGGACAAGCATTGTGGCATATCCCAAAGACTGATGCAACACCTCAGAGTTTTGCAGATAAGCAGGGAAGTTATTCGACTGTGTTTGATACATTGGCTGATTAACTTGTTGTTGAGGGAAGTTTGCTATAGGAGAGATCTGGCTCATGGGGTGACCAGGGTGTGGTACCATATGTAGTTGAGGAACTAGATTCATGATCAGGGTATGATTGGTGAGAGCCTGATTCACTGCCTGGATCTGGTTGGGATGTGCAACTGGTCCTAGAGAAGGTAGTGGCCCAGTCAAATGTTGTCTCAGATATGTACTAAGCTTGACAGCCTCTGTATAAGCATCAGTCAGGGTACCTGGAGGGTTGGGTCTCCATTTCAAAAAGGTTGTTGTTAAACTATCCAGAACTTCATAATAGACTCCCAGGGACGTACCATCATCTAAAACATATGGGTCTTGTAATATGGTGAATGCCCAGTGGAACCTATTGTTGAAACTGGCTATGGGTTCATTAACCTCTCTCTTAACTTTGATGAATTTCAGGTATAACTCATTGGCACTGATAGATATTCTGAATTTCTATAAAAAGGCCTTTTCAAGGTCATTCCAATTAAGAATCGAACCAGCAGGGAGATGGTTGTACCAGTAAAAGGCTTCTTCTCCTAGTGAATAGGGAAACAACCTATAGGCAACATCCTCATGGACAATCCCTCGATCTTTGAGACAAGTTTGGAAAATCCTTATGTGTTCTTCCGCGGTCCTAATTGGGTCATTAACATGGAATTTTGAACAAAAATGCTCAGGGTTTTTGGGCATTACATTATAAGCCTGGAAGAACAATGGTGATGGATTATTAGCGAGGAAAGCCATTGGTAAGAGTGGGGGCGGTGGTTGATTATTGACAGGCTGAGGCTGCTGGATGGGAACGGCTTCAGGAATGGGTATAGCCTCAACTTCAGGATGTGAAGATATGGATGATGTTGGTGAAGGGATGGGTGATGATGATTCTCCCCTTTCTCGAGTCCTTCTTGACCTAGTCGGGAACTGTAGCTCCTCCAAATCTTCCTCTCCTGTGGTAGATCCGGTATTTCTCCTATATCTCTCTAGAGAGATGGCATTCAATAAATGATCCAATGTGCTCATTCAGGCCCTCCCTCTAGCGCCAATCTGTTGATGGTGTTTTCTGCATAGCAACATCTTAGACAGAATGCAATATTCTATCTCCCTTGAAAGGTTATTTTCAATAATAAATCACTGAAAATCACCCCAAGGTCTCTCGGGTGTTAGGTCATAACAATGCATAAAACAACTCAGATAAAATGTGAAATGCTGGTAATCACAATCGGACCTTACTACAAGCAACTGTATCTTTCAACTTATCAGATCTGACAATGTGATGATCTTAGATCCTAAATCTAACCGAATAATAAAGAAACAGCAAAAGATAGGGATGCACGGAAGTCATAAGATCTAAACTACTGCTAGGATAAGCAATGCTAATGACATATATCTAGAATGGACCTATCTCAAATAACCAGTTCTTATTCGACCCACAATGCAATCTTACAAGAACGGTGCAATCTTCTGAGGAATACAGATTTCAAATCATAGACATTCATCTACAATAAAACTTAAGCACATTTGAATATACAGTATAGGTTGACTTTACCAGCCTACTACAATCAGATAGTTACTAGGAGTATAGACCAGAGATAGCTACAAACATTCCAAATATGAAATCATAAACATCATTTATCAAACTAAAACTAATTTATTTCTGAATATTAAACCCTAAATCTTCAAGCAATTTGAAAGATAGAACAAAGGAACCATGCAAGATGGAATAACACAAGAGATTGCACCAGGAAAACCACAATGTCTTCAATTGTATTAATCACCAAAATGCTGCAACAATTCAACTGTTCTGATACAATATTTGCTTCAAGGAAATCAAAATACTCTAACTCTTGCTCTTTAATTTCTAATGTCTTCTTGCTAATGTCTAACCCCTTACAATGAGGCAAAAATGCCTATTAATAGCAAATCCCAAGGTATGTCGGCCCAGCCAAACATTTTACAAAATAATAAAACTGCCAAAACAGGTCAGCCAAGGAAAAACAAAGTAAGGAACACATTAAATTCCCTTCACCATCAAGGTCGGCCTTGACACAGTCCCCAATGAAGTCCGGTCCAATGCATGCCCTATGATAATAGGGAAGCACAAATCTCGAATTGAGCATTAACTGCTACTTCCTTTATCTTTCCTCCGAACTGATGACCCTTGGACCCTCAAGAATACCCCATCCAACTCAGTGACAGGTGGCAAAGGCAAAACCTTGAGCCGACATTTAATTGAATTAATTTCCTCCTTGGACTGATCAACAATTTTGTTCCAATCCTCCCTGTTGGTCATATACTTATCTATCACTGTCAGGTAGGTGGCTGCATCATCAAGCTGGTGGCCAGTAATAACTCCTTCTGTATCTGGGGCATAAAATTCATGCCACCACTCCTTCAATTGTTCCAAGCTCAGATATTTAGGAACTATCTTCTTTCTGCCAGTCATTACCTCAAAGAAGGTAATGCATCCGTCATAAACTGCAGTAAGCTCACTGTCAATTGATTTCCTTTGTTTCTGTATCTTCTTCAGAGCCTTCTGCCTAATCTGCAGTGCCTCGAACCATTCCCACAGTTCATCCAACCTGGAGGAAGGAAGGATCCCGTCTTTGGCCAATTGTTCTCTTCCATGTCCCATAACAACGCTTGACTTCTGCAGCAGGAGATCCATGTCATTCTTGTCCTGGGACAGAATATGCTCTAATATCTCCTTAGCCCAGACTGCATCCTTTCCAACTGAGAGAATGTCCCTGATGGTATCATCTCCTTTAGTTTGTACATTCATTAACCAATCTATGGCGGCCTGAGCTGAGGCTTTCAACTTCTCAATTCCTGAGATGGTCTCTTTAGGCAGAAAATCGGGAGTAGCAGATGAAGAAGGGTGAAGGGACTACAAAGGTTTCATGACCTCCTCCAAACATTTCCTTAACCGTTCATTTTCCTTCTTCAGTTCATGTTTGGTTTGGGTCTCCTTCTTCAACCTGTCAACAATTACTGCACTGGACCCTTCAAATTCCTCAATATCCTGCTCCATGGAGGCTAGCCCGAGGTTGATAGTCTGAACATTATAATCCCGACTTGTAACATCTTCTCTCATTTTGTCCGGGATTGGAGTAGCAATGTGGATAACCCTGTTATGGGTTTCATCCCTTTCCACCCTTGAGATCACCTTTGCTGCCTTCTTTTTCTTTCCTTTATCGATCTTGGACAGCATTTCATCCAAGTCTAAGGGAGTATCCTCAACAACCACATGCTTCTTTCTTGCAAGTTCTTTCTCTAGCCAATCCGGGGCTACAAGGTCAATCCAGATTTCTTTTGTCCCAATTTCTTCTGGTTCTTTTTTCGGTTTCTCTTCTTCTGCAGTTGCTACCTTATCCTCCTTCTCTGGAAGCTGCTCACCTTGATCAACTTCTTCAAGTTCCGCCTCTTACTGCACTGGTGATGGAGTCTTGGTAGGGATATTTTCTTTCTATTCAGGGGATCCGCTACCCCGGCCATTCTCTGGAGAATCTTCATACTGCACAAGGGGAGAAGGAAGCTTCTCAACCTCCACTGCTTCGAGCTCTGCCACCTCACCAAAGAGAGTTCCCTCCTTAAAGGGTTCCGCCTCTCCGCTGATTTCCTATTCCTCTAAAATTTTCTCTTCATGTATGCTCGGCGGAGGAGAAACAGACTTAGATGGCTCCTCAACTCGTAACCTTGGGGGAGAGTCCTTCTTCTGCACAGTATCCTTTGGAGAGGGAGTTCTCGATTTCCTCGTATAGACTTTTTTTTTCTCCCCTCCTAAGCTTTCCACATCAACAATTGGAGGCTCATCACTTGAAGCACCCTGACCTTTCTTCTTTGCAGGCCTTGTTGTTTTTGTCTTCTTCGGTGGTGGAGGAGCATCCTCCTCTTCTGCCTTTTCCATTTCCTCCTCATCAGAGGACTTGCTAATTGTCAGAGTCTTCCATCTTCTCTTTCCCTTCGGCTTCCTCTTCGTTTCTGGTTCAGCTCCCTCCTTAGGACCTCTGACTGTTATCTTGAATGGTGAGGTTTTCACAGCTTTCCCTTTGGGGTCATCTTCCCCGGATTCCTCAGAAGTTGACATGGGATTGATATTTCCCATCAAGTCAAAAGTACAAGTTACCTTTGCACTTTCTAATTCCCAAATTTTATGTTTTATCCAAGAAGAAGTGAACTTCATGACAGGAGCCATCAAGTCCTCCAACTCTGTAACTTCATTCTCATTCCAATCGATATCCCTGACTGGCCTGTCCTTTATAGCTTCGTAGGCATGGTCCTGAACTAGTTTTTTGTCATCATCTAGTTGATCCAGAAACAGCTTGACGTTGTATTGCCTAATTGCCTCCATAGGGAGCCTGGAGTATCTCTTCTTTCTCGCCTCTAGGTCATCTTTGATATTGACCCAATAATCTTCCAAGTCATCTTTGTGCCTGTAATCCCTAGTGGCTTTCTTCTGTGCTTCTCCTATTATATCAAAATTCATCCTTTTAGAATGGAAGGAGAAACCATATGCCGCCAGTTCTTCTCCTGCGGTGTGAGCTGATTGAATAGAGGGGCACATCTCTACCACACCAATCCCGAGAGGGAAGTCTCCTCCGAAGCCTATCTTGTGCTTCTCCCTCTTCACCACAGCATCAAATTCACTGGGGTAACCTGTAAGGGGCAACCGGGCATCCATCAATCCTGAGGTAGGTGAAGGTGGGGAACTGGATGAACCAGGTTCTGTAGTTCTTTACTAGCCCCTTGGCTCTGTCGGATAATCTCATGTGTTCTACATTCTGGAGCGTCTGTGTGATATGCATTGTAAATGCATCATTGGCCCTTCTGTAATCCTTATGCCCAAGATGCAGTTCCGGATACACCTCATAGATTATATCCTGTCCAATTGTTCCCCGCGGGTTTAAACCTTTGTATGGGTAGGAGATGGCCAACACATACATTATATATGAAGACATAGTGAACTTCTTGGCCTCCAGGACATTCCTCAATTGCTTGTCAGTTTCGGCACTGATGAGCCCTGCCCAGTGATAATTGGTCCCTTGCCCAATTTTGGTGATCACATGGACCATCCAACTCTCCAACACTCCTACACTTTTCAATCCTGCCACCCTACTCAGAAGTGTGATGGCATCATATACATCTGACCTGAACTTAACCCTATGCAGCTGCTTGGGCAACTTAGAATGGTGAGATTTTGGCTTCTCTAGCCATGAATTGATTATCTGCTGAGCTTTGATGGGCTCATTCTCATAATAGGTTCTGGCAGTGTCTATATTCAGAGCACACACTGAAGGAAGATCAGGCATGCTAAAAGCCTGGGCAATAGAGGCTGGACTGAAGTTGGCCAGAACCCTTCCCTCGGTGCTGATCGCCCTCTGTGTATTAAATTTGTACTATCTGGCGCACTCCAAGATCAACTCGTTACACTGAACTGCCGGAGGGAATCCTGCCACATGGACTAGTCCAGAGCTCATCATCCCCTGCCTCAGGGCTGACTGATCCTTCTCGGTCGTTCTCTGCTTAAACTCCTCATATCTCCAGTCCCCAACATTGGTATCAGATACCTCGTCCCACACAGATGATACCTTGCTTTCGGGGATCTGGTTCTTCATGTCCAGTCTCAGTCGCTCTGCCTCCGAAATGGATGACGCCCTCGTGCTACCCTTGGACTTCCCAGCAGCAACCTTACTCGATTCGGCCTGCACATCCAAAAATCATCATTAGTATTCAATTTTTTTTCATATTCCAATCCAAAAGGTTAGCACAAGTCATATAAATCAATCAAAATCCATTGCCAACTGGTAATCCTTTGAGATCCGGAGAAATCAGATAGTCCGGGAAAATCATGCAAACCGGGAAAATACCGTCGGGGCAGAATTTCAGAGAAATCCGACCCAGACGGATTCCTGCTGCCAAATCATCATTAGTCAAATAGATCGTTAGTACGGATGAAAGATCGAAGCATAATCATGGAATTCAGTCATTGGGAACAAGAAATAAGCATCAAACAATTGCGCCATTAATCCTATCATCGAAACATCAAAAAAAGACACAACCAAATAGGAAATCCAGAAAAATTTAGATGGAACAGATTTTTGCGGACGACTTAAAATGTTCTGGTAATAACCCCAGTCCGCGGAATAAGCCCAAACTGAGAAAATCCGAAAGCAGTGGAATTCCACGAGGACCTCAGAAACCCGAAAAATGACGAAATGCGAACCAAAATTCAAATGACCACGGGATCTACTCTACCTGAGTTCTAATGGTTTTGAAACTGACAATAATCAACAAAACTCAGGACACAAAGGATTTCAACTTCTCAAAAGCACTCAAAGGATGAATCCCTATATCAAAACAATGATGCCCTAATCTGAATAACCAGACCTCCGCCATTAATATCAGAGCAAGCTTTAAGGTTTAAAGTATCAGCTAAGGATTTACCTAAAGCATTCAAATTTTCACAAGACGGGGAAGTCAACGTGATACAGGGACAAAATCGCTCAAACATAATGCAATCCCCGTTCTGGGTCGGACACCGAGGAAAACCCTAACTTCGCCCAATAGCAAATTTCACACTAAGAAGGCACACCATCAAGCACAGAACTCTGTCTAAAGGATACATACGCAACCTAACGGATAGATAAAGCTCACAGGACACTGATGATAGGGTTCTATAATAAAATGGGTCAAACCCCGACTTTTAAATATGAAATTAAAATCAAGCAAGGGCTGACCCAAAATTAACAATACCCAATGCAAAAACCCTCAATCACCGCACAAGCAAACGGAAGGGCGATGATAACATACCATGGATTGATGTGGATGAAGTTTGGGCCTGAAAAGATGACCACACAGCAAACAAACACGTCCAAGCAAAAAAAACCCAGACACTTGCACCCAAACAATCCTCACGCACACGGGTAAAGATCAATCCGCAAAGCTCAGATGGAAATTCACAATCGCTAAAGAAAAACAAAGGAGCAATGAAATTAGAATGTCGTTGAAAATGCCCTAAATCTGCCCTTATACCCATCTGAGCCAAGGTACCTTGACCATTAATGCGCGACAAGACATTTCTGACAAGTCTGGAAACCCGAGCCCAACATGAAATTTCAGAAAATCCCAGGATGCACGGAGAGGCAGATTTTGCGGAAATGTAGAAACCGGGAAAATGAGGAAGATCGGGATTTTAGAGCAAACCAAGAAAATCTGCCAAGACCGAAAAATCCCGAAGTCAGGCAGAAACCCAGAATTGGAGAATCCTACCAAAAACGGACATAGGGCCAGGGCCTGGGAAAATCTGCTAGAGCTGGAAAATCCCGAATCCTGGTGAAAACCCGGAGTTGGCTTAGGACTCAATTTCAATCAATTCCTTCCTCAAAGCAAGGTCAAAGCCAGCAAGAGCAACATGCCAAGACCCTAAAATGATAAGTCTCCTAAAACCAAAGGTCAAAGACATCAGAAAAGAGGGTCCCTACTCCAAGTGGGGTGTGTGTGCAGAAAAAAAAAAAAAAACTGCACAACAAGGAGAAGTCTTGTTTAAATGATTATTTATTGAAAGAGGAGTATTGATATTATCATGAGAAGAATTGATTCTTAAATCAGCAAGAATTCAAATCCTTTTTCGGTGTTGAAATTTTAGAATGAGGAGAATTCTTAGATTTGTCTAACACACAAGGGATGAAACCTAAAGAGCTTCCATTTCCATCATGGGATGATGATGTTTATGGGATTTTTGATGTAGGAGTAGAATATTATGAAAATGAAACAAAATATTCCTTAAGTTTAGAATGTGAGATTTTGTACTCTCCCACAAAGGAGAGCATAAAATGCAATGAACCTCAATCATCACCAAAACATGTGTTTGAAGATAAAGCATTAGTTAAATCATTTTCATTGTTCAAAACATTTGTGGTGTTGATATTATATTGTGTTTATGAAACCAAAAAATGAATCAAATCTTTGGGCTTTGATGGAGATATTTTATACTACCAAATGAAAGAAGGTGTAAAATCTTATGAACCCCACTCATCGCCAAAGAGTGTAGTTGTAAGTGATTTACTATCATTGGTATCATTGTCACTAGAAGGTTTCAAATTTTGAACACTAAATCAAATTAATAAGATAGTTAGAAATGTTATATTCAGCTTCAATTTTTAAACAACTTTCAGATTTTGGAACCACTTTAACTATATAGACCTTGTTATTGTGTACATACTTCATCATATGGTGAAGATTTTATGGGAATCCTCTCATGGCGTGAATCCATGGTCTACAAAGAAGAATATTATATGATAGAGAATATGACATGACATGGATAAGGGTAGGAAAAATGGTAAAAGCACAAGTTGTGCCACACTTTTGGCCAACTTATTAGCACAAGTGATTTTAAGTAATTCTAACTAATATCTAATTTTGGTCAAAGATATGATCTAGTAACATTCATTCAAGCTAAATTAGATATGTCCACAACTTTTCCAACTAAAATCATTGTCTAAATACATATGTCACACCACTTTGAGGCCAATTTACCAAAAAATGATTTTTTTTAAAAAAAGTTGATGTTTCAACAACTCTTACTCATGTAAATAACATTTTTTTAAAAATTAAAAAAAAAATCCTTTTGTAGATCCATAAGTGTAATTTTGAATATATACATATATATTCATAGTTTAATTATTGTTTATATTTTAGCATTTTATCATAAACTAAATTATAGTGCCAATTTATAAAAAACCTATATTCAAATATATATATATATATATATACTAAAAATACATATTTTATTAGTTTACATTATTTCATAATTTAAAACATATATGTCAGTTTTTAGTTATTCAAGTTTATATTTCGCATCAATGTTGGTTATCTTTATAAAAGTTTAACAAAAATTTGTACTTTCACCCAAAATCATGGGTCCTACGTTAATGGCTAGTGTTATTGTTCCTAAAAATTTCCTAATGTAATGCAAATTTTTGTATAGGATTCCATCTCTTACACTTTTAGGGTTCTCCACCTAAAAGGAGAAAGGTATCCCACAAAAACATGGTGGTTCATTCAAGACTAATGCAAATATGATTGAAATATATCTAAATGAAGTGTCCTAAATTTAGGAAACTAGTAAAATATATTGATTACTAAATGAAAACTAAAGAAATACACCTTGCTTGAAAACACAATGTTCTATACAAAAACACCTAGAAAGATGAATAGCAATGCAATCAAAGCAGAATAGAAAAGAAAAATAGAAATTATGCACTTAGAAATGTGTTGTAGACTGAGATGGAGATTGGAAATGTTGTTGATCTTGAAAATTTTCCCTACTGGGACACATACGTCATTCTCAGTGACCTAGTCCCAGATTTGGAAAACTACACTAGAACCCATTTCAACCAAATGGGTATCAAAATCTATAGAAAATTTTGAAAAATAGGTATAGTGGGACTAAGTTGCCACTATTGGTGACTTAGTCTACTTTTGAATTTATGAAAATTCGAAAGTGGAAATGGAAGCCCTCGGTCTACACTTCAACTCTTGATAGGTGTTCGTCTTTGAAACTTTGATTTTTGGCTCTATAAGTGACTTTTTCTGGATAATATGACCTTGCAAGGAGAAAGATGACTCCAATAATTATTCAACCTATTCTTCAATTATTTCCAAGTCCTCAATGTACCTAAATCTGACAACACACAAGGAAAGAAAGAGAAATGATGGATGTTAGGGAATGGGGGTTTGCCTTGGTCAAACCCCTTTTTAGGTAACTAAACCAAAATGGAGAAATAATGTAATGAAGCATGAAACAATGGAGTTAGAGAATTTCCATGATAATATATTTTGAATTTATACAACAAAAGATGAAGAATGTGCCCTTGAATGTCTGAAAAATGCTATCTTGATGACTTGAAATGTTAAAACCTTAGCTTGCTTGACTTAAGAACATGATGAATGAGGAAAGAATAATGAAATTATTATGAATTAGGGTTTAGATGCTTGTATTTATAGGAAATCCTCCTAAATTTCCCATTAATTTGATCCCCATGGCTAACATGAAAGAAAAATAAAATTAAAATCCAATTTTTCCTGTCCGATCCTCAAAAATATCCCAAATGGGACTAAGTCGCCAAGCTAGGTGACTTAGTCCCACCTTAATGGGACTAATTCACCTAGATGGGTGACTTGGTCCCACATGGTCTCCTTTGCTAGCTAGATTGGCATGGAGTGAAGGAATCAAGTTTATATGATGATATAGTTGAGTTTTAGATCAAATTAAGCCTCGGGATGCATAGTATGGGGCCATAGGGGCCTATTAATGATTATGTAAAGAGTAATTAGTATAGGGACACAAATTTCAATGTGAAAGTGTGATTAAATACACTTAACAACATTAAAATGAGGTCCACATAGCATAGAAAGGCATAACATCCAGTGTGAATGTGTAAAACACATTACAACACTAGATTAGGATTTGGTTTAATTTACAAGCCTTCTAGATTAATGTAATAATACAAATAAATATATTTTACAACATTGAATTAGGGGAAAAATAGGTCCGTTAGACTTGGATGCTTAATAAAAGTTTAGAAAAGTGTGAAAGTCATTTACAACACTTTACAATACTTTTACAAGACATCGTTAGATGCATTTTATTCATTTTACAAGGGTCCAAGACCTAATGTGGATATGTAAAACACCCCACAACAACAAATCAGGGCCTTATTAAGTCCAATTTGTCATTAATTATTCCCATATCAAGCAAGCTATACACTTTTTTGCGACACTTAAGCCCCCACTTTAGTCACATGATGAAATTTTTTCAAACTTAAACACTAAATTAGACATTCAAGAGGAAGGTCCAATCATACCAATGTGGATGACAAAGAATGACAAAGATCAAGGCATCAATCAAGCCCGTAGGATCCAAGATCCTAATTCAAACCAACATAACTGTAAAAGGACACACACAAGGTTGAATGATTTTCTAAAAGACAACATACACAATCAGGTATGTATAGGATCATGATGGTCCAAAAAGTGGCGATATGATGGGTATGTGTAGGGTATGTGGTTGATGACTTTTTTTTAACCCAAAATTTATGAAACGAAAAGGGTTTTTAAAGGAGATTCTCATATTTCCACCAATATAAATTATGCTTTACTTTGAATTTAATAAATAAATATTATTCATTTTCTATTTGAATTATGACTAAAGTCTTGATTGATAGGTTGATTGAAAAAAATGTATAGCTTTCAAATGATATCACAATTTTTGAATCCAAAACATGTGTCACATTCTATGCTTCACATACTATAGGATTAGGAAAATAAAAAATGAATTTCATGAAGTTTTGACCAAGATAAGGTGGTTAGACATACAAGTTTTTATATTTTTTTAAAGTTGTAATAAAAAATTCATAATTAATTATTTACCTAGAAGAAAATTGCAAAAAAATATGCATCACATCAGGACATGAGTCCTCTACTTATATCTAAAATCTTATAAAAAAATATTATCATTTTATTGTGGTTAGGGTGGTCAGACAGACACCTACTTCTTATTTTTTCCTTTAAGTACTACTGCATTGAAATTTCAAATTTTTACCAAATAGATTTTTTTTTAAATAAACCTAGTAGTTTATAAACTAAATTCAATTTTCTATAGATTCTATTCTTACATAGTTTTGAAATGATAGAGGTAACTTATTCAAATTTTTACATCAATTTTCCTAACTCTGATTTTTCTAAATTTTTTGCCACTTAAGGGCTTGTTTTTTCCATGATGATCATGTACATACCCAATCATGCAATGGAAAGAACTAGAAGGAAGAGGAATAAAATGGTGGATCAAGCTTGGACCTTTTTTCCAACATGTTGTGGATCAGATCTAGGTTTTTTGTCCAAAAATGCATACTCACTCTGAGGCGAAGGAACTCTTGGTTGGCCACTGGGTGAGAAGTCCTAAAAGGTGAGACACATATGGCCAATATGTGCTCACACACACATGAGTGGCTATGGGGAAATTCATGCCTTAGATTAGATTTATTGCTCAACCATACCGAAGTTATACCTCCTAATAACTTTCATAAGGCACCACAATGAAAATGTTTTTTCAGCTCTATGATGTAAGCAAAAATTTGTATGCTTGACACTCATACACATTGTGAATGCAAGGAATGTTCAAAGGGATTTTTCTTAATTCATGCATATTCTCATCTTAGGGAACATTGTACCTAATTTTTCCAAGAGAGGATGTGTCAAATAAGTATCACAATCTTGGAGGGAATCAAGCCCAATGACATCACCAAGAAAAGGATGCATCACAAGAAGAAATAAATCACTCAATGAAACATTATGAGTTTTGATGTATACCCCCACTTTAAAGTAGTAGCTAACACCATTACTATGCAAAATTTCTTTAAATTAGAAGAAGAAGACATGAGAGCTTACTCAGGAAGCCCTATGCCAAGTCCTATGTTTCCTAGAAGCTACATCCTGAAAAGGGTAGTATTTCACATTAGAGCCAACTTAAGGCATTTCGTCCACATCTAAAAATTTCTCTTATATGTTCATGAAAAGTTAATGACTAGCCAAAAAAGGCAACAAAAAGTTGCATACGAGGAAAAGGCTACTTAACCCCTTTCCCCCACTTAGTGCAAGACAAGCGTGGACCGAAATGATTAATGAAATGTATGCTATAGTGAAAATCAATAACAATTAGAGGAATCAGGTGCCCCCACATAAGGGAGAGTACCAAACTCCTTAAGATGTTGGATTTTACAACTCAAAGCCTTACATTCATTAGTAGAATGACCATGAACTCTATGATATGCACAAAATGAATTCTTGTAATAAAATTTCTTTCAAGTTATTGGAGGAAGGGGTATCAAGTGATCTTGGAGGAGTCATGACAATATACCCTCTTGATCAATGTTAGAAGGTGGTCCTATAGTTTGTGACAAAGATACTTCTTGCTTAGATGTACAAGATGTCATATCTAATTTAGATGGTGAGATTTTGTTCTCGCCTTTGTAGAAGGGTGTAAAATATAACAAACTCAAATCATTAGCATTTTTCAAGATGACATTGAAATTAAGCGAAGATTTCTTTGTTTGTGTCATTTCAGGAAAAGAAGAACAATCAAGACCACTAGTGTCTATTAGTTTAGGATACACTATTGTTAAAGTCTTCTTAGAAGGATGTTTTGTGATAGTGTTGATGTTGAGTGAAGGCTTGGTGATTTCTATCAAAGGATAATAACCAAGACCATGAGTTGTTTCTTGCATGTTAGGGCCAATGGGGACATGGATACCTTGTTCTCTAGCACCATATCCTTTTCCACTATATCCTAGTTGTTTCATAAGTTCATAACCTTTTCCATAAAGCTTTTTCATTTCTTTTGGATCAGGTTGTTGGTCATTGTTGTGTTTGTCAAAGTTTGTTGTGTAATTTGTTATGATTTTGTCTAAAGTAGTCGAGGTGGATGCTTTCAAAGGGTTGTCCATTTTTTATTTTCCCTTGTCAGAGTCTTTATGTATGATCTTGTATTCTCCCATGACTATTGGTGTACATAGTCTAAGGAACACTAGTCATCTTCTAAGATCTTCGTGACTTGTTCAATATGTTAGTGTTTATCTTTTTGTTGAAGAGATTCCACATACATAGTTGGTCACATTGTGTTTAAATGATTCACTTTTTTTTTCCCAATGTTTAAAAAACTATTTGGATCAGGGTTAGCATCAAGTATGTACACTTTTTTGTTGTAAATGTATTTCATTTTACGATGAAGAGTAGAAAGAACACCATTCATTGCATGAATCCATGGTCTACCTAAGAAGATATTATAGGAAAGATTGTTAGTCATAACATGCATTTGTGTATCTAATGTAACCTCCCCAACCGTAAGAGGCAAAGTGATCACACCAAGCAGTTGTTTTCCTACATTGTCAAATCCATGGATAGACAAGGAATCAAGTTGAATTTTTTATTTTCCCACATGTAGCCTATCCAAAACATTTACACTACACACATTAAGGGCTAATCCATTGTCAACAAGGGTTCACTTTATCCCTATTATTTTGTATTGAGATATGATTATGAAAGCTTCTTTTTTTTTGTACTTCCAAAGGGGGGAGTTCAGTTTGGTTGAAAACAATGTCAACATTCAATCCTTGAACTAGGGATGCTATGTCATTTGGTTGCACATTATAAGGAATAGAAACTTTTTGTAAGGCTGTTTGAAGCATAGTGTGATAGTTAGGTGAATTTTGAATTAAATCCCATAGGGATATCTATGCAGGAGTATTCTTGAGTTGTTCAACAAGATCATACACCAGAGTAAATTGAGGATCTCTAGGAAAAATGGGATTAGGAAAAGGTAATGGTCTTGGGGTGGTTTGTTAGCATTGTAAATTGTTTCTAGCAGGGTATGTATGAGCAATGGTATTATGACTTAGTTGCTGTGAAACATTATTCATAGGTGGGTAAACAAAAATTTTGGGTTTTTTGCGAGTTGTAAGCTTGTTTGAAGGTGGATAAAGGATGAGTTCAAGTTGGTTTTTAGTTTTTGTTTGTGTGAAGGTGGGTAGAGAATTAGAGGGTTCTTAGGATGTCCCACGAGGTACGTATGAGGTCCATTGATCGAGGGGGGTCTAGTGGATACTTGCACATTCATAACCTCACTGGTCTTGGTTTGATGTATTTCTAATAAAAGGAAATCTAGAACCACCTATTTTTCATCTCCTAAGAAATCCACTTTACAATTATTGTCGTCTTCTTGCTCCACGATATTCTACCTAGGAGGAGAATTATTAGGAGAACTACAAATCAACTGTTCTTGACATTCATGGATTGGTTCTTCTAAAATGACTTCATCGCAAGTAGGGAAATGATCAATGGTTGAATTTTCATGTTTATTGATAGTGGGGATATTAGAAGGATCTATTTGATTGTTCATTTGTGCAAAGGTCTCATTCTATTGTGCCATGTTATCTTTCCTAGTGGGAGAGCTTGGAGTATGTTCCTTCATGGTTAGATTTTGTAAAGCATCTTCATGTCACAAGAAAAGAATGCATCAAGAGAAGGTGTACCATAGAAAAATGGATCTTTGGACATTTTAATGGTCATTTAGGTTTTTTATTTTCTTGTGATGCTTGGCTTATTTTGCTTAGATTTAGTGTTACAATGTGACTTAAACATTCACATTAGGTCTTGGATATTCAAATTATTAAGACTTTTTGATGTCTTATGAGGGTGTTTTGAAGTGTTGTAACACATTTCTACACTTTTCTAGACTCTTTTTATTATAATTCATCTAAATATCACATTTTTATCCCTTATCAAGCCCTATTTCAAAGTGTTGTAAAGTCTTGTAACAAACTTTCATGCTTTTCTAGGCTTGTCACCACTAATTACACCTATCTTATGCTTTATTTGGCCCTTTATACACTTATAGGCCTTAATTAAGTGTGTTTTTTAATACAAACCCAAAAAAAAAATTAAAAGCAACTTAAATCATGACACCCACTTTCAAGCCTAGAGTGGGACCCATTTGCCATGGGTGGAGAATGAATCCCTCTTGGCACAAAATTCAAAATAAATTCAAAATTCTTTCAAGTTTTTATTCATTAAGACCTTATGTCGGCCTGTGATGTATTTTTGGGTAATTAGGGTATAAGTGTGTATAAATAAGTATTTTTGCATCCATTTTAACCCCCATTCATTCAAGCATTCAAGCATTTTTGCATCATTCAATCAAGCAATTATCAAGCATCTTGGAGTTACCATTAACATATCTTTAGACTTCAACAAAAAGGGTTTGGTGAGTTTAGGACATTTGCATGTTGTTTATTCATCATTCCTTTCTTGTTTTCATTTCATTTCTTTATCAAGGGTTGGATTACTAGAGTGGGATTTGACCAAGGAAAATCCCTATACTCTAACCCTTGACCATTTTTCCACTCTTTACATGTGTGTTTGCAAGTCTTGTAGGTTATAGATTTATCAAAGAAATAGGTGTTGAAAAGTGGTCAACAAGTCATCCAAACCCTAATTCAAGCTTGGAGACAACATTTAGCCCGTTTTCTATAGATTTGATTCTGTCAACTTGACAAGAGGACAAGTGCAGATCTAGACCCACATATTTGACCCCTAAATTTGCATATTTTTGGAGGACTGATTCACTATCAGTGGTGAATGAGTCCCTCTTCTAGACCAAAAAATTTGATTTCATTAGAATTAAGTTCCTGACAATCAGAAACCAGTTCTGACAAAATTTACTAGAAGGAATGATTCACCATCAATGGTGAATGAGTCCCACTGGGCATCAACAATGATTTCTATCAGACTCTAGAACCTTCTAGCATCATCATTCCATTTCTAGGTGCACTATGTTCATTCTCATTCATTTTTTTTTCATTTGTTCATGTTTCTAGTTCATTTCTACATATCACACTATGTTTTCAAACACTTCATATTTCATTAGTTTTGCATAAATAATCAATCAATTTTATCAATTTGTTGGATTTAGGAATAATTCCATCATACGTACGTTATTTTGAGTGAACCACCACAATTTTTGGGCCTATCTCTCTCCATTTAGGTGAAAAACCCTAAGAGTACAAAAGAAGTACATAGTACACCCAAAAATTGTTGGTTCAGAAGGACAGCTAAGATTTTCATGCTTACCAAATATATCTCCCCATAAGATAGGAACACTAGGGAAGGGAGGGAGAATATCCTCATGACTCTCATCCATTGTGTTTTCCATCATTAAAGTATTGTCTTCATAGCTATGAGAGATACTAGGAGAAGAAAAAGTATGATTATCATGATCAATGATAAGTTCATTCCTTTTTCCCATAATGTCTTGCAAAATAGGATAGGTAGGGGGATGATCATAAAGAGGGTTATCATAGATCTTGAAACTTTTATTATCTAACACTAGCATATCCTCATGTCACTATCACAAGAGGAGAAGATGTTAGGAGATGAACATAGGTAGGTTTCAATGATCTCTTGTTATGTTGTGTTATCATCATGTTTAGTTATTGCTATGTGCTCTTTTTGAGTAATGTTTTGTCTAATAGAAGAGGTAAGAGGAGAGAAACAACTTAGGTTTTCAAAACTCTCATCAATTGGTTCTTCTAGCACTATAATATCTTCTTCATAAGTGGGAGAGATAATAGGAGAAGAACAAATGTGATTGTTATGATTATCCAAGGTTTCTTTCACTAGACTAACCTCTCGCATGTAAGAGATACTAGGAGACGGATCGATGTTGAACAAGGAGAGAGGAGAAAGGACCTCATATTCATATGCACCTAACAAAATTTTCTTACAACACACAATAAGATCTAAAAATAGAACATGAAGTATGATAACTATAGATATTTTAATTAAAGCATCATGTAATGATTATTCTACAAACTTGAAATGTAACCATGCTAAAAGAAAACATGGAAAAGAGGAATGCATTTTTTTATATTTTAAGGATGACAATTGACTGATTATGCTATGTAATAATATGAGAATGCAAACTTCAAATTTAAGTCATGCATGAAATGAGCTAATTTAAGCTAGATCTGTTGAAATGAATGTTACAGAAACTTAGGAAACTGATATAGAACATAGGTAAGGGCAGCAAATAGAAGCTTAAAAATAGGGTTTTCAATTTTGTAAAAGGCCATTTCAAGGGTGAAAAGGGACTAAGTTACCCAAGGTGGTGAATTAGTCCCACTAGGGATTTTTTTTAGAACTCGAAGATTTTTTTGATGGATTTTGTTGTTTTTTGTGCTATATGATGCAGATCTAAGTTGCCAATGCAAAATTTTAGAAACTTTCAAGATTTAAGATGCAAAAATGCAACCTATATGCACTTTCACTAATGAAAAATTTCAAACCCTATAATGCAAATTAATCAATGCAAACCCTAATGCAAAGTTAATGCAAGCTAATTCTAGGATGATGATGGACTCCAAAATTAGAAAATGTGATGTTTTAAGGTTGGATTCACCTAAATGTAATGCAATTTTTTGTATAGGATGCCCTCTTTTGCACTTCTAGGGTTTTACACCTAAAAGGAGAAAGGTATCCCACAAAAACTTAGTGGTTAATTCAATACTAATGAAAATATGATAGAAATATATCTAAATGAAGTGTCCTAAATGCAAGAAACTAGTAAAATATATTGATTACTAAATGAAAACTAAAGAAATGCACCTTTTTTGAAAGCACAGTTATGTATGAAAAAACTCCTAGAAAAGCAAATACAAATGCAATCAAAGCATAATAGAAAATAAAAACAAAAAGCATGCACCTAGAAATGTGTTGCAGACTAGGATGGAGACTATAAATTTGCTAATCCTAAAAAAAAATTCTACTGGGACACTTATTCCATTTTGGGTGACATAGTCCCAAATATGGAAAACTACATTGGAGCCTGTTTTAGCCAAATGGGTATCCAAATCTACAAAAAAACTTTGAAAAATAGGTACTATGGGAATAATTCACCACTATTGGTGACATAGTCAATTTTTGAATTTTTGAAAATCCGAAAGTGGAAATGGAAACCCTCGATCTCCACTTCAATTCTCGATAGGTGTCTACCTTTAAAACTCTAATTTACAGCTCTGTAAGTGAATTTTATGGATATTATAAACTTGCAAGGAGTAAAATGACTCCAATAAGTCTTCAACTTATTCTTCAATGATTTCCAAGTCCTCAATATACCTAAATCTGCAAACACACAAGGAAAGAAAGAGAAATATTGGATGTTATGGCATGGGGGTTTTCCTTGGTCAAGCCCATTTTTTAGGTAATTAAATCAAAATGAAGAAATAATGTAATGAATCATGAAACAGTGGAGTTAGAGACTTTCCATGATAATAGATATTAAATTTCTATAACAAAAGATGAAGAATCTGCCCTTAAATGTCTAAAAAATGTTATCTCAAGATGACTTGAAATGTTAAAACCCTAGCTTCCTTGACTTAAGAACATGATGAATGAGGAATAAATAATGAATTGATAATGAATTGGGGTTTAAAAGCTTGTATTTATAGGAAACCATCCTAATTTTCACATTAATTTGATCCCCAAGGCTGTCATGAAAGAAACTCAAACTTAAAATCCAATTTTTCCCACCTACACCTTGAAAATAGCCCAAATGGGACTAAGTTTCCAAGTTGGGTGACTTAGTCCCACCTGGAAGGGACTAATTCTCCCAGATGGGTGACTTGGTCCCACAGGGGCTCTTTTGCCTACTAGATTGTCGGGGAGTGAAGAAATTAGGTGTATATGATGATATAGTTGGGTTTTTGATCAAATTAAGCCTTGAGATGCACAATATGGGGACATAGGGGCCCATTAATGATGATGTAAAGAGTAATTAGGGATAGGGAAACAAATTTCAATGTGAAAGATGATTAAATACACAACATTAAAATGAGGTCCACATAACCTATAAAGGCACAACATCCAATGTGAATGTGTAAAACACATCACAAAACTAGATTAGGATTAGGTTTAATTTACAAGCCTTCTAGATTAATCTGATAATACAATTAAATATATTTTATAACATTGAATTAGGGGAAAAGTAGGTCCATTAGACTTAGATGCTTAATAAAATTTTAGAAAAGTTTGTAAGTCATTTACAACACTTTACAACACCTATACAAGACATCGTTAGATGCATTTTATCCATTTTTCAAGGGTCCAAGACCTAATGTGGATGTGTCAGACACCTCACAACACTAAACCAAGGCCTTATTAAGTCCAATTTTTTGTTAATTATTCCCATATCAATCAAGTTATACACTTTTTGGCAACACACCTACTCACATTATCAAAGCCAAAAATAGAAATATTATTAGGTTTGATGAGAGGTGTATCCATATTGATCCTATGTAAAAGGTCAATGCTACAAAAATTAAGACCTAATCCATTATCGATTAGAGTACACCTAATTTCATGTTTGTTAATCACAACAAAAATCATGAGAGGATCATATCAGTTTTGGATTTCAAGAGGTAAGCCATGTTGAGGCAAGGTAATGTCCATGTTTTTTTTGTGCATAAAATAAAACAAAGTTGGGCCACATCAAATTTTGGTATAACATAATATGGCACCACTATCTTCTATAAAGCCTCTTGGAGTATCTCATGGTATGTGGGTGAGGTTTGAATCCCAAAGAGAGACCTTAGCCATAGTAGTAGGAAGTTTCCAACCATGATCATAATCTTTGTACACACGTTGAGGAAGATGAGAGAATGGAAGTGGGAGTCCAGTCTATAATTTTTTAGGTTGCTTGTTATTTTGAGTGTTGTAGGTGTGAGAAGTTTTATGATAATGTGGTTGCTTCAACACATTTTGATGTATACAATTGTTTTGAGTGAGTTGTTCTACAAAGCTTACAATGTGGCCAAGATTTTTTAGTTTGTTTCAAGGTCCTCCAATAATGAGAAGGTTTAGTTTTTGGTTAAGGAACATGAGAATGAGATAAATGATAATATTTCGTGTATAAAACATTTTAGGAGTGGTGAAAGGAAACAACTTGAGTAATTAAAAATTTAGGCAAGAAATTTTGTTTGTTTGTTATCCCTAAGGGAGAGCCAAGCATGTCGGCTAGGATTTTGATCACTTTTGGTGGTAGAAACAAGAATTTTTATGGTAATGCAATAAATTAGGTGAATTAGGACCAAACTAAAAATGTACAAAAAAATCTTGAAGTTTCAAGATAGATTGTCTGAAACAAGAACTAGATCTAAACCGAGGCTACACAGCAAGATTGTGCATAGAAAACTGAATCAAAATTGGATAGAAAGAGGTGATAGTTCCCTAGTGCAGAATTACATATATATCAATTTTTTGATCATGTATAGGTAAAGTAGATTTAGTAGGTCCTTTTTTATGAAAATTGATTTCTAAGATCTGATAGAGTTTGGGAAATCAATGTGCCCTAATTTTATGATAAAAGACAGACATGAATGATGTATTTTAAGCATTCAAAGGAGGTTATAGATGAAATCAACTTCACATAGGAGTTCCCCCAAGAGATAGGAGGTAGGAAGAATTACTAATAAGACAAAAAAACTAATGAAATGGTAGAAGAATGTGTTTATGACTTTTTTTTTGCAAGGAATAAAGTTTATTAACTTCTTTGTTTTTCCAAAAAAATATACAACATTTTCAAATGAAAATGCAATAAATCATATCTAAAGCCCTAGACAAGGAAAATTAGATTTGAAACTATTCAATTAAATCCAAATATTTTGCAATTGAAAATAACAAAGTGTGTATCATTTAATGATGCTTAATTTTGAAAATTAAATAAATGTATATGGGTATATGCAGGATCATCATAAAAAACATAGGCCCTTAAGTGGTGAAAAATTTAGAAAAATTAGAGTAAGGAAACTTGACATAAAAATTTGAATAAGTTATCTATATTATTACAAAAATATGTAAGAATAGAATCTATAGAAAATTGAATGTAGTTTATAAACTACTAGGTTTATTTAAAAAAAAAATCTATTTGGTGAAAATTTTAAATTTCAATGAAATAGTACTTCAATTTTAGTGAAAAAATCAGTAGTAGGTGTTTGTCTAACCACCCTAACCACAATAAAATGATAATACTTTTTTACAATATTTTAGATATAAGTAGAGGACTCATGTCCTAATGTGATGCATATTTTTTTGTAATTTTTTACAAGTAAATAATTAACTATGAATTTTTTATTACAAATTTTTTAAAAATATAAAAAACTCATATGTTTGACCACCTTAACTTGTTAAAAACTTCATGAAATTGATTTTTTTTTAATCCTATAGTATGCAAACATAGAATGTGTTGCATGTTTCATATTAAAAAAATGTGATACCATTTGAAAGCTATAGATGTTTTTCAATCATCCTATCAATCAGGACTTTAGTCATAATTCAAATGGAAAATGAATAATAATTATGTATTAAATTCAAAGTAAAGGATAATTTATATTGGTGGAAAGCTAAGAATCTCCTTTAAAAACCCTTTTTGTTTCATCAGTTTTGGGTAAAAAAAAAGTCGCCAGCCACATACCCATCATATCACCACTTTTTGGCCCATCATGATCCTACACATACCCATATCAATAAAAAGATATTCAAATAAGCTAGGTTTTTTATCAATTTTAGGACTATATGTTGGTAAATAAAAAAAATTCCAAGTGTAGGATATATCGACTTCACCAAAATGTTAAGTGGGAAAGAGATCTACGATCCAAAAAGTGAATTAACCTAGATATAGCTTTCCTTCTTTTGGATTTAATATTGGAACAAAAACCAACTAGGGTTTGATGATTGGCTAACAACCTCAAGGGAGAGTCAATCTACTAGGGTTTGGTTACTTTGTGTTGCAAAGAGGGTAGATTTTATGTGTGTTTTAATTCATCCATTTGACATGAACACTAGATTTTAAAATGCAATTTAACACACAAGTGAAAATAGAAAATTGCAGAACAAAAATAGATCTAGAAAATTTAATGATAGAGGGGAACCTACATAAAATTGGATCCTCAATTTGAGGGACAAGGTTGAGGGAGCCCTTGTCTAGAAATGATGATTTTTGAATTCTCAAGGCATTGTCTTGAAGGTACTTGTATGTTGTACACTTTTCTATATTTTTTTGTCAATGAAACTTTAGGATCTACCCTACACACATGAAAAAAGGAGAAAGGTTTTGTTATATAAGAATTTCCTCAATAAAACCCTAGATTTTGTGTTTCCATTTCTACAAACAACAAATGATGATTGTAAAGAGTGCTTACTCTAACTCGAGTGGAGGTGAAAAAAACAATAATTAACTATAATAAAGAAATGGTAATTGATAATGTTACCTTAGGCATGAAACCCATGTAGGAGTGATGTTCATATCATGATTTTCCACAACTTAGAGTTGATCAATGGATTATTGTATTTCCTTGATGACCTACAAGAGGTTAGTCCATAAAACATAATATTTTTTTGTAGCTACCATGTAGAGGATAGCTCACATACATCTTCATAACAAAAGCATAATGGTACATAATTGGTCATAATAACTCCTAGTTATTCAGAAGAGAGGGTAAATTCATTTATATATGCATTCCAATTTGTATTTTTGGATATAAATTGACTTGAGGTTATTTTACAATATTACTCAATGTTGACATTCAAAATTATAAATATAAAAAATAGAATACCTTTACAACTAGGGTGCCATTTCCCTTGTATCAATGATTTTGGCCCAAATTTCTTGCAATGTCAAATATTTTATTAAATTTTACCAATCTAGCTCTAAAATGAAAATTTATTAATATAATTAATTCTATAAGAAAAATAGGGTTTATGTTGGAAAAACAAGGACAAAAAACTAAGAGGGGGGTGAATCAGTTGTCAAAAAAACTTAAACTTTTCTCACTTAACTTAAACTAATCTTAGTCTTGATGAATAAGAAATTAACCACAAGCAATTAACCACAAGCAATTAACACATCAGAGAGACAGAGAACACCAAGATTTTTTACATGGAAACCTTGTTAGGGGAAAAACCACTGTAGATGTTAGTCCACAAGATTATACCCTATTAAAATTATAATGATAAATAATAAAGGGAATGCACATGCATTCAGGCACACTGCCTAGAGCTCACTACTCAAATAAAAAAGGGGCTCACTACCCAACAATATAGAATAGGATTAAAATATAGAGGGTATGAACTGAGAAAAAAGCTTCTACTCAAACCTGATTATAGTTCCAATTAAGCTCAAAAAACCTTCTTCACACTTCGCTTAATCTTCTTCACACTCTGGTCAATCTTCTTCACACTCTGCTCAACAATCAAATGATATTCACACATATACACATAGGAGCACATTGAGCACACCAAGCATACTAAGTACACTTTCCACCAATGAAACAATCACACTTATATATCTGCTACGTGAGATTTCATCACAACTTAATCGGCCAAGAAAATAAAACATATTTGCAATGTCGGCCTAAATTTACAAATAATTTTTTAATGTGAATCCACCATGGTCAACCACAACAAAGTGGAGACCCAAATTAACATCTCCAACACAAAAATACTTTAACTAATTCAACCACAAAGATCCACAACACGCTACCATCAACATGTCAGCTAGGAACATGAAAAACCAAACATGCACAAGAAAATATCTTCAACCACGAGCTCACCCATTAATGTGGACATACCACAAAGATAGAGAATTATCTATAGACATCTGAGAACACTAGGAAACAATAGAGAAACATCCACAACAACTAAGATTATCAGAATCACACAATCTTCATTCAGGAACACTGGCAAAGACCACAAAAACATTGTCAGACCACAACACAATCAAAACTTTAGGCGGACCTCTGAAACTTCTTGTAGATGATCTAGAAAAAATCAACAATAAACCCTTTAATCCACACCATCTAGTCTTCAATGTACATAATAGCACACCTTCATGACTTGCACAGTTCCACTAGGAACTGGGAATACTTTCTTTTACAATTTTCTTAATATCCTCGACATATACAACCTTTGATACACCAAATGCTAAGTGTTGACAACAATGACAACCACATATCAGCAACACATCCACAACATCCAACAGTTTCAATATAGTGTGAAATTTTCAAGGGTGATAATTTATGATGCTACAAGTGATACTATCAGCCAAGTCCATTTTATGAACCAAATGTTACAAGATTTTCTTACTGTAGGTGTTTGATGTAGGAAAATCCTAGGTAAAAGGTAAATCTTCAATCAAGAAAAAATAATCTAATGGTTTCTAATTTATCTTAACTTTGTTGTTTTCAAGTTTAGTGATTAAATTTATTGTCTGGTTACAAGTTTTACTTTTACTAATGTTAACATGGATTCCATTTACTATTACCTTTCTAGAAATTATTGAAATTTTATTATTTTATCTCCCAAGAATATTTTTGTGTGTTGGAATTTTTGGGAAGCCTCCATAAATCAATAGGTGCCAATATGTGTGTTGAAATGACTTTAAAATTAATATTTTAATTTTTTTCATAACTTGGGAGTTAGAATTGAAGGAGCATATGCAAGAGAACTATGGTCGATTCCAAAGGGGAGTTACACATCCATTCTTATGCCAAAATTTATATATTTCCATCATTTTTTAAGAAAATATTGATTCAAGATAGATTTGGAAGTTGATAAGACATGAAGATAATGAGGAGTGCAAAATATAATATATTGGACATTGAGGAATTATGAAGAGAATAATTTTTAGGTTTTATTGATTTTTTGAAGGTATGAATAGATATAAATTCAATGTTTGAAGTTATTACATCAAGAAGTTTATTAGTTTTGAGGTTTGAAAGTTGTAAATTGTAGTGAAGTTGAGATTATTTAGAATTTTGTGTCAATCCAATTGATTTTAATTGTGTGGAAGAAGTTTAAAATACATTACATCTATGAGGACCTCATATGACTATAATTTCATTTTCAATCATTAAATAGATGATTTAATGGAAAGCATTTAATTTAAAATTAGCATATATATCTAACTTTATTATAACTTTTTTGAGATTAAGTTTTAAGGGGAAGTACCCTTCATATAATTTGATTAATTTTATGTCTTGAAGTTGAGTATATGGTGAGATTGATTCCACCATGCATCACTTCATGATAGTACAGTGTTGCATGTATAGTTTATCATTGACTGATCAGTTATATGTACTTATAGCAACTTGAAGACTTAGGTGAGGAATTTATTGAGATGGTTACTCTTTGGATGTTTTAGAAAAATTTATAGGGAGCCTTCACCTATATATAGACATGAGCTCATGATGGACCTATAAAGGATATTTTTCTTGGATAGAGTCATCACAGTGGCTTGGTGTATCCCATTGGAGCAATCTCATTCCCTACATCTAGTTTCCTAAGTGAATAATCATCTATGAGATATTTCACATCCTATTCCTAGATTCTTTTATGTTTTATGTTGTTTTCTGCCTATATATATGTGTGCAATCTTGAGATATGCTTGCTATTTCTATAAGGATCATTTTAGGAAGTTATTGGCATGTTTATCTCCTTGTGTATTGGTGATCCCACAAAGCTAGTTTACAATTTTTGGGACATTTTGTTTTTTGCTAAAATCACATATTTTTAGATAATATAATGATTTAAGCCTTGAAAAGATCCATTTAAATCATTCCAATTGAAAAGGGTTTGATCAAACTACCTTATATCAAGCCCCCTTGGATAGAACCCTGCTAGTTTTAAACTATACCTATAATGAAGTATCCTTTACACCTATCAAAATGTTGATAAAAAACCACTTTTCATTTACATTTTGGGGGATCAAATGAATTCATTTAAAATTTATTTTTTGTAAGCATGTAGTCCTTATTATAAACTTCCAAAAAAGTATAATTTTAAATAAATTTAATTTTATTATTATATTTATTTTTTATTTCTTGTGAATGTAGGTTTTTCACTGAAAATCAATCTCTTTGTTCTGCACATGTGGAAAAATAGAAGATTATCAAAAAAAAAATTGAAAAATATGAGTGCACTAGATATTTAAGTCCTTGATTCAACAACCAAAAATTTTGAATTTTGATACATACAAAAAAGGTTGTGTTATACAATCTGCCTATTTCTAAATTGTAATTGGTTTGACTTCAAAACTTGATTAAGGAAAAATATTCAATAAAACACTATGAAACCAATTGGAAGCACTAGATATCATAATTACAAATCTAAATTCAAAAAAATAGAATTTTATCCTTAATGGAAAAAAAATTATGTGTTATATCGTGAGTGTCACTCCTTAAAAATGGTGTGTATGTTAAACCTAGTCTTGAAAGGAGATGGAAAAAGAAGTGCAATCCGATTCCAAAATTTTTGAAAAAAATATATTTAGAATCTATAGAAAAAATGTCACAAGTCACTAGTTTTCATCATTTTCAAATTCCTGGCGGTTTAGCCGCTATAGGTTCCAAAAAGTGAAGATTTAGTTAGAAAAAATCAGTTTAGTGTCCAGTTTGGCCAAAAAATGTAAACTAGTATTGTGGGATCACCCGTATATGTATTTTTTAATGGTTTGGGATTATTCCAAGTTTTTGGAACAAAATTGAAATTGATCTTCCTTGTTTAAGAGGCTTACATCTATGTTGTTTCTATGAGATATATTTTTTGATATGTGAGATTGAACAATGATGCAGGAGCATCTGTGGTGATTTGCAATCTTGTGTCCAGAAAAGGTTGAAGTTTTGAGTTATTCATTTTTGAATTTTTGAAGTGGATAAATTTTTTGTTTGAATTATATGGTGAGGATGGCTAAATATTTATCTGCAATTAAATTAATTTTTTAATTAAATTCTTGTGTAACTTTGACAAGTTGACTAGTGGAATTTTAAAAAAAGGAAAAGAAAAGAATAAATCATTTTCATTGCACAATAAATAAAAAAATATTTACGGGCATTGAAAATAGGATAATGGATTATTTAAATCACAAGAATCATATCCCTAAAAAGTAGGGACTGGAGGTGGGCACCTAGAACCTAATTTTTCCTATTTTGCTTTTTGGAGAATAAAAATTCCACTTCTATTCTTTGTCCAAGCAATTAAAAGAATGAAGTAATTTATGATTTATTGGATTTATTGGAGTTTAAATTTTCTGCCACAAGTTATGGCATACCTGGGAAAGAAAGGAAAAGAATTAAATTTTCATTAATTCCTGAGCATGTAGTGGGGTTTCTAGAGGTTATTAAAAGATGGAAAGAGATTTTGAAGTACAGTTTTGAAGGGGAGGAAAAATGAGGCATGACATACCTCCAACAAGGAGTTTTAATTGTCTTGTTGCAGGTTGGAGGTTGGTTGCAGAGCCATGAACATCACCAGTAGCTGCAGATTTGAATTGTTGAGGTTGTTTTGAATGTTTTGTTGTTGTAGGTTTTGGAGAAACTTTGTTTGCAAAGTTTTGATTTGATATTGAAAATGATTTTGTGGTGATTTTTATAAGTATTGCATGGGATTTTTGCACCTCCATTGTCCTTTTTGGATGGTTGTAATTTATTTAGAAAATTTTGATTAAATTTGAGATTGTCAGTTGCAAGTTGCAAACCTGGGTTACAATATTTGTTGCAAGAATTTGTTTTCCTATGAAGAATGTTTTGCAGTGGATTGTGTGAGCTCATTAAATTTATTTTCAATTTATGAATCTGATTTAATTATCTCTTCCATCAGTGGTATCAGATTAGTAATTCATGAGTGTCCAAACAGAAGCGTTGAGTGGAGGTACTTTGCATCAAGACACGAGGGTGGAGAATTTGTGAATTTTCTTTGTAGATGAATGTGAAAGTAGTAAGACGAAAATTTTAGAGGATTTTAGGAATTGAGGTTCCCATGATTCTAAATAGATCACCAAAGAAGGTAGTTTACATTAATATTAGTGAATATTGGAAGAGGGATTTGTAAACAGATCACCGAAGGAGGAAAATTACATAAGTAAAATCTAAGGGTTTGAAGCTTTGTGTTGCTAAGGCATTGAGAGGTCTTGAAAATGAAGAATAAAAGAGTTGAAGGTATTTTTTATCTTTCTAATCATATTTTGAATGTAGTAAATAAAGAGGGTGCAATAGAATTGCATGCATGTGACATCAAGGAAGAGAAAGATGAGTTGCTAATATGATTGGAAGCAATTGAAAGAGAGTGGAATGAGAAAATTTCAGCAAATGCAGAGGTTGCAGCCAATGGTAAAGAGGTAACTTCATATTTTAGTACATTTTTTGATGATATTGAGAATCTAAAAGTAGAGTCAAAGGTTGCAGCAATAAATTCATTGGAAGTAGATGTGAGTGGTTAACAGATTGAGGTGAAAATGAAGTTTTCTTATAATTGTTTGGTTGGAATTATTGAAGATGAAGATTCCTTGATAATAGAGCTTGACTATTTGTTATAAAATGTGGAGAATGAATCTATGGATTGTGGTGCTAACACTAAATTGGGTGTAGAAGATCAAATTGCAGCAGCATTATGTCTTTCTGAAGGCATAATAGGAGTGAAAAACTACATTGCAAACTAGGTAAATGAGGAGGAAAAAGGAAAAACAACAATAGAGGAATGAAGTACATTTGTTTTTTTGAAGGTGGAGGTATATGCTTGATTGCTAATTCTAATGGAATATATTCATAGGAGGTTGGATTAAAAGTTTGAAGTAAATGGAGGGTAGAGGAGTAAAGATGAAAGGATATAATATTGTGAGGTTGCAAAATTTGGTGAATAGGAAGATCCCAGTGGACAAGGTAGTGAGGTGGATCCATGAAAAACACAAGTTCTATAAATATTTCTAAGTGCAACTCATGAAATATGTTTTTTCTACCATGGGTGTTTAATGCAGGAGCACCCATGGTGATTTGCATTCTTGTGTCAACAAAAAGGTTGAATTTTTGAATTATGCATTTTTGAATTTTTGAAGTGGATTAATTTTTTTTTTGAATTATATGGTGAGGATGGATAAATATTTATTTGCAATTAAATTAATTTGTCTATATTAAATTCATGTGCAACTTTGACAAGTTGACTAGTGGGATTTTAAAAAAAAAAAAAAAAACAATAAAGCATTTCAATTGCAAAATAAATAAAAACTCTTTATGGGAAATGAAAATGGGATAATGGATGATTTAAAGCACAAGAATCATATCCATAAAAATTAGGGACTAGAGGTGGGTTCCCATGACCTAATTTTTCCTTTTTTGCTTTTTGGAGAATAAAAACTCCACATTCTATTCTTTGTCCAACCAATTAAAAAAATGAATTAATTTATCATGTATTGGATTTATTGGAGTTTGAATTCACTACCACAAGTTATGGCATACCTAGGTAAGAAAGGAAAAGAATTAAATTTTCATTAATTTCATGAGCATGTAGTGGGGTTTTTGGAGGTTATTGAAAAAGCATGGAAAGAAATTTTGAAACACATTTTTGAAGGGGAGGAAAAATGAGGCATGGAATTCCTCCAAGAAGGAGTTTTAAAGGTGTTTTTGTAAGTTGGAGGCTGTTTGTAGAGCCATGAACATCAACAGTAGTTGTAGATTTGAATTGTTGAGGCTATTTTGAAAGTTTTGTTGTTGCAGCTGTTGGAGAAACTTTGTTTGCAAAGTTTTGATTTTCTATTGAGAATAATTTTGTGGTTATTTTTAGAAGTATTGTAGGTTCTTTTTGCACCCCCATTGTCCTTTTTGGATGGTTGTAATTCATTTAGCAAAGTTTGATTAAATTTGAGATTGCTAGTTGTAAGTTGCAAGCTTGGTTTACAATATTTGTTGCAAGAATTTGTTTTCGTATGAAGAATGTTTTCTAGTGGATTGTGTGAAGGTAGTTTGCATCAACACCCGAGGGTGGAGAATTTGTGGATTTTGTTTGCGGATGAATGCGAAAGTAGAAAGAAGAAATTTTTAGAGGATTTGAGGAATTGAGGTTCCCATAATTGCAAATAGATCACCGAAGGAGGTAGTTTACATTAATATTAGTGCATATTGGAAGAGGGATTTGTAAGAAAATCGCCGAAGGAGGCAGATTACATAAGTAAAATCTAAGGGTTTGAAGATTTGTGTTGTTGAGGAATTGAGAGGTCTTGAAAATGGAGAATAGAAGAGTTGAAGGTATTTTTTATCTTTCTAATAATATTTTGAATGTAGGAAAGAAAGAGGGTGTAGCAGAGTCTCATGCATTTGACATCAAGCAAGAGAAAGATGATTTGCTAATACAATTGGAAGCAATTGAAAGAGAGTGGAATGAGAAAATTTCAGTGAATGCAAAGGTTACAGCAAAAGGTAAAGAGGTAACTTCATATTTTAGTACATGTTTTGATGATATTTAGAATGTAAAGTAGAGTCAAAGGTTGTAGCAATAAATCCTTTGGAAGTAAATTTGAGTGGTTAATAGACTAAGGTGAAAATGAAGTTTTCTTATGATTGTTTGATTAGAATTATTGAAGATGAATATTCCTTGATAATAGAGCTTGACTATTTGTTACAAAATGTGGAGAATGAATCTATGGATTGTGGTGCTAACACTAAATTGGGTGTAGAAGATCAAATTGCAGCAGCAGTATGTCTTTATGAAGGCATAATAGGAGTGAAAAACAACATTGCAAACTCGGAAAAGGAGGAAAAAAAAAAAAAAAAAGGGGGGGGAGGAATGAAGTACATTTGTTTTGTTGAAGGTGGAGGTATATGTTTGATTTTTAATTCTGATGGAATATATTGGTGGGAGGTTAGATTAAAAATTTTAAATACGTGGAGGGTAGAGTAAAGATGAAAGGATATAATATTGTGAGGTTGCAAAATTTGGTGAATAGGAAGATCCTAGTGGACAAGGTAGTGAGGTGGATCCATGACAAACACAAGTTCTATAAATATTTGTGAGTGCAACTCATGAAATATTTATTTTCTATCATGGGTGTTTGATGCAAGAGAACCCATGGTGATTTCCATTCTTATATCAACAAAAAGGTTGAATTTTCGAATTATGCATTTTTGAATTTTTGAAGTGGATTAATTTTTTGTTTGAATTATATGGCAAGGATGGCTAAATATTTATTTGCAATTAAATTAATTTCTCTATTAAAGTCTTGTGCAACTTTGACAAGTTGACTAGTGGGATTTAAAACAAAAAAAATAAAATAAAGCATTTCAATTGCAAAATAAATAAAAACTCTTTATGCGCATTTAAAATGTGATAACAGATGATTTAAAGCACAAGAATCATATCCCTAAAACTTAGGGATTGGAGGTGGGTGCCCAGGACCTAATTTTTCCTTTTTTGCTTTTTGGAGAATAAAAACTCCACATTCTATTATTTGTTCAAGTAATTAAAAGAATGAATTAATTTATGATGTTTTATTGGAGTTTGAATTCACTACCACAAGTTATGGCATACTTGTGCAAGAAAGGAAAGGAATTAAATTTTTGTTAATTTCATGAGCATGTAGTGGGGTTTTTGGAGTTTATTGAAAGCATGGAAAGAAATTTTGAAGCACATTTTTGAAGGGGAGGAAAAATGAAGTATGGAGTACCTCTAAGAAGGATTTTTAAAGTTTTTTTTGTAATTTGGAGGCTGGTTATAGAGCCATGAACATCGCTAATAGTTCTAGATTTGAATTGTTGGGATTGTTTTGAAAGTTTTGTTGTTGCGGGTGCTGGAGAAAATTTGTTTACAAAGTTTTGATTTTCTGTTGCAAATCATTTTGTGATGATTTTAAGAAGTCTTGTATGGGATTTTTTCAGCCCCATTGTCCTTTTTGGATGGTTGTAATTCATTTAGCAAAGTTTTATTATATTTGAGATTGTCAGTTACAAATTGCAAACCTGGGTTACAATATTTGTTGCAAGAATTTATTTTCCTATGAAGAATTTTTTGCAGTGCATTGTGTGAGCTAATTAAATTTATTTTCAATTGAATAATATAATTTAATTATCTCTTTCATCAAACAATAGGGTGTTGTTGAGGCTTTTTTAGTTTGGGTTGTGAAGGAGATCTTACATGACATGACTTAGAATTTTGAGGTGTTGGAAGAAAGATATCTTATGTGATATTTTTTATAGGTTTTTTCTGTTTTCTCATTGTTTACTTCCCAAGAGTTCATGTTTACATTTTTTACAGTGGAATTGGGATAGTTATGGTGACATGGTGTGAAAGAGTATGCATTTGTTTTTCTTGCATGTGTAGATCATTTTGATTCTTCTTTGATACTACATGGTTTTACTATTATCCACACCTTAGTATGAGTGTTCATTGGCATGCCTTGTATTCCTTGACCTATTTTTATATTTAACATTACCTATGCATTGAGAGTTCCTACATGTGTATGTTCTTCATGGAAATGTTTTTATACATGGAGCTTGTGATTATCGTTTATTCATTGGATATGTTATTGGTATGAATTTTACTAATTTTTCGAAACCTCTATTCGATTATTTCGTGTATTAGTATTTTTTATGGTTATTATCTCTATTAATGAGGATTTTTACCATTTGATTGGTATGTGCAGGATCATCATGGAAAAAATAGGCCCTTAAGTGGCGAAACATTTAGAAAAATCAAAGTTAGGCAACTTGACGTAAAAATTTGAATAAGTTATCTATATTATTTCAAAAATATATAAGAATAGAATTTGTAGAAAATTCAATGTAGTTTCTAAACTACTAGGTTTTTTAAAATAATCTATTTGGTGAAAATTTGAAATTTCAATGCAATAGTACTTAAATTTTAGGATAAAAAATAAAATGATAATATTTTTTTATAATATTTTAAATATAAGTAGAGGACTCATGTCCTGATGTGATGCATATTTTTTTGTAATTTTTTTCCAAGTAAATAATTAATTGTGATTTTTTTATTACAACTTTTAAAAATATAAAAACTCATATGTCTGACCACCTTAACATAGTTAAAACTACATGAAATTAAAAAAAAAATCTTAATCCTATAGTATGCAAAGCATAGAATGTGATGCATGTTTTAGACTCAAAAAATGTGATAACCTTTTAAAGTTATAGATGTTTTCCAATCAGCCTATCAATCAGGACTTTAGTCATAATTCAAATAGAAAATGAATAATAATTATTTATTAAATTCAAAGTAAAGCATAATTTATATTGGTGTAAATTTGAGAGTCTCCTTTAAAAACCCTTTTCGTTTCATCAATTTTGGGTAAAAAAAAGTCATCAGCCACATACCCTACACATACCCATCATATTGCCACTTTTTGGTCCATCATGATCCTACACATACCCTGATAGCAACTTGAAGATTTTATTATGACTTGGATTTCAATCTTGTGTTATTTGGTCTAGTGCATATTAACCTTGTCTTGTCTCTTTTCTTCCATAGCTGGCATATTGGAGGATGAGAGTATTTCATATTGTACCATAGAAAAATGGATCATTGACATTTTTATGGTCTTTTCTTGGTCTTTCTCTTGTGATGGTTGATCTATTTTTATTTGTTTCAATGTTGCAATGTAACTTATGCATTCATGTTAGGTCCTAAATATTCAAACTATGGTGTCTTGTGAAGGTGTTGTGAAGTGTTGTAACACATTTCTACACTTTTCTAGACTCTTCTCATTATAATTCATCTAAAAATCACCTTTTAATCCCTTCTCAAGTCCTATTTTAAAGTGTTGTAAAGTCTTACAACAAGATTTCATGCTTTTCTACGCTTGTTATCACTATTTACACCTTTCTTATGCTTTATTTGACCCCTTTATGAACTCATAAGACTTAATTAAGTGTATTTTGAATTCAAACTCGACAAACAACATTAAATGCAACTTAATTCCTAACACCCACTTACAAGCCTAGAGCGGGACCCATTTTCCATGGGTGGTGAATGAGTCCATTTTGGATCCAAATTCAAAATAATTCAAAATTTCTTTTGGGTTTTTATTCAAAAATACCTTATGTTGGCTTGTGATGAGGTATTATTGGGTTATTAGGGCATAAGTGTGTATAAATATGTGTTTTTTCTACCCATTTTACTCCTAATTCACTTGCACTCACTCATTCAACATCAATTAGCATTCTTGCATTCAATCCATCAAAGCATCATTCAATCAAGGATTTGTCAAGTATCTTGGAGCAGCCATTGACATATCTTCAAACTTCTACAACAAGGATTTGGTGAGTTTAGGACATGTGCATATTGTTTATTCATCATTTGTTGCTCATTTCATTTCATTTCTTTATTAAGGGTTTGATTACCAAAGTGGGGTTTGACCAAGGAAAATCCCTATACTCTAACCTTTAACCATTTTTCCCCTTTTGCATGTGTGTTTGTAAAATTTTGTATGCAGGTTTATCAATAAATTAGGTGTTGAAAGGTGCTCCACAAGTCAACAAAGTGTTTCAAGTCAACCAAACCCTAATTCAAGATTTGATACAACCTACAACCTGTTTTCTACAGATTTGACTCTGTCAACTTGACAAGAAGACAAGTGCGTATCTGGACCTACAAAATTGACTCTTGAATTTGAAACTTTTTAGAAGAGGATTGATTCACCATCAGTGGTGAATGAGTCCCACCTAAGGGTTGAAAATGTTGATTTTGTCAGAATCCAATTCCCGATAGTTGGAAAGTAGTTTCAAGTGTTTTTACCAATAGGAGGATTGATTCACCATTTGTGGTGAATGAGTCCCACTGGTGATTTACAATAATTTTTTCTAGTTTCCAGAACCTTCCAAGATCAATAATCAACTTCCAAGTGCACTCTAAAAAACTTCATTCAATTTTGTTTGCATTAGTTTGTGTTTTTTGTTCATTTTTGCATACCTCACTATGTTTTCAAACATTGCATATTTCATTAGTTTTGCATTCATAATCAATAAATTTCATAGACTAGCTACATTTAGATCATTCCATTTAGTCATATACAATTTTACATTCCTTAATTTGAGTGAACCACCTCAATTTTAGGGTTCTATCTCTCTCCTTTTAGGTGAAAGATCCTAAGAGTTCAAGAGAAGCTTATAGAACACCATGGAAATTGATGGTTCACATACTTTATATGGTAGACATCTTGTATGTTGTTGCAAGTATCTTCATGGAGTATAATATCATGCTACATAATGATGTGGTTTCATAAATGTCCATGATGATGCATTTCATTTATTGAACCTTATGCAAAGTACACAACACTTGTGGGGTGATGTTAGGAATAGGGTTTTTTACACCTTGCATAGGAATAAATTATTTAATTATGTAAGGTAAATATTTATTTATGTTTCATCACTAGGTGATGCATTTAGCCACATTAAATATTTTTTTGAGTCTACTTATAAATTTGTATGTAACATTTGTTAGATATTTTATGTGTGGGTTGCACATGGAAAAAATATTTAATATTTGAAAAACTAGTACTAGAAATTAAACATGTGGTGAATCATTTTGTGTACTTATGGTTTTGTGACACATGGTTTTATTTTATCACTTGGTTTTTTGTGTGAGCTTGATTTTATAAAAAAGAAATTTTTTAATGGTTGAGATTGGTTGTCTAGCTTGGCTATTACTATATTTCAAGATCTCTTCTAAAGAGTGATTACATGAAGCATGGCATGGGATTTTTGGATACTTTCTTCAATAGATGGAGGATGTAATGGAGGCACTTAATGTTTCAAAAGTATTCATAGAGACTCTATATGTTTATTGTAATGTTTTCATTGTTGAATAATATAAATTGAGTGTAGATGATTTTAGATTTTGGGATTTTCCCCCTTGATGGATTTTCCATGGTATATCATGTGTTATCTTGTGAAAGATTTTTTGTCTTTTAATATGGCTATTATTATTGTAATGGATTTGTCATTGTGCCAAAAGATCAACCTATTAACACTTAATATAAATGCTAGACCTATAAAGATCCATGGGAGGTGGGTAAGCCATGTCGTGAATCTATGGTAGGTTGGACAAGCACCAACCTTTTCATAATATCCCTAATGCAACCATAGGATTCAAACTCATGACATCACTCTAATACCATTTGTTACAATGATTTGGCATTGCACCAACAAATCAACCTCTTAATGCTTGATACACATACCATATTTATACAAGATCCATGGGAGGAGATTAATCCATTTCACAAATTTGTGATGGGTTGGAAAAGCACCAACCTATCCAAGGGGATGAAGAGACCATCCTTCTAATAATTGTTTACTCTTGTATGTATATTTTTCACTAATTAGGTTGTGTAGGAAATGGTTTGATCAACTTGTATGATTTTCCTAATAGATTGAAGGAATAAGGGTTATATATAGAATTTATTAGGAACACACTAAAATTTATGAGGCATGTCATTATATTAGCCAAAGACAAGTGTTTATGAGAATACATCATGAATGAGATAGAAATAATGCACAAAGTAAGAAAGGTTTATAAAGTAGGGATCCAATAGATAAGGAATAATGAAGGCTCAAGAAAAAATCAATGTCAATAAAGTCGATTTGAATAAATCATGAAAGAAATCATAACTATTAGATTTGAAATAGAAATGCAAAGGGATAAAACTAAAAGGAAAACCCTAAAGGGTGTAAGATAAAATAGGTTCACCAAAATTGAAATATATGATCATTTAATTTCAAAACCATCTAGGCTAATTAATTGATTAATAATTAATTTAGTAAAAAATATAGACAACGAAGCCAGGGGTTAAAAAACGCATACATGATCAAGTCTAACTTAGAGAATTTTTCTATAAAAATTTATGTACCTTGATGTTAGATAGTAGGAAACTAAAAAGATTCAAACAAATGAATGTTTCCTCACAACTAAAACTATACATGTGATGAGCATGCTAAGATAACTATATTATGTGAAATTTGATTTTGTGGGTAAACTCAATTCAACTTCATACTCATGTTTCTAATTTATGCACCTACAATTTTAACCTGCTTCATGTGATTTAGAAATTTACCTATGACCTCACACTTGAGGATTTCAAATATTTGATAGCTACAATAAGGATTATCCTACACCTATACTTGCAAAGAGAAAAAAGAAGGATCTTGAAGAACACTATTATAACTTATTATGCTAGAAGAGGATGGTGATTAGCTTCCCAAATTTTCCTTAGTCGAGCCTTGTTAATAAATTCAACAATTTTGATAACTTGAAAACACACCAAGCCACAAATGCATCTAGCAATGTTGTGGTTAAGTTAATAATGCTTTTGTGACCTAGTGTAAGTCCTAGGATTTTGATGCTTGTTGATAAAAGAATGATTTAATTGGAATGGTTGACATAAATTAATACTATGAATGGATATGAGTGATTCCAGTTATTAAAAATTCTAATAGTGAGTGATTATTTGTTGATGGAGGATGATGCTAAATGATAGCTAATGACCTAGGAGTGATGTTTGTTTATACATTTCCTAGGTACATAATTTTAAAGATTTGACATGGGATGGTAAATAATGACTAGTCAATATTAAGTCCGGTTGAGGCCACAATTAATTTTTAAAAGAGTAAATTTGGTTAGGATAACACCAATGAACCCGAATTAGGTTGACATGCATGTGTGGTTTTGAATATGATATAGAAAACTATGATCAATATGAAAGCTAATACTAATATGAGTAACTGTAATAAGAGTGTAAATTTGAAGTTAGAATAAGTGAAAGAAAATCAATCAAAATCATATACTAGAACAATGTATTTAAAATTTTTATAAAAATTGGTACAAAATATAAAATAAAAATATATGGAATTCACTTTTCGCTAGATTACAACAATTCATCTTAAAATTAATCTATAATTTTTCAAAAACGTTGTAGAATACCATTAACTACAAACAATTAATAATAAAGGGACACATAAAAACATAATTTTGAAATCCAAATTAATTTCTGTATTGTAGAGTTTATTTATTTTACTATAAAATTTATGTTATTACGATGTCCAACATAAAAATAATGTCCTGTTTGTCTGCTGTTTCTCGGGTGGCCAGTGGGCCGGTTTTGGTTTGAACTGATGAATTTGGTTTTGTGCTTCTCGTTTGACTGATAGACCTGGTTTTGGTTATACTTTGAACTTCTGCTGTGTTTGAAATCTGCCTTTTTAATAAAAACGTTAAAAAAAATGATTGGGCATCAAGGACCATTCCTTTACTTTTTAAGTGATCCTCAAATTGTTTTGAATCCTAAGCGGTCCTCCAGCTTTACCAGAAATACATACGTACAGATATAACTTCGACAGTTTCAACTCTATGCAAGGCCAGCGATTCTGCTTTTACCTTTGATCATTTGCAAATTCAAGAAATTCTATCCCTTTTTCTGGGTGGCCGACAACTTTAAAAATGGCTGCTTGACTGGAATTTCTTTCATAGTTGAAATCTCTTATTTTGCCTGAAACAGCCTCGTGTTTCCAAAGCTCTATTTCTATGCTATCTTTATCTTGAAATTTACATCGATTGACAACTTTTTAAACCTAATATACGTAACGTCTTTTCTAATAATCTGTCTCCCTTATTCGTAGTCTCTTACCGATGTTCAAATTGAAATTGCCTTGGTAGCACTGGGCTTAATCGTTCGATTCACATTCGTTATCTCCAGCTTTTTTATTTAGGGTTTTGCGAACAACAGTATAAGTGGGTCGTTGACGTAACTGTGCTGTTTATTAATCTTTCGCCAACTTACAACGGATGGTTGCTTAGGTGTGTCCCACATGCATAAGGAAAAGTTGTTTTTTATAATGAAGAAAGTATTTATCCATCTCAAAATATGAAGAAAAAAACCTTATAATGAAGAAGCCTCTAAGGAAATGGATAGCGTAGTACTGCTAAGGAAGTATTTAAATGAACCTTTTTTTTCAATTGAAGAGTATCTATATATATATATATGGATTTGTTAAGTATGATTTTTTTTTTTTTGTTTTTATAATTTAATAGAAATAAAATATTGGTTGATGATTTTTAGTTTTTACATAATTATAAATTTTATTATATCAATGTTTTGGATTACATTTGGTAATTTATAATGACAATAAATAAAGGATATGAATATTTTATATTAGGTTAATCATTTTTATTTTACAATATGTGTGTGATTAAATGTCATTTCATGTTTTATTTGAAGAGTTAGAAGATGAAATTGATGGAATGACTACTGAAACTTGGAGAACTATATGGTCTTGATTAGATTACTTGGTTATGTAGGTAACCCAAACAATGGAGATACATAGAAATGGATCAAAATACACTAGACCATTAGGATAATCACAATCTATGTGTGTAAAGAGTTGTCATGAGGTTAATAGTTCAACCTTTTCACAAAATGAAGTGGTAAAGAGTAGAGAAGAGTGAGGTAATGTTTGAAGGATGATTGAAGTGAATTTGAGCATTGTGAGAAGTGCTAAAGACACAATGAAGACCTTCAAAGGAGTTAAAAAAAAATGTTATGAATTTGTCACTTGGTATAGGCAACAATGGCATTATTATGATAAAAATGTGAAAGCCAAAGATAAAGACTAAATGCCCTTGGTAGAATCAACAAAATCATCACAATGTAAATAAAATGTGGAATTTGAAAGGAATTTATTAGTTCAATTAATCTTTTTGATGTGTCACCTTGCATTTTTCATGGATAGGAAGCTAGAAAAATTCATTTAATGTTTGTTCATGATGTGTGGGAGGTTGACACTCATTAGAATGGTAGTTTTAGTCCATCTACTGAATACAACATAGTTATAGGTCTTTCATGTTGACTATGATATTATAGGTGTTTTAGGAGCTTCTAGGTCATTGTGACACCTCAAATATGTTATTTTTACACTATTATCATCTATTATTAGTTGTTGCATGGTGGTCATTTTTTGTTTAAATTATTTTCGATTAATATTTTGGATCACACATGTTCATCCATTATTTTATTTTATTTTTAAAAAGTAGTTATAAGGGGCCACCCCCCAATTTGGAGGCCACAAATGTGGGACCTCCTCCCCAACATGAACATAATCAAACAATCCAACCTTATGAGTACAGTAGTGCAATAGGGGCACAAGTCCCACAAGCACACCAGCCCAGTGAATAATTGGACCTCAAGCCTGAATGCTTGGCACAAGGCATGAATGCCAACAACAATAATGGCCTCAATGCTGAGGGTCAAGTCCAAAGACTTGAACCTTGGTGACCACATCAACAATGCCACAACTTAACGATCACACTATGGGATCAACCCCCACTTGTTCATCCATTATTATGATACATAGAAATAATAAAAATATTGCTTATTATGTTAGTAATTATTATTTTACAATATAATGTGTTCGTAAGTGCAATTTTCTACTTTATTTCGAGGATATGATGATGAAAATAAATGGAAAGGCTAGTTCGAGTCGGATAACTACATGGTCCTAATTATATTCCTACATAGGTTGGTGATCTAAACTAATGGAGATAAGTGAAATTTAGAAACAAAATACACTACACCATTAGGGTCATTGTTCTTGTAAAGAGTTGTCATGGCCTAGCTAGAAGTTAAAATTTATTACAAAATGATGTGGTATAACGAAAAGAAAAGTGTGATGAGGCTAGAAGGATCATTGACAAGATTCTAAACATCTTTAAAATTTCTAAAGGTAAATTTTAAACTTCCCAAAATAGTATAAAATATCATGTTACTATTTTTTTCTCAGTCCAAGTGGCAACTTCACCATTCCTACTACAAAAAGTTAAAAAACCAAAGGAAAAGTATAAATTTCGTATGGTTGGATTAACAAAATTATCACAACGTAGAAAAAACATGGAATGTGAAAGGATTTTTATTATTGAATTTATCTTTTGGTAATTTGGTCTTTTATTTTTTGGATGGGAGGCTTGAGAAATACAGTATAATATTTATTCATAATGTGTCAAAGGTTGGATCTCATTAGAAGGGCGGTTTGAGTCAATCTATTAATTGCAACAAAAATAGTTATATATTTTTCATGGTGAAAAATACTTTTTAGGTGTATTATGTGCTTCTTATTCATTATGATATCTCAATCATACTATTGTGGTAATCTTGTCATCTATTATTAATATTTTCATTTTGATAGAGGGAGATTATAGATCACTTTTTCTTGAGGCTTCCCCATATGAAGGGTTTGTCTAGGTAAACATTATGTGTTTACTTTACTATGAGGTTTTTCTCATCTACCTCCACTTATGTATGATTCTTTCAAGTAATTTTATCTAGTACTCATGAGATATGCAATGTTTATAATCATTGAAAGAGGTTAGAGTGTGTATATGAATAATTTTGATAAAGATAGTAGTGGAAATCAGTATGTTGGTGAAACTTGTGTGGTATGGTTGATAGTGTTTAAAAATCAAGTTAGACTTGGAAAATCACATGTGGTTTTTATTTTATTGCCTAGGTATGTAGGTAACCCAAACTAATGAAGATACATTAAAATGAATCAAAGCACACTAAACCATTTATATCAAAATAAATTGTGTTCCTTAATATTTTTAATGGGTTAGAAGTTTGATATTATCATAAAATAATGGGTTGTAGAGAGAATAAGAGTTTGATAACATTAGAAGGATGAGTGGCATTATTTTGAACATCTTGAAATGTGTTAAAGGAAAATTATATAGATTCAAAACTAGTACAATTTTACTGTGAACAATTTTCTACTTTTTGTAATGTGTAATGTCATAAAATTGCACCCCTTAGAATTTCACATACATTCTTGTATCCACTTGAGTGTCCACTCCCTTAGCACTTGTGTAGGCTCATTTTAGCCCCTACATATGCCTTTTTCCCCTCTTAGGATGCTCAATACCCTTTTTTAGTAGCTATCCTCATGCATCAACTTTGTGTTAAACCTTGTGCTTTTACCATTCTCATAATTTTGTAGTGTGATTTATCTGGACACTAGCGTGTTGCGTATACATCTACATGGTATGCTAGATTATTTTGATATTTCAACATTCAAACAACCTTTTTTGAGTTCCTTGCCACTTGGCAGCTACTTTTGTCAATGGTAATGGCTCAAGATGCCTTCTAATGGCTCAAGAAGCTTCTTTCCCTCCTATCCTCTCTTTAAATGCTATCTTTTCAATCCATTTGGTCTTATTCTTCTTCTTGGTCTTTCTCTCTTGGAGAAACTCTCTTCTCTCTTCATTTGTTGCTTGCACAACTCTCTACAATTTGCTACAGTAGCACTTCCAAAATCTCTCATAGCACTCTTTGCAACTCTCTTGGCTCTCATAGGTCTATCTCTCTCCTTCTCTCTGTAAAGCCTTGCAAGTGATATCTTTCTTATCTTGTATCTTTGAGCATCTTGGCATTCCTCACATCCCCTCTCTAATAATTTTACTATTTCATCTATCTATCTATTTTGTGATATGGGTTCTCCTCCTTGAGAAGGGATTGCTTAAATTATCACTTTGTATTTTCTTACTTTGTTCACTTTCTCTATCTATCTAGTTGTCCATGGAGGTGGGAACAATGAAATAGCGGTTTGACTATGGAAAGCCCCTAAACAACCCCAATATTTTCCCCTTGATCTTATGTGTGTAGGTGTTGAAGATATCTACTTGCTAGATGCTTCATTGCTTGGTTGGTTGTGAGTTATTTCTTCCTCTGCTTTCATTTTTTGATCATTTAATCTATATATTACTTAGTTTATCTTACCTCATTTCAATTCTATTATATTTTGTTATTCTCACACATTTTTAAATTTCTTAGCAATCTTATTGTTAGTAGTCATTTAGTTGTTTATGTGATAAACTCATTTTCAGGTTCGTACAAGATGCTAGTACACCTCTAGGACTCTAATGCACCACGTTTTTGTCCTTTTTCAGCACTACCATCCTTTGGATGAGAGCCTATTAGTCTGTCCAAAAAACCTTTGTGATCTACTCTTTCTAATTCTAAAACTCTCACTTTGTTCCTTGAGGTAGTTTAGGGAAGTTTTCTCCCTTGGACTCTCTTTAGAATAAAGAGAATCATGAGTAGTGAATCCCCCTTCTCTACATTTTATTGAACCCCATATCTTTCTATCAGAGTGATGTGTCGGCCTTCAACCAAATTTTTTATACATTGTTTATTATATTTATGTTAGTACTTTCAGAATGAATATAATATCCTCTTTTATAAGTTCAATATCTAATTCTATTCAAAGTGTTAATGATGTTCCATTTCATGCATGTTATGGTGACTTGGCTTTGTCTATGTCACTAGGTATCTTTGATCCTTCTCATGAAATTCCTCTTGCTTTAGAGGATATTTTATTGCAAGAAGACAAAATCATTGATACTTTTCTTAATGTTACCCTAACTTCTCTTCATTCCAATGCACTCTCTTCTAGAGATGATGCATTAGTGAATGATGAATCTCTTCTCCATTACAATGCACTCTCTTCTAGAGTTGATACATTAGCGAATGATGAAGTTCCTCTCACATCGAATCATCAAAGGATAGGTGTTGAGCATGTTTCTTCAAATAATTATTCCACTTGTTATAATCAATCTATAAATGTAATATGTCTCTACCACCCCTCAAAGGCCTAAGAGACTAGCCATTTACCTAACTCTAGCTATCCCTTCTCCTAAGAGGATTTGTTCTATCAATGGTGTTCCATTTGATAGTGATTCTCCTTATCTTTGTAAGGATCCCTCTTATAGAGAAGTAGCCCATACTAATAATACTAGAAGGAATAAATAAAATTTTAATCAACCTACTTCTTTACCACCTTCTCAACCAAGTCTTCCTCAAGCACCTAAACCTACAACTAAAGTACCTAGTGATTACGATCTTGTCAAGCAACTCCAAGTTACTCCAACCAAGATTTCATAGTGGGACTTGCTTCAATCTACTCTAGTTTATCAAGGTATGCTTCAAGAAGCCTTAGAAAATATTCTCTTGTCTTCTTCCACTAGGATGATGGATGTTAATGTGTTGATAGCTCATATTCATGTAGATTCTCTGAATATTACACTCTATCCATAGGAACTCTCTCCTTTAAAATTACAGAAGCAAGCAAACCCTCTAATGATCATAGTTAACATTAATAAGATAGGAATTAGATGTACTCTCATTGACACTGGTTCAAAACTTAATGTATGTAGCATTGATCTATTTCCTAAGATTAATATTCATTCTTCCTCTCTAGTTGCTTCTTCTCTTATTATTCATTGGTTCGATAATGTTGGTCGATAATCTTTAGGCACAATAGTCTTATCTTTAAGGTTGGGACCCATTACTGTATCCACCCACGTATGTTATGTCAAAAAATTTACCATTTAATTCTCTCTTTGATATATTGTGGATTCACACTATGGGTCTAGTCTTGACTACCTTACATAAATCTATTAATTTCATTTATAACAATTAAAAGTAGTTACAGTCAAGGTTGACCCTGAGGCCATACACTTATGTGAGATGCTAGTTTCCAGTTAGGCTTCGGTTGTGCCTACTCTTATCCCTTCAGTGTATTCTCATGCATTGATGTCTACTTCAATAGTATGTGTTATAAAGGATTCTCTTGAGATAGATGTCCCTAAAGAAGATCCTTCTGAAGCAAGAAATATTAAGTCCCCTCTTTCCACTTCTCAAAATAATGCTTGTCTCAGTGATGATTGGGGTTCCTCAGACTTTAATGATTCCTTCATTAGGGAATATAAAGTTGAACTAATCTACTTATCTCTTTCGATAACATCATCCAAACCTGCTATCAAAGATGGTTATTCTTCAATATCACGGGATAATGTGAATGCAAATTGTAATGTTCTTAATGTTGATCATCCTCCTTTTGAGGAAGATCATCATGCTTCTATTAAAGAGGCTAATGTTGGCAGTCCTGTTAAGAAGGCTTATGGTGATCCCGTAAAAGAGTGTGATCCCCATTGTTGGAATAATGCTCTCTATGAAGAGATCCTCCTCCTAAAGATTTAAAAACACGTTATGGCCCTAGCCTTAATCTTGTCTCTAAAAATTATTATAATGGGCGTAAAGTTTGTGGGCATAATGAACAAGGCATTCACGTCCCTATAGAATGTGTACCTTGTAAGTGTAATTTGAGGCTCGGTTGCTTGAATGAACAATCTAAATGGAAACCACAATTGAATTTCAATGTGATTTTTGCACAACCTCATCTTCCATTATATGTTATCTTCATGTCTTCCTCTTGTAATAAGGGTGTGTGCAAGATCACCATGGAAAAAATAGGCCCTTAAGTGGTGAAAAATTCAGAAAAATTAAAGTTAGGCAACTTGACATAAAAATTTGAATAAGTTATCTATATTATTTCAAAAATATGTAAGAATAGAATCTGTAGCAAATTGAATTTAGTTTTTAAACTACTAGGTTTATTTATTTTTAAAATCTATTTAGTGAAATTTTGAAATTTCAATGCAGTAGTACTTAAATTTCAAGGAAAAAATAAGTAGGTGTCTGTCTGACCACCCTAACCACAATAAAATGATAATATTTTTTTATAATATTTTAATAAGTAGAGAACCCATGTCCCTATGTGATACATATTTTTTTGTAATTTTCTTCCAAGTAAATAATTAATTATGATTTTTTTATTACAACTTTTAAAAATTATAAAAACTCGTATGTCTAACCACCTTAACTTGGTCAAAATTTCATGAAATTCAATTTTACTTTTTTTAATCATATAGCATGCAAAGCATAGAATGTGATGCATGCTTTAGATTCAAAAAATGTGATACCTTTTGAAAGCTATAGATGTTTTTCACTCAGCCTATCAATTAAGACTTTAGTCATAATTCAAATAGAAAATGAATAATAATTATTTATTAAATTCAAAGTAAAGCATAATTTATATTGGTAGAAATCTGAGAATCTCCTTTAAAAACCCTTTTTGTTTCATCAATTTTGGGTAAAAAAAGTCGTCAGCCACATACCCTACACATACCCATCATATCACCACTTTTTGACCCATCGTGATCTTGCACATACCCAAAATTCAATATTTTCTCCACAAGAGAAAGGGTTGCTTCTTACTCATTCTTTATCTAAGTAAGAGCATATTTTGTTGAGGCTTCTAAAAGCCCACTTAATTACACTTCCTCCTACACATAATATTTCATAAGCATGACAAAGAAAAACATTCCTTCTGTGCATACCATTGAGTGCCTGGCCATTCCACTAGTGAATGTAAGGCCTTGAAGGATAAAATACAACTTGATTTTGGTGTCATCATTCATCTATTTGTTGATGCACCTACCTCTTTTTCAAATGACAAGCGATATTGACCTGTCAAAATTTATCCTATCTATTCAAAGAATTTTTCTCATGAGGTTCTCACACCTCCCTTCAATAGTATCTTACATGATTCTCCTCCCTTGTATGATGGGGGCAGTGATAACCCATTTTAGAAGTGTGTATCCTTCTAAGGACCCCTCTCTTCTCTATTTCTTTCAAATAAAGCATACCTTAAGTGGACCGCTTTGAAATATTTTATCTTGAATGAATTCATTGGTGTCTAGCTTGGGGGCAGCCTAACTAGACTTGTTTTATATATTGGCATCTAGCTTGGGGGAAGGTTGACTAGACCTATCTTTTTTGTGATTGTCCTGCAACACAGCTTGCAGCAGCCACTAGCTTCTCTGATCAGTCTTCCTCTGCAGGACCAAGAACCTGTATAGCTCCTTTGTGTCAATCTTTCATTAGAGGACTAAGCACCTATGAGGACCAATCAAACTCTTTGGAGCCTCTCACAACAGTCCTCCCTTAGGATTGAGCACCTAGGGCACCTCCTTTGCAAGTCTGAGGACTTGTAAAGCACTTTCATCCTATAGGATCTCTTTGTTCAACTTTGTAAGTTTGCAAACCTGTAGAGCTTTTTGTTCACCTTTCATAGGTCTAAGGGCCTATGGAGCTTTTTGTTCACCTTCCATAGGTTTGAGGGCCTTTGAATCTTTTTTTCACATTTCATAGGTCTGAGGGCCTATAGAGCTTTTTTTCACCTTCAGTAAGTTTTTGGTTCTGCAGAGCTTTTATTTACCTTCCATAGCTCTATAGATCTGTGACACTTTTGTTCAACCCTCCCAGGAGAGAGTACCTATGGATCCATCTCTTTTGTAATTTTCATTCCCCTCTGAAATTCTCTTCTCTCTTCTCTTCTCAAATTATGTATACCAGATTGAAGACTTGCATCTTCTTCATCCTGAGTATATGCTCTTTCTCTCTTTGATATTTGTTTCTTCCCTAGCTTTTAGGTGCATTCTTCTCTTGAAGCAATGAATCCTTACCTTCTTCCCTTTGTTTAAGAATTCTTCTATGTGTTATTTCTTAATTTGGGGATGATGAATAGTATCAAGACAACCTTCTACATAGAGGTCTCTTTTACTTTGTTGACACAAATCCTTTAGTTTGTTGTGTTTCTTTGTGTGTGTGTTATCCATGTATATCTTCTAACCCCATGATGTAATGGCTTTTTATGTTCTAACCTTGTTGTCTTGTGTAGATCTTTTCCATCTAATGCATTTTTTTTGTAGGTCTTTAGCTTAGGGGCATGCTTCCTTGGTTCGAAGAGCTATCTGCTTCCTCTACAATATCCTTTTGGCATCATGATGTTAATTATGTTTAGTATATTTATGCCCACTATAGTGGGGGAAAAATGTAATGTCAAAAAATTACACCCCTTGTAATTTCACATACATTCTTGTATCCACTTTAGTTTCCACTCCATTAGCACTTGTGTAGGCTCATTTTAGCCCCTACATCAACCCTTTTCAACTCTCAGGATTCTTAGGACCCCTTTTCAACAACTACCCTCATGCATCAACCTTTCATTAAACCTTGTGCTTTTATCGTTCTCATCATTGTTGTAGAGTGATGTATCTAGACACTAGCGTGCCACATAGATGTTTGTGCACCGCACTAGTGTCCTATGAAATTTTGATGTTCAAACATTCACTTTTGAGTTCCTTGCCACTTTTCAGCTACTTTTTTTGGTGGTAATGGCCTGGGGCACCTTGTAACGGCTCGAGAAGGTTCTTTTCCCTACTATCCTCTCTTTAAAAGCTATATTTTCAATCAATTTGGTCTTATTCTTCTTCTTGGTCTTTCTCTCTTGGAGACACTCTCTTCTCTCTTGTTCCCATGCTTGTACAACTCTCTACAACTTGCTAGAGTAGCAATTTCAAAAGCTCTCATAGCACCCTTTGCAACTCTCTTGGCTCTCATAGCTCTATCTCTCTCCTTGGCTCCATAAATCCTTGCAGGTGATATCTTTCTTATCTTGTATCTTTGAGCATCTTGGGATTCCTCACATCCCCTCTCTAAGCATTTTACTATTTCATCTATCTATCTATTTTGTGATACGGGTTATCCTCCTTGAGAAGGGATTTCTTTTATCACTTTGTATTTGCTTACTTTTTTCACTTTCTCTATCTATCTAGCTGTCTATGGAGGTGGGAACATTGAAATAGGGGTTTGACTGTGGCAAGCCCCTAAATAGCCCCAACATTTTTGCCTCGATCTTATGTGTGTAGGTGTTGAAGATATCTACTTGCTAGAGGCTTCATTGCTTGGTTGGTTGTGAGTGCTTTCTTCCTCTTCTTTCATTTTTTCATCATTTAATCTATATATTACTTATCTTTTCTTAATTTATTTCAATTCTATTATATTCTATTATTCCCCTGCATTCTGGAAGTTCTTAGTAGTTTTATTTTTAGTAGTCATTTACTTTTTCCTATGATAAACTTGGTTTCTGCTACATACGAGACGTCAGCATGCCTTTGAGACTCCAACTTGTCATTTTTCATCCTTGTTCTACGCTACTGTCCTTTGATCGATATCCTATCAGTCTATTAAGAAAACCTTTGTGATCTACTCTTTCTTATTCTAAAACTCACTCTATTTCTTGAGGTAGTTTAGGGCAATTCACTCCTTGGCATTCTCTTTAGAATAAAGAGACTTGTGAGCATTGAATCCCCCTTCTGTACATAATCTTGAGTTTAAAAATAATATTACATAAACATGAATTCCAAAGGAAAAAGAAAAGTGATTTTTTGAATAATTGACATAATCATCATAATGTAGATAAAATATGGAATGTGAAGGGGTTTTTAGTTGTATTCATCTCTTTGAAATTTGGTATTTCATTGTTGATTGATGGGTGGCTAGAGTAATATTATTTAATATTTTTTCACAAACAGTAGGAGGTTGGCTCTTTAAATAATAGTAGTTTAAGTCTATCTATTCACTCTGCAATAAATATTTGTAGTTATTTAATAGTGACAAAGATGATTTAGGTGTCTTAGGAGCTTCTAATTTATTATGATAGCTCAATTATACTACTATGGAAGTGATTTATTCCATTAGAAATCATTTCCTCATGATTTCTAGAGCTTATAGATTGTCACCTTTGCTTGATTTTTCTCACTTTGATGGCCTCTCTAAGGTAAATTTCATGTTTTATCTCTGTTACGAGGTGTTTCTAATTTATTTATAATATTTTATGATTTTTCCCTGCTATTTCAATTAATATGGATATGATTTGTTATGTTCTTAATCATTACAAGAGGTTGTTGTTAAATTTTGTCATACATAAATATAACCTAGGAGCAAATTTCTATGAGATAATAAAGTAATTACCAAGAAAATAAATAATGGTATTTTATTCAATATGATGGAAAATTAGTACAAAATAAAATTACAAATATGTATGTATGTATGTATGTATGTATGTATGTATGTATGTATGTATGTACATGTATGTATGTATGTATGTACGTATGTATGTATGTATGTATGTATGTATGTACATGTATGTATGTATGTATGTACGTATGTATGTATGTATGTATGTATGTATGTATGTATGTATGTATGTATGTATGTATGTATGTATGTATATGTATATATATTGGATCCTGGAATAAAGGAAGTGATATGGCCAAAATACAAGAGTTCAAATCATAATAACACCCAACAAATAGTTAATTTAAGTCATTCTAAATATGACAACTTGGTGGCCTTAACTAAATAAAGTTTTGACCTAATTTTGTTAATCAGGACTTGATGAGGAAATGGTGGAACTTGTATGCCCCAATTCAAGGTGAACATGTGTCATTATAAGTAACCTAGATTGGAATTTAATTAAATATCTTTTATTTACTATCATAGAAGAATAATGGGAAATGGATTAGAAAGCCAATAACACAATTCGGGTTAGAAATATTAAAGACCCACAAAAGAAAGATAAATTAAACCCATATTCAATGAAATAGAATGCAACTGAATCAATGAATTAACCTAAAATCAAGAAATAAATTCAAATTAGTATCAACTTACTCAAAGAACAAGAAAACCTAGTATTCAATTGTGTGGAATTGTGCCAATTTAAGATGTGGATTGCTCATTTTGTGTATAACCCATGTTGAAAAATATTTGGTGATGATCTTGACTCATAATTATGATGCTCAATTTCTCAAAAGTTCTCTCAAAAAGGTCATGAAATCTTTATTAGAATTTTGAATGATTTTTATGAAATGGATGGCTTCTTTTATAGAATTTTAGGATATTTGATCAATGGTGGAGATTTTAGATGAAGATCAATGATTTGGATTATATCAAGAGATCAAGGGTATAGAATTAATGAGAGCTTTAGTCAACTCAAAATATTCCCTTATTTTAAGGGAATTAGTTTGAGATATTTTGGAGGGAAGATATTTTGAAAAAGGAGTATTCTCTTTATAAAAATGGAGTATTCCATGTGCAAGTTGGAGGAAAATTAGTAATTAAATAATTAGAAATCATTTAATTGTGAAGTGAGAGGAAATTGTGTTTTAATTGAATAATTAAAAATTATTTAACCATGTGTGAGAGGGAAAATTAATATTTAATTAAATAATTCAAGATTATTTTATCAGAGTGGGGAGATAAAAATTGGGGTTTAATTAAATAATTTAAAATTATTTATTTAATGTGAAAAGAGATAAATTTGATGATTTTTCATGAATTAATCAAATAATCAATCAAAGATACTTTTTTCATTCATGTCCAAGAAACCTTCAATATTTTCAAAATATAATCAACTGGGTTCATCCAAAACACGATTCGGCACAATACCTAGCTCTCAACTTTTTTGGGAAAATCCTAAAATTTTAGGGTTTCTGCTTTTTCAAACAGTCGTCAACAATTTTCAAAAATGGATGATCTGGGTCTCTTTGCAACAAGATTCTACATGAAACCCATATCTCAAATTTATTTTGAAAATTTTGCCATTTTGAAGAAGAAAAATCAACAAGCTATTTTTAGCTTTTGTGCAAAACTTGTATGAGCATAGTCAAGTTTACTATCAAAATTTAAGTTTTTCAGCATGCAATACTCTCCCATGGAATTCAAGACCAGGTCAGTGTTGTATCGCAAATTCATCAAAAAATTTGAAACTAATTGGTATCATATAAAACCAGTGTTCGATTTGAATGCTTTGGAAGATGTAGGAAATGTTGCAGTCATACATCTTAGTCATTCTGGATTAAGTTTGTAGCAGCCACTTCCACAAGTCAATTGGTGAAAGAACAAGCCAAGTTGTCAAAAATAGCAGGATTTTCCTAAACCTCAAGAGAACTCAGAAGGAGGCTACTCCAGTTGTAGAGCCACCAATAGTGCAGTCATCCCCACCTTCTTCTTCCAAACCAAAACCAAGAATGAAGGCTATGTGCCACCCTTTAGAGAGTTTGAAGATCGATAGAATGGGAAAGAGTGTAAGAAGAAAGTTGGATTTCTCTAAAGCAATCCAATAAGATCAGTTGACAGTTGTATCTGAAGTTCCACCAAAAGAGACAACACCACAAGAAAAATAAGTGTCATTGAATTTAATCAAATAATTGAAAACTAATTAAAATTGACAAATTAAAGAAAACAAGGAAAATGATGGTAAAAGGAGAATTATGAATGTGTGATGCATTCACATAACTTTAGGTGTCTACATTTTTTCCCTCTTTATGATAATGTACCTATTACGTTGTATCAAAGACATACTACTGATTAGAAAAAAAATCTTGATGCCCCACTATGCGTCAACAGATAAAGGAAGGATTGTAAGTTACCCCCTCAAGAGGTTAGCTAGAAAAAAAAAAAGAATTGAGCTTGCATAGTACGATGACAAGATATGTTCAGTAAAGAAGAGGAGGAAACATCAAGTCCTAGGAGGCCAAGAAACTTATCAGGAAAGAAATAGGTTGAAGGGAGTGGGAGGGATGAAACCTAGGGTTTTAGGGACCATATATAGGAATTTGGGGTCATTTTCAATTCATTTTCAACTTGTGAGCTTAAAATTACTAGAGCTTCTAGAGTGATTTTCTATTTTAGACACCTCTTGATGGCTTAGATTTTGAGTTCCCCACATTCTGCAAATGTAATCTGATAGTTCCAATGGCCCATTAGAGTAGACCTCTGACATGTATTGAACCTTTGTAATTTTACATATTTTAGGTTCATTAATTGCTAGCTAAAGGTAGGGAAAAAATGTGTCAAGTTATACTTGATTCTTTTTCAACCCAATGTGATGCATTTGGACACCAATGTGACACTTTTATAAGAAGCATGATAATTTTGCATTAGTAAGCAACCTAGGAAAGTCGGTTCTCTTATGTCTATGATAAAGTGATGGATTTGTGAAAATGCTCGCTTTTGATATAGTAAAGTGACACTTTTAAATAAGTGCCCACTTTTAACTATTATAAGGTGGCACTTTTGAAAAAAAGCTCAATTTTTACTTAAGACTTTGTAGACTTAAAATTTTTAGGAATTTTTTGATAAATTAACATTGTGGGTGTTATGCTTGCAAGAGGTACTTGATTCCATCTTGTCACATGAGAAATGATGTCATGCGTTAGACCCAATGGATGCAGAGTTTCTTAGAGTGATTAGACTATATTATATTTCATATATGCTTAAGACCAAATCATATTGAGCATCCATGATAGTGATTATGAAGTGACGGAACTTAGAGACATCATCATTCAGACTACCCATAAGACAGGAGAGTGTAGCATCATAAATTTTCACCCTTGACAATTTCCCACTATTTTTTCCTCCCCCTAAATTATTGAGCCTAATTGACACCTAGTTTCCTAAATTATTCATTCTATAGCCTATTGAAAGATATATAATTATCATTGGCTATGGTTTAGGACATAGAACAACAAGTTTTTAATACCTCTCATTCAAGGAAACCTTAGAGATTTCAATCCAAGGATGGAATGAAGGAAATAGATCTATAATAGGGATGTCCTAGGGTGTACGATAAGAGGGTTCACCACCAAGCTAGGGCTTGGAAAGATAAGAAATGAATGTAACATGCAAAGTACTATGGAAAACCTAACTAAATGGCCTAAGAAATGAAACAAAAATGTAGAATAAAAAATTGAGAATGAACAGAGGTGCACCTAGAAGAAGGATGAGGTCAAAACAAGCTCCAAAACCCTAAACACCTACTATTTGGTGCCCACTAGGACTCATACACGAATCTGGGTGATTTAGTCCCAAACTAGGGTTTTTGTGCCAAAACTAGAATCTGTTAGTGTATGATCTGTATCTCCTAAAATATTGAAAAATCCATGTATTGGGACTCATATGCCACAAGTGGCATATCATTCCAACTCTACTTTTTTGGAGGGTTAAGGCTTGAATCTGTACTCCAATCTCTACTCTTCCTTTTGTACTTCACTTCCAAATCTGAAACCCTGATTTGCAACTTATAGGTGACTTTCTGCGAGGATGGAAACCTTGTGACAATTTGATGACTTTCTTTAACCTTGCAACCTACTCTTCAAAGGATCTTCAAGATCTAAGTCACCTAGATCTAAAATCAGACATGTAAAGAGAGAGAGAGAGAGAAAGAAAAAACTTGTTGATTATTAGGGAATAGGGGTTTTCCTAGGTCAAACCCCATTTAGATAATTAAACCTTTTGATGAAACAATGAAACATGAACATGAAACATGAACAATGATACCTTGAATAATGTCTTGAGATGTAAATCAGCAATCTAACATGAAGTGGCCATGTAGAATGTAGATATTGATCTTGAACTTTGATATGAAGCAATGCTTGTAAAGGGATCTTCAATACTACATCCTAACACTAGCTCAACAACATGTTTGATGCCTTATGATCTTGACATGATGATGGATATTGAATTTCTACAACAAATGATGAAGAATTATGTCTTTGAATGCCTTAGAAATGCTCTTATAAATTCTTGGAATGCTTAACTCTTGAATCCTAGGCTTGATATCATGAAGGCTTATGTAAATAATGATTTCATACCTTGTTTATATAGGCAATCCATCCAATTTACCATTTATTAGATCCCTGAGGCCGAGATTCATGAACTTTGAACTTAAAATCCTAATTTCCTAGTCAAAACCCTAAAAGGGGGCCAAATGAGACTCATATGCCCAAGGTGGCATATGGGTCCCACCAAGCTTTTTCAAGTGGAGGAAATGTCAGGGAGTTGAGAAATTAAGTATATTTGATGTCTATGTCGATATTTCAGTTGAAATGTACCTTAGGATACATAATATAGGGTATTAGGAGCCTATTAATGATGATATTAAGGCCATAAATGCAAGAGGGCCCAAAAATCAATGAGAAAATGTAAATAAATATATTTTATAGCATTAAATTAATGAAAAATGAGGTCTATTTAGCTTAAAATGGCCCTAAATCTAATGTGAATGTGTAAAACACATTACAACACTAGATCAAGGAAACATTAGGTCCAATTTAATGTTAATCATTCCCAAATTAAGTGTGAAACTATAAGTGATGACATTTTTCAACACTACATTTAGCCCCCACTTTAGTGGGAGGAGGAACTTGCTTCAAACTCACACTAAAGTAGACATTCAAGAGGGGTCCAAGTGTACCAATGTGGATGGTCTAGGATTCGCAAAGATCAAGGGAGTTGTCAAGCCTCCAAGATCCAAGATCCTATGTCAACCCAACATAAGCATGCAAAAAGAACATACACAAGGTGTATGATATATAGAATGAAGATACACAAACATGCAATTTCAAAGACATAAAAAAGAATAGAAAACAAAATAAAAAGAGGTGGATCAAGCCTCAACCATTTATCCAATGTGATGCGGATCAGATCTAGTTTTTTTTCAAAAAATGCACTCCCACTCTGAGGCAATGAAACTTCAAGTTGTCTACTAGGTGAGTATCCAAAAGGGGTGAGACAAATACACATGCAACCAATATGTGCTCACACAAACAAGCAAGTGGCTATGACAAAATCATTCCTAAGTTCAGCTTCTCGTTCAACTAGACCAAAGCTATACCTCCTTATAACTTTGATAAGGCACCACACAACAATGAACTTTGAGCTTCATGAGGCAAGAATAGTTTTGTATGCTTGAAACTCATGAACAAACAAGATGGTTCCACAGGCATGCAAATTTTATTATGTAAGGTTGCCATATAACAATTTTGTTATAAATGCAAAATAGTGTAAGGTACATTCAAAGGGATTTTTCTTAGTTCATTAAGGACTCTTCTTAGGGTAAGATCATGCCTAATGTATCCAAGAGAGGAAAATTCAAAGAAATATCATGCTCTCGGAGGAAATCAAACCCAATGATACCACCAAGGAAAGGATCCATCGCAAGAAGAAAGAAAATCACACAGTGAAACATGAGTGTCGATGTATGCCCCAACTTTAAAGCAATTGCTAACACCATTACTATGAGAAATTACTTTAAAGTACAAGAAGGCATGAGAGATTATTCAAAAATCCTTATGCCAAGTCATATGTTTCAAATAAGCTACGTCATGAAATGGGGAAGGGGTTGCCCCCCAAAATGTTTAACTCAGTATGTTATATGCGAGACAAATTAAGGCATGTCGTCCAAATCCCAAGCTTGCTCTTATATGTACATGGAAGGTGGTCAATTAGCTAAAAGATACAATGACAAGTGACATACGAGGACAATACTACTTAACCCCTTTCCCCCACTTAGTGCAGAACAAGGATGAGTCTAGATGATTGATGAGAAACATGCTAGAGTGAAACATAGTATCAATTAGAGGAATTAGGTACCCCAACATAAGGAAGAGCATCACACTCCTTAAGATGTTGAATTTTATCACTTAAACCCTTACATTCATTAGTAGAATGACCATGAACTCTATGATATGCACAAAATGAACTCTTGTAGTAAAATTTCTTTCATGTTCTTGGAGGGAGGGATATCAAATGATCTTGAACGAGTCTTGACAAGATACCCTCTTGATCAATAGAAGACATTCCTTTATTTTGTGAAAAAAGATATCTCTTTTTTAGTATAAGATGTCATACTTACACAAGACTCTTTAGATTGCAAGATTTTGTATTCTCTTTTACAAGAGGGTGTAAAATCTATCAAATTTGAATCATTAGTGTTTTGCTTGATGAAATTTATGTTAAGCAAATATTTCTCTATTTCTTTCATTTCTTTCAAAGGAAAAAACCAAGACCACTAGTGCATATCAATTCAGGACGCACTAATGTTAAAGTTGGCTTAGAGGAATCTTTTGTAAGAGTGTTAATATTGAGTGAAGGCTTGTTTGTTTCTTTCGAGGAAAATAACCAAGACCACTAGTCTTTTTCTTGCATGTGAGGCTCTAGGGACATGGATACCTTGTTCTTTAGCACCACATCCTTTTCCACTATACCCAAGTTACTTCATGATTTCATAACATTTTCCATAAATATTTTTTATTTCTTTACGATTTGGTGGTTGTTGATAGTCATTTTCATCAAAGTTTGTTGTGTATGTTTTATTTTCTTCTAAAGTGGTTGAGGTGGATACTTTCGAAAGGTCTTCCAAATTTTTTGTTGACATTATAGCTTTTTCTTTTCCCTTTTCAGAGTCTTTGTTTATGATTTTTTATTCTCCGATGAATGTTGGTTTGAAGTCTAAGGAACCCTAATCATCTTCAAGTGTGTACACTTTGTTATTGTAGATGTATTTCATTTTACGATGAAGCATAGAAGGCACCACATACATCTCATGAATCCATGGTCTTCCTAAAAGTATATTGTATGAAATTTCATGAGGCATAACATGGATAGGATTTTTCAATGTGTCCATTCCAACTGTAATAGGGGTATGTACAGGATCATGATGGGCCAAAAAGTGGCAATATAATGGATATGTGGCTAGTGACTTTGTTTTTACCCAAAATTAATGAAACAAAAATGGTTTTTAAAGGAGATTCTTAACTTTCCACCAATATAAATTATGCTTTACTTTGAATTTAATAAGTAATTATTATTCATTTTCTATTCAAATTACGACTAAAGTCCTGATTGATAGGTTGTTTGAAAAACATCTATATATTTCAAACGATATCACATTTTTTGAATCCAAAACATGCATCAAATTCTTTGCTTCGCAATAAATAGGATTAAAAAAATAAAAAAATGAATTTCATGAAGTTTTGACCAAGTTAAGGTGGTCAGACATATGAGTTTTTTATATTTTGAAAATTTGTAATAAAAAAATCATAATTAATTAGTTACTTGGAAAAAAAATTACAACAAAATATGCATCACATCGGGACATGAGTCCTCTACTTATATCTAAAATCTTATTAAAAAAATTATCATTTTGTTGTTGTTAGGGTGGTCAGACAGACATGTACTTCCTAATTTTTCCCTAAAATTTAAGTACTACTGCATTGAAATTTAAAATTTTCACCAAATAGATTTATTTATTTTTTAAAAAAACCTAGTAGTTTAGAAACTACATTCACTTTGCTACAGATTCTATTCTTACATATTTTTGAAATAATATATATAACTTATTCAAATTTTTATGTCAAGTTGCCTAACTTTGATTTTTCTGAATTTTTTGCCACTTAAGGGATTGTTTTTTCCATGATGATCATGCACATACCCATAGGTAAAGTGATCACACCAAGTAGTTATTTTCCTACATTGTCAAATCCATTTATAGATAAAGAGTCAAGTTGATTTTTTTATTTATCCACACCAAGTCTATCTGAAAGGGTTACAATACACACATTGAGGGCTGGTCCATTATCCACAAGGGTTCACTTTATTCCCAACCTAGTATAGATAGCCATTATCATGAAAGAATCGTTATATTTTTGCACTTCTAAAGAAGGGAGCTCACTTTGGTGGAAAAAAATATCAACATTCATTTCTTGAATCATGGTTCTTATGTCATTCGGTTGCACATTAGGAGAGGTAGGAACTTGTTGTAAGGCACTTTGAATCATGTTATGATAATGAGGAGATTCTTGAATAAGGCCTCATAAGGATATCTTAGTAGGAGTGTTCTTAAGTTGTTTAACAAGATCATACTCCTTTCCACTTTGTGAAGGAAAATGAGGAGGACTCGGAAAGATAGGGTTAGGCAATGGGAGGGATGTTGAAGGTTTTTGTTCTGGTTGTGGATTGTTTCTAGTTTTATTTGTATGAGAAATGGTATTATAACTCAGTTGTTGTGAAACATTATTCTTAGGTGGCTAAAGGATAAGTTTGGGTTTGTTTTGAGTTTGAGGTTTGTTGAAGGTGGGTAAAGGATGAGTTGAGATGAATAATATTAACTGAACCCTTAGTGAAGGAGATTATAATGTTACTTCATCATATTCATCTAAGGAAACTATATCACTATTTTCAATGTTATCATTTTCTTGCCACATGATATCCTCCCTAAGAGGAGAGATTTTAGGAGAACTACAAGCTAAATGTTCATGATATTCAAAGATTGGTTCTTCTAAAATGACTTCATCATGAGTAGGGGAATGATCAATGGTTGAATTTTCTTGTTTATCGATGTTGGCATTCTCTTTTCAATAATGTTTTCTCTAGGGGGAGAGAGGCAAATAGGATTCTCATGACTCTCATTACTTTGATATTCTAACACTAAACTATCTTCTTTGAACAACTAGGAGAGATATCAGGAGAAGGATAAATGTCATTATCATTATTGTCCATGACTTCATTCTTGTTTCTAAGGTCTCGTTCTCTATGCCCTAATATCTACCTTAGTAGGAGAGCTTTTAGGGGAGTAAAAAACAAGATGTTTATCACATTCTATGGTTAGGTTTTGTAAAGTAGCTTAATCACAAATAGGGGAGGCATCAAGAGAAGGAGAATCATGCTTTTCTATGATTAGATCTTTTCATTCAAATAGATCTCTCCAAATGGTAGGGGCATTAGGAAAGGGAGAAATGATATTTTCATGAATTTCAAGTGGGTGATCCCATGATCCAGGTGGATCTAGGAAACTAAAAAAATTTCACATTCTCAAAATCTCATGGAGTTAGCCTCATCGCATAGATCTCATTGACACAGTCCTAAAACAACTTGTACCACATCAAAAGGAGGTCATATGCAAGAGTTATACTTGGTCAAATATTGGTCAAACTAGCAAACTAGGGGGCCAGAAAAAGGAAAAAAAAATGATCATGTCAAAAAAATTCAAATTCAACATCAAATCAAAGTGCTTGTTGAGACAATTTCAATGATGTTCATTTCGTCAAAATCTGAGCTCGTACGTAGAAGATATCACAAACCAAAGTTGAAGGTTGACTAGATGCTGGTGTGGCAATTGACTGGATGTTGACGTGGCAGTTGACTAGATGATGATGTGGCAAAAATTCACGTACCATGGTTTATTTTTGAGAAAATAAAGTTTTGGAGGCTTATTTTGTCTCACAAAATCCATTTGGTGGGATCATATTTTGTGGGATCCCAAATGGATTTGTTGGGATTAGATTTTGTGGGATCCCAAGTGGATTTGGTGGGATAAGATTTTTTTGGATCTCAAGTGGATTTGGTGGGATTAAAACAAAATCTCATAAAATTTATAACTAAAATAAACTTTAATGGTTATTAAATAAAAGACAATAAGGGTGAAGCCACAATAGTGGTTTACAATTTGATGGAGGAAGGAAAACTGAGAAAAAATGACCCCATGGCAAAAAAATTGGTTTTACGGGTTCGAATGAAACTACAAGTTCGACCGAACCAAAAAGGTGTTCAAGCTAACTCGTTAATTACTAGGCCCACATTTCTAGCCTAGAAAACAAAATAAAAATGCATATTGAAGGGGGTTCGAATGAACCCTGGTTTGCTCGAACCCCTAGGAGTTTGCTAGGACCCCCCTAGTTCTAGCAAACCCCCCTTTTCCTTGATTTTTGAAATTGTTCACAAAGAAACCTAATTTTTTATGCTTCAAAGCTCAAGTTGAGGATGAAAATGGAGGGGTCTTCAAAAACCCAACTAGAATCAGGTAGTCCTCAGAACGAGCTATCCAACGAATATAATTTTAATGTGTTTTAATTTTATTATGTATTTTTTTTTAGTTTTATTAAACATAGGCTTTTCATAAAAAATGAAGGTCTTTGTTCTACACATGTAGAAAAATAGCAGATTATCAAAAAAAAAATTGAAAAATATGAGTGCACTAGATATTGAAGTCCTTGATCCAACACAAAAAAAAAAATTGATATATAGAAAAAAAAAGTTACACGTTATACAGTCACGCTATGTCTGAATTGTAATTGGTTTAACTTCGAAACTTGATTAAAAAAAAAATATTCAATAAAAACCTATCTAACCAAGTGGAAGCGCTAGATATCAAAGTTACAAATCTAAATTTGAAAGAATTAGAATTTTATCTTTTATTGAAAAAAAGTTATGTTATACGGTGTGCGTCACTTTTTTAAAATGTTGTTTTATGAAAAAAACCAATTTTCGTGGGAGATCGAAAAACAAGTGCAATTTGATTCCAAAAATTTCAAAAAAAATATTTTGAGAATCTACAGATAAAATGTGACGAGACTCTAGTTTGCATCATCTTCAAATTCCTCACGGTTTAGCCGCTATAGGTGCCCGAATGTGAAGATTTAGTTAAAAATAATAATTTAAGTGTCCAGTTTGGCCAAAAATTGTAAACCACTATTGTGGGATCACCCATAATCTAATAAAAAAAATAACCAAACCAATATAGCCCACAAATGGAGAAATGACAAGGGCATTATAAACAAATTAAAAATGGTTGTTATTATTTTTTTTGTAAATAAGGGAGATTGTTTAAATTTTCCTTAAAGGGGTTAGAAGTAAATGATTTTTTTGTATAAACGAGGGGTATTTGTTAGTTTATTTATTATAGTGGTTAAGCCTTTTTAGGCTTATTTTGTGTATAAAAAGGGGTGGTAGGCCTTTTGAAATTGAATTCACGTGTTTGAGGGAATTTTTATGTCTTTGTAAGAAAACTTTGGAGACTGTTTGGAGGAGAATTTACAGGGTGTTTTTTCACACCAAAAATTGTAAAATTGAGAGTGAGATTGTGAGGAGTTTTATGCAGGTTTTTGGAAGCTTTATATTGTAAGAAGGCTCTTGCTTGGCCATATCAATAAAGTGGTCCAACATTGAGAAGCGAACCCGGAGATGTAGCTCAAATTGAGCAAATTCTGTTATCAAGCATGATCTCTCTATTCTTCTCTTTTGCTTATAATTCTTTCAGTATTTTGATTCTTTGAGTTTCCTATTTACAATAATTAAGTAATTAGTTTATGCCTCTTGAATCTGGATAAAGTATTAGTGAACTCTTTTATATTGTGATTTCAACAGTTAAGATTTATAACCATGCAATTTTGGTGGATCAGGATAAAATTTGTAGTTGAGAGTAAAGTGTAATTACATATCATCCCACAATACTGGTTTATAGTTTTTGGCCAAACTAAACATTGAACTAATTTTTTTAACAAAATCTTCACTTTCAGGTACCTATACCTACTAAACCATGAGGAATTTTAAGATGATGAAAACTAGTGATTTGTGACATTTTTCTGTAGATTCTAAATATGTTTTTTTTTTTAAAAAAGGAATCAAATTGCATTTATTTTTCCATCTCCTTTGAAAACTAGTTTAAAACAATAAACACATTTTTTAAAGATTGATGTGTACTTTCTAACACAATTTTTTTCTATGTAGGATAAAGTTCTATTTTTTTTTAATTTAGATTTGATACTACGATATCTAGTGTATGCAATTGGTTTCATAGTGTTTTATTGAATATTTTTTTCATAGTTATGTTTTGAAGTCAGACCAGTTAGAACTCAGACATAGGTTTACTTGCTAACACATAATTTCTTTTGTATGTGTCAATTTATTCAATTTTTATTTTTTTTGTTAGATCAAGGACATAAATATCGAATGCAAAGATATTTTCCAATAATTTTTTTTTATAATCTACTATTTTTCCACGTGTAGATTAGAGAGCTTGATTTTTAGTGAAAAATCTACATTCACAAAAAATTAAAAAATAAATATAATAATCAAATTAAATATATTTAAAATTATACTTTTTGGGAAGATTATAATAGGGACTACATACTGAGAAAAAATAAATTTCAAATGAATTCATTTGATCCCCCAAAAGTTAAATCAAAACTAGTTTTTTATCAACATTTTGATAGGTGTAAAGGAGACTCCATTATAGGTATGGTTTAAAACTAGTGGTGTTTTATCCAAGGGGATTTGATCTAAGGTGGTTTTATAAAACCCTCTTCAATTGGAATCCTTTAAATAGAACTTTTCAATGCTTAAATCATTATATTTTCTAAAAATATGCGATTTCAGCAAAAATCAAGATGTCCCAAATAGTAAAAACCACTATTGTGGGATCACCAAAGTGTATCTTCTAACACTAAACTATCATCCTCATTACTAGGAAGGATATTAGGAGAAGAACCAATGTGATTATCATGGTTATCTACAATTACATCCCTATGCTCTATAATGCATTTTCAAGTGGGAGAGGTAGGATTGTCATAGCTCTCAATCATTAGATCTCTTAACACCAACATGTCCTCTTCACATATGTAATTTTCATGGTCATTCACGATTGTATCCTTTTTCAATAAAGCATTCTCACAAGTATGGGTGGTGTTGGGAGATGAATGTAAACTAAGTAAAGTAGTGGTAATGATTTCATCTTCTATTGTTATAATATCTTCCCACAGGGGATGAGGAGAAGGACAAACAAGACCTTCATGATTCTCAATTATTGCATCTTTTTTCACCAAGATACCTCCATCACTAGCAAGAGAAGTATTGGGAGAAAATCAATTATGATTATCATGATTGTCTATGCTTTCTTCCTCTTCTATCACATCATTCCCACAAAGAGGAGAGATAGGAGGGGTGTAGATTTAAGGCGGGTGTCAACATTTTCACTTTCTTACACTAAGAGACTCATAATTAGGAATTTTTTTAGTTGAAGAATGGATGCTTTATGGTTTGGGAAATAGAACATCACTTTTCTCCAACTAAATTTTAAGGATTCCCTAGAGATCTCAATGCAAAGGAGAAAGAGATCTACTAAGGGACTATCCTAAGGTATGTTTAGAGATTAATGATGGGCTCACCACCAAGTTTAGAATTGGAAAGATGAATAAAAAATAAGATGAAACACTAAACCCTAATTGAATGCAATGAACTACAAAATGACCTAGAAATGCATATAAAATAGAATAAAAAAGTAGTGAGATGAATGATGTGCACCTAGAAATCTGGAAATGACTAAGTGGACTCTAAAATGTTGGAAATTCTAACTTTTTCACCTAGTGGGACTCATTTCCTATTCTAGGAAAATCCTAGTCCTAGTTCTAGATTTTGGCATAAGAGCAGGTTTCAGAAAAAAGGGTATCTGAATCTGTAAAAAAAATCTAAAAAACACCTACAGTGGGACTCATTCACCAAAAGTTGTGAATTAGTCCAGTTGGGATTTTCTACAACTTTCAAAGCTGATTTTTCTTTTCCTTATCATCTATATTCTTCTTGACTAGTTCCTGGATCTAAATCTCCAATTTGCACCCTATACATAATCTTCAAGATTCTCAAAGGCTTGATGACAACTTTGATCTCTTGACAACTTTTCTCCAATCTTGCTCCTTATGAAATATGCAACCTAAACCTGCAAATAACACACAAAGGAGAGGGAAAAATATGTTGTTGGGTTAGTGGATAGGGGTTTTCCTTGTTCAAACCCCTCGTTGGAAATCAATCCTTAAAGTGAAAGTAAATATGAATGAAGAATGATGAATGAACAAAAGACAATGTTGCAACTCACCAAACCCTAGCAATAAGGTGCTACAAATATGCTTGAAATGGATGAAATGGATGTGGTTCTTGACTCTTGTTTAAATGATGTTGATCTTGCTTGAAATGCTTTCTTGAATCATAAACCCTACATCACAATTGTTAGCACAATAACAAACATGAGATATGAAATCTTTGACATGATGATTGGCACTTGAATGTTGTTCTAGAAATGCTTGATAATTTGCACTTGAATGCTCTTGAATGCTCTTATGAATGCTCAAATGCTCTTGTGAACTCTCTTTAATGCTAGGTGTTGAATATGAGTGAAAAAGCCTTGTATTTATACTCAATTATGCAAGAATTCCTGAAATTACAACACTACTAGGTGTCGAATGAGTCCCATCAGGCATAATGTATGGGATCAAAAACCAAAAGTGCTTAGAAATGTGTGAAATCTGCTTCAGGGCCAAAAGATCTAGGAGGGACCCATTCACCCAAGGTGGTGAATGAGTCCCAAACACTAAATTTGGGCCACACAATCTAGGAACATCTAAATTATTATTGGTCAATGATCAAGGTGTTAGGATTATCCTCGAAAAGATGCAATAAATGAGGCTTGTGGATGCAAAATAGGGCCAATTAAAGCATGAGAAAGCCCAATTACTAATGAAAAGCCTATAACAGTGTGAAAGTATGTTACAAAACTTTACAACACTCCAAATAAGGCAAGATTAAAGTTGATTTTGATTAAAAATAGCTTTATTATGTTTAATTATTTGATAAAACCCTAGGAAAGTGTGATAGTAAGTTACAAAACTTTACAATACTTTAGCAAGGTACCATTAAAATCCATTAGTTCATAAGGTTACAAGACCTAATTTGAATGTTTCATCCACATTACAACACTAAATCAAGGCAACATTAAGCCAAAAGCCACAAGGAGGGCCCAAACAAGTGTGAAAATGTAAAGGGATACATTTTTCTACACTACAGAAATGTATTGAATGAATGACTAATATGATTGTAGACTAACTTTTTATTTGAAAACTTGAAAAAGATAGATAATAACATTTGTGAAAGGTAATCTATGCAAACTTAAAATGGAAAGAGACTTTAAATGCAATGTAAAGGCCTAGAATGAAATGTGTAAATGCAATTTTTAGATTTCAGACAAGGTAATTTACTTATTACACTATGACACAATTTGAAAATAAAGTGTTGTAAATGCAATTTTGAAATCAAGAAATGCATGAAATGAACTAATTTAAGCTAGATTTAATGAAATGTGTGTAATAGAAACTCTGCCAGCTTAAACAGATAACTAATGACAACAAACAGAAACACAAAAACAAATAATTTAATGTTGTAAAATATGATTTACAATCTAAAATGGGAATAAATCACCTAGAGGGGTGTATGAATCCTAAACAAGGTCTTTCAGAGGTTTGAATAGTGAATAAAAGACACCATAGAATACCCAAAAATTAGGTAAAATCACCTATATTGGGACTAAATCACCCAGCGGGGTGTCTGAATCCTAGTCTAGGGTTTTTACGCAAATCTCAAGAAAATTTGAGTGATTGCTATGTTTTCTAGTTTGGATGATGACTAAGCTAAGTACAAATGCATATTTTAGGTGAAATTCAATGATGCAAGATGCAAAAATGCAATGTATATGCGCTTTCACTAATGTAAGATTTAGAAACCCTAGATGTCAATTAAGTAATGAAAAACCTAATGGAATGTCAATGAAAGCTAGATCTAGGATGATGATGCACTCCAAATCAGAATTAATATGTTTTAAATGGAGGTTCATTGAAATAAAAGATACATAGTTGTCGTTGGTTATGGTTTACGACATAGAACAAGAAGTTTTTTAATACCTCTCATTTAAGGAAACCCTAGAGATCTCAATACAAGGATGGAATGAAGGAAAGAGATATACAATAGGGATGTACTAGGGTGTGTTTAAAGATTATAAGAGGGTTCACCACCAAGCTATGGCTTGGAAAGATCTAAAATGAATATGACATTCAAAGTACTATGCAAAACCTAACTAAATGACCTAGGAAATGAAACAGAAATGTAGAACAACAAACTAAGAATGAACAGAGGTGCACCTAGAAAAAGGATGAGTTTAGAACAAGCTCCAAAACCATAAAAACCTATTGTTTGGTGCCCACTAGGACTCATACACCAGTCTAGGCGATTTAGTCCCAAACTAGGGTTTATGTGCCAAAACTGGAATCTATTAGTTTATATGGTCTAGATATCCTAAAATTTGGAAAAATCCCTATACTGGGACTCATACACCACAAGTGGTGTATCAATCCCAGTCTTCTTTTTCAAAGGGTTAAGGCCTAAATATGTACTCCAATCTCTACTCTTCCTTCTGCACTTTGTTTCCAGATCCAAAACCCTGATTTGCAACCTATAGGTGACTTTCATGAGGATGACAACCTTGTGACAACTTGATGAATTTCTTCAACCTTACAAACTAATATTCAAAGGATATTCAAGCTCCAAGACACATAGATTTTCAATCACACATGTAAAGAGAGAAAAACTTGTTGATTGTTAGAGAATGGGGGTTTTCCTAGGTCAAAACCCATTTAGATAATTAAACTTTGTGATGAAACAATGAAATATGAACATGAAACATGAAATGTGAAACATGAACAATGATACCTTGAATGATGTCTTGAGATGTAAATCACCAATATAACATGAAGTGGCCATATAGAATGTAGATCTTGATCTTAAACTTGGATATGAAGCAATGCTTATAAAGGGATATTCAATACTACATCCCAACTCTAGCTCAACAACATGCTTGATGCCTTATGATCTTGACATGATGATGGATCAAGATTGAATTGCTGCAACAAATGATGAAGAATTATTCCCTTGAATGCCTTAGAAATGTTCGTGTAAACTCTCTTGATGATCTTGTAAATTCTTGGAATGCTTAACTCTTGAATGCTAGGCTTTGTATCATGAAGGATTATGTAAATAATGATTTGAGACCTCTTTTATATAGGAAATCCATCCAACTTACCATTTATTAGATCCTAGAGGCAAATATTCATGAAATTTGAACTTAAAACCCTGATTTCTTGCTCAGAATCCTAAAATGGGGCCAAATGGGACTCATATGCCACTTGTGGCATATAGATCCCATCTGGATAGGACACATATGCCCAAGGTGGCATATGGGTCCCACCAGGCCTTTTTAGGTGAATGAAATGTTAGGTAGTTGAGAAATTAAGTATATTTGATGTCTATGTCAGGATTTCAGTTGAAATGTGCCTTGGGATGCATAATATAGGGTCTTAGGGTCCTATTAATGATTATATGAAGGTCATAAATGAAAGAGGACCCAAAAATCAATGTGAAAGTGTAAATAAATATACTTTACAACATTAAATTAAGAAAAAATCAGGTCTATTTAGCTTAAAAGGTCCCTAAATTTGATGTGAATATGTAAAAAAAATTACAACACTAGATCAAGGAAAAATTAGGTCCGATTTAATGTTAATCCTTCCCAAATTAAGTGTGAAAATGTAAGCGACGACATTTTTTGACACTACACCTATTTTTACTATTTTCTAAGAAAATGCAAGCATTCAACAAACACATTTATTTAATGTTTTTCCCTTGACACCTAAAATCCTCAAAAATAGGGTTAGGACTAAGACACCCTTGGGTGCTTGAGTCCCCATAGTTTTTCAAGATCCAAATTTCAATATATCAGTGTCAGCATTTTAACATTTCAAAAAGTTGTAAATGCAAGTTACTCATATTTAATTTATGGGAAATTAGATAAATGCCTATAAATATACCTAATTACTGCATCATTTCAAATGTAACAAGGAGTAACAAAAAATATTGAGCAAATATTAATGCCAAGAGCAAGTCAAGTGTAGAATTTCAGAGCTTTATTGCACCAATTCAAGATCCAATCATCATTCAAATCCTATGTGAGTTTATGCATGTTAATGTTCTCATTGTTTGTGAAGGCTAACCCTAGTTGTAGGTCTCCAATCAATTCAAGATCAATCAATCAAGAAAGATCCAAGTCCTTGAGGTGATGTGCATGACTTTAGTCCTTCAAGGAATTCATTAAAGGGTGGTGATTTGTAGTACTTTGTGGATTCACCATTCCATCCTATCATTTGTCCTTTTATTGTTAGAGTAAATTATATTTAAACTTAAGTTTACTTAGGATTGCATTTAGTTTAATTATGCATTTATTAAATTAGGTAGCTTTTCCTATGCTGGGAAGTTTCTAACCTATCACCTACTTTTTATGCCTTTTTAAGGAATTTTGTACAATATGTAAATCAGATCTCATACTTTTCACTCCTTATTTGGTGAAATGGCCTTGTGTCTCTCTCGCTATTTTATGAGGGTTTTCTATAGTTGATGATCCTGGGTTATACACTCTATCATGGTATCAGAGCCACCCACTGCAACTCCTTCCTGAGAGTTTTCACTGGAGTTTTGAGATCGATTTGTTCTGGCATTTGAAATTTTGTAAATTTAAAATTTTCCTTTGATTATTTTCTTATTGTTGCTGGTGTTTCATGGCCATGACTTGGATTTCCAGTCATGATTTTTCTCTATGAGAGGTGGTAGAAGTTTTTGAGGCTTTTTTATATTGCTTTGGTGCCAACCCCAACTGGCATCTCTATTTGGAGGCATTTTTTCTACTAAAGAGACCCCTATGCATTTTTCTAGCTGCATCAATTCTTGCCCAGGCCAATTGGAGAAGAGGGAGGCAAAAAATTTTGTTGGGAATGGAGATTGACAAGGTCATTGAAAAGGACCAATTCACTTGTAGGTCACAATCTCTCCTAGGCGTTTTGTATTTGAAGGCTCAATCTGTGTTTACTAAGGCACGTTTTTTTCCACAATTTTCTTCATTGAAGGTGTGATTTTTTTGTTGTGTGTTGAGGCACAGATTATCCAGGCTCCCTCTTCCCATGCAGGAGTTTTTTGCAGAGACTAAAGCATGTTGAAAGTGCACAAGCTTGAAGTGTTGAACGGCTAGACTAGAGGGCATGATCTGTGGTTTGGAAGCCCTCGACTTGGATTTCTAAGCATGACTTTCCCACAGTAGCCATGAATTTCACTTTGTGAGGCTCGATATTCTTAGTTAAAAGAGAGCCGATGGTGGTTTCCTAAATATGTTTCCAATCTACCCAAATGATCATCGTTGAAATCTAGTATTCTACATTTAATTTCACTAATTGAAATATGCTCATTCTAGCATTTAAAATTGTGGTTGATATTCATTCACTAAGGAGGTGAAATCTGCTTGCTGGAGACGACACTTGCAACTGAGGAGCCACAAATTTTCTAAGAGGACATGATTCCTTTCTAGAGGCTCAATTCATTTTTGCAAGCTACGTGTGCTTTGTCTTAGGCATGATCATTTTGATGCATGAATTTCTTCATTGTTGGAGGCTATTACCATCAATTCTTCTTTGTGCATACATTTTTTTGAAACTTTATATTTTATAAAGTTTTCTCTATTTATTTAGGGTTTCATTCTATGCATGGAAGTGTGTGGACCCAAGCTTCTTTTGAAGTTGTTTTGAGGGGATCATTATCCCACATTGGCTGCGAGAGGTTGTTTTTGGCTCCTTAATAGTTTTTTAGTACCTCCTATTGTTGTGAGCAAGTCTCAGAGATTGTGAAGAATTTGTCTTGTGTGTGGTGATTGGTGCTCAGAGGTTGTGTCATACTGAACTTGTTTTGTTCATGGCTTGGTGGCTTGGTGAGGCTTGGTTGGTTGGGTCCATTTTTTTTTCTACCAAGGATACTCATGGTGGTCATATGGTGTGATTGAGATCTCCTAAAGATGTCGAAAGAGCCTCTATAGGCCTTTTCTTCATTTTTTCATATCTTTTGTAAACGAAGGCCGATTTTTGAAAACCACATATCAACGAAAAGGTATTTTCATCACCTTTGCAGTAGTTGAGGAATTTCTCTCATTTTTCTTCTATTTGGTGGTGCTCTTAATCCATTGGATTTCAATATTGGTTTCACCTTCATTTGGAGTATCTGGGAGTTTCTATTTGTTGTTGCAGGTTATTGTCTTTGTATTTTTGAAGATTTTTCATAGTTGTTATGGGGTTTTCTTTGCATCTTGCTATGATTATGTTGGTAAGGGAAAATTATACACAATGGAGAGATGGTATATTGAAGCACTTGAGATGGCTTCATCTTTTTCCATACCTATATAATCTTGTTACCCTTCCTGATACTGATAGTAAGAAGTTTGCATGGAATTACAAAAGGGATCATGTCCTAGGAGTTATTACAATGCATATTAATGATGCTACTTTAGATGCTATTGATTATTTTGAGTGTCCTCATACTCTTTGGATTAAAATCTAGGAAATTATACATGGAGATCTTGATACTCAGCCATTCCTAGATGATCTTGTTTTAGATTGTCTTGTGCCTCTTCATTTTTCAGACGGGATACCCTATGATCATGCTACTATGCCAGAGTTTGAAGTGTTGGATTACTTTGAATCTTTAGATGAGGATGACGAGGGTTCTTCATATGATCATTCTTCTCCATCAGGGATAGTTGATGTACCTTCACTTTTAGTGATTCGTTGTGCAGAGTCATTGATTGAGACTCCTATTATTCTTGTTCTCCAGGACCATTCATTTTGTGTCGATGATTCATTGAGCATGTTCAATGATTCATCACCACTAGTATCTCATTTCCTTCCTGATTGGGATACGAATTTGTTGGACATTGGTTGCTTGTTTATAGAATCTTGTATTTCAGATTTGGAGGACAGATTTGAGGGGTTATCCCTCCTATTTGATGATAGTTGTGGTACAATAGTTTTCACCCCATTTTAGTCTCTAGATATTGTTTAAGATATTTTTCCACTAATAACTTGTTTGTCACCTTCTATTGTGATTGGACATGTTCCTGATTCGTTCATGACATCACCTTCCAAGGTCTTGGTGACACATGAGCAAATTTAAGAGAAATCATCATACATATTCATGCTTCTTTGGGAAGCATAACTACATTTGTATTTGGTTTTGTTTCTTCCAAAAGGGAAACAAGTTGTTTTTTTGACACTAGATCATGTTTTGTCTTCAGGCACTTACCATTTTTGCAGGTGATTACACATTGTGGGAGGGCTATATAGTATCTCTCTTTCCCTCATATGGGGGGGTTGTTGATTGTATATAAATGATGTATCTAGTCCTTGGGGGGTGTGATTGAGTCCTCCATCCATGCATCATTTTTTTTTGTTTTATTTTCTCTCTTTTGGAGAGGGGTTTTTTTCCCACAGGGTTTTTCTCCTTTTCTCTAGTTGCAAGAGATTTATTTTTATGCATTGTAAATGGGTACCTAACATGGTTGTGTAGCCAAGACCTATACTAAATTTTTCATTTTCATTCTCCCTAAGTTGCACTTAAGCGGGGGTGTTAGAGTAAATTATATTTACGCTTAAGTTTACTTAGGCTTGCATTTAGTTTAATTATGCATTTATTAAATTGGGTAGTTTCTCACCCATCACCTAATTTTAATGCCTTTTTAAGGAACTTTGTACAATATGTAAATCATATATCATATTTTTCACTCCTTATTTGGTGAAATGGCCTCGTGTCTCTCTCACTATTTTGTGAAGGCTTTCTACAGTTGATGATCTTAGGTTATTTGCTCTATCATTTAGCATTGACATTGACATTATGGAAGTGGAATCAGTAACATGGGGTTTGACTAAGGGGTGATCACACAATAGTCTTTTACACTTTTTGGCCAAATTGGACATTGAACTAATTTTTTTTAACTAAATCTTCACTTTCGGGCACCTATAGCTACTAAACCATGAGGAATTTGAAGATGAAATGCAAAATGGTTATTTGTGATTTTTTTTGTAGATTCTAAATATATATATATATATATTTAAAAAAAATTGGAATGAAATTGCATTTATTTTTCCATCTCCTTTAAAAACTATTTTTTAACAATAAACTCCATTTTTAAAGAGTGATGTTCATCGTAAACAACATAATTTTTTCTATGAAGGATAAATTTTTATTTTTTTTAATTTAGCTTTGTCACTATGATATCTAGCACGTTCATTTGGTTTCATAGTCTTTTATTGAATATATTTTTCTTAATTAAGTTTTGAAGTCAAACCAATTACAATTTAGACATAGATAGACCGTGTACAACATAACTTTTTTTGTATGTATCAAAATTCATACTTTTTTTATTGGATCAACAACATCAATACCTAGCACAAACATATTTTTTAGATTTTTTTTAATTATCTTCTATTTTTCCATATGTGCAAAACAAAGAGCTTGATTTTCGATGGAAAACCTATGTTTAATTAAACTAAAAAAGTACATAATATTTTAAAACCAAAATATATTAAAATTATATTTGATGGATAGCTCATTCCACTTGGACTACCATCATCCAGTTGGGTCTATGAAGTTGATTCCATTTTCATCTTCAACCCAAGCTCAAAAAGGAAAAAAATTGCAAAAAATTGTTAGAGAGGGAGAAGGGAAAAAAAGGGGGTTCGGATGAACCCCTCAAGACCCCTTTGAGCAATGGGGGGTTCACTCGAAGCCCCCCATTTTTTGCAATTTTCCTTTGTTTTCATTTAGAAAACAACATGCCAAAAAGGGAATGCCATCATAAATGGGTTCACTCAAAGGGAGTGTATGAGAAAACCCCTTTTTGGGTTCATACAACCCCCCACCCTTTGAGCGAACCCCTAAAAACCCAAAAAATATCTTTGGATCTTTTTTGCAATTTTTCTTCGTGAAGAGGATTGTAAACTAGTATTGTGGGATCACCCTAAGGCAAGTCCCTAAATGGTATAACATTTCTTCTCTCTTTGAATGTGCATGTTTCAAGTTTGAAGAGGATTGAAGGAAGATTGAAAATTGTTTATCCATTGTTGCATTCAAATCCCTACACCATGGCAATTGATGGAAACTCGCCTACAAAATTATATGTCAATGATTCGATAGGTATACAAGTGGAAACATGGATCTCAGAGCTTACATCAAAGGACTAAAAATATAGAGCAGGACACCAGTACAAGGACTTAGATGCCCTTGGGTGACTCTATCCTTATATTCATAACAACATCAAACTTTCAAGATAGGTACATAGAGTTATGCCCTTCCAAAATTTTCCTACAAATCTTTGTTTTGGTCCATTAGTTGTCAAAATATTGCATTTTCATATTAGAGCACGTAATATAAGTAGGCTAATCAAAGAAAATCAATTCCAATCCATTCCAAGACCCTAAAATTTGTAGATCTAGGTTTTATTGGCTCACCTTCATGGTTGAAAGTCAATATTATCACCTTGTTGATCTCCATCTTAATGAAACATTAGAAAAAGAACACACACACACAAACCAAACAATATTTGAATTATTGGTTTACACATTAGAACTAGGGTTCTCTTTTTCTTTGTTTCATTTTTGTGATCCTAACCTATTAACATTATATACCTTCTAAAATTCACCATAGATTTAAGTTTTCTATTGCGTTGTTTTGCATTTCTCGTTTATGGTTTTTTTTTTTTACATCATAAAAGACAAAAAAATAAAGAAATTACATATCATATTACATGATAGATTTCATTGAGGTTTATTTCAGTCATTTAGGTTAGATCTACATTGAAATTTTCATTCATAATTATCATTTTTTGTTCAAGCATTGTTACACATTTGCATTTAAGTCGCATTATCTTGAATTGAGAAAATTTTGGAGAAATAGTAACTTTTAGAACTGTTTGTACACAAAAATAGAGCACTTAGATAGACTAATAAACATTATTATTTTAGTTTTCAGACATCCTATCAAGTACATAAAGACCTTGGGTGCCTCTATCCTTCTACACTTGAATTAGTAAACTTTTTCACGCTTCTCTATCTTTGTGCCTTCAGTTTGTGTCTGCTTTCATATCTCTATTTTGGAATTCTTAATGGAATCCATTTAGGAATATTTCATATAGCTCAAAAATTAAAAAAAATTACATTATTTTGTTTCAAAATTGCATCAAAATCATCATTTTCAAATTTGGGCATCTTACAATCACTCAATTTTGCATTTTAGATCAAAAAAATGGTATTCAAAATTGTCATTTATTGTTCACACATTGTTATACACTTGCATTGGTATAAATTAAGCAAATTCTAGAAACACATTTACTGTCAAACCTATCTACAACATATATCCATATACCTTGAGCAATATCACACACAATCAACTTTTAAATTTTTTGAAATCTTGATTAGGATAGGGATGCCCTTGGGTGACTATCCTGCTATTTTTGGTTCAATTTTTTTGTGATAGAGTTTTCTCATAATCCTCTAGCTAGATTTGTTGTCTTTCTTCCAATCACCTATTGTATATCAATATGAACCTTAGTAAAAAAATCATCATGATGGCTCAATGTTTTGGTAAGATGTTGGCTTCTTTTAAGTCCTTGGTTGATGTTTCAATTTGTGTTTTTGGTGATGAACCTAATTCCTATGAGAATATCCATGATCCTTCACCTCCCAATGCATGTCCTCATGATGTAGATATCTTGGGACAAGATGATAAGAACATGAATGAATTCATAAATAATTCCTTGTGCAGAATTAAGAATAACACAACCTTTTATCCTTCCATGATATTTCCTAATCACCCATACCAACAACCAACACCACCTATAATATCACCACTTGAAATGTTTTCCACATCACATAAGAAAAGTGACATGTAGTTTATACCTCAAACAATGCACATGGAAACATCTATAAATAATAATCACAAGGAAAGCACATCAACCACTCTTCCATCATATGAGCATAAATTTAAAAACACACCCATAAAGTTGGAGCAAAGATATGGACAAGGCTTAAAGATACTGACATTTAACAAGGATGCAACATAAAGAATGAACATGAGATCCACACCCATTTGGAACAAACAGGTCATTTGAAGACACAAAAGGAATACACCTTACCAAGGTCCTCCTCCTTTACATCAAAAATTTGTTCCACCAACCAAGAAAGACAAATTCCATGGTCCTCTTAGGAAAGGTGTATTACCTTCTCTGTGTCCTTTATCAAAAATTGAGAGAATCCTAGCCACACTATTAAACTTGGAATTAATTACACTACCACCATTACATGAACAAAAATATAATAAATAAAATAATACAAATAAATCTTATAGTGCATATCATAGAATATTTGGACATACTATTGATGAATGTTGCACGCATTAAAGAAAAAATTAAGAGAATTTTACCTTTATGAGGATCAAGTTGAACGTATGATAGAGTAACATTCATATGCTTTTCTCCTTGCTATGTGGTAGTTGTAGTATCACAACTTACTCACTACCATGCATGGGAGTATAAAATAGGCTCTATGAAATCATATTTCATTTCATAATGAGGAGCATATCATAACTCATTTTCGGGCTCATCTTTTCCCCTACACTTGGGGGCAATGGGTTAGGTAGTCTTGTGTTATGTGTATTCCTTCTAGCAACGGATCCCTTTATATCTTCTTAAAACGTTAGTGTAGTAAGTACACTAACATTATAAGGGGGAATATAGTCCCTCATTCATCATTTGTATGTGAAATGGTCCCTTTTTAGTGATGATAGCATATAGCTCCTAGGAAGTGTGACCTACTCAATGAAAGTGTGGCCTTCTTGATCTATATTTTGTCTCCTTTGTGGTGATATCAAGCTTGATATTCCCTAAGAGTGTGACCTTTCTTCACATATGGTGTTGCCCTTGGTGGTAATGCTATGGTTAGTGTGTGTTAGAAAATATGTGTGAATTATATCAAAACAAACACACTTAGATGGGAAGTATTATAGTAAAGAATCTAAATAAAACATAGTCCAACAACAGAATTCTTTAAAAACTTTTCATCTTCCTCTAATCTCAAATGTCCTGGTAATTTATGCTCTCAGATCTTATTCCTGCACAAATCACTAAGATGTCATCTAAGAAATGAGTAGCCTACTTGCCTACAATTCAAAATCTAAATCTACATTTACATGACTGGATGATGGTTGGATGGAATGATAAAATGTTATGGTGAAATGGACAACTGCATACAAGATGATGTGAAAGTAAAACAATGCAAAACTAAACTAATGATAATGAAATGGAAATGATTCTACATGATTCTAAGAAACATCTAAAGGAGCCATGATTGAAATAAAATTGACAAACTACTCTAAATGCTAGACTAAAAATGCACACTAAGCTCTTAAAACATGGATGAATTTCAGCAGAGTAATATTATGCAAATGCTCCTTTGTTGAAAAGTTGTAAATGGGCCTCAATTTATAATTTTTCCAAGGCACTGGATGATTTCGCAGCCATGAACGATTGAGATTTGATCTAGAAAAATTAGCAGTGAAGAATGAGAAGGATGGAGAAAACAAGGAAGTGGTTCCCTTTAGTAAAACCAATTTTCCAAGTGTAAGAAGGAATCAATTGGAGGATGAAGTCATGTTTTTTGAAGGTTGTTAAATGTGTTGAGAGTAAATATCCAATTTAGAAAATAAAGATAATTATTTTCATGTGACACATGGTGAGTTGGATGATGAGGTGGAAGGTAGTTAGAGAGATATGTAGAAATGTGACATATTAGAATTTAAAAATTCAAATTTAATGAGAGGGAATTAATTATAATAAAACAAATTATTTATATTTGTTTATTTTAATTAAATCATGAAGAGGGTGAATTAGAATAGAGGAATTAGGAAAAAAGGAACTATGTAAATAAATTTGCAATTTATTTATATAATAGAAGAATAAAGATTTCATTAATTAAATAATTGATATTTAATTAATATTTTCCAAACCAATTTTGAGTGTATACAATTAGTATCCCCTAAGGTGTGATTTTCTACTTCAAAACTTGTCGTCTCTTGGTGGTGATGTCATATGTGATGTTCCCTAAGGTGTGATGTTTTAGGTATTGAGAAAAGCCCATTTGTTGTTTTGTAAATCACCTTTTTTGGTGGTGTTGATATAACACCCCATGAGGTTTTAGCCTTATCTTGCTATCTCTTATGTGCCTCCTTAGGAAATTTTACACACCTCTTTAGATGAGTTTGGTATTTTTGTTTCACTTTGTTCATAGGCATTGAACTTAGTGATGTGTATAAAATCTTGATTATTTTGTAGCACCTTATGAAAGTTATCAAGGAGTATAACTCTTGGAATGGTTGACATGGGTGTTCAACTAGTGAATATTGGACTTCACTAGACCTAGTAAATTCTTATTTTTATACTTTATCATGGGCACACACCTAGTGAATAAAAAACTACCTAGTGTGTTTCGCATTTTCCTTTGGGGCTCACCTAGTGAATATTGAACTTCACAATCCTATATTGCCTTCTAATTTGTGATTCACCTAGAAAATATCATAATGTTTTATTGTGTGAGTCACGAACACCTTAACATGGTCACCTAGCATAGCACAACTTGATTGCTAATAGAGTTATGTGTTTCATGAGTGTCTCGTATAACATAGCTTGCTAGCCTTGTGGAACCCATCATATTGCATGGGAACCTAACATAACACAACTTGCCAAATAGTAGATCCATGTAGCTCAAGAGTGAAATGGAATAACACAACTTGCTAATCATCATGTGAAAATTATTTTATTCAATGGATGACATTTGGTATTTGAGACAATTTAAGACTAAGGTCTCTTTTCCTTATCGACTTGAATCCCTTTAGTACTAACCTTGTGTTTTTTTGTGTGTCTTCTTGTGTGTCTTCTTTATTTTTTACATTTTTGTTTCATCATTTTTGTGTTCATTTCATTGTCATTTATATGTTACATCATGTCATTTTTTTCATCATGTATGCTTTATGTTTTTTGACATGTATGTTTGTGTATGTTGTCTTGCTCCATTACATACATGTGTGCATTCCTTTGTGATTATGTATTTTTTCCATGGAATCTTGGATCTTGGGGGCTTGTGCACTCCCCCTTGAGCCTTAGTCATCCTATCTCTTCAACATTTGGACAATCATATCCCTCTTGACATAGATTTTCTACTTTAGTGTGAGTCTAAGCATAAGTTTATACTCTCACTAAAGTGGGGGCTAAATGTATCATCATAAATTGTCATCCTTAACAATTTCACACCATGTTTTTCTCCTAAATTATTGAGTCTAATTCACCCCTTGATTTCCTCAAGTATACATTCTTTTTTTATCATTTTCTAAGAAATTGCAAGCATAGAACAAAACATTTATTTAATGTTTTTCCCCTAACACCTAAAATCTTGAAAAATAGGGCTAGGACTAGGACACCCTTGGGTGTTTGAGTCCCCCTATTTTGTTGGGATTCAAATTTTGAATATGTCAGTGTTTACATTTTAACATTTGAAATTCAAGTCACAAATGTTGGCTATTGAGATTTAATTTGTAGGAAATCAAATAAATTCCTATAATACCTAATTATTGCATCATTTGAAATGTAACAAGGAGTAACAAAAATATTGAGAAAATATTATTGTCAAGAGCAAGTCAAGAGTATAATTTTAGAGCTTTATTGCAAAAATTCAAGATCCAAGCATCATGTCAAATCCTATATAAGTTTTTACACATGTTCATGCTATCATTGTTTGTGAAGGTTAACCCTTGTTGTAGCTCTTTGAGAAAATTCAATAAATCAAGCAAGAAAGATCCAAGACCTTGTGGTGATCTGCATGACTTCAGTCCTTCAAGGAAGCCATTGAAGAGTGGTGAGTTGCAAAACTTTGTCAATTCATCATTCCTTCCTATCATTGACATTGCCATTGTAGAAGTGGAAACACTAACACGTGGTTTGGCTAAGGAAAACCCCTAAATGACACAACATTTCTTCTCTCTTTGAATTTGCAGATTTTAGGTTTGAAGAGGATTGATGGAAGATTGAATATTGTTTATCCAATATTGCATTCAAAGTCTTACACCTTGGAAATTCACAAAAACTCACCTATAGAATTATATGAAAATGATCTAACAAGTTTACAAGTGAAAACTATAGAGATGGAATTAGAGGACTAAAAAGTAAAGTAGGACACCCCTACAAGGACTCATACACCCTTGGGTGACTCTATCCTCATATTCAAACCGACATGTCAAAAAGTCAACACAGCTGTAGACATCCAAATTTGACCACTCCCACATAGTCAAACCCCTCTCCTTCATCCATTTATTTCATCAATATTAATTAAGTTACTTATTTAATTAATATTTCTCCTTTCCTTAAGGTACCTAAAGTATTTAATTTTAACAATTAAATACTTTACCTTTCATCTTTTCCTCTCTAAATTAAATAAACATATCAATTTATTTAATTTAGTCATTTGGCCTTTTTGAATTAAAAAAATAAATTAAATTCCTCTTTTTCTCTCTCCTTGTCACATCCTCCATAACCCTCTTCTAATTTGGATTAATTTAATTAATCCATGATTAGGATGTGCACACCTTAATTAGGATTAATGTCACACATTTCATATTCTCCCGCTTTCCTATAATCATTCATTAATCTTCCTAATCGTGTGTTTGCACAACCTTAATCTAATCCCTTTGCTACATTTAACATACATTTTTGGTCAACCTTCACAATTTTCACATTTAGCCTAGACCCTCTTCCCCATGTGAATTTAAAATTCACATTTATCCCTCCAAGAATCTCCTCTTCCCCATGCAAGTTGTTAGAAGTTCTAGAACTCCTTTCTTGTCACATTAGTCACATGGTGGTCAAGAACCTTCTATTATAAGGACCATGTCTTATCCACAAGGTACTTTTCAACTTCTTTCATAAGAACCTTGTCGTATCCACAAGGTGCTCCTCATATGAATTTAAAATTCATATTTATTCTCCCAACCACCTTATCCCTTCCAATCATGTGAATTTAAAATTCCATTTATTTCCCCAACCACTTCTCTCTTCCCCATGAAGATTTTTTAGGAATACTAAAATTCATCATAAGTCACTTTCCTCACATATGGGAATAAGAAGTTCCTTTTTGAGGAAATATTCTCCTCATCCCAAGGTACTTGCAAGTATCTCCACCTCACATTTCCCTTTTCCAACTCATTTGGCCTTGTGACACTTCATCCTCCACATGAAAAGATGTGAGGGCTTGTGAGTCCTCAACTCACCACAACCCTTCATCTTGTCCATGTTGAAAAAATATCAACCATCGAATTCTCTAGAGAAATCTCCCTTAAAATGAAATATTTTCTTTCATTTTTCTTCATTACGAATTTAGATAATTTGCATTCTCACTCAAGCTCTAGCTTTCATACTTGCACTCTTGCACTCCAAAACCTCCATTGTTGCATACTTTCAAGCTTCCATCTATTGCACTTGCATTCATTCATCCAACTACCCACTTTGTTCATTGTGTTCCTCATCTTACATAGATCATTTTGAGTTCATTTTTCATCCACCTTGCCATCAAGGAGCATACAAAACATCACTCATCAAAGGGCCAACCAAGGAGTAGCTTGAATAAGGTAAAAATCTACTTGTTTATCTTTATTTTGTTTAAGTTTAGCGTAGCCCTATCTTGAGGTGTTAAGTGTTGTTTTTTGTCTTTTGCATTCTATTCTGTGTCATTTAGATAGGCTAACAACTCTTGATCACATTTTTGGCATGCCCGGTGGGATCCACGGATGAGTCCTTTTGCTTTGACGTTTGCTATTTTTTGACATTTTGTGGGTTGAAGACATAGAGAGGAAAACCTGCCCTAGAAAGGGGCAACCTTGCCTTAAAAAGGGGTGAACCTACCCATGGATAGGTGGACCTGCCCAACTACAGGTGACCCTGCCCTGTAGAGTCGTCCTTTTGAGCAGAAGAACCCAAGTTTCTTCACTGTTTTCTGTAGAGGGGTGAACTTTCCCTGCATAGGGGTGAACCTGCCCTAACAGGGGAAAACCTACCCTAACAGGGGTGAACCTACCCTAGAAAAAACCTTCTACAAGGTAAAACAGTAGTTTAAAGTTCAATTTCAAATTTTGTTGTCTATCATTTTGATTAAAACTGACCTACTAACTCGTCATGTTGATGATTGTGATAATTTTTCTAACATTTGTGTAGCTGTTAATGCTTATTAAAGACCAAAAGAAAGGCTTCTAACATATTTTTTGTAGGGTGGATGGGTCCCTATTGTCAGTTAGTTGTTTTCCTCTTATTTTTCCATTATTTATGCACATAGTTTAATTAGGGGGGAGTCAACATATTGTTTTTCATATTTTCAAAGTCCTCTGTGTCACCCAAGAGGGAACTATTCCATTCAAGCTTTCCCCTTGCACTTCATGTGAGCCTAGGGAGTAGCCAAAAATGGTTAGTGTTCTCTTTTTAGTGGGACTTGCTTGGGGATTTCATCAGCCAAAGGGATAATCTCAACCACGCATTCCAGTAGGGTATACAAAGGGGGCGGAGCCAAAACTATACCCCAATCCAGTCACATCATTTCTAGCAGAGTGTTGAAGTTAGGCTAATACCTAGATAGACATGAAGAGTTGGTATGAGCCTTCAATACCTCGTTGGGGTTCTCGACTCATGTCTGTGATGGGTTGGTTTTCACAGTTGTGCCTCGCATACTGAGCATATATTGAGTACTCCCTAGTTTCCTTGTTCATCCTAGTTAAAGGACTATGTTTGCCATATCCTTCATACTAATCGTAGGATCATGTTGTCTGAACTGTCCTTTTTGTGTGAAATTAATGAATTCCTATTTAGTCAAGTCAACCTTATCTTTTGCTTGTTGTTTGTTGTGTTTTTGGTCCTTTCCATAGTTTTTTTCACTTAAGTCAAGTCCAGGTCTGTCATAGAGGGGCGAACCTTCCCTCAACAGGGGTGAACCTACCCCCTATCTCAGTCATTTTTTAGTCTGTTCTGTCAAAATTGCTTATCTTTTTACTAAATAGGTGAACTTTTCCTCAACAAGGGTAAACCTGCCCTCAACAAGGGTGAACTTTCCCTCAACAGGGGTGAACCTACCCCCTATCTCAGTCATTTTTTAGCTTGTTTCTATCAAAATTGTCTAACTTTTCACTAGATATGAAAAATTTCCCATAACAGGGGAAAACCTAACCTCCAATTGGGCAAACCTGACCCAACTTGGGTGAACCTGCCCCCCAAACAACCAATTTCATCTTTCATTCAATCATTTCAAGCACCCATTTGCTCGTTCTAAACACCCATTTTCCCGTTTTGAACACCTATTTTCCCTTTTTGAATACCCATTTTCCAGTTTCAAGCACTTGTTTGCCCATTTCGAATACCCATTTATCAGTTCTAAACACCTGTTTTCCCATTTTGAATAACTGTCTACTTGTTTCGAGCTTTTTTTCCCCATTACGAACACCCTTTTTCTAGTTCTGAGCACCTATTTACCCGTTGTTAATACCTGTCTTCTTGTTCTGAGCATTTCTTCCCTATTTCAAACTTTTATTCCCCATTATGAACACCCGTTTGCCTATTATGAACACCTATTTACCTATTCTAAACACCTATTTTCCCATTTAGACCATCCATTTCCTCATCATGAGCATCAGTTTACCCATTATGAGTATCTGTTTCCCTGTTTGGAGCATTCGTTCACCCATTCTGATAGTTTGTTTGACCTTTTTTTCTGGTTTAGACTAAGTTAGGCGAACCTGACCTATACTTGGGTGAACCTAACATGTACTTGGGCGAACCAGATTCATACTTGGGCGAACCTTACCTTCAGTTGGGTGAACTTGACCTATACTTGGGTGAACCTAACCTTCAGTTGGGTGAACTTGACTTATACTTGGGAAAACTTGACCTATAATTGGGTGAACTTGACCTTTACTTGGGTGAACCTGACCTTGTCTTGGGTGAACCTAAACTTGTCTTGGGCAAACCTGACCTCTATTTGGGAGAACCTGACCTCCAGATAGGAAAACCTGACCTCCTATTGGGCAAACCTAATCTCTAATTGAGCTACCTTTCCCCTAGTTGGCCGACCTACACCTTGGTTAGATGATTCTAATCTTTATCCATCCATTATGCATCTTCTATTCACCATTAATTTGCATCTACACTCTCCATAAGTCACATGTTTGTCATCTGAATCATATAGTAACATCATAAAGCAACCTCTAGGTTACCCATCCCTCATTGTTTTCTCAATCCAGATACATAAAACTTCATTTGAAGTCGTTATCCAAATTGACCTAGGTGTTTGAAATTGATAGTCATCCTACAATGTCTACTTAGAATCACGATCCATCCTGAGTCAGTCATCATCATTCAACCCTATCAATCCACTTCCATCTCAAGTTGGGTTAGGCACCACAATCATCTATCCATCCTTAATCTGATCAATCAACACCTTAAGTCACCTAGGGTGATCTCTGAACCCAGTTTAGAACCCCTTTTACCATCTAATCTCATCCAATTGTCCAATATTATCAATCATTTCATTAACTAATCTTATCTAATCTAAAAATCATCCCTATCCAATCATCAATCCATCAATTTAATCCAATCTCATCCTTATCAAATCACCCAATCAACTGATCCACTATCCAATCAAATCAATCCTTCAATCATCATTTAGGCATTGCATCTTAGCTCACTTAGTAGTTTTACACTTTCATGCCTATTCAGACTCAATCACAAGACAAAAAATGAATGGCAGAACAAAAAGGCCAAGGTTCCCAGCCGAACATCCCACAAGATCCTAACAACATTGCAAATACACCACAAGATACCAACAATGGTTCAAATATCCCTTAAGATCCCCATAACGGTGCATCCTCATAGTCCAACACTGACATCCAAAACACCTCACCACCCAAAGACGAAAACATGGTCAATTAACCCGAAGTCACGGTTGACAAATATCTTAGCAATCCCGCTAATGTTTAGACAATGGATCACCTCCTCAACAAGCATGGGGATAAAATTTTTGCCACTTTGATCATGAAAGGGGTCAAACCACCACCCAACTTTAATATGTCACAATATACTGGCACCTAGACTCTTCCTCCACCTCAAGATCTGCAAACCTTGCAAAATGTTCTAGGAAATTTGTATGTTCCTGAAGGTCCGCCTATAGAGAATTGGTATCACCCTGAGTTTAGAAATGTTGTAATCCATCAAGTTTCAAGTTATCCTTGCCTCCAATCCATAGCCTCTGAAACTACACCCGATCCTAATGACCCCTATGCCTATGGCATGCCACCAAATATTCTGCCTACTCCACCACTTCCACCTCAACATCCTAGTCAACCACTCGTCAATACTAGGGGCACTCCGCATCTTGCTTTGATGCCACCTCCAAGATCTGCACCTACTAGTAATCTACTAACACCACCCCAAGGTAATATCCCTTTGTTTCAATAGTCTCCTATTAATCTACATCAATCCACTATGATGCAAGCACCACCACAACACACCTCTATCCCTTTGCAAGCACCACCACGACATGTTGTTGTTGCTACTATTTCATCTCAACCACCCCATCAACAACCCCCACAACAAAATGTCGCTATCTCACAATAAAACGTCATCATTCCATAGAAAAATGTTTCACGCCAACAAGAAATTACCATTCCTACACAGCCCCCACATCAAGTCATGCAAACTACTTCACA
>VDFB02271358.1:301725399-301771183 GCA_007258455.2 Sequoia sempervirens
ACGCGCAATCCGAGGCAGGTATAAAAAAACTTTTTCCTACCCATTTTTTCTTTCGTCGTCCTAGACAAAACCCATGTCTTGAAATTTTCAAAATTTATCGAAAAACCATATTTTTGAGGGTTTTGATTTTTACACCAAACTTCCGAAGGCCATAACTTTTGACTCGGGTGTCCGTTTGAGCTGAAATTTGACGGGTGGTTGCGTTATGCGATAACAAGTGGATTTCCAACTGGTTTCTTAGAAAGCCGTTGGAACCCGTTTTGACCCCTTTTCGGGGCCTCAAACTTTCATCTTGACCCTCAAGATCCCAATTTAGTGTTTTTTTCCAACATTTTGAAAAATTGTTTTCACTCATAACTCAAAATGCATATTCCGAATTTGGGATTTCAGTTGGCAATTCATCTTATCTCACCAATGGGTATTTCTTGGAAAAAATTGGGACTCTCAAACATACGACCGTGAAGTTTCCTAAAATGGCAAAATTTGACAAATTTTGAAAATTTCCAAATTTGGAAAAATTTGATTGTCAACACTTTACGCCCTTTCAACCTCGGAACTCGGTGTCGAATTCATCCCATCACATCCTCCAATCATTATAGTCTTCAATCCAATCCTCATATGAGCTTTCATCTTATCCTCATCTAAGCTTTAACCCTATCCCAATCTGAGCTTAACCAAACCCCTAATCTGAGCTTTCGTCCCTCTGCAATCAACATCTTTGGATATCGAACAAAGTCTTAAAATCCCTCCCTCCATCTTTTTCAACTCTGTCCTATTCATCCATAAATCCATTCACTCATTCCATGTAACCATTCATTTATTTCAAACCTTCATCTATCATCTCAAAACTTCATCCAACCTCCTATCATCTCAAACCTTCATCAAACATCCTATCATTTCAAACTCTCATCAATTGTAATCTTCCATCTTTTCCCACCCTTCACCTTCTAGTTCCAAGGATTAGTAATCTATCCGTCTGGTCACCTTTTCCTCATCCAAATCCTTATCCCTCTATCCAATCCACCCAAACAATCCTTTTCCTCCCCCCATCCTCTCCCTTCATCCCATCTCATAATCCCTTGTCATTGGTATCTAGCTCTAGGATTTTCCCCACACAATCCAATGTCATCTATCTTATCACCATCACTTTTGCTTCTTTTGCACATCTTTTCCATCATATCATCTGCCCACTTCATCTTTGATGATTTGGATAACTATCCCATCCCTAAACTTTGTGATCACCATCATCCTCCAATCCAATCCAGCAGGTCTATCTTGTCCCATCATGTCGATCCAATCATTTTATCCCCTTATCTAGGGTTATCTCATCATCTTTCATCCATCACTTGTCTTTGGCCATTTGTCGAACTATGTTGCCCCCTGCGCTTTCACGTAGGCAAGGTCGATCATTTGATCCGCCCCCGGGGTCCCATCCATCATCGATCTATATTGTCCACTTTTCTCCTGGTCTCCATCCCATCTTGGTCATCCATCAAAATCTCCATCATGGTTTGTCATCAGCCTTTTGTCGAACTACGAGGGCTCTGCGCTTCCACATAGGCAAGGCTAATCTTTGATTAGCCCCCGAGCCCCTAGGTCGCTAGGATGTGTCAGTCTTGTGTCATGTGTCTTGTGTCGTGTCATCAAGCTATGCCCCTTATCTAGCTGGATCTTAACAAATGAGATTCACTTGTATCATCAAATCCCATCAGTTCTGAATATCCTGCGTCATATCAATCTTTTAATTAGTATCTATCATCGGTCTCAATCGGATGCATCCTTCCTAACAGACCTCATCAATCCCATCCATCCCCTTGATTGATCCTATGGCAAAGGACATTTGAAATTCATTGTGATCTTTTGATGCTTTTGGATTTTGTTTATCATTTGAGCTCCCTATCATCACTTGTCATCGTCGCCTTGATCCATCATATCATGGTGTGCTTTGACTCGTCAACATAGGGGTGTATCTTGATCTTTTATGTCTTCTCGCTGTCCCACGTAGTACCCACCAAGATCCCTGAGGTCTTGTGTTACGCTGGGCATCCTTGTGTGTTTGTGGTTATCCCAATACCTGGCCCCACCAAGGTCACCATGACTTTGGGGTGTTGGGATAGCCTTCTTGCTTGTTATGTTGTTTTCTGCATTAGACACTAATCCACCTTGGTTCTTCATACCCTGGCATCTTGTGTCTTATGCTATAGCAAAAATCAGTGCTCCGACGATGGCAAATTGCATTTAGATTGCATTTCATCCTTCATCACGCTCCCCTCCTAATCTTCCATCACATTGCATCATCTTCTTCAACTCCCCTTGCATCATCTCATCCATTTCGAGAGCACACTCGTGTTCTCCTGAACCCGCATGTCCTCTCGAGGGGGCATCCTTCATCCCTAATTTTCATCATTTTCTTTTTCCCTTCCTAGTCACTCCTTTGAATGACTGGGGCATCTTTTCCAATCTAACCATCTTCATCTAGGTTCTATGTTTTAATATTCTTTGAAATGATGCTACTTTGTAACACCATCTCAAAGATGGGCAAAATGTAGATGTTTAAATTTGGACACTTAATTTATCCAAATTCATCCCCTTTCGTCTTATTTTCGTTAATTAAGTAATACTACTATTATTTAATTAATATCTTTAATTTTGCCAAATCCCTAAGGTATTTAATCAATAATACCTTATCTATTTAATCCTCCTTCCATCAATTGAATTAAATAAATATTCCATTTATTTAATTCCTCCTCAATATCCTCCATCATTTTTATCTAATCTTAATCTCTTCTTCTAATCCCAATTAGGATGTGCACATGCCTAATCCTTGATTAGGATGTGTCACATCCTCCAACTTTTGCAAGTTGGCCTCTAATCTCTCTTAGCCACCTAACCATCCTCTAATCCTTCATTAACTAGCCTAATCAACCTCTCAAGAATTTTAATTCTTTTATCCTTCCAAGGAATAAATTCCTTTTTCTCTTCCCCATGTGATCTTTGACTTGTCACATCAAGTCACATGTGAGATCTAACCCTCTTCTAATCTTCATTAATTAATCTAATCAAGTACTTGCACAATCCTAATCACCCCCTTTAGTCAACTCTCCCCATCCCCCAAGGAATTTTTAATTCCTTTTTATTTATCCTAGGCTCCTCTCTTCCCCATGTGAATTTTTAATTCACCTTTTAATCCCCCAATGCACCCTTTGGAATTTAAAATTCTTTCCCATCTCCCCATAAGGATATTTGAGGAATTTTTAATTCCCCACTTGTCCTCTCACCCACATGGGGACAAGTACCTCCTTTATGAGGAGATCTTGTCCAATCCCAAGGTACTTTGTACCCCCCTCCATGTCATGTACCTATCCTTCCACCTCATGTCCACTTCACCTTTTAGGGCTATCTCACATGCCACATGTCAAGATGTGAGGGCTTGTGAGTCCTCAACTCACCTTAGCCCTACATCTTGATATTTGGTGGATCAATCTCAACCGTCCATTTCCCCTAGGATTTCCCAAAAATCCTATAAATACCCCCTCTTTTCTCTCATTTTGGGGAGATCATTTGTGCTAGCCAAACTCTTGCAGTTTTGTTTCTTAACCAACACTTAGCCATTTTCTTGTTTTCATCCACTTGCATCCATCTTCACATCCTCATCTAGCTTGCATCTTGCCATCCAAGGAGCATACACGTCAAAGATCGAAAGGCCAACCAAAGGATCGACTCAACGCAAGGTATAAAGTTCCATTTTGTGGCTTTGTCTTGTTTTGTTTCCAACTTAGGCTAATCTTGAAGTGTAGGTTGTTTTAAGTTGTTTATTTGCACTTTTTTTAGTTGTTGCTTGATTTCTAACGCTCAAATTCGACCTATCACAATTATAAACTTGGATTTATTAGAAGTGGTCTTTGAATCTTAGAGGAACAATCAAATTTTGAGGGCTATGAATTCCACTTTTCTTGCTCTCATCCCAAAATGTGATGAGGCAGATAGGTTGAGTTTGGTTAGGCTCATTTGTCTCTGCAATGTGGTCTACAAAATTTGGTCTAAGTTGATTGCTAAGAGGTTGAAGCGATGGATTAGCGGACTTATTTCAAAGGAACACAGAGGCTTTATGGCAGATAGGAAAATCTTGGATGGTGTGGTCATTACCATTGAAATGATTCAGTCCATGGAATCCTCTAAAGAAAATTTTGTGTTCATCAAGCTAGATATGGAAAAGGCATATGACAAATTTAAGTGATCCTTTCTATGTAAGGAACTTACTGCTTTTGGTTTTTCTTAGGAGTGGATTATGTGGGTTATGAGTTATGTCATGACCACTTCTTTTTCGGTCTTGATTAATGGGGAACCATATTCCGTATTTGGGGCCTCTAGAGGTCTTCAACAAGGGGATCCACTTTCCCCATACTTATTCATTTTGTTGGCCGGGGGTTTGGGGAGAGTTATTAAGAGCAATGTGGCATAAGTTCTTATCCAAGGTTGTGTTTGGGGCAACAATTTACCTCCTTAGTCACATCTTCAATTTTTTGATGATACTACTTTGATAGGCGTGGCCAAGGTTAGAGAGGCCACTAATTTATGCAAGGTTCTAGACATCTATCTTGCTACTTCTAGGAAAATGATTAATGAGGGTAAATCATCCATTTTCTTTTTCAATACTCTAAGGCTCATTCAACAATGGATTGCTTGTATCTTGAGGTTTTAGATTAGTTCTTTTCCTTTGATTTATTTAGGCATTCCTATCTCCTTTGGAACCCTCCCTAGAGGTTCTTTTTAGAATATTCTTGAAAAGTTTCATGTGAAGGTGAATCATTGTACTCATAGGTAGCTCTCTTTTTCTGGTGAGATTCAACATCTTAATTCAGTGGTTTGTGCTCTTCCTAATTATAGGTGTAAGCTCCAGTAGGCTCCCATCAAATTTATTAAGGAGTTAGACTCTCGGGATAGGAAATTTCTATAGGTCAAGTTCTTGTCATCTTCTAAGTGGAGCCTTGTGAAGTGGGATATTATTTGTAGGCCAAAGCAATTTGGTGGTCTTGGGCTATGAGATTCGACTCTAACTAGTTTGGAAATATTGGCCAATCTTTATTGGAGATGGTGTTTGGAACAAAACAACATTTGGGCCAAGATTTTGTCTCACAAATATCTATCGAAGGAAGAGGTTCCTCAATACTCGCTTGTGGGGAAAGGCTCAGTGGTTTGGGAAACTCTTAAAAAAGGTGCTAAGTTTCAAAATCAAGGAGGGCTTGTTTTGGATTTGTAATAGGGGGTATGAGGCTCTCTCCTGGTTTAACTCTTGGGATGGGTTTGCTTCTATTATGAGTAGGTATCCTAATCTGTAAGATCATTGCCAGTGTTTCTTGGAGGCTAGTTGGTCTTGGGTGGAATATTTCAATACTTCTCATCTCTATGGGCATATGGGGGTGTTTAGACGGAAGTTATCTAGTGAGTGACATGTGGCTAGCTTGGAGGAGGACTATGTTGAACTTCATAATATTCTAACAAGTAGATAGTGTAATTCTCTTAAGGATAGGGATATTTTGGCTTGGATTTTGAATCCTAAGGGGGTCTTGATGGTTGCTAGTGGATACCAAGAGATGATTGCTCAAAATTATGGTGGGTTGGAAGTTCCTTGGTGGAAAAATGTTTGGAATAAGTTATCCTAGCCCAAGTGTTATTGTTTCATATGGACCTTAGCTTGGAATAGATGTTTGACTTGAGACAATCTTCAAAAGTGAGGATTCTAGGGTCCATCTGTTTGTGTTCTTTATAGTTGCAACAAGGATGATTCATCTCACTTGTTCTTTCATTGTCCCTTTTATATGCTTATCTAGCAATTTTGGTGGGGTATTTAGAAACATCACCATGTTCACACCTCTTCTCTAGTGGAATTATGGAGTAGCTTGGGAGACCTCCATCTCATGCTTCTTTCCTCTAGATTGTGTGGTGCATAGGTCATGCTTTTATCCTTTGGTAGATCTGGTTGGTAAGGAATCATAGGATTTTTTCGTGGGAGCAAGCTGATGATTCAAAAAGTCTAGTAGAGAATTGTTGGTATGATTTAGGAGACTGTGGATGCTAAATGTGAAGTGATTTTTCCTTTGGAAAGGAGTGATGAGGAGATTGTGAGTAGTCTAGGTTTGTGTGATTTAGCCTTTGACTCCTTTTGTGTTCATTGTGGTAGGAAAACCAAAAAGAAGGTTTAGATGGTTGGGAGTTGGTCTCCTCCCCCGATGGATGTTTTGAAGATCAACACTGATGGTTCTTTTGGGGACAACCCGGGGCCTATTAAGATTGGTGGATAGGGAGAGATAGCTTTAGATCTATTATCTTCCTTTTCTCCATCCACAAAGGGAAACAAACCAAAAATCTTATGGAGTGTTTGGCGATTCCTTGGGCTATTGAGCATGCATGTATGCTTGGTTAGCGTAAGATTATCTGTGAATTAGACTCATAGATCATTGTCAATTTTTTGAATGAGTAGAAGTTGGAGGGCAATAATTGGAAACTTGTGTTGGTTGTTCGACATATTTTCTAGTTATGTTCCATGTTGGAGGTGGTGTCTTTCACTCACATCCCTCGAGAATGGAATAGGGTTGCTGATTGTTTGGCCAAAAGGGCTTCTAAGAATGTTAGTGATTGCTAGATTGAGGGATGGGAATAGTTATCCCCAGAATTTTCCAAGCTTTGGAGAAGATTATCTCAGAGGACATGGTTGGTTGTGCTGATGTGTTGGGTCTTGGTTGGATGTTTGTTGGTTAGGTAATCTTTCTTTCTTTTGGGTGTGTTTATGGGTCCCCTAATTTCTTTGTACTGGCGATTTCCTGACATTAATAATTTTTTTACCCTCTTTATTCATAAAAACATATTTAATTCATGGATTTGATCATACCTTGATTTCATCTGATTTAATATAATCTAATCAATGTATGCATAAATTCTATGGTGATTATGCCCATATTAACATTGTATAGTTTAACATGTCATATCACTTTAAAAAATTAGTCCATCCTTAATTTGATCTGGCATATGCACATGGAACTGCCTATTTAGTGGATATAGTTCAAAAGGTTAAAGAAACTTAGGGTAAAGGATTTTTGAGTTCTAGAATAGAAGATTATGGTTGTTAAATGTAAATTTAGTTTAATTTAAATCTAAAATTATGCAAAACAAATATATTGAATTTGAAATTAGAGATTAGGAGAAGGTTGAACCTTATAGCAATTAAAGAACTAAAGATGAAGAAAAATAGCAAGACAAAAAACCTAGATGATTAAAGAAGATAAAATAATGAGGATACACAACAATTTCATATATGAAATGAAGATGAATCCAATTAGAAATATCATTTCAAAAAAATATCAATAGAAGCTTGAGAACCCTTGGTGGTGCAAGAGTAGCCAGTTTCACTAAAATGTAGAGATAAAAAGAAACCTTGCAAAATATTGAGGGGTTATATCAAATTAAAATTATAATTAAACCCTAGATAAATTATTATGTCAAGAATGATAAAATTTAGAAATAAAATATTAAATGAATGAGTGGAATAAGAATTTGGTTAAATATCTAGAACTATGAAGATATATAAATTTCATAACAAATTGAATTATGGTGGTATGCGATTCTAGACAAAATTGTGTCTATAATTTCAGTTGCTTGAACCATGATTATGTCATTTTATCATCATCCTATACTTTACACCTATAAATCTAGGAATTTGGTTTTCTTCACTTTACATATAGTGTGGTGCTACAAACATCTTTAGGAGTTTTTTATGTAATATGTTGAAGTTTGATACTTCCTCATGCCTTAATCTCACCCCTTGTTATTTTTCACAATGTCAAAAACACATAAGATAGTGATGCAAAATGTCGAGAACAAGTGATTATTGTAGTATATGTTTATGCAAATAGAATGCAAGCAAATAACAAAAATATATTTATAGTCTAAACACCTCTTCAATTAAACTTTCTCTTTTATGATATAATGCAAGCAAATAAAAAAACATATTTATAGTCTAAACACCTCTTCAATTAAACTTTCTCTTTTATGACATGAAGACCTAAGACTTCTCTTCAAATAAACAACCCTAGATACTCAATTAAAAAAAAATAGCATATATATATATATATTGACAAATAATTAAGCTATAGAATTAACTCTTAAAAACAATCGTATGTGTGATTTGATCTAGAGACCCTAATCACACTCATGATTCTCTTTTAATTAAATATATATATATATATATATATATATATGTTTAATTATTTATTTCTTCTTAATATTTACTCGACAATTTTTTATTTCATTATTGAAATTTAATCAATTTCTTTAAAAACATGATTTTCCATCCACATTTATTTATATAATCTACATTAACAATAAATAAATAAATAAATAAAAATATTAATTTTAAATTAAATTACACACAAAACAAAACAAATTAAATCTACTTTAACTATAAATAAATAAAAATATTAATTTTAAATTAAATTACATGCAAAACAAAACAAATTAAACACTAGGGGAGAGGGGCCCATAGTGTTGCGGGGTCCAATAGTGGGGATAGAAGTAGTCCTCAATGGGTCCCATAATGAGGCACCTTAATATCCAATTACAAAACATTTTTTATCCATAAAGTACACAAATTGACAAATCATGTGATCCCACATAGCACACCAATAAAACATAACTTAGTGCACCACTATCAGTCTCACTTTTGTTTTGGGTCTTTTTTGGATACCTAAACAAAAAACATGTTGATGTGGCCTGAAAACGAAATATAGAAGCACATAAGTTGACAAATAAACTATTGAACAAAATTGAGAGTGATTTGAAATTTCCATGTGGAATTTTAAGAAACACAAAATTAGGGTGCTCCACTATGAACCCCTCTCCCCTGATCTAAAATAATATTTTCAACACAAAACCAAAATTGAAAGAAAACCAGAATAGACAAAATATTACCTTTTCTCCTCTATATTTTATATCCCACCGCCCACGTCTACTTATTTCTTAGTAGTGTGAATCTTTGACTGTCAAGTGAAAAATTAGTCCTTGAAAACTCTCAAATGCTGTGGGGTCCAGGGAATCCCGCCATTAACGGGAAATCCCGGAATTACGGGATCTTCTTCAGTCAATTAGCTTGCCGCTCACTCTAAGTGTAAAAGCCGCGTCGGCGGCTCAATTTAAAAATAGCGACAAAAGACCAGTCAACATTTACTTTTATGTCTGTACAAAAGAGCCGTCAAATGCCAGTTTTAGGTGTATACAGAAGTCCCACTGACAACGCAAGGAAAGTGACAGAATTTTGAAAACACATAACCGAGTAAGAAGTTTGCCCAACAATGTTAGCTGTGAAACGAGGCAATACTTTTCCTAGAGCGAGAATTACGCATCTAATCTGTTTTACCTTTTATCATTCAATGTATTCTGGCCCACTCCTTCATGCCCTATGTTTCACTACTATATATGCTTGAGAGAAATACAAGATTTTATTGCTATTTGTGAGAGCTTGTTTGCTTATTCCAGTGGTGTCATCTCAAATCCTGCGCATTATTATGATAACCATTGATTTTCTCCTTGGCAGGTTCATGGCAGCAACAATGAATCGCACTATCAAAAGAGAAATCAGGAAGAGGAAAATGAAACATAACCTGAAAAGAAGAAAAAAGATAACGACAGCTTAGGGGCTTATAGCTTTTCTTATTTTCTTATATATGTATGATCTTTAATTCTGTATGAATGTATCTATCTATTGTTATTCTATTGAAAAACAAGATAGATAGCTGATGTATTATGAATAATAGTTTTTGGTTTTAACTGTGTATATTTCTAATTGGTATTTCAGATTATATTCACTGATCTATTATTAGAAAAAATGAGAGTAATAAATGAGAGTAATAGATTGAATTAAAGAAGAGTAATAGATTGAATTAGAGAAAGAGCTTTCAAAATAGATCGTGAGGAGAAACGATATAAAATTTGAAAAATGAAAAACAAGGTTACAAGAAAAAGGAACAAAGCAATGTGGATCCAAAGAATAGTTAAATCAGAAAGAGAATGATTAGATCAATCAATATGGTAAACTAGTATATAAAGAAAAGATTAATCGGTGAGATGAGAAGATTAAAAAATGTATAAATTCAAAATTCACTGAAATTCCATGTTAGAGAGCTCAGCAATGCTAAATTCACTGAATTTTCTCTTGGTTATGTATATGTAATACTTATAATATTCTGCTTCTAAATGCTTGTAATATGTAAATTTTATAATGCAGTTGAAAACACAGGACTTGAACATAACTGGTGAATCTACTGCCTGTGGCAGTAGTAAAGTTCTGCACGACATACAACACACTCATGTTGTCAACAGATTTATTATTATAGTTGGAAAAATATTATGGAAAATAATTTATACATCAATAGTTGTTACATGGGGTGCACTGGCATAAAAAGTAATGAATCAGGAAGACTTGCACACAATAAATATAGGTTATATTAGAACAACATTAACATGATTTATAAATTTCAATATTATGATAAAACATATTACAATGTCATAGTTTTTTTAATTTTTTTTATAGATTTTCAACATAAATAAAATTTTATATCAAATATATTTGAAAAGGTAACATTATTGTAACTATAAAATAAACTAGTGACTTCAATAATACTATACTAAATGAACATAGCTAATGGTATATTAGATGAAAGGAGATTTGAGATGACCGTTACATCTCATGTTAAAGAGGATGGGTGCAAACATGCTTTTCAGTTTAACCATTTATCACATATTTTGCAGAAAGGACAATGGGAATGATATTCTCAATGAATCTAAAGATTTATCTAATGAGATACAAGTGAATTCTAACTAAGATTCTTTGTATGTCACCAATGCTTATTTGTTGGTTTTCCTGATATCATTACTTGTTATTTAAGTATGTTTTTAACCCATGTTCATCTATTCTAAAATTATTTGATTGCCTATTGTAAAAAGGTATATAAGAATCCAAAATCGATGGTTTGCATCCCATGAAACACTTGTATAACTATCAAACTCCTTGATCACGCATAATAGTAATTTAGGAGGTCTAGAATCTTCAAGGTGCATTATGTTATTGACCCATCATCAAATTAAAGATTGCAAACCAACATTGTATGTGTCCCATCATAATAACATTTCATTGTCCAAATGTTCATTCTCAATATGTGGTCCTATATATATAGTATACAAGGGCACACTATAGGTAATCAATGTTTATAGTTCAAACTTATATTATTTTTTTGTGAATTGTGACCAAATTATTATTAGATACAAATCTACAAATGTATCAAACCATCCATACTCATCAAGAATCAATAACATGCTTGTTTATTACATGAATACTTTCTAGTCCTCATATGTTGCAATTGTATTCTTAATATTTTGGATCATGTCCCTATTGCTAAAAACTATGCGAAGGGTGAAAACAATATCAAATGTGGACCACAATATATTCATATACATGTTTAAAAAATATATAGTACAATCAGCATATCACAACTAAGCATGATTAGTCCGTGAAGATGAAATGGACAAATAGGCTATGTTAAGGAAATGTAGCACCTTGACACGCCAAGCAAAGGAACCCCTTCCCCATTTGCTTTATTGCCTTAATAAAAAACCAGACATGGTAAGTAACTTCTTGGAACAGTGTTATTCCAATGCACTACCTCAAAATACACTTCGGAGGAAATGGCGAGCCACTAATACCAAGGTTTGTAATTCAAACTTTCGAGATAAACTAGTGCTATACATGTGGTGAATTCACTCAATTAAGAGGCCTCCCATCACTTAAAAATATCTAAGGGTTTTGATGTATCACACAGATACTAAAGGAGACGATCGTCGGTATAGTGTAACTATACTAGCTGGTTAATGACTTTTGTCACACCAAGTATTTATATAGTGGACCAAAGTGAAAGCACCACTTGGGTTGTTCCCTCTCACAAGTTGGGAGGTAGGCCCTTCTAAAGGTAACACATGTTTGAATTGTAAAATGCTTTTCGTCACCCAAGATTGACAATAGGCACAAGGGGAGAGGATAAGTGCTTCCAAGAAGAAAAGGTATACCTGTGTGTTTCTCTTCACCCAAGATCACATGAAGTGCAAGGGGATTGGATACGCATGACAAGCATACTCAAGCAATTCAAACACATGTTTATTTTAATCCATCATAGTAGAATGAGTTCATTTTAAGCACCAATTTGAAATGTTGGGATTGTATTGTTCAATTTTAAACCAGCAAACATAATCATGTGATGGTTCAGTTTTAACAAATTTGAACGTTCATTTTAAAGGCCAAAAGGAAATCTAGTTTGGTCCTAACCCATGAAATAAATCATTATAAATGGATTGTAATTGCCCCATAAGTGTCGAAACACTTGTTACAATTATAAAATTAAACAATGATATTCTCCTTCACATTGAATGTTATTGTCCAAACCTACAAAATAGTTAGCCTAAAAAAAATAAAAGCTAGAAGTCAATGACATGTTAAAGAGAAAATAAAATCAAAAATTTAAAGCACATGCTAAAATTCAGTCACTATTTTTTTGCTTACCAATAAAAAGTGTTGTTATTTATGATGGCACTGCCATAATTCAAAAAGTTGTCACTTTGGTGAGAAAATGCATCACTCTACAATAAAACAAAGATGATGATAGCGTCGCTATTTGGGGAGGCATCGTTGTTTATTTAAATCTTCAATACCTGCAAAAAGAATTAGCATTGAAATTTTTAATAGGTGTTGGTGATTTAATTAAGCATTGCTATGTCTGTAGAAAAGAGTGTCACTATATGGTGACGTCTGACAAAGGTGTCATTGTAGTCTCCAAAAGCGTCGCTATATCTGCAAAACCAAAAAAACAAAATTTGAGAGAAAAATTCTTTAAATTTGATCAGTACTGCCTTCCTTCTAGCACCAAAATGTGACCGATGACTTAGCATAGGCCAACTACACTTGATCCATGAGGATTCAAAGAATAATCAAGCCACTAAACATCAATCCAATAAAATCATTCAATAAAAACTAATCTAGGAATCCATTGAAACTAACATATTAAAATACGAAAGCTTCATAAAACACCTATTCTAATCCATTGAAACTTATCCTATTGGGGGAGTGGTGTTGCATTGATGTGGAATGACGACCCTTTCCCAATCCTGTGGATAAATGAACTTGTTTCAATTGATTCTATTGAAGAGAATGGATGAAACCAATGAGAGATGTGTATGAAAACATGATTTAAAATCTAAGTTAACATGATGAGAACTATTTTAACATGATCTATGCTAAGATGATTGATATGGGTGTATGCAAACTTCTAAATGAATTTTAACCTCAAAATTTAAAACCCTAATTACAAAATATGCCAAATTGATGCATCTGTGTTACTATGGAAGCTATTAATGGAAGCTAAACTAATATGATGCAAGAAATTAACCTAAAATTCCTTTTAAAATATGAAATATGAGTTCAAGATGATAGTGATTTTAACAACATGAGTTTACTATTAAAAGATGGATCCATATTCAATAGATGCAAGCTCTATTTATAGAATAGGAAAAATGAAACTAATGGTCAAGATTAAAAGGATCAATCAATGGTCAAAATGGAGGGAAGATGGAGGCATGGATCACGGATTCCCATCAAGGGTTGATGATGCAAGTTGATATTTAATCAATGGCTTACATTCATTCAAACAAACACACTTTCAAAACTTGCACATTAAGCTTTGTTAAAAGTTTGTTGCAAAAAAAGAATATTCCATTTTCAAATGAGTGAAGAAAGAGAATATTCTCATGGGTGAGGGAAAATCGATATTTAGTTAATTAAAACCAAATTTAATGTGCAAAGGGGAAGGAATATTCCTTGAGAAAATTCCTTTTTTGGAGGAATGTGCAAAGGAGGAATATTCCCTTGCAAGTGGGGGGATTAGATTTAATTAGAAATTTGATAATTAAATAAAGTTTCAATTATGCAAATGAGGGGAAAAAAGATATTTATTAATATAATTAATTTATTTAATGAAAAGGGGAAGGAATATGATATTTAATTAAATAATTTAAGGTTATTTAATTAAATAAGAGGACTTAAGGATTAAATTAGATGATTTGATTTATCCAATTTAGTAGGACGAAATGTTAGCATGAAAGGGGATGAATTAACTTAATTAGATTAATCATATTAATAGATAAAAATGATATAATTAATTAAATAGCTAGGCTAATTTAATCAATTAAGCAAAAAAAGGATGGGTTTTAGGATGAAACGGTGTTAGTATATTTGATTCAAGTGCATGATATCATTCAGGACATTTTTAAGTGTCTACACTAGGGTTCTTAATTATTGCATAAGTGGAAGTGCATATAGGTTGCATTTTTGCATCTTGCATCATTGAAAAATCTGAAATCTACATTTTCATTTAGTTTACAGACCATACAAACTAAAAAGCATAAAAAATCACTTAAATTTTTTTGAAAATTTTGAAAAAAAACCCTCACTGGGACTCATACACCCCTCTGGATGATTTAGTCCCAATGCATATTTTAAACTGCATTTTCCAAAATTCAAAACCCTATTTCTAAGCTTTTGTTTGTTGTTGATAACTTTTTGTTTCAGTTTACAGGCTTTCTATTTCATTCACTTGATTACACCTAGTTTAAAGTAGTCCATCTTGTGCACTGCTTAATTGCATTTCATTTCAAATTGTCACATAGTGAAATTACCTTGTTTACAATCTAAAATTTGCATTAAATTTCATCATGGATATGTGCTTTGGTAAGCTTTGGATGTCTTTGAAATCATTAGTGGATGTGTGAAGTTGTGCCTTTGGAAATGACCCTAATGAAATTGAACTTACTCATGCTCACTCAATTCCTAATGCATATCCTCCTCAGGATGTTGGCATCATTGGAGAAGATGATGAAAACATGAATAAATTCCTAAATGATTTCCTTGAAAAACTTGAAGCTAATGCATCCTTTTATCCATCAATGAAACAACCAACACCCCCTATAATACCACCGCCTGAGATGTTTGGTTACTTACATCCTAAAATTGAGACATGAGTTGAACCTAAATTCCCTATAGTAGGTGAACCTAGTTCCTCTAATCAAGCAAACAATCAAACATTCTATGTTAAAAAAGTGAGAAAAACTCATATAAACCTAGAAGAGACATATGGAAAAGGATTCCCGATCTTGAGTAAAAAATGATATGATACAACAAGTGAACACAAAATTCCTCAACTCTTAGAAGAAATACCAATTGAAAGTACTAAAGGGTTAGGATATCAAGATCCTCCTCCCGATATGAATGCCCTTCTTCCTAAAGAACAAACAATGCCTCCTAACGATGAAAAGAACAATATGATTGTCTTAGGTCCTCCTCTGCATTCCACTAGAGAAGTTGGTGAATCTAGCAAACATAAAAGATCTTACAAACTAAAGAAGCTACAATTCTCTTACCCACCAACTGATATTAAATGAAATCTATAGATACTTTTACACCGAGGACTGATTACATTACCTCCCATAAGAGAAGACCGAAAACCAAATCCTAAGAATACAAACATATCACATAGTCAATATCATAGAGTTCTTGGACATAGTACTGATGAGTGTCGTGCTTTACAACAAAAAAAATCTTAAAAGCTTGATATCATAGAAATAGTCCCTTAAAAATGAGACCCTTTCACTCCTTGCCACGTAATAGTTGTAGGATCTTAAAATTCTCACAATTACATGCTTCTAATTCATTAAAAATCATTTCAAAATGCAAGGAGCTCCTTCCCATCACATACCTCAGCTCATTCTTGTCTTGCACGCAATGAGGGCAAGAATTAGATAGCCTTGTCCTAGTAATGCATTTGTTGTTGTCCCTTTGTCTAGTTGTCCACCTTTGGTATACAATGAGCATGATTGGGATGAGGATGACCTGCTTTAGGTTGACTCACATGTGCCTTGCTAGTCTTTTACATTATTTCTTTTTCTTTTTCTTTTGTGTGATTACATGTGTGTAATGTGATCCCTTGTGCTATTCTATTTGGTGTAGTTCTCTCTCTTTTTTGAATTCCTCTATTTGTACCTCTATTCTTCTCTATTTTGTAAATCTTTTATCTTTTCCCTTACCTTTTTTTGTCTTGTGTTTTCCTTTTGGGGATGATGCAAGGTGTCAAGAAATTCATGTCTCTTCCATGTCGACCCAAAAGCTTTTCCTTTACCTTTTCTTTGTCTTGTGTTTTTCTTTTGGGGATAATGCAAGGTGTTGATACATTCATGTCTCTTCCATATTGACTCAAAAGCTTTTCCTTTATCTTTTCTTTGTCTTGTGTTTTCCTTTTGAGGATGATGCAAGACGTCGAGACATTCATGTCTCTTCCATGTTGACCCAAAATATTTTCCTTTATCTTTTCTTTTTCTTATTTTTTCCTTTCGGGGATGATGCAAGGCATTGAGACATTCATGTCTCTTCCATGTTGACACAAAAGCTTTCCCTTTATCTTTTCTTTGTCTTGTGTTTTCCTTTTTGGGATGACGCAACACGCCAAGACATTCATGTCTCTACCATGTTGAACCAAAATATTTTTTTATCTTTTAGATTTGTCTTGTGTTTTCCTTTTGGGGATGAGCCAAGGCATCGAGACATTCATGTCTCTTACATGTTTACCCAAAAAAAATTCCTTTATCTTTTTCATTTGTCTTGTGTTTCCATTTTGGGGATGATGCAAGGCATCGAGACATTCATGTTTCTTCCATGTTGACCCAAAATATTTTTCTTTGTTCGTGCCATTCTTCCTATTCCATGAGCATTTGGGGAATGATGATAGTTCTAAGCTCTCTAAAAACATTGTAGCAAGAACACATTGACCCCAAATCTACGGATCCCTTATGTGACTTTGGGATTTCATTTTGGGGGCAACCCCTTTTCATGACGTAGCTTTATTTGGAAACATATGACTTGGCATAGGGATTTATGAATAAGATCTCATGTCCTCTTTTATTTTTAGCATTTATCATTTGCTACTTTAAATTAATTTCTCACAACATGGTGTTTAGCAATTCCTTTAAAGTGGGGGCATACATTGGCATTATTCTTTCGTATCTTTCATGTTTCATGGTGTAATCTTCTTTGTTCATGTGATGCGTCTTTCACTTTGTGGATGAAATTGGGTGTGATTTCATTCAAGACCGTTATCTCTCTAAGAATATTACATTCCTCTTAGTCGCTTGATGTGACACACTGCATCCCCTAAGGCGTGAATGTTATATTCTTCAATTGGTCCTCTCTTCGAGACATTAGGCACAATGTTCCCTAAGTTAAAGACCTTACATGAACTAAGAAAGACTCCTTTGATGTTCATTCCCTTTTTTACATTTACAAAATTTTGGTTATATGGCCACCTTGCTGAACCAACAATTTTGTTTGTTTTATGTACTTCTCTTGCACTCTTAGGATCTTTCACCTAAAAGGACAGAGATAAAACCCCAAAATTGTAATGCTTCACTCAAATAGAGGATTGTATGATGTAATTAAGACTAAATGAAATGATGTAGATGCAACTAAATGATTTAATTAACTTATTATTAATGCAAAACTAATGTAATATGCAATGTTTGAAAACATAGTGAGGTTTGCAAAAATCTTAAAAAGATGAATAAAAACACAAATGAAACTAAACAGAAAAAATGTATTTCAGAATGTGTGCACCTATAAAGCTAAAGATGACTGGAAAGCACTCTAGAAATCTGGTAAATTTGACTTTTATGTTGACTAGGACTCATTCGCCACCCTAGGCAAATCAGTCCTAGTATAGGGTTTTCTGCCCAAAAACTGGTTTTTTGCTCACTAGGTATTAGGATCTACATCTAAATTAGAAAGTCACCTCATGAGGGACTGGGACTCATTCACCATCCATGGAAAATCAGTCCACTTTCATTTTTTTGCAAATTTATATCTCTGTTCTACATCTTGACACTTGTACAACACTTTTTGATGGAAACTCGAATTGGGATCTCAGAAAATTCCTACAAAAAAACTTTAAATTAGTTGTCTAATGGAGGGTTTTCCTTGGTCAAGCCCCTAGTTAGGTAATCAAACCTTAAATGGATTTTTTTTTGCATAAAACCCTAGCCTTAAGTGTGTTAAAGACTAGGAACTTGTCTGAAATATGATAAAACCCTATTCTATTGTGTTAGAATAAGATGTACAAATGTGATTTAAGTGATGCAAGACTTCAACCCTAGAAATCCTACAACACATTAAAATGGAGATAAATGACATGCAAAAGAGATGTTAATGAAATACGAACCTTAATATGAAGATAACGAGAAAATGGAAGATGGAATCACTTTGAAAACAAGTCTTAAGGTGTGATTTGATGGCTAGTTGCATCTCCTCAACCTATATTTCTCCATGATTCACCATAGGAATCCATCATCAACTCTATGTAATGTTGAACCTTGAATGAAGAGTGAGCTTCGAGACCTGCAAGAACCCTAATTTACTACGCTAAAACTTCAATTTTGCTAATGAAACTTATTGTGGAAGACTTGAATTTAGAACTTTCTTTGTAAAAATGACTAAGAGATGTGAAAAATGACTTAAACTGAGTATTTATAAGCATCAACACCTAATTTTCCCATTATTTAGACCTCAAAGGCCAACATTCACTGAAAAATTAAGTTGAATTAATTGAATTCCAACTCAAAATTGAAATTTCCCTCAAAAGGGACTCATTCACCACCCTTAGTGAATGGGTCCCACCAGAGGGGACTCATTCACCCAACTTGGCGACTGGGTCCCACTAGTAATTTTTTAAGGTGGTTTTTTGGGATATGCATGAATTAAGTGTTGTTTGTCAAGATTTAAGTGATTTCTCCAGTGAAATGGGCCTCTAGATTAAAAATAATGGGTCTTAGGGGCTTATAAATGTTGTTTTAAAGGATGAATAATGTAGGGGTACTCAAAAGTAGGTCCAATTAAGCATGAAATTTCTCTTTTCTCAAGATTTTTCAATTTTCTATGCCACATTTATCCCCCACTTTAGCACCCAAATGAATCTACGTGCATATTTAAGCTAAAGGACTCTAAACAGTGCACATTATTGCATAAAAGGATACTCATTCAAAAGATGGCAGAATGAAGCCCTCAATGTAGTTATCTGCAAAACCACAACATTAAGAACCTGCATCCTACAACACAAATTCATTAATTATCCAAAAATCCTTTTATCTAGCTCCTAGGATTCCAATTCTAGGGTAGATGTATGCCCCCCCTTGATTCTACTTGCTTTACAGAGGTGGAATCAAGGTAGCAATCTAGCCACGTCGAATAAAGAATGTCATACCATAGGGAATTTCCAAGTAGCATGCCACATAATTATAGATGATTGATGATATTGGGTGCGGAATCATGATTCCAACGCATCAAACAACATCAAAAATAGAGTACCCTAGCTCTTGTTATGTTGGTTCGAAGAAAAGATGCATTATTAACTCTTAAGATTTAAAATAATCCTAACTTAATGCATAAGAGTAAAAGTGATGAAAATAGGTTAAAAGAGGTAAAAGAAAGTAATTTGTCACTTATTCTTGCATTTTACCTTTGTGTAGCTTGAGAGTGATGAGTGAGATGAGAAGATGTTGAGTAGACAGGATTATATGCCTTCACGATTGGATGAGCTTCCAGAGCAGGTTGTGCGTGGCGAGCTTTACCATGAGGTGAGTCAATTCTACAATTTTCGCTTAGTGATTTTGAAATGATTTAATGATTTGTAATGAATTTATAGGTTAATTTAGGATCTTGGAATTTTTTTTGCAAAGTGTCCCATTTGTTCGCAAAGTGTCCCTTTTGTTCGCAAAGTTTCTCATTTCTTTGAGAAGTTTCCAAAAAGGGTTCTAAAGTGTCTAAGGCCTTTAGGAAAGCATACTAGATCAACTTTAGCACACTTTCATGATGAATAATGTTAAAATTTGAAGATATTAGATAAAAAAATTAGAGCATTTTTCTATGATTTCGATAGGTTCTAGCCTAGTTGTGATAGTGGCTAAGAGGGAGACATATTAGCTTTCTTAGAGATTTAGCCCCAACACTGTCAGCAGCAGAGACAAACCACTTGTAGGCAGTAGGCATCCATTGGGAATATTTGATGCCACCTATGAGATACCATGACCCCACTTTGATGGCCCTATGTGAACACTAGGACACTAATACTTGTACATTTAATCTTCCGACAGAGGAGATGACCTTCACCCTAGAAGATGTACACTGCATTCTCTAAGTTCCTATTCGGGGAGAGCAGATTTATTTTTGAGGGGATCGGTCATTCCATGAGAAGAAGGTGGACATGTAGTACTCCTTGGGTGGACATGTTCATAATGAGCATGTGAGAGCGCGAATCAAGCTTCCCATGCTTATGTATTGGTGAGCCCCCATTGTGAGATGAATTATGATGTATATAGTGGCTCTTGTTCTCAATCCTAATGGATGAGTGACACAATTGGATGGAGGATTGGTACACTTGATTTGAGGGATGCATGAGCATAGGACAATCTATGCTTTGGGATGTTGCATCCTAGCACATCTTTATTATAATCTTGGCCAATTTGTGTTTCGAGAGATCGATAGTATGGTGCACTGCACACTTTTGTAGGTGTGGTGCCTCAAGCATATTACATGCACTAGTCTTGCTGGGTTCCCATGTACTATAGCTACAGGATATCCACGAGCCTTCATCTATCCTCTATGATGCTTGTGGCAATATGGAGATCTACATTTTTGGAGGGTGAGATTTGACCAGTCAGAGGATGATGAGATCCTATGGAGACCTTATCTACTCAAACTATAGTGGCCAAATCCCACAAGACAGCTGAGGAGGATACAAATGGATAGGTTTTTAGTTGGATGACATGACTATGTTGTATGACCTTTCTATTACGGGTGATTCATGCGATAGTTTGGGCAAGTGCAGACACCACCAAGGTCATTCCTCTTCATTAGGAAATCAATACAGAGTGCCCAGAGGCTAGGTGATACTACATTAATCTCACTATAGATCATGTTTGTGAGAGTGACACTGATGCTTCAGATCACGATCAGCCACCAGTCATCAACACTGATCATGTTGGCAGCATATATAAGCACAAGGACTGGTGGACAATGACATAACCAACTCCTGTATTTCCCATGGATGTACTTATAGGTGATGCAGGACCAACACTAGATGATGGAGATGAGCCAAAGGATAGGGCCAAGGATGTACGGTATAGGCCAGCAGATATATGTTTACTAATGTTATCATGACGAGTATGATTCTAAGGCCAATCCTGACTATGAGGACCAAGATGGAGGAGAGGGGGATGAGGATGAGGAGGATTATGAGGATGATGATTATTACAAGGAGGAGCCACCCCTAAGTGAGGGTGATGGAGTAGTGACCAAGGATCAACACGAGCATGGAGAGGCTTCTCACATTTGAAGGACCAGATCATGTGTAGTAGCTATAGCAGACATCGGAACCCATAGTTAGAAAGAGGCTAACACGTCCTCCATGCTCCCTAGAGAGGATGAGGTTGATATTCCTCATTCGACTGGAAACATAGGTGATTACATTTTATTTTATGCATGTACTTTAAGTGTTTGATACATTATATATATCTATATATATATATATATATCATGTGATGGTGTCTACTAATTTTGTACCTTTTCTATCTTGTAGGAGCAACGAGAGACTGGCGAGAGCTCTATCATCAGGCTACCACAGAGATAGTGCCTACATCCATCGATGAGGAGGACGTGGATCCTGACTATGTGCCCCATCGATTGTGAAGGAGGAGTCAGAGTTGCTCAAACCTTTCGCAAGGTTGTAGGCAGCATATGAGAGTGTGAGGACATGACTTCATCGAGTTGAGAGTGTAGGAAAGTCATCGCAGACCTTAGCAGAGGTTAAGAGACTTCATTTAGAGCTAGCAAAGGTATGAGTGAAGAGGGATCAAATGGCAGAGGATCAACTTGTGGCTCTTGGTCGAGTACAGGGTTTGGAGTATACACTCAGAGTTGGAAAATCATGATCATGATCACACACAACCATCTCATGACATCCAAGGACTGGATCATGGGTGCTAGAGGCCAAGGGGTCTAGCTCTCATAGACCTTGGTGACTTTGTATATGATAATGAGATGTACTAAAAAATATTTTTGATATATATATATATATATATATACATGCACATTTGATGTTATATTTTTTCTTAATGTGTTTGAATGTTAAATGGAAATGTGATTAATTAAATAAATTATGGGAAAATTATTTACTTAATGTCTACATGATTTAACATGATTGATGTGATCTAGTGTAAAACATATTGCAGCTTCACTTTAGATACAACATTGTTGAATTAAAGAGAATATGTTAAATTAGATAAACCTATAACTCATATAAGGATCAAACTTAACATAGCACGAGGGTGAATAGCATGAAACCTAAAGTAATTATAAAATTAACTTAAATAATTACCTTACTGCTCAAGAAAAATACATGATCATTTGTCAAGAATGAAGTAATGTGAAAGTTATTTGGAATGAAATCAAATAACTTTAGACAACACTACTTTATTAATCATACTATTCAAAGAGATTAGAGATAATACTAATGAAAATGCATGACATTAATATGTTCCTTAAGGGGGCATTTCGTTGATCTCTACTAAGACATAAGCGCCAGACCCATCACTGGTATCAACTATATAAGGTCCCAACCAGTTAGGGCTGAATTTATCTGTCTTCATGGTCAGCATTAGTATTACGTTGATTCTCATAAAGAATGAAATCACCCTTATGAAACGTTTAAGAAATGACATGAGTATTGTGTTTTCGTTGTAATTGTTTAATGTAAGCTTGGAGGTGCTCAAGAGCGTTAATGAACTTTTCATCGAGAATTTCAAGCTGGTGCAATCGTTGGTATTTATAAGTGGCATCGTCAATAAAGTCTTGAAGAGCAATTCACAATGTAGGAATTTTCAACTCCAAGGGCATGATCACATCAGTGCCATAAACAATTGGTTATAAGGTGTAGTTCTAGTAGATAATCTAACACTCATTCGATAAGCCCAAAGCACATAATATAATTGTGTATGCCAATCCTTATGATGTTTGTTAATATTTTTCTTTAGGATTTGTTCCAAAATATTATTAGTTCTTTCAGCTAGTCCACTAGATTACAGATAATATGGTTATAAGGTGTAGTTCTAGTAGATAATCTAACACTCATTCGATAAGCCCAAAGCACATAATATAATTGTGTATGCCAATCCTTATTATTTTTGTTAATATTTTTCTTTAGGATTTGTTCCAGAATCTTATTAGTGCTTTCAGCTAGTCCATTGGTAAATTAGTGGTTATATGGTGTAGTTCTAGTAGATAATCTAACACTCATTCGATAAGCCCAAAGCACATAATATAATTGTGTATGCAAATCCTTATGATGTTTGTTAATATTTTTCTTTAGGATTTGTTCTAGAATCTTATTAGTGCTTTCAACTTGTCCATTGGATTACAGATAATATGGTGTAGAAAATCAATGTTGGATATTGAATGTTTCAAGAAATTTCTTACTTGTTATTCTTAAATGGGGTTCCACTATCTAAAACAATTGCAGATGGAAGATTGAAGTGAGCAATTATGTGTTCCAATATAAAATGAAAAATTACTTTAGCATTTTTAGATCGAAGAGGAATAGCTTCCACCCATTTTGTGAAGTAGTCTGTTGTGGTTATGATAAATGTATGTCCAACGGAAGAGGGTGGTGAAAATTTTCCAATAAGATCCAATCCCCATACTAAAAATGGACAAATGGGAATTCAAGCACAAATCTCAGAAGCAGGAGCATGGATCAAATTGCTATGTTCTTGATAGTTGTGACATTGTTTAACGTAAGAAAATAATTCTTTCTCCATATGTCTCCAATAATATTCCATATGGATAAGTTTTTGTGTTAACTATCATCCTCCAAAATGAACACCACATGCACTAGTTAGCATGAGCCAGCTCAAGGGCTTTAGGAATTTCATAATCCTTAAGAAACCTTAGTAAGAGACCATTGAAAGATCTTCTATACAATACATCAGTGAGGATCACATATTTGGATGCTAGTTTGCATAAAAAAATTCGAGTGTTTGTCATTGTGGGCTCAAGAATGGTACCATCTTTTAAATAATTGTATATTGTGTCATAACATTCTCACGATTCTTCTTGATTTGTAGTTAAAATGTCTTCAAAGTGAGTGTCAATCAAAGGTTTCATGATGGGATGAATAACAAAGGTGAAGTATGTTGAAGGATCATGTGGGGATATAAGAGACGCTGCACTCACCATTGCATCTGCATGTCAATTGTCTTTTTGAGGGATGTTATCAATGGTGAATGATTCAAACTTCTCTAATAGTTTCATTGTAAGATCCTTGTATTTTGATAACTTGTCATATTTAGTTTGATACGTCCCAGTGATTTGTTTTATTACTAATTGTGAATCACCAAAGATCTTGATATGTTTAGAATTCATGGTTAAAGAAGCTTTCAATCCTGTGATTAATGCCTCATACTTAGCTGTGTTATTTGTACATAAGAAATTTAATCGATAGGATAAGGGGATAGGATTTCCATCAGGCAGAATTAATACCACTCCAACACCATAACCTATTCTACACTTAGATTCATCGAAATACAATTCCCATGTTTTAACATCGATAGTCAAAACACTATCATTAGGAAAGGAGTCATGATTAGGTAAAGCGAGAGGAGAAGGGGTGCCAACTAAGTGATCGGTTAAGGCTTGTCCAAGTTGATTGATTTTTGGGAAACAAAATTAAGGTAAAACTCTGTTAACAACATCACCCACTTAGCTAAGCAACCAGATAAGTCAGTTTTATTAAAAAGATGCTTAAGGGGATCAAATTTTGTTATGACTTGTATTTCAGCATTGAGTAAATAATGTCCCAATTTACTAGTAGCGAATACAATGGCTAAGCATTATTTTTCAATTGGTGAGTATCGAGTTTCATAATCAATTAAAGTTCAACTACTGTAATAAACAGGATTTTCTTTTCCATGATCATCTTGTTGAGCCGACAATGCTACAAGAGCATGGGTTGATGCGGCTATGTACAGGATAAACGGTTTGTTTGGCACAACAAGTTGTAAAATAGGTGGAGTTGCAAGGTATTCCTTTAAACTATCAAAATTTTGTTTGCAATCCTCATCCCAATTTAAAGGTACATCCTCTTTGAGAAGATGCATGACGGGTAATGTGCGATCAACTAAAGATGCAACAAAATGACAGATAGCTTGGATACGGCCTTGTAACGTGTGTAATTGAGAAATGTTCTTAGGAGGTGGCATGCTAATAATGGCATCAATTTTCTTTGTGTCCACCTCAATGCCTCTATTAGAAATGAAAAACCCCAAAATTTTACCACTATCTCCACCAAAGACACACTTTTTCGAATTTAATTGCATATTATATTTACGTATTCATTCAAAAAAAATCGAAGAACATTTACATTGTATTGTCGTGTTAAAGATTTAGCAAGGATGTCATCAACATAATCTTCCAAAATTTTATGTATGTAATCGTGAAATATCAGGGTCATTGCTCGTCTATAAGTTGCATCGGCATTCTTTAAGCTGAAGGGCATCACGACCCAACAAAACATTCCCCAAACGATTGTAAATGCAGTTTTGTATTGATCTTGAGGATTAATAAGGATTTGATTATAACCGAAAAATCCATCCATGAATGACAACAAAGCATGTCCAACAGTTGAATCCACAATCATGTCAATATTAGGAAGCAAAAAGTCATCTTTTAAATAAGCTTTATTTAGGTCACGAAAAATCCGTACATACCCTAATACGATTATCAGGTTTAGCAACAGTGACAATGTTTGAGATCCAAGGAGAATAATCAATAGGTCGAATGAAACCCACATCAAGGAATTTTTCAAGCTCCATTTTAACATGCAAAGCTACGTTAGGGTGCATTTTTTTGTATCTTTTGGCAAACTGGTTTAGCATTTTCAGCGAGAATGATGTTATGTGTCACAATTTTTGGGTCAATTCCTAGCATATTAGAATATTTTCAAGCAAAATTTTTAGGAAAATCATGAAGTAAAGTTGTAGTGTCCTCTTGTTCTTCATCATCAAGGCACTTCCCAATATTAATAACTTTTTCTTTATCATCGATGTCCATCGACACATCAATTGTATCTCCTAAAGAGAGTGCATTAGATTTAGGAACTTCAGAATCATATGTTTCTTTAGTGATACCATTATCTTTTTTCTTGGTAATTATCACAACACAAGTAACCCATTTCATGGGAGTAGTAGAGGATGTTTTATCATAAACTCTTGACATTTGTTTCAGAGTGTCATCACTATCAACATATTGCCATGATGGTGATAATTTAATATCAAGCAATTCAGGATGTTTGATTGTGAGGTTGTACTTTGGTTGACATGTAATAGTGTTGATGTTCAAAGATGGCTGAGTTCAGTAGCTTTTACCATTTTAGAAAAAGAATAGCCCAATCCAGTTTTTGTCTCTTGTGTATTAGGTTTTATAGGGACACAAATGCCTTGTTAATTCTTTCCACATCCTTTTCCTATATATCCTAGTTGTTTCACGAGTTCATAACCCTTTCCATAAATTATTTCTATTTCTTTTGGATTAGGCGGAGGTTGATAATCTATCTCATCAAAATTTGTTGTGTATGTTTTTTTTCTTCAAAATTAGAGATAGATGTTTGAGAAGATTTTTTGAAATTATGAGTTGACATGATTGTTGGTTGTTCAGGTTTCTCATCCTGATTTTGCGTGATTATGTATTCACTCATGAATGAAGGTGTGAATTCTAAGGATCCCCAATCATCACCAAATAATTTAGACACTGATTCCTCCTCTTGTTGTTCACTTTCAAGATGTTCTATATGAGATGTTGGAATTAAAGTTTTGAGAGGACTTGTAGTTCCTTTTTCAAGATGCAAGCAACTTTCAGGCTCAAGGTCTATTTCAACTTGATAAATGTTGTTGTTATAGACATATTTCACTATACGATGAAGGGTCGAAGGTACAACATTCATCTCATGAATCCATGGTTTTCTTAGAAGAATATTATACGAAAGATCATAAGGCATGACATGAATAGGAATTTGCATAATAGCCACCCCAACTATAATAGGAAAAGTGATAACACCAAGTGGTTGCTTTGTTGTATTGTCAAATCCTCGAATGAATAAGGAATCAGGTTTTATTTTTTATTTTTTAACATGCAATCTATCAAGGAGTTTTGTAGTACACACATTAAGGGCATAACCATTATCAATGAGGGTCCTTTTGATACCTATTTGATTGAATTGAGCAATTATCATAAAGGCTTTGTTTTGTTTTTGCAACTCTAAAGGAGGGATCTCATGTTGATATAAATTAATGTCGAGATTAACCTTATTCATTCCATGTATTAAATATGCCACATCATTCATAGTTGTACCAAGAGGAACCACAATTTGTTGTAAGGCTATTTGAAGAATAGTGTGGTAATTTGGTGAATTATGAAGTAAATCCCAAAGGGAAATCTTTGCAAGAGTATACTTTAATTTTTCAACAAGACTCCTTTGTGTGTGAGGGAAAGTGAGGAGCACTAGGCGGGTTAGGTAAAGGTAAAGAGGGTGGGGTTGGTTGCGGTGGTTGCAAATTGTTTCGAGTATTATATGAAAGAGCAATAATAGTATTACTAGAGTGGTGCAACACATCAGTTTTAGGTGGTTCAAGAGTGATTCCAAGTTTATTGGAAGGATGAATTTTATGTGAGGGTGGGTACAAAATGAGTTGAGGTTGAATCACATTAATTTCCTTAGTTTTAGATTGTTCACAACAAACCCTAATGGATGACTTAAGTGAGATGAAGTCCTAGAGGGACTCATCTAACAATTCAAGGTCATTAGGACTAAAAGGTTTGAGGGGTGATGTAATCAGGGGAGGTCCTGCAACACACTCAACACAATATCAACCAACAAAACAACTATTAGTTCACCAAACCCTCAAATTCACACTATCTCAATGAATTCACTCAATTTCCTTGTAGCATTGGAAATCAACTCAATCAGGTATAACTTCTTTATGAGATTTTTTCAGACCAAGTCCTAAACCATTTCAAGGACCCATTTTGGTGTACAAAATCATATCAACAAATCACATGTTACTTTGCAAAAATCTCTTCAAAACTTGGTTTTTACGCCAACTAGACCTCAATTTAGGCCTCTTTTCCAAAGGACCTTGCCTTTAAACTTTTCACCAATCTTCAAAATCACTAGGGAAGCACTCCACAGGTCATCAAACTCAAGATTCCTTTTTTTTTTTGCAAATACACTCCTTCAAAGGTGCTTGTAGACACTGAAATTCGGTCTAATCCTACAACTTCAATTTCTTCATATTTCATATTTTCATGGTCATGATTAAATAATGTTAATTATTTAATTAATTCATATTTATCTTTATTCTATCCTGATTAATTAAATAAATGTTCTTTATTTAAGTATGTCACTAATTAACTTTATCATCCTTCTTGAATTAAATAAATTCTTATTTAATTTACCTTAATCATATTTCTGACTATAATTAAATTAATACTTTAATTATTTAATTATTCATTTAACTGTTTCACCACTCAATTAAATAAATCTTATTTATTTAATTTAATCCCTAAATGTTGAATCTTGAATTAAATAAATCATTTAATTCATAAAATTCTATTTCAAACACATTCTTCTATATTTGGATAAACTCTTAAGTTATCTAAGTATTCATTCTTACTCAACTCGAGATCTATTTAAATCAGTCAGTTATCTCCTGATTTGATGTTTGAGTGTCTTTCACGAATAAACTCTATGTTACAACCAGTCAGTTATCTAGTTCTAACTTGTATGCATGTACATGCTTATTAATTAAATATTTTTATTTAATTAATTAAATCTTGTCTGTGTGTTCGTATAGAACATTGCTTTTATTCTATCTTTATCTTGGTCATGCAAACACTATTCTTCTATTTTCGAATACCAAAATCAAAGATTAAATCATTATTTAATCTTGATCTCTATCTTCTAGGTTTTGTCACTCATGTTAGTACTAATAGTTATCTCAATGCATGTCCAATCTTTTAATCTGAATCATCTACCTATCTTTTGATCTCGGCCTATCATTCGAATGATCAATTTTCTATAAATTGACCTATCTTTCATCAATTCAACCCCTCCCGAAATCTTATGACTTTTGGTAGCATATATATTATCTGAATCTTTGATGTTTTGTAAAATCACTATCACAAGCTATACTTGCACAGAGAAATCTGAGGGAAATTATACTACAACGGAAAAATGGAAAAGGGAAATCGAGGTCATACACAAAACAAGTAGATATTGGGTGAGATTGTTTAGTTTACTTATGTTTTAGCTTTCCTTTGTTCTTTATTGTTTAGCTTAGATTACATTAGATATTAATTGCATTGTTGTGTGCCTTTAACCTTTCATTGTATTTCATGATGTTACATTTTGTGAGCCTAACATGAAGACACCATCTTCGTGAATCCGTAGACTTTTATTCAATTTTAACAGGTTTCATACGGAACGACGCATCTAACAAAAGAAATGATGCAACTGACATTCTAAAATGCATCTTTCAAAAGAAATGATGCATCTAAAAAAAATTGACGCATCTATGATTTATCAAGCCGCAACTGACCACGATGTATCTGATGAAGAAAATGATGCATCTAACTAGTGAATTTTCAAATTCAATTTTTGATTTATAGCTTTCTTTTGTGTTTTCATTTTAGCTAATGTTTGGTTTGCAACGTGTGGTTTGGAGTTAACATAGTATTTACATGACATAAGCATAGAAGAAATTTTTTTGAAACCCCTCTTGCAGGATGACCGTCGAAGATAAAATTGCAGAACTACTAATGAATTTTCTACAAGATGAGAGTCGAAGACCTTTTTTGAAATAGACTATCTGGTAGATTAGAAAATTGTCATTTGGGCTTAAAATTAACTACTATCTACTATGTTTGGTGTGAAAGAATGCTATGTTATTACCCGATTCAATATATAGGAGTATCCTCTCCCCTTGCGCATTCGTATGATCCTAGGTTTAAGAGAAACTGTTAATGTCTCTAGAAATTGGGCTTGTCTTGGTGGGAAAAAGTACTCACCCAAAGATGACTCAAACTGACAATGAGGCTCTTTGGCCGAGCTACCCCTGATCGATATATAAATGTGAATCCTAAGGGAAATCCTAGGATTACGAGTGTGGATGTGTCATACGGACAAAGTAGTACTCCCCAAAACCCTGTTGAGCATAACCTCTTCAGGCTAGAGTGCCTCCTAAACGAAGCTTAATATTTTCCCCATGTATGGCCACTCAAATGAGTGCCCAAACTAAATACCATTGTTGTAGTATCCAAAAACCTTTTATCTATTGGTGCAATAGGTTAGACCTGTGAAGCTGTCTCACGTTCTTACGATTCATGTGTAGAGATGAAAGTATGCCATGGGAGTTTCATGCATATTGTAGCTTGGCTGCCTCGAATGAAATGTTGAGCTATGGAGGGGAGCCAATGGGGTCAAGCTACTAGTCATCCACCTTGAATAAGCATAGCTGGGGAAACCCAAGTGACAACTTAGTAGATATTATCACTGCCAACCTAGGATTATGCTTGTCTAGATTAAACATTCTTTATATCGAATTCAAACTAAAATATTGTGTTTTATGTGTTTGTTATTTTCCAAAACTTGATCACAAAACAGAGTTAGTTTACATCACAATTCATTGGAAAATCACAACTGTCAATAGAGTCGCAACTGTTCACCAGAAAGTCGCATCTGTTTAAAATAGAGTCGCATATGTCAGAAACTAAGTCTCATTTACCTAGAGTCGCATTTGTTTAACATAGAGTCGTATCTATCAAAAACTAAGTCCAATTTTTTTATAGTTGCATTTGTTTTAACCTCAGTCACATCTGTCAGGAAAACTCACATTTGTTTAGTATTAAATTGCATTAGATAACTTAGTCGCATCTATCATAACCTCTGTTACTGGAAAAATGCAACTGATACCTATTGTGATGAATTTGAACAAGTGAGCCGCATCTACAGTCTTGAATGACGCATATACCCCTATCATAGAAAAACCTTCTTTACCAATATACAGTCAGTCGTTAGAAAACTGCATCTAATCAGTACAGTCGTAGTTGAAATCCTAAGTCACATCTTTTGTAAACAAAACTGCATCTGTCTATTACCTAAGTTTGAATTTACCAGAAAACCGCGACTGAGAAACAAAATCACATCTCTTAAATTTTGCAATGCATCTGCCCAAGTATCAGAAAACTAGAATTTACTATTAGAAAACTGAGATCAAACAGTCAAACTAGTATCCAACTTATCCTTTTTCACTAATTCTTGGATAAAAACTATAAAATTCACCTAAAACTTACATGATTATATACTTTAGGAATCATTCAGTCTTAGTGATACGTACCTTAGTCATACATTTTACTGTCATCTTAGGGGTCTTTATTTCCTATAGAGAGATCATCTTTTGTAGATTTTAGGATAGGCACCTTTCACACTCTAGATAAACCTTTGATTCAACCAACGTTGTCATTGAACCTAGTGATTATATCTTTTGTCCTACATGTGAATTATTTTGGCTCATTGGTCTAGCTAGGGAGTTCACCTTATCTTTTGGTCCTAGTCCTACAAAGGCTCCTTGTCAAAACTAATTGAAACTAGGGTTATTCTTTAGCAGATAGATAACCTCTTTTAGAATATTCCAAATCAATTACTTAGACCTTTTCATATTTAGATATTGTCATCCTAGAATAGTGTCATCTTAGATATACCTTATTCGCAGAGAAAATACCAAAAAAAAAAAAAAAGCTACATACATTCATCCTTTATATTCGAAAATCCCAAAAACATAGATTAGACTTATAATCATCCATAGACTTAGCTTTTGCATCACTTGCACTTTGAGCTTATATCACATGGTTGAAACCAGATCCAAAAGGAAAGAACGAGAAAAAATGTCTGATCCAAACAAATTCATCAATCCATTCTCAAACCCCTTTGCAAGGGAAATTTCATCTAGACCTCACAAGAATTTGTTAGATAAATTTGTTACTAGAGACACATAAGGATGTGTTATAGTGGAAGAACTAGATGTTGTCGCACAAGACCTTGAGTTTGATTCCTTTGTAGATGACTATCTAGCAAATGATCCTCAATGACACTTAGCAAAATTGCTAGCAGAAGGTGCTAAACTACCTCCTAGTTTTGATATTTGTACACTACAAACTGCATCTACCTAGGGAACAAACACCACTACCACTAGTGCTACTATACCTCAAGTGACTACTGCTATACCATCTAAAGGACCTACACAAACTGGATCAACAATACACACCACTTTATTGGTGTACCTACTTCGACACAGGGGCTAAAATTTACCATAGGGTCATCATCATCCAATCCCTTCAATCCTCTTGCTTGGAAAAAAAAATATAGAACATCAGCTCCTATACCAAGGGTTAATCTGAGTCAAAATCCATTTTTACAGATTGTGAATCAAAATCCATTTACACAAATTTTGAATCAAAATCCATTCTCACAGATTTCGAATCAAAACCCGTTCACTAACATTCCAAATCCAAATCCACTTTACATACCCACATTTAACCAAAATCCATCAAACAAATTTGGATACCAAAACACGTACATAGATCCAAATAATCTAGCTAAGACATCATTAACTCAAGTTGACATCCTGCAAACACAAATGCATGCACTTTAAACAAAGATGGATAGCATGGCAGTGTCTAACAAGAAAACCTTTTCAGAAAAGGATTTATGCCCATTTCCCTTTGATAAACCATTGTACATGACACCTTTCCCTTATGGGTATGCCATACCAAACTTTCCCAAGTACAATGGAAAGTGAAATCGAATCGAACACATAAGGTAATTTTCCATGATGTGCATATATGTCACCTACGACCCCACCTATCTTATGAGACTCTTTTCCAGAAGTCTCGTTGGAATTACAGTAGAGTGGTTTTTAGGTCTTGACTATGGCATAAAATCATGGGATGAACTGGCTAAGAAATTCATTGAAAAATTCTCCTTTAACATTAACCATGAAATAAACATAGCAACCGTGTGTCATACTGTACAAGATGAAGGGGAAACTTTTATTGCCTTCTTCCAGAGATGGAGAACAATAGCTAGTCGATGTCCTTTCGAAATACCTGAGAAACACAATGTCACTATGTTCCAAGAAAACCTCAACCCAAAATTGAGAAGTAACTTAAGGGTACATTTTTGCACATCCTTTACAGAACTAGTGGAAAAATGGGTCATACTAGAAAATGATCTCATTGAAAAAGGAGAACATAAGACATAGACACCCAAAATAAATCCAACTATCCAAAACGCCCCCGATAAGAACATATTTTGGTCTCAGAACAAAAACGTTACCAATGATGGGGTAGTTGATGCTAAAAATTTACAAGCAGGACCGATCATCACACTACGAGGACATAACCCCTCTGCCAACATGCTTAACATTGTCAATCAACCTCCCAACACTATCCACAACACCCAACGTCCACAACAATAGAGGAGGTTTCAAAAATGCGAGTTCACTCCCTTAGGGGAACCCATCGAGTCAGTATTAAAATAACTATTGTAACACAATCTTATACAACTTCAAGAGGCAAGACAATACAATCCAAGACAATTTAAACTAGTTTGGTGGGATGACAATGCCTTTTGTGATTTCCATAGAACTAAGGGACATAACCTACAAAATTGTTGAAAACTAAAAAATATCATACAAGATCTTTTCGAGAAGAAAATTATTGAAGTTAGCAGACAGAAATAGAAGTCATCAAACACTGATCACAGAGTCTTTTATGATCCACTACAAACCATGGGAAAGGAAATGTCCTCAGTTTGAGTAACAAGACCAATATGTCAGCCAACTACACTAATGTCAAGCATGATTATAGTAGTGGAAAAATCATAAATCACCTTCAGGACACTAATGAGAATATCAATACCATTACCATAAATACAATTCCTGAATGTGTTGTCAACACTCATCAAACCAAGATCACCATCCAAGGCCCTCCATCATAGCAACCACCACAAAATTCCAAGTTGTAGTATAACTTACTTGATCAATTGGGGAAGACCCTAGCCGAAATCTCCATCTTGGAACTATTATGTATCTCCCTTAAACATCAATTTGTTTTAGACAAAGATTTAAAAATCACCATTGTCCCTAATTATCTCGATGTCAATCATTTCCAGGAACTGGTAGGCTAATTGACCAATAATCATCATGCCACATTCTCTAAACAAGACTATTCCACTCAGAAGATAAATCATAATGACCCTTTACATCTTGAAGTCCTTGTTGATGACACCAAAGTTAGATGAGATTTGGTAGATGGAGGAGTAGGGTTAAATCTGTGCACTTGAAAAATAATTAAGGCACTAGGTTTCTCAGAAGCGTGCGTAGACACAACCAAGAGTATTTTTATTAAGGCTTATGATGATGAGGAATGAAAATCAAAGGGATGGTAACACTTCCTATCAGAATTGGTCCTACAGTAATGGAGACAAAATTCCAGGTCCTGGATCTCACCCTTCCCTACAATCTTCTACTAGGCAGACCATGGATTCATGCCATGAAGGCAGTCCCTTCTACATATCATCAATTTCTCAAATTCCCTTATAATGGCACTGAAATAAAAATAGATGGTGACCAAGATCCATTTCAATATTGTACCAATCTACGAGAGACACCTCAACGCCAAGTGTTAATGAACCAAGAAGCCTCATCATCTAATTCATCTCATTATGTCGATCCATTTACTCTTACAAAAACATCCACTCCATCATCACTGCCTTCCACTCCTAGGGTCAAGATCCAAGACAAGGGTTGTGGAGAATATTACATGAAGACATCTTATTTGTTAGTCACTTGATTCCTCCTAAATCATATGGTTTACCTACACTAGATAGGAGACAGTCTATGGTCACTATACACATTCCTCCCACAACAACTTTCACTAAATGGGGAGAATTAAGCAAGGAAGTTGTAAATGTAGAAGATGTCACCTCCTAGTTCTATAGAGAAGGTAATGAAGAACCTCCCCCACTTGCTCAGATACCTACACATCAGAATGGAAAGGGATTTACCATAATGCAGAGCAAGGGATATAACAGACATAGTGGTTTAGGATTACATCAAGATGGGAGGACTAAACCAATCATTATTTCAAAGTGGCCAAAAGGTTTAGGGCTTGGGTTTGAACCAATTTAGATTGGCGTTCCTAGTACCACATAACCCTTAATCAAGGAAGTAAGTGCTTCATAAGATATTGAGACATCTCATGAGCCATCTGACCAACACTGTTGTGACTCCCCCAACTCAAACAAATATGAGTGGGATTCCCTATCCTCCACCTCTTCTATGGACCTTGATAAATTTTTTGGAGAACTAGACTTAATGTTGAAATCCTCACCAAATCCATTGAATTCCTATCCACCAAAGATTATGACAAAAAAGGAATGGTTTAAACATTACTATTGGGAATCTCTTGATCCTACATCTTTGAAACTTGATAAATTTGTTTCAGATAACCAAACCTTGGCATTAGGCCCACCTCATAATCCATCTAGATCCAAGCAAAAGAGCAAAGAGGACTTGGTACAAAATTGTTGTGACTATATCAACAACTCAGTCCTTACCTTGACCCCCTTGAACTTTGACAACTTCGATGATAACATGCCCCTAGTTTATCCCCAACTCATTGATTGGGACCAACAAGACACACCCGTCTTAGACATTTTTGAGAATGACGAAGTGATTGCTGAGTTCCTAGGACTAAGAGAAGGCATACCTAGTGGTGATCACAAGGATGGATTTACTATTGACTTGGATAATAAATCATATTTTCTAGAATCTTTTCAACCCTCTAGTGGAAAAAATAAGAAAAATAATGACAAAAATTAAAATGATGAGTCTCTAGGTGAAAACCATAAGGTGCCTCTAGACAATGAAAAAGAAAAAATAAAGGATGCATTCAAAGGTGAAAACCTCTTTGAGGTACCTAAGGATGGAGGTTTGAACATTCTCCCTGTTACACAAGAAAATTTACCCATGCTAGTTGAATAATTAGTGGAAGTTAACATAGGTACATAAGAGAATCCCCGACTACTTTATTTTGCAGCATCAATGACCAAAGAAGAGTAGCCAAAATTCTGCAACTTCTTTACGCAAAGACAGATAAATTTTTCCTGGTCCTATGTAGACATACCTGGGTTGGATCCTGAACTTGTTCTACATCACTTTCCCTTACAACCGGGTGTAAAACTAGTGAGACCAAAATTAAGGAAAATGCACTGACAAATTGCTTTACTAGTCAAGGCAGAACTCAAGAAACTATTAGGTGTTGGTTTCATTAGATCAATCGACTATGCAGATTGGATTTCCAATCTTGTACCAGTCCCTAAACCAACAGGGGGCATCCACATCTGCACAATTTTTAGAGGTATCAACAAGGCTTTCCCTAAGGATGACTTCCCTCTACCCAACATTGACATGATAGTAGACATGACAGTTGGATATGAGATGTTGTCCCTTATGGATGGATTTTCAGGGTATAATCAGATCAAAATTGCAACTAAAGACCAACCTAAAATAGATTTCACATGTCCTTGGGGAACTTATTGCTGGAATGGTATGCCCTTCGAACTCAAGAACGTTGGAGCAACCTATTAGTGTGCCATGACCACTATTTTTCATGACCTTATACACACTCTTATGGAGGATTATGTCGATGAACTTATTGTTAAATCCAAGACAAGGGCAGATCATATATAGGTTTTAGATAAGATAATTCAAAGGCTATAAAAGTATAAAGTGAGAGTAAATCCCAAGAAATGTGTGTTTGGAGTGAAATCATGAAAGCTTTTGGGTTATATCATTTCTAGAAGAGGCATTGAAGTGAATCTAGCCAAGTTAAAAGTAATCATAGACATTCCTCCATCAACTAATCTCAATCAACTAAGGATGCTACAAGGGATACTGCAATCCATTAGAAGATTTATAGTGCAATTAGCAAATAAGACACATCCCTTTCAACATTTACTTAAGAAAGGAGTACCCTTTGCATGGACAATTAGGTGCTAAGAGGCTTTTCAAATGATCAAAGAATATCTACTTACTCCACCAGTCTTAATGCCACCTGTTGAGGGACGACCATTAATTCTCTATATTTCAGCAACCCATTCATCACTAGGAGCATTGCTTGCACATAATGACAATGAAGGTCATGAAAGGGTAGTATACTATATAAGTCAAACTTTTTTAGGTTATGAGCTCAACTACAGTACCATTGAACGTGCTTGTCTTACGGTAGTATCGCTACTCAAAAACTAAGGCACTATATGCTAAACCATCAGACAATGTTGATTTCCAAGATAGATCCTTTAAAATATCTTCTAAACAAAGTAGCATTGACAGGATGACTGGTCAAATGGGTAATGATACTTAGTGAGTATGACATCTGGTACGTAGAGAGAAAATCTATTAAAGGACAAGTCATTGCTAATTAGTTAGCCGATGCACCGATACAAGAATATCACCCTTTAGTTGCAGATTTTCCTAACGAGTTTATATTCACCATTGACACAAACACAACATGGAAGCTATACTTTGATGGCACTCATACAAATCATAGCTCAAGGGTTGGTATCCTGTTTATCACACCACAGGGTGATTCTATCCCTAAGTCATTTAGGATTGCATTTCCATGTACCAATAACATTGCAGAATATGAAGCTCTTGTGACAGGATTACACATGGCAGCCAAATGGAAAATCAAGAACCTACAAGTTTATGGTGATTCTCAACTAGTAATCTAACAAGTAAATGATGACTATGAAACTAAGGATGAGAAGCTTGCTCCCTACAAATGCATGGCATATAGTTTCAAGGAGTACTTTGACAAGGTTGTCTTTCATCAAATACCTTATGTTCTAAATAGGGTAGCAAACACCATGGCTACTATTGCTTCACTCCTTGACATACCAAGCAACGTGCCTAAGTTCAAGTTTTTGGTAGAATAACTTTTGGTCCCTACCTATGACATCCCAGATTCAAAGATGATGTGTGAGATTGTTGGTCCTGATTCCCCATGGTATAAATATATCTATGACTACCTCCATGTCGAAATCATACCCCTTGAACTTTCTAATAACCAACGTAGCACATTCCTTTGTAAGTCAGCCAAATACACCATCGTCGGAGACACCCTTTATAGATTGCCTTAGATAATACCCTACTAAGATGTCTCGATATAGATGAAGCACAAGCAACCTTGTGTGGGGTGCATGAGGGTATATGTGGATCCCATTCTAGTGGTCCTACCTTAGCTAAAAAGATTATGAGACAGGGTTACTATTGGCCTACCATGGAAAAGGACTCATACATATTTGTCAAGAAATTTTGTCAATGTCAGGCACATAGAGATTTGATACATGCACCAATGCAGAAGCTCTGTCCCATAACATCACCATGGCCCATTTCCCAATGGGGACTCGACCTCATAGGTAAGATACATCCCACATCATCTAACAACCATAATTTCATTGTCACTATGACTGAGTATTTTACAAAGTGGATTGAAGCTATTCCCATGACCTACATCACTGACACATAGATCTCTAAGTTTATGCTAAACTATATCATCTATTGGTATGGTGTGCCTCAGTCCATAATCACATATAATGGTTTTCCATTCAAGAACCAAGAATTTCATCATCTCTATGAAGAGTTCCATATCCAACATCATTTTTCAACCTCATATTACCCACAAGGTAACAGCCAAGCAGAGGCATCTAACAAAACTATCATTAGAATCCTTAAAAAGACTATCAATGATGTTGGTTGTGATTGGCATTTATAGCTTAATCCTGCCTTATGGGCTTATCGCACAAGAATCCATACTCCCACTGGTGCCACTCCATATTCCTTAGTATTTGGTTCTAAAGCCATTCTACCTATTGAGGTTGATATTCCTTCCTTGAGGGTATCCTTGAAAGGGAACATTAATGATGAAGAGTACTGAGTGTCAAGACTACATGAACTAGAATTCCTAGATGAACGAAGACAGAAGGCATTAGATCATCTCCAAGCATAACATAATCATCTTCTTCACAGCTACAATAGGAAAGTCTTGAAAAGAAACTTTGACATTCGTGACCTAGTCTTAATGGAGAATACTAAGAATCAAGTTGAAAGAGAGAAACCAGGAAAGTTTGAACCTAACTAGTTAGGACCCTACATTGTCACAGAAGCCTTTGGATCAGGAGCATATCAACTCTCTACTGCTAAAGGAGAACCATTGTCATCACCTATCAATAGTCTTCATCTAAAGAAGTTCTACGTATAGCTTCTGAGAACCTTGTCTTAATTAAAAAAAAATCAACAAATCAAAAAAATTGTTACCTAGGTGAGAACCTGGAAAACAGGCATCTTGGTAACATAAAAAAAAATAGAAAATCTAGAAAATAGTAAAGAGAAATAAGTCATCCAATAGTGAAAACCACTTCGGTGGTGCTTTGGATAAGTACCATGGTGAAAACTTGGCAAAGAGGTGCCACGTGTAGTTGAATCTGCTCCTTTGTCTACCATTATTCTAATATGACTTACCTATACATATCACTTATCCCTGTACATATCACCTATCTTTTCCATCCATCATTTGTACATACCATTTATAATAAATGGTAGTCCTTCCTGTAACTTGGAACGATTGACATCGAGTGCATTTCATATCCCCCATCCCATCCTATTCATAATCAATTGGTCTTATAATCGAGTGGGGACAAGCACTTGACTTGCACCATATTGTTTCTTACATTGGCTATTCTGAAGATGTAAAACAAACAAAAAATCCCAAAACATTACAAAATGTCCTGAGAAAATCCAAAAACATTAGAAAACTTCAAAAAGATAAAAAATAATCAAAATATGTCAAAAATCCAAAAAAAAGTCAGAGTCAGTCACACTTGCAGTCTTTGTCACTTGTCAAACTATGTTGCCTCTGTGACTGGACATAGGCAAGGCCATTTGCTGATGTGCCTCCAAGGCATTAGGTTAGTCCTTTTAGGTTTTTCTATATAAAATTATGATTCAATCCATTTGTCTATAAGACAAGGTCATTGGTTTTGTCGAACTACGAGGTCTCTGTGTATAACATAGGCAAGGCCATCAATAAATGAGCCCCCAAGCCCGCACTAGGTCAGTCCATTAGGGTTCATTCACATGCACTACCACACATGTTAGATACCTTCATACAATTCAAGCTTTCCATAGTTAGTTTTTTCAGTCAAATTCTAGTCGAACTACGAGGTCTCTATGTGTATAACATAGGCAAGTCCATCAATTGATGAGCCCCCAAGGCCGCACTAGGTCAGTCCTTTAGGGTTCATCGTCACACACAGCTAATTGTTAACACATCATATCAATTCATGCATCAATCTAGTGAACAAGTCAACAATTTCATCAAGTCAAATCAAATAAATTTCCAAAGCAACAACCAAAATAAATCAACTTATATGTGCTATAGGATGTGTCCTTCCTGAAAATAGATAGTACCAAAACAATCAACTTATGTCTTATACATGATGAGTCCTTCTTGAATACAGACACTGTCAAACAAATCAACATAGCCTTACATAGGTTATCACATCAACGACATCAGACACAATGTCTTATATGATATGTGTCTTTTTGAAACTAGGATTTTGTCATGCCTTATATAGATAGTCATAACATTGAAACCAGACTCAAATTCTTATCCAGTATGTGTCCTTCCTAAAACCGGGCTCAAACATCAATCATCTTATCAATCAAAACAATCAAACAAACAAATCAAGTTTTGGAAAATATTTTATTAGATTTTTGACTTTATGGCTTATTTATCTTATCATTTCATTTGACTTTATGATTGGAATCCTGTTACTAGCTTTCTCAAGGATGTCCCATGAAGGATTTAGAGAAGCAATAATGTATCAGTATTCCATTTTCTTTGAGTATTGTTTGTTGACTATCTTTTAACTATGAATTTTGAGTCATGTTGCTAGTTTCCTCAAGGGTGTCCCATGAAGGATTTAGAGGAGCAATGGCATCTCATGACCCATCTTTTATTTCTTTTGTGTCAGTGGTTTGTCTTGACAAAAAGACTAGGGAAATTTTTCCCTTAGTATGAGTCGGGACATTCCTTGTTTGCAATTGTCTATTGTTAGCAAGTGGATGACCTTGCACACCTTGATCTATGTCATATCATGGTGTTTTTCTCCATTTGTATCAGTTACCACCCAATGATGATTAAGTGCAAAGCCTTTTGTGATACGGAGAAACATCGAAGATTTCTAATACTAACATCAATGTCATTTATTATTCATCTTCTTTCTGCACTAACATTTCTTCTTTCATGGATTATGACAGAGTCCTGTGACACACAAAAATATAAAGCATCCTGCATATGCATTCATGTTAGACACATCATGTAAATATCATACATTATAGATCATACATATATCCTGCATTTCAAAAACATAAAAAACATAGGTATCTACCATATATAGGAAATCATGGCATAATAGAGATTCATCATCATAGATTACATAAAAAAAAGCATAACATGTACATAACAAGTGTAAATATATGCATCACATTACATCCATCATCATCAAACATATAACATCACATGTAGATAGCATTGTATATATAAACATCACATTGCATCTCATAATCATAAATGCATACATCATAATATAGAATCAACATCACATCATAGGCTGCATAAACACATCATAAAGTAGATATGATCATCCATCACATAGGCATATCATATAGAACATGTGGATAAAAAAAAATATACTACATAATCAAAATAAAACTACATATCATGAGAATGACCACCAAAATCATATATATATATATATATATATTGCTCAAAAAGTGTCACATCACAATGTCATAATGTATCAATAATATGAAGCCTGCATGCTACATGATCAAAATACAATGTCTCAATAAATATCAATAAATGTCCCTATCTGGAACTACCACTACTACCATGACCAAACTGTGAAGGCCAATGATGTTGAGATCCTAATAACCTGTGTCTTGAAGGAGGCCTGTCATATGGTCCAGATCTACATGGCCCGTCAACCCCCTCAGTGCTCACTATCCTAGTGTGAGTCCTGGTTTGAGACCTGCTGCTACATGCCTGTGAGAAACTGGGAGCCCATCTCTCTAGGGGAACCTTTGCCTCATATAGGTCCCTATAATAAGAAGCCCTCTCACCAGATCTGACTAACTCTCAAGTAAATGCATCATTTGGCCCACTGCAAAGTGCTCTGATCTCTAAAAATATTTGCTCAGTCTCCTATCTCTGAGCTATGGCCTGATCCTGGTCCATATATGCCTTGTCTCTCTCCATCTGTAGTGCATCCCACTCTGACATCAACGCCCTTATCCTCTCCTCCAAAGATGCTACCTGAGCACACAGAGTCATAGTATCTTAATCAATAGGCCCTGTAGTATCTTGTCGTGTCCTCTCCATCCCATCATCCTCCATCTCCTCCAATATCTTGTCCTTAAGCTCATGCTCCTGATCGTCCACATCCTCCTAATCATCCTCATCATCTAGATACAAACCAAGTAGACCAAGATAATCCATCTCATCCTCCTCTTTGCCCACCTCCTCCTCCGCATGATCCTCTAGAATATCCTCCCCCACATGCTCCTCTGCACCAATCTCTCCCTGCTCAATAGGAATCTCCTCTCCCCCAACCCCAACATGTACCTCCTCCTCACCTCTGCCAAAATCTAGCATGTGAACATCCTCTCCCTCCCATACCTCCTCATGGATAGGTAACAAAGGTGGACCTCATCCTCTCTGACCATGTCTCCCTCTCCCACCACCCCTCAGACCACCTCCACGACCATCTCCATCATCACCACAACCACTGCCACCCCTCTGACCTCTACCTCTGCCACACCTCTTGCGTGGCCCTGTCCCTCGCCACTCTATCGACACATCCTGATATGGATCTGTGAGAGGTATCAGCCTATGAACAACCCACCACCAATCATATGCCTTAGTAGTACCTAGATCTACTAACTCGCCTCTCTAACCCCACTGCACTGGTTGTAATGCATCGATGTCAACCTCTATAGTAGCTACTAGAATTTTAGCACCCTAAAGTGTAATCTCTCAAGAAGATCTAGCAAACTCCACTTGTCCTCGAGGCTCATCCTAAACATCTTCAAACTGTTGCAATGCTCGATCTAGAAAATGTCTCTCGATAATATGGACATATGAAACTGTCTGTCCAATTAGATACTGTGTCTTTCGGTAGTAAGTCAGATGATTGTCCTCCTCTGGCCACTATAAACAATCCATATAGGGCCTCCAAATGAATAGAACCATTGTGTTGATGGCATGTCTGAAGTATCTTGTATCCCCAACATGATGCTGAGTGTTAGCCCCCACATAATGGAAGGCATAAAGTGATCCCTGCTAAACATCTACAGTCACTAGACGACAAAAAATGGAAATGTGTTCCCACACCCATACCATCAGGAGAATGGTACCACAACTCATGGACTGTCCCTCCCTGTATGCTATATCATGTAAATGAAAACACAACATCGCTAATAGACAGGGTCCCTAGGAATAAACCACATGTCTCTCCAACATACCTACAAACATCTCCCACCATCCAACAAGAAATCCATGACCTCAATGGTTAGGGAGGACTATGCCACCAATCAAGGTACAAAAAGGATAGTCTAACTACCTATATCTCTCTGCTAGGACATGCCACCTGTTAGAACTGTAAAATTTTGAAATTTTTACAGTCTATTGCATCCAAGAGTTCTAGCATTGAGTCCTCATCATAAGCATAAAAGTCCCTCTTTGTATTGTCTTTCTTATTTTCTGTCATAAAATCTATTGAATCCATCAAGTCTTTTATTTTTCATTAAAAGACCCGAATCGGCAAGACATAGTAAAAGTCTCCCTGACTTGATTTTTAACTAATGTATGTTTGTTGCAAACTATCGGCAGGACAATTTTCTTGTTTTGGTGATAAAAGGAGTCATTGTCAGAATGAAGTCATAGTGAATACATTGTGTTTTTCCAACCGGTGCATGTGGGAGTATATAAGTCAAGCTAAAGGTGTTCGGGATAATGTTTTGGCGAACTACTTTTTCTTGCTGACAGGCATCTATAAAAAGTATATCGGCATAAGCTGGGGTGTTGTTGTAATGTCACAGCGAGTTCAATTTTTCTTACAGACTAGCATACAAAAAAGGGTTGTTTCGGCCAGACTAATTGGTATCAGCATGAACTCATAACAAAATCATTTTGTCTTACCGACTAACTTGCAAACAAATGTCTCGGTAAGACTTGTGTGCATCGGGGAAGGTCTTAGCGAAGTGGTTGTTTTTTGGCTGAACCAATTTCAAGGGTATTCAAAAGCTCTCGGTGAGAAGCTATAGAATCTTGCCGATTCAAATCTTATGCTGATGAAGATATGCATTGCTGGGAGAAGAACTTTTCGGCATAAGTTTCGCCGAAGTTTGAATATTATACTGACAGATAGTTTGGGGTGAGTTTTGCCAAATAGGAGTAATATGGAGGAGTGATTTCGGTAAGACACTTGGTGTCGGTATATGTCTTCCCGAAGGGTTTTTGTCTCGCTGAAGGTATTGTTTCATTGGTTGGGTTTATTTCTTCGGTGAGAGAACTTGGTGGACACGCTGAAATGAGAATTCATCGGTGAAAGGGTGATTTTGTCTTAGCGAATGAAAATACATTGAAAAGTATTATCGGTAAGACACAAAGATATCTGCATAACATCTCCCCGACTTTGAAAGTCACAGCAAAGCGGGTGAAATGAAGATTGCATCGACAAGAGTACAAATTTTTTTTGGCAACCCAATGTAACTAAAGACCTTTGGTGAAACAGGATGAAGTCTGCGAGAGGTTTCTTGAAATATGCAGGTTATAGCGAAGAACATAAAGATAAAGGATTCCAGTCGATGTGAAGAACATTAATGTCTCAGCGATTGGAAAATGCTTTGAAACAATACATATCGGTATTGTTCCATGATATCTATGAGATATTTCCCCGACTTTGAATTGTCATAGCGACATGAAAAGTAGAAGCATTAGTCATCAAGTTAATTCTAGGTGTCGGTAAGACCACAGAGTTTCTTGGCAAATGATGAAATAAACGTTGAAAAGGGATTTCGCCCCAGATTTGAATTTTTCTCATCGAAAGGACATTTGATGCGATAGTGCCAGTTTCAAAGGTGGCTTCATTCGTGCTTCATTAATGGCACGATGGGATAAAACAGTAATGACAGTAATGTTTTAATCAATTCCTCATTTCCGAATTGATTGCTGGTGAATTGACATGCTGAACAGAGAACTGGGACATTTTTTCAGTCTGAGGAGCTCAAGCAAAACACTATGAGTAATTGCTCCTCTGTTATTCGTATTTTGGTTCTGTAAGCTTGAAAATGGAGTCTTCTAGTT
>VDFB02271358.1:301771283-301842861 GCA_007258455.2 Sequoia sempervirens
ATTAAAAGATTCCTTCAGCCTAAAGATTTCAATGGGCCAATTGACCATAATTGGGGAGATTGGTATTGTTTAGAGGGAGATACAGTAATCAGAGTGTATGGATTTGAAGATGCTCCTTTCATTCTGCCAAGGACAATTCCAAACAGGGTTGCATACTTGGAAATTGTTAGACAAATGGATTTCTATAGTGTGATGCATTTCAGTTCTTTTGGTAAGCAGGCTTTTATGCCTAGTACTTTATGTTTTAGAGATTTCACTGTATTGGCTAAAGAGGGATATAATTCAATTCTTGATAAATTGTTGCATTACAATATGAAAAGAGGACCAACTAGGAAAAAATTTGATCCTGAGGGATATATCAATTCAGCCAAGGAAAGGATTAATTTTGGAGGGTATTAGCATGTACCCTATCCTTTTGATGATATGATCAGAAATTTGGATGAAGATGAAGCAAAAATGGTAGTTGAAAGATATAACCAGGGGTTACAGGATATTGAGCTATTGTCTTCTGGAGATGAGGAAACACCAAGAGCTAACATGCCACAGGATAGAATAGAAAAGGTATCCAAGATGAGGACTCAGTATTATGTCTACCCAGTTAGAGAATAGAGTGTTGAAAGCGGTGATGTTGATGATGCTAGGCACATGGAGTACAGATCATTTGTTTCTGATGATGAGTTTATACATTCCCCTGAGTTCAAAGAATTCTTGTACAAGCAGAAGGGGAAGGAGATAAGAGAGAATGTTGATGATATCACTTCTGGAAATGAGGAACAATTGCTGGCTCAACTGAGAAAATGTGTGGATGATGAAATGAAAATATGACTCCTGAAGTGGGGAGGAAAATGTTGGAGGATGCTGGTGTCATGATATTTCCTGGTTTAGATTTGAATTTTGCATTGGTTTTTGATAGTTTCTTGAAGGGTAGTAATGCTACTCACAAGCTTGATAAGGAAAAGGTGACAGAAGTATATACGGGCTCCAAGTATAATACTGATGAGGGATCAATGTTGATATGGGCTTTGTACCCACCCCACAGGAAATCAATGGTACTTGATACAAAGAAGGCATTTGGCCATGTCTTGACCCTAAAGGCTGGAGAAGCTGATCCTGTAGCTACTACAGATATTGGGGTAAATATTGCAAAGTTGAATAAAGCACAAATTCAACTATTGATAAAAGAAAGAGAAGTATATAAAGCAAATCAATGAAAAATTGCTTGAGAGAAAATGATAGACTCAAAGATTTGGTTGGTGTTTCAATGGGGACAACCAAAAGGATCACTCAAGGAGAAAGTTCTCAGGAAAAGACCACTGGGTAGGGTCAAGTGCTTATTCTCAGGGAAAATATGATGAATTATTGCAATTGTCAAGAAGAGGCAGGATCATTTGACATCTTGGTTGAATAAATTGTGGGGAAAATACTCTCATACTCTTGCTGCACTGAAGGAGCACACAAGGATGGATGGACGAATCATGGAGAAATTTCATGAGTTGGCTCAAAGTGATGAAGCTAGCAGTTCTGCACTTGAAGCTGCAAATCATATAATCAATCGCCATCAAAATTTCTATGATGAATTGCAAGGGGATGAACAGGGGTTAATTGCAGCTGCTGAGAAAACTGTAATTACATTTTCTGATGATAATGGGGATTTGAAAGAAGCCACCAGATGGAATAAAGAATGTGAGTCAATGTTGAATGAAATCATGAAGATAGCTTCTGCTGAGGATACAACATTGGATGAAGTGAGCAAGCAAAATGAGGAAATGGTCAAGATGGAAATTACGATCCAGAATGTTGTTGGAGATGCGGACACATATGAGCATCGGGATTATTTGGATCATCTCAATAAGACTCACTTATGGCTAAATAGAGCCTAATTATTCTCTATCTTTTGTTTTATAATATGTATTTTCTATTTCCAAAAGGGTGTGTCCTTTCGTATTCTCAATGTATAAATTTCCATTTTGAAAATAGTATGTGGATATAGATAGATAGATGGAATAGGATAGAGAATAGAGAAGACGGTGGAACACCATGTTTCATAGGGTTGAGACTTTGCTGTATGATTTGAAGCTATGGAGATACCAATGAAAATCATCTCATTTGCTGGTGTATTATGGTGTCAATTGTTGTGTTGTGCCAATTGAAAGAATTATTTAAGTTGTCTCTAAAATTGATGTTGCTTGGTTATTTAAATTAGCATAACATGTTTATGTCTAGTTTATCAGTATGTAATTGTTGTATCTGTGTGATTGGTTGTTAGGTTCTTTCAAGGAAGGATTAAATCCTTTTGATTAATCACAGTAATCAAGAAATTTCATTTAGATCAGTAAGAAGAGTTTAATAATCACAATCTTGCATTTTTATACTAGTTGTAAACAAAACATGCCAAACAATTTGAATGACCTCCAGAAAGAAGTCAGTTGTTTCAGATTTTATTTGACTCTGTATATCATATAAGGCACTGGTCTCGCCGTTTCAGTCATTTAGTTTCATATATACTTTTTACATTTGTTAACTGAGCATATGAGGGTTTAGTTTTGAATGCTGGTATATAGTATATACCAAATTTGTTTTGTTTTGTCCATTCCAATCTGCCATCATGGACAAATCATGGCATGAAGAGAATATCAATAGTCAAGTCTGCTTCATTTGTTGTAGGTACACCCGCCTAGGTCTAGCAGCACCTGGAGAGTAGAAGGTTTAACTGTGTCAAACCTTGTTCTATTACCCTAAAACATTGTGGAAGCTTGGCAGTTGTTCGTGGTTTAAACCTACGTTTTTGAGAGCTAACACCACCTAATCTCATAATGATCAATACCTAACTATCTAATATCCTTGTGGGGGTAGTGTCTAAAAATCTCGGAAAACCCCTCTATGTATCATACATAACTCTACGACCTCTAATAGGTAATCACAAAATCCTATATACATCCTCTAAAGTCACTGTCACCTCACCAGTAGGCAGGTGAAATGACGATGTCTCTAAGTACTACCACTCACACAACGCAGTTAGCAGTCCTTGGTTCGCCTGAATGGTGGGCATGAACGTCACATGATGTAATGCCAACTACCACAAAAGTTGTTTCTCCCCACTCTGTAAACTATCACAAAAGCAAAAAATCAATGGCCTTGACTCTCTCATATAAATAGGATCTAATACAACCTACAATGGCATTATGCATGCCTCATGTCAGAAATAATGATCTATCCTAGCCAAAAATAAAATTTCCAAAACAGTCACATGTGTCATTTTATTTGCAAATGTGTTTCAAAAAGTCAATTGCATCATTTAACTTTGCAAATGCATCAATATTTGTCAATAGTGTCATTCCACATCACAAATGCGTGCAACAATTCAAATGTGTATCTTTACAGTCATGTATAACAAAAAAATATCCTACATGCAAATGCATTGAAACATTTTCAATAGTGTAACAAAAAGCTAAATGTGTCTATGCTAAAATCACATGCATCAAAACAAATTAAAAATGTGTGTAAATTTCAAATCCCTACACTATGCACAAACATGAATTTACAATTGCGTCAAACTGCATGCAAATGTGTTGATTACGTATTCATATGCAACTTTTCAAAAACATAGCGCATGACAAAAAAGAGAACTAAATGTATAGAAACACGCGAAAATTAAAATTTTAAAAGTCAGTTTCGAGGAACATACTAGGGGATCTGCGTCTATAGGTCACTGAAATTTATAAATGTGATATGCGTGATGGTGAGTGTGTGGAACTGGAGACATTATTGCTAGGAGCCCAGAGGAAAATTTTCAAATTTCTAAACTAGGTGGGTGAAAATGAATTTCTTTTCCACCCCATTTCTATTTATACGTAGGGTTTTGGGTGCCATTTCTTCAAACCTTTTCTACTGGCTGCATAAACCTCCAACTTCAATCGACTCGTACATGTTCCTAACAACTCCAAATTCATTTCCATCAACCCCACTGCATTTCTGGCTACCAAGTTGACTAATCGAGACTATTTCCAATTTTTTTTGAAATTTTTGAAAAAATTGTCAATTTTCCCGAGGGGGCATACCTTCACCTCTTCTACATTGGGGCATGACCGGGGCATGTTTTTGATCGATTTTCTTTGACTCAGCGCCGAAATTACATTGTATCAAAGAGGAGAAAAATGTAGACACTGAAATTTGGTCTAAGCCTATGACCTCAATTTTCTTCATAATTCATACTTTCATGTACATGATTAAATAATGTTAATTATTTAATTATTCTCTAAATTCCTTTATTCCTCTATTAATTAAATAAACTTAATTATTTAATTGATTCAATTTAACATTTATTTAATCTGAATCATTTGTCTATCTTTTGACCTCGACCTCTCATTCGAATGATCAATTTTCTATAAATTGACCTGTCTTTCATCATTTCAACCCCTCCCGAAATCTTATGACTTTTGGAAGCATATCTATTATCTAAATCACTAGCACAAGCTATACTTGCACAAAGATATTTGAGGGAAATTATACTATAACGGCGAAATGGAGAAGGGCAATCAACATCATACATGGAACTACATAGATATTAGGTGAGATTGTTCAGTTTATTTATGTTTTATCTTTCCTTTGTTATTTATTTTTTAGCTTAGATTGTATTAGATCTTAATTACATTATTGTGTTCCTTTAACCTTTCATTGTATTCCATGATGTTATAGTGCTTAAAACAATAACCCTCCTTTTTAACACAAAAACTAGGGTTTTAAGGAAAATTACACATACATGCTCACTCCTATCCTGCAACCTCATCAACCATCTTCTAAAATCTCTACCAAGACTCAATCAAACATTATAATCTTCTTGCCAAACAAAATTCACACTTTAGCATACCAAAACCTCAAAATTTCATTAGGAAAACACCATTTTCACACTAGGGCTTCATGCCCAACACACTCTCATGCCTCCCCTACACTCAAAAAACTCCCATACACCTACAACTAATGTATTATACCCATTCCACCAAGAAATAGTGCTGATAGAAGGTGGAATGGGTTTAAAACTTGTTTGAAACTACCAAAACCTTCAAGAACGTTGTTTTCAGACCCAATATAAGAAAATTGACTATAAGATGCACCAAATTCAATGAGAAACCTTCAAAGTAGATTCAAAAGAAAGTTAACACAATTTACTATATTTTTCCAAAGCAAATTGAATCAATAAAGTGTTGTACAGGCCGTACAGTCACTACTAACTATAGAAAATATAGGGAAATGGAGAAAAACAAAGTATTTTTTATGTTTCTCAACTGTAGATTTTTGGGTAGGATTTGGTGGAACCTATAAAATTTTCATGGTTCCATTCACTTCATGGTCATGTCACTAGTCATTGTTATCTTTGGAATTAGGGTTTTGGGTTTAAGGGATTTATGCCTCATTATCCTTGATTTTCCTTTAGTTATATTCTTGTGTTGATTAGTTGAACCGATTTACTCATCACTTATGTGAACTTCCATGTCTCTTGTTGTTGTTGTTCAACCAACCCCAATGCCTTAGCTACCATCGAGCCCAATATCATGTAAGATTGTTCCTCATTGTCTGTCTTCCTATCGCAGGTTGCTACGTGAAATTTTTCTTTGAACCTGTGATGAGCAATGTGGTGTCTATCTTTTGGTCTTGTTTCATCACCCATCACATCTTCTATTGTTATTTTGAGAGGGTAATGGGTGATGAGAAATGTAGTTAAGGTTCTAACCCATCGCTGACCCTTGTACTATCATCGTTTACAATCTTCCTTGTTAAGAAGAACCCACAACCACCAATGGGCGAAGTATTTTCCCATCATGCGGCTTTGTTCCGACACGAGTTGGGGTTGATTTATGGACCTGAGACAAGTGATTAGTGATGCAATTTAAGTCTTTGGTCAATAATTTCTTCACACTCCTAAGCAAGGGTTGGTATCTCATCATTAGCCTTCAAGCCATCGCATGACAAGATCCCAAGGGAGGAAGGAAACACGCGAGGAGCGATACTCATGAAAGATGAAGAATTACGTGTGGCATGTTCCTTGTTCATCGAGTACATATCAAATCACCAGTAGGGACCATGAAGACTAGGAAATAGTATGAGCTATCAGATAATTTTTTCATTTGAATGCATCAATGGATTGAATTCAAATAGGAATGACCAACTTGATTTGTAGTCGTTCACTCATGCAAGAATTTGTGCACCATTAATGGTATATGTACTCAGCCAATTCACACTCTCATTTCAGTTAAATTCCTAAGGAGCTAAATCAATATTCAGAGTAACCAGAGCTGAGGTGGAAGTTGCACGAAGTTGGTTCCTAGGTAAGTTGCCATAAACCTCACTAGTTTCTTTTATTGATCTGTAAAACTTATGTGTCGAACTAAAGAATGTCAGAATTAGCTCCAAGAATTATTTAGGGTTTTTATTTTCTCTTGAGCTAGTGTAGTTCCCTAATTAGGTAGAATCACATTTGAATTCGAACTCAAAGTTGTTAGGAATAGGGTATTAATTTCATACCTAGCTTATTTTGAAACTAAGAACCTTGAAAAGGCTAAAATGAGTCAACCTAGTAAGTTGTCATCATTGAAACCTATACCAAAGAAAAAAAAGCAGAAGGTTTCCCATGACCTCCCTCAGATGTCTAAAACCACTAAGAAGAAAAGAAGACAGCCAAAGGATTGCACCTGCTTCATGGATAGATTCCAACTGCCAAATGTAAAGGAAAGTGGTAAGAAGGCTACAAGGCGAGGTATCTTAACCACCAATTTCAAAGACCTTTCAAAGGGAATTGGTGATATTGTTGTTTTCAAAGACTGGGTGGGAATTGTTCTTATATGCATTTACAAGAAGAGGTACTACTCATCTTGTTAAAAATTTCTAGTGCTATGATTTAGGGAAGTTGGTTGCCCCCAATGTTTTTGTTGAGGTGGATTTGATGCTACATTTAGCAGATAGATATGATGATGTAAAAAGGGTGATTATAGATGTTGCAAGTAGAGGTATGTTGGACATAAAGGAAAGTAAAATTGTGGAAGTTTTCAGAATGAGACCTGATGCCAGCGAAAAGATTAATTTTGATAAATTGCAACAATAATATGCCAAACATAAGGTAATGCTCCAAAAAGGTGAAATACAAACACATAGGCATGATAAGGGCACCTCATTTGCGTTCAAAGAAGTTGAACCACTGGATTGTGAAGAATTTGCATAATACTTCAAATACACATATTATATGTTGTGTCAGGTACTTGGAGTAAAATGTACAGAAGGATACCCTCACCTCTACTGTTCATAATTTTAGACATTCAGCATAGAAACAAGCACACCTAGTTTGACTATACTGGCTGAGTTGCAAAGCAACTACAATATGATCTGGTAAAGTTGAAGGAGAGGAGAAAACCACTAGCATTCATGCACTATTCATTGTTGACGCATAGGATCTTATATCAAGGATGAGAATTTTTTGGCAAGGTCATGAGCTTAAGGAAAGTGGACAAAGAGAATCATAGATTACCTGTCCAAATGTGGATGCACATTTGGGATCTACACCACTCAAAATAAAACTATGCTACATTTTTTAACGTCATAAAACATACCATTTTGGCACAAATTGGTGTTGCACCTACTAAAAGGATATCCAAAACAATTCAATCACTGCTAAGGCTGAAGGAATTTGGTGATGACCCAGATTATGAATGCATTGGGGAGACTAGTATTTATTTAATGATTGCATGATCATTAGGTATTATGGAACTCCTATCACACCACATTTTTTACCAAGGTTTATCTCTAATAGGTTGGCCTTCATTGAGATAATGTGGCAAATGGACCGCTCTAATGCTAAAAACTTTAGGTTGTTCTGAAAAGCCTCTATCATTGCATCTAATTTCTATTTTGATCATTTTTTTATATCAACAAAGGAAGCATATGAGGTATTTGGTATAATGGTTTTTAATCCGAGAATGAAAGTAAGCTTTGCTAGAAATTATTTCCCAGAGGGGCATATTAATAAATAAAAGATAAAGAGGACAATCTCAGGATATGGACCTCATGAGTTTGACTTCGAAGAAGATGTAATAAGGAAATTGATAACACCTACTATTGTCTGGGATAGGGAAAATATTTGGATGAAGATTATCGAGGTTGAATGCAATGCTTCTCATCAGAACTTGAAGGAAGCTAATACCTTTGTGAAGGAAGCCAAAGTGGTAATTGATGCAAGGTACAATGCATACAATAAAAAGGTGTAGAAATTTCTTGATATGGATTCGCCCACTAAGGATGAATATAAAGGATGGCTGGAAAAATATGTTGAGTAAGCTATGAAGATGGTGAGAGGAATATAGAATATGGTTGAGTATTGTATAGGTCTGGCCTTTGAAACAATTGTGTAAGGAAAATCTATATCCCCTGAATGGACAATGCACATTGTAATTCAACCAATCTTTTCCTTTATTTTATTCCTCTCTTTTTTATGCTTTACACCTTTTTCCAAATGGATGATGATGTGGAATTCTCGAAGTATGATGATACAAGCTCCATCAACTTTTACAAGTTTTGTCCTTTTGTGTTTCCCCCCATTTTCTTGAAAGTGTAAATATAACTACTTGGGGGTCAAGATGAAATGAAATGTAATTTTCCAATAGCCCGATGCTTGTTTGCTCCCTTGATCATATAAAAGGGATTTCAAGGCTATTGTGCAGGGGTCTTTGAATTTTGGTTAATCTCATATATTCTTAGCAAAGTTTTATCCATACAAGCATATAATGGATATAGAGTTACTTGTTGAGTCTTAGGATACGTGTTAGTATTTCTAGTTAGCTTAAATGTTTTGCATAGATTGCAACATTTGAGAATTGATAAATGAAAATTTCATACAAATTGTCTCCTATGTATATGTTCAGAAATTAACAATGAAATAGTCAAGGATTGTCTCATTGGTCTCCAAGTTGTCTAGTTGGATGTGTGTTTTTGTTATTGCTTCAATTCAAGTAATTGATTAAAATGCTTTAACGCGATCATTGGTTTATGAGTAAACTCATAGGATATTTAAGTATGTTTTGTATAGAAAATTGAGTTTTGCAATGCAAATCTTTAATATCTAATGCTTTAGTTATTTGCATTACAGTATGCTGTGAATTCAACTCTGCCACCCTAGGATAAGACATTGATTTTGTACATCTAATCATTCCAAAACTTATCGAGTCAAATGGATCATGTCAAAGAACCATTCATTTAATTAAACTTATCTTCAATACAATTATGGTTTTATGGTTTTCATTCTAATTGCCCATTCTCAGCTCCAAGTCGTAATGCTGTGAAGGATTTGTTGATTCTTTACAACTTATCACTTGTAGAGATTGATATGAGAATGTATTTGCTCTATATGCAATGTACATGGGAATTGTTTGAAGGAATATTGTAAGTGCATTGTAGGATCACCCTTCTGGGTTTTGCAGAGCCTAGAGTGTAGGAGGAAAACTTAATTGCTTTCTCTTGTTCATTGGACCAACCTCTTTTAGGTTACTAATCATTGGAATTGAAATATCCATAGGTTTCCTTGAAGATTTGGTTGGTATTCAAAAGAGCCAACAGAATGGAAACTATTTTGGGGAACTTTCTTAAAGTTTAATGTCTCTAGTATAGATCTGGTATAGTCAGAGTTAGGTTTTTTATTATTCTTCATTGGAAGAAGTATTGATTCATCCTTTAGAATCACATAAGTCATGTTTTGTTCATGCATCAACTTTTGGTCAATTCTATCACATTGTCTCGAGTTATGTTTAAAATTTTCTCTGAGATCACCAATAATAAGTCATTATATAGTCAAATTCTATTTCCCAACATCCTGGGTGATGACTCTAAAGTTTCTCATACCAGTATAAAAATAGCATCTTGAAAAGAGATTGAAGAGAAGAAAATTGATACTTTGGTTAGCACTATGAGGAAAACCAGGATTTAGGCAAAGAAGAATTTGGAACAAAAGGTGGAATCTAAGCTTGCCAAGGACAAACAACCTCTGTGGAAGAAGAAAGCTACTGAATCTAGGAATTCCCTTGAATCCCTTGTTGGAGCTTCTCCCACTTTTAACAATGAAGTAAATAGTATAAATACTGCTAATAATTTGAATAAGGGTAGGGTAATCAAGGGGATCCAAGGTAGTTTCCTTGTTGAAAAATTATTTGATAATGAACTTGGAATTTCTAGAGAAGAGGACAAATGAGAATTCTGGGGTAAGAGTAAAGCACTCCCAGAACCACCAACATTTGGGGTGGGGTCTATTTTTCATGGGGGAAACTTTAATCCAAGGGGAGAAACCCTTAATCCACCATCACTTACTTTCCTTGGGGAGGATCTAGTTGATCAAATTTTTCATACTCTAGCCCTAAGTGAATATGGAGATTTCCTCGAGAATGAGGAAGATATAGACAAGGACATGTAAGCCTTAGAAGAAGAGGAAACTTGGCTTGTTGAACAAGAAGAAAATAAGTGATTACAAGCCTTGAAGGAAAAGGAGGATAGGATTAGAGCTAAGTAGCTTGAAAGGGATGCCAAAAGAGAAAGATTTGAGAAGATGAGACAAGATGCTGCCAAACACAAAGTTGCTAAAGAAAAAATTGCTAAGGAAAAGGCTGCTAAAATAGTAGTAGCCCAAATCCCTCCTAAATCCCTAAAAGTGAAAATTCCAATAAGAACTTCTACTGCTAGCACATATACATCAACCATTACTACCACCAAAACCTTTGATCCTCCAAAGAAAACATCCTTCATTGATCATGGGAAAAGGCTTGTAGATCATTCCCAGAAGAATACTTTCAATGCATTCAACACCAGTACCAACACAAATACCCATACCTCAGCTTCCAAAACCTTTGTTAATAATCCCAAAGTTGATCTTGATCCATCTGCGGAATCTCCAACTCCTGCACTCATGAAATTACAATTGGTAAATGAAAATTTGCAAGAATATTTAATGAAGGCTGACATAGAAGCAAACAATGCAGAAATGGCCAGAAAGATTGCCTTCCTCAAAATGTCAATACCAACTCTAGAGGCTTCAAGCTCTAGGAAAAGTGATAGTGGATCTCATGAGAACAAATTTGTGGGACATACTGCTAGTGGAGGAGGTGGTAGTAACAAAGGTGGTGGAGGCGGTGGTAATAAAGGCAGTAACTCTCACTTTGAGGATGAAGAGGAAGATAAAAAGAAGATTGATGGAAATAAGGGAAATGGGAAAGGTAAGAATGTAGATCAAGGGGACAAGAAGAAAAATGATAAGAAAAGAGATACTCATAGGGATAGGAATCCCAGGGGGGCACCCCAAAATGATCGGTATAGACAATTATCTTTTGATAATATTCTTGGTTATCCAAACAATGTCCTAGATAATGCTAGGAAAGATCTCCATAAATTTATTGGTAATAGTGCTTTTAGTGGGGAAGATCACTTGAAATCTTTCCAGAGTTTTGTGGAAGATTTTGAATTATGGGATGATGACGTAGCAATGAAATACTTCATGTAATCCTTGACCAAAGATGCAAGGGATTGGTATAGGGGGCTACTTGATGCACACATTGATTCAAGGGAGTCTTTCTATAGAGTGTTCAGAGAGCAGTATGGGGATCAAACTAATCCTAGGTTCATATTTAATGATTTCAACAATATCACTAAGGGATATAATGAATCAATCACTGAATTTAACACAAGATTTTAGAAATCTATGAATAGGGTACCTACCTATCTATGACTAATCCCAATGCATGTTTGGTGACATATTGTAATGCCTACGACTCTAAGATGTGTTATTTTCTTAGAGACAAGAATCCACAATCCCTGAGGGAATTCTATAAGATGGTTGTGAACATTGAAAAAAATAGAAAGGCTTCTAGTAAATTTGGAAGAAGAGATGACCCTAAGCCTTCAAAGAATTCAAAAGCTCAAAATGAGGAAGCAATTAAAGCTGCAACTCTAGATCAAATGTTGGATCAGGTTCTCAATTTGTTATTGAAGCAGGAAAAGAGTGATAGACCCCATTTCCATAGAAATGGTAGGCCTCCAAGGCTTCAATATTATCCCTATCAAACCAATTGGAAAATGGAAGGCCAATTCAAAATAATCAAAAGAAACTTCAAACTACACCTGATCCTTTGCATAAAAACACCATAAATGTTGTTGAGGACTTGTCATGGTGTGTAGTGTGTGAAATTCCCCATTCATCATAGTAGTGCGTAGTTGCAAGATCATTCGAACAAACTCAAGATGATCAAGGGGAATCTGATTCTTCCCCTAATCTAGATGAGGTGACAAATGCATTCATGACTAGATCAGACTTGGAATGTGGTGATTATTCTTCCAGTGATGATTTTGATACGAATGATGTAGATGTGTAGAGACATGAAGCAGGTTTACATCATCAACAAGTCTTTTTAGATGAAAAAAGAGAATATGAATATATTGCTTACACTCTCAAATCGGATACCATATCTTTGAGAAGACCTTCCTATGAGGAGATCAAGAAATGCACAATTTCATTGGCTGCTAGGGCTCAAGAAAGAAGTGATCTCCATTTGAGGAACAAGGTGGTGAGTGGCAACCAAGGTAATCTAGGAGGCATATTCATTAAAGAAAACAATGCAGAGGGTAAAGTTATTAAGCTAGAAAACAAGAAGGAAGAAATCAAACTCAAAGAAGCTAAAGAGGTGAGGATTTGGGCCAAGAAAGGAAGAAAAGAAAAGGCTACTATTGAAGCTACATACCAAGACTCAAAAACTGAATATTTGAATCCTACCGATGAAAAAATTGACAAGCAAGTTGATAAGGTAGTCCCTGAGAACATAGTACTTCATGAGCTGCCAAGTTATGCTCCTATTGACATGTTTCATGTTTTGTCTCAAGTCTGAGTCACAATCCCATTTCTAGAAATGATGAGGATTGATGAGCATAAGAACAAGATGGTGGATTTTATTAATAGCATTGCTAGGGGTAGTAAAGATAAAGTGGAAGCCACTATACCTGAAGCAAACTTAGGATTAAAGAGTCGAAAGCTACTAAGGTAGGGGTTGTAGTTAATGAGAACCCTAAGATTTATTTGGGAACTACTATCACAATAAATCCCAGTCTATTCAATCCTTTCTTTTTGAGCTTGATCATTGATGGAAAAGTACTCAGGAATTGTATGATAGACTTAGGTGCTTCAAATAATGTCATGCCTATTAGGATAATGGAGGAGATGGGCTTGAAGGGTGATATCACATACACAAAGTGATATGCTATGGATTCTAGAGAGGTCCATGTTATCAATAAAGTCCCATACAGGTTGGTTGCATTCCTTGAAAAGGAATTGGTCATGAGTGTTACAATGGTAGACATCCCACCAACTTACGGGATGTTATTGTAAAGGAAATGGTGTGCTTCCATGGGAGGAAGCACGTAGTGTCATCTATCATTTGCATCTTTCTCGATTGATTAGAAGGATGTCAAAATTTCCAGAGAATCAAGATTCTGGCAAATGATTGAGCATGTGGAAGAGCCAGAGGAACCCCCAATAATCAACTTTGTAGATACTGGAATAGATACCTTTCATGTGGAAGAGAAAAACCAAGAAGAAAGAGAGGTTGCACCTGCACCAATTGCTAAAGACGTTTTGTTAACACCACTAGAAGATTCTTTGTGGACTATGTATTTTGATGGAGACTGCTCCAAGGAGGGTTCAGGTGCAGGGGTTATTCTTACTTCTCCCCATGGTAAGAATTTCAAATATTCCTTTTTGCTATAGTTTTCATGTCCCAATAATGTTTTTGAATACAAGGCCTTATTACTTAGTTTGAAGTTAGCCTCTAAACATGGAATAAAATCGCTAAAAGTGTTTGGGGATTTTGAGCTAGTAGTATCCCAAGTCAGGTCTAGGTTTGTCACTAAAGACAAGAGGTTGAGATAGTATAGGAATGAGGTTTTGGATACTCTCGAAGCATTTGATGCTTTTGGAATAGATTGGATAGAGAGAGGACAAAATGTCAGAGTAGATTTATTGGCTAATATTGCAGTCAAGCTAGATGATGTGACTTTTGATGTTGTTTCAAGAATAGAGGTATAGATATGGCCTGCAATACTCGACAACATTTTTAATTGACAAGTTTTTGATGATGATGATGACATCTTAAGATTTGTACATTTTGTTGACAAATATGAGAGTCAAGAGATTGACTTTAGTTCATATGAGGTGGAAGTTGATGGAAAGGAGACGTTTGGGAATGAGATAATTCAGTTGAAAATAAATAATCTTCCCAAGGGATTGGTGGCATTAGAAAGGGTCTCTGATGGGCCAAATAGATAAAATACCAAGCAAGCATCTACACTTAAAGAGGACCTAGAGAAGATAAATTTTGGAATAGAAAATGCTCCTAAAAAGGTGTATATAGGTAAGAAAATGAAGCCCCATGTGAGAACTATGATAATTGTTTTACTAAGGAAATACAAACATGTATTTAAGTGGTCCTATGATGATCTTAAGGCCTACAGGGAAGATTTTTCCAACACAAAATTCCACTAAAACCTATCACAAAACCTTTCAAACAAAAGCAAAGACCTATCAATTCTAACTTGAGGTCCAAAATGCAAGAGGAGCTTGCTAAGCTTAGTGATGCAGGAATTATTAAACCCATAAGGCATTCCTCTTGGGTATGTAACTTGGTTCCAGTTAGAAAAGAGAATGGAGACCTAAGATTGTGTGTGGATTTTAGGAACCTTAATGTTGCATCCTTGAAAGATAATTACCCTTTACCTAATATGGAATCGATGTTACAAAAGGTGACATGATGTGAATTACTTTCTATGATGGATGGATTCTCAAGTTATAACCAGGTTATGGTAAGGGAATCAGAGTAGTATAAAACAACATTTACCACACCATGGGGGACCTACATTTATGTGAGGATTTCTTTTAGCTTGATTAATGTTGGAGCCACTTTTTGGAGGGCCATGGATGTGGCCTTTTCTGATTTCATAGATTTTTTTCTTTCTATTTACCAAGATGACCTTACTGCAACAGTAAAAAAGAGGATGACCATTGTTCGCATCTTGAGAAGATTTTCCTTAGAGCTCTAGAATATGGTATTTCATTGAACCCAAAGAAATGTGCTTTTGGATTCAAAGAAGGTAAGTTCTTAGGCCACATTGTCTCAAAAGATGGCATCAAGATTGACCTTGAAAGAGTAGCATCCATAGATAAAATTACACCACCAAAGAGTATTAAAGGGATTCAATCTTTCTTTGGACAAATAAACTTTCTGAGAAGGATTGTGACTAACTTTGTCGAGATATTTAGGCCTATTTCGAAGATGCTCAAGAAAGGAGAGAAAGTGGCATGGGAAGAATAGCCCCTTAATTCTTTTAGGCTATCAAGGATGCCCTTAAAGTCGCACATGTTTTGAAGACTCCAGACTATTCCAAACCATTCCAATTGTTTACATTTTCCTCCTTCCATATTGTGGTTGGAGTGTTAAAGAAAAATGATAAAGGTTTTGAATAGCCAATTTCCTTTTTCAGTAAGTCTTTACAAGCAGTTGAACTCAAGTATGATGCTACTAAGAAGCAAGCTTATGCCTTAGTGAAGGATGTTAAAATTTTTAGGACATATTTGACTTAGGCTACAGTTATGGCCTATGTCCCAATGACTGCGGTAAAAGACATCTTCACCCAACAAGAAACTATAGGTAGGAGATGTACATGGATTAACCGAATCCAAGAATTCAACATAGATGTCCAAATTGTGAAATTGGTATGAGGCCAAGGTTTATCCAAACTCATGGCTAAAACTAATCTAGAGGCAAACCAAATTAATGGAGCTGAACTAGAAAATGTGGCTCATATTTATGATATGTAAACATGTGGTTGGTATAGACGGATAGTTGAATACCTGTAGACCATGCAATGTCCCGATGGTATGCCTAACAATGAGAAGAGAACTCTAAAGTTACAAAAAATTAGGTATGATATCATTGATGATGAATTGTGGTGGAGAAGTCCAGAGGGTGTACTTCTTAGATGTGTGGATGGAAACCAAGTGGAAGATCTCTTGATTGAGATGCATAAAGGTGCTTGTGGGGGGCATTACATGGCCAAGACTACTACCCATAAGATATTAAGAGTAGGCTTCTAGTGGCTAACTATTTTCAAGGATGCACACAGATATGTGAAGAAATGTGATGTGTGCCAAAGTTTTACTAGTAAGTTGATATTCTTGAGAAATTTACCCCTCAGACCAGTGTCAACACACACCCTTTTCAGCAATGGGGTATTGAATTTATAGTGGAGATTTCTGTAAAATATAGTGGAGGACATGCTTGGATCTTGGTAGCAACCGATTAGTTCACAAAGTGGGTTGAGACCATTCCCACCAAGAAGGAAACTAGTAAAGTTGTCATTGATTTTCTAATGAAAAATATTTTGAGCAGGTTTGGTGTCCCTAAAATAATTGTGTCTGACAATGCTATGTGTTTTAGGTCTGAGGAATTCTTTGAATTTTGTAACCTACATGGCATAAATATATCTTACTCATCCCCATACCATCCCCAAGGGAATGGATAGGTTGAGTCTAGTAAAAAGAGCCTCATGAGGATTATTAAGCGGGTGATCGAGAAAAACAAGAAGGCTTGGGATTCGAAGTTGCAACTCGCCTTATGGGATGATAGAAAAAATATGAATAAAGTCATTGGATAGTCCCTTTTTAACTTGGTGTATGGGGTTGAAGCTAGAATACCACATAAAAATTTGATCAAAATGTACAAGTTTGTACAAGAGTATGATAGTGATATTTGTGACGAGATGCAATAGAGAATGAATGAGTTGGTTGAACTCGATGAAACATAGAGAGAAGCCCATAAAATTAATGAGAAGCTATAGTTGCAAGTGAAACACCTGTATGACAAAAGAGATTTTGAAAGAAAGTTTGAGGTTGGAAGTATGGTTCTAATGTGGAACGTCGGGATGGAAGACAAAGGTAAACATGAGAAGTTTTATCCCTTGTGGCTAGGTCCCTACGTAATTGTTGACTTACATGGCGAAGATTCATATTTCCTGCAATCTCTAACAGGTGAGGTTCTCAAACTGTCAGTACATGGATAGTTCCTAAAACCCTATTTCTCATGAAATATGCTCTACTCAAAGTACAATACATATAGTCCTATAATTTTTTGTAAATTGTTTTGGTGTGTTTCCCTTTTTGTTGTGCCTACTTGTCTAGTCTAGACAAGATCCTAGTCCTTTTGATCCTTGTATGCTTGGTCTACTTAACCAGAGATCTAAGATCTTGCTATTCCCACAAGGGGCATACATCCCCAATCGGAGCCACTGGTGAAACCCATAAATTTTCCATGGTTCCATTCACTTCATGGTCATGTCACTAGTCACTATTATCTTTGGCATTAGGGTTTTGGGTTTAAGGGCTATATGTGCCTTGTTACCCTTGATTTTCCTTTAGTTATATTCTTATGTTTCCTGGTTAAACCGGTTTACTCATCACTTATGTGCACTTCCATGTTTGTTGTTGTCGTTGTTCAACCGGCCCCAATGCCCCGACTACTATCGAGCCCAGTATCATCTAAGATTGTTCCTCGCTATTTGTCTTCCAATTGTGGGTTGCTATGTGAAACTATTCTTTGAACCCGCGATGAGTGATGTGGTTTCTATCTTTTGGCCTTGTTTCATCACCCATCACGTCTTCTATTGTTATTTTGAGAGGGTAACTGGAAATAAGAAATTTGGTTAAGGTTCTAACCCAACCCTAGCCCTTGTACTATTGCCGGTTATGATATGATTTTTTAAGAAGAACCTGCAACCACCGATGGGCAGAGTATTTTTCCATTGTGCGGATTTGTTCCATCACCAGTTGGGGTTGATTTATATACCCGGGACAAGCGATGAGTGATGCAATTTAAGTCTTCGGTCAATATCTTCTTCACACTACTCATCAAAGGTTGATATCTCATCGTTGGCCTTCAATCCATTGTGTGATGAGATCTCAAGGGAGGAAGGAAACAAGCGAGGAGCGATACTCATGAAATATGAAGAATTACGTGTGGCATGTTCCTTGTTCATCGAGTACACATCAAATCATCAATAGGGCCCGTGGAGAATAGGAATCAGTATGCGTCGTTAAATAAATTTTTCATCTAAATGCATTGACGACTTTCATTCAAATAGGAATGTCCAACCTAAGTTGTATTCGTTCAATCGTGCAAGCATTCATCCACCATTAATGGTATATGTACTCAGCCAATTCACACTCTCATTTCAATTAAATTCCTAAGGAGCTAAAGCATTATTTGAAGTAACCAAAGCTGAAGTGGAAGGAGTCACACAAAGTTGGTTCCTGGGTAAGTTGCCATAAACCTCACTAGTTTCTTTTATTGCTCTATAATTTTTTTTTGTCAAACCAAAGAATGTCAAAATTAGCTCTAGGAATTATTTAGGGTTTCTATTTTCCCATGAGCTAGTGTATTTCCCTAATTGGGTAGAATCACATTTTAATTCAAACTCGAAGTTGTTATGAATAGGGTATTAATTTCAAACCTAGATTATTTTGAAACTAAGAAGAACCTTGAAAAGGCTAAAATGAGTCAACCTGGCGAGTCGTCATCGTCGAAATCTATACCCAAGAAGAAAAAGAAAAAGGTTTCCCATGATCCCCCTCAAATGTCTAAAACCACTGAGAAGAAAAGAAGTTAGCCAAAGGACTACACTCGCTTCATGGATAAATTCCAACTGCCATATGTAAAGGAAAGTGGTAAGAAGGCTACAAGGGGAGGTATCTTAACCACCAATTTCAATGACCTTGCAGAGGGAATTGGTGATATTGTTGTGTCAAAGACTAGGTGGGAATTTTTCATATATGCATTTACAAGAAGAGGTGCTACTCATCTTGGTAAAAATTTATGGTGCTATGATTTAGGGAAGTTGGTTGTCCCAAATTTTTTTTGTTGAGGTGGATTTGATGCTACATTTAGAAGATAGATATGATGATGTAAAGAGGGTGATGAAAAATGTTGCAGGTAGAGGTATGTTGGACATAAAGGCAAGTAAAATTGTGGAAGTTTTCAAAATGAGGCCTAATGTCAGCAAAAAGATTAATTTTTGGAAATTGCAGCAAGAGTATGCCAAACATAAGGTAGCGCTCCAAAAAGATGAAATATGAAGACATAGGTGTGAGAAGGGAACCTCATTTGTGCTCAAAGAAGTTGAACCACTAGATTGTGAAGAATTTGTAGAATACTTCAGATACACATATTATATCTTGTGTCAAGTACTTGGAGTAAAATGTGATGGAAGGATACCCTCACCTCTATTGTTCATAATTTTAGACATTCAGCATAGATACAAGCACACCTAGTTTGACTATACTAGCCAAGTTCCAAAGCAGCTACACTATGATCTAGTAAAGTTGAAGGAGAGGAGAAAACCATTAGCATTCAAGTACTATTCATTGTTGATGCATATGATCTTATATCAAGGATAGGAATTTTTTTGCAAGTTCCTGAGCTTAGGGAAAGTGGACAAAGAGAATCATAGATTACTTGTCCAAATGTGGATGCACATTTGGGATCTACACTGCTCAAAATCAAACTATGTTGCATTTTGTAATGTCATAAAATATACTATTTTGGCACAAATGGGTGTTGCACCTACTGAAAGGATTTCCAAAATAATTCAAGCACTACTAAGGCCGAAGGAATTTGGCGATGACCCAGATTATGAATGCAATTTGGGAGACTGGTATTTATTTAATGATTGCACAGCCATTAGGTATTATGGAACTCCTCTCGCACCACTTTTGTTACCCAGGTTTGTTTCTGTTAGGTTGGCCTCCATTGAGATAATGTGGCAGATGGAACACTTTGATGCTGAAAACTTTAGGTTGTTTTGAAAAGCCTCTATCATTGCATCCAATTTCTCTTTTGATCATTTTGTTGTATCAACAAAGGAAGCATATGAGGTATTTGGTATAATGGTTATTAACCTGAGAATGAAAGTAAGCTTTGCTAGAAAGTCTGACCTAGAGGGGCACATTAATAGAGAAAAGGTAAAGAGGACAATCTCAGGATATGGGCCTCATGAGTTTTACTTCAGAGAAGATGTAATAAGGAACTTGCTAACACGTATTGTTGTTCGAGATAGGGAAAAGATTTGGATGAAGATTTTCAAGGTTAAATACAGTGATTCTCATCAAAACTCTTACTATTAGAGCCCTTACAAACATATCACTGACAAATATAAGAGGATGGAATTGGTTCCCAGTGATTCCAAGGATGGCACCTTTTTGGAAAAGGTGGAACAAGCTAAGCAGTTAGCTCAAGCAACTCTATAGGAGCATTTGATAAAAGTGGGTAGCCAATCAAAGGAGTTCACTATACCAAAAGAGCAACAAAAAATGGATATAGGAGACACTCCTGTAATGGAGTTGCCACCTGAGAATGCTGATGAAGCACAAGGTGCTAAGAGAAATGTGCCACAACCACCCACTAAATCTGCCCCTATTGAACATGGAGCATAATCTGAATTTGTACTCCCTGATATTGAGGATGTAATGGAACCTTTTGTCCCAGATGATAGGTTAGTACCTTGGGAATATGATGAAATCCGAGATAGTGATGCAAGGGTACTAGCTTGTGCTAATTTTCTAGAAGATGATTATTTTGTGACAACAAGAGAATTTAGGGAATATGTTGTTGAACTCAAGGCACAAGAAATAAATAATAGAATACAAAAGGCTCTGGAGGGAGTGGATCCTTCTCAGGTGGAGGAAGTAAGATAGAAAACTGGGGAGGAAATAATTAAAGAGATTGCACAAATGAATCCTAAGGAAGCTAGGAGATTAGTCAAGGATAGTGGAATGATGGTAATGCCTAGACGGATTTTTTCATCAATAATTTACTTGGAAGCAATTAGAAATGACCCAAGTGTTGTGGTCTTAGAAGAAAATTTTGATGAAAAAAATTTTGGTTCAAGGTTTAGTCCTAGTCTACATGCATTAGCTATTTGGAAACTAACACCAAATTCAGGAAGATGTAGACTCATCAGAACAATGACTGGTCTTTCAGGAGATTTGATCATAGGAAGAGCTTCATAGATGACAACCCCACAAGATGCAACATTAACAATTCATACAACCATGTTGAGTGTGGAAACTGCAGAGGTTTCCTAGGCCAGGTACATGAAATTGTTGTAAAAGCACAACAAGATAGTTGAGGAGTATAATAAGTTAAAGGCTACTATAGTTAGTTCAAGTCAGAAGGATCTTCCTACTTCTCCATCTAGTACCTCATCATATGAAAAGGAAACCTTCAAAGAAAATATTATTGCTATGAGGATTGAACTCCAAACAACCAAGATTGAAAAATATTAAGCTCCAGGAAGATATGAATAAGATCACAAAGGATATGGCTGATGAAATTTTGGGTTATAGATTGAAAAAGGCAGCTTCCAAAGCAGAGAATGCATGGTCAACATATAAGGGTGTACATGAGGCTTTTGAAAGGTTCCAACATGTTCAGGAAGTTTTCCAAAACACATGGAATAAATGGAGCAGCAGATTGAATAGTTTAAAGGAAATACATGCAAACATAAAGGATGACCCTAAGGCTCCTATAAATCTCCTATCTATCATAGGAGGAATTGAGATTATTGGTGAGATCACAAGTTCCCACGAATGAATTGGTGCATAGTTGCAAGGTAAAATCAAGGCCTTTAGGAGCATGGAGAAATGTGGTATGCTCAAAATCCTCAAGGAAGATGGAACACTTATGGAGTATGCACCATGGAGATAATTTTTCAAGCATCAAACAACTACAGGTCCTTGGATACAATATGTTGATGAAAAATTAGACATAACATTTCTGAATGTTGTTATTGATACTCTTATTGGAATTCAAGTAGATATGGATACCTTTGTGAAGGAAGCCAATGTGGTAATTTATGCAAGGTACAATGCATACAATACAAAGGTATAAAAATTGCTTGATATGGATTAGCCCACTAAGGATGAATATAAAGGATGGCTGGAAAAATATGTTGAGTAAGCTATGAAGATGGTGAGAGGAATATAGAATATGGTTGAGTATTGTACAAGTCCGGCCTTTGAAACAATTGTGTAAGGAAAATCTATATCTCCTCAATGGACAATGCATATGGTAATTCAACCAATATTTTCATTTGTTTTATTCCTCTCTTTTTCATGCTTTACACCTTTTCTCGAATGGATGATGACATGGAGCTCTTGAAGTATGTGGTAACAAGCTCCATCAAATTTTGCAAGTTTTTTCCTTTTGTGTTTCCCCCCATTTTCTTCAAAGTGTAAATATAACTACCTGGGAGTTGAGATGAAATGAAATATACTTGAAATGATGGATGAAATGAAATGTAATTTTCCAATAGCCCGATGCTTGTTTGCTCCCTTGATCATATAAAATGGATTTCAAGGCTATTGTGTAGGGGTCTTTGAAATTTTGGTTGATCTCGGATATTCATAGTGAAGTTTTATCAGTACAAATATATAATGGATATAGAGAACTTTACTTGTTGAGTCTTAGGATACGAGTTAGTATTTCCAGTTAGCTTAAATGTTTTGCATTGATTACAACATTTGAGATTGATAAATGAAAATTTCATACAAATTGTCTCCTATGTATATGTTCACAAATTAGCAATGAAATATTCAAGGATTGTCTAATTGGTCTCCAAGTTGTCTGGTTGGATGTGTGTTTGTGTTGTTGCTTCAATTTAAGTAATTGATTAAAATGATTTAATGTGATAATTGGTTTATGAGTAAATTCGTAGGATCTTTAAGTATGTTTTGTATGGAAATATGACTTTTGCAATGAAAATATTTAATATTGAATGCTTTAGTTATTTGCATTACAGTACACTGTGAATTATACTCTACCACCCTAGGATAACACACTGATTTTGTACATATAGTAATTCCAAAACTTCTCAGGTCAGCTGGATCATGTCAAAGAATCATTCATTTAATTAAATTTACCTTCAATACAATGATGGTTTTATGGGTTTCATTCTAATTGCCCATTCTTAGCTCCAAGTCGTAATGTTGTGAAGGATTTTTTCATTCTTTACAACTTATCACTTGTAGAGTCATTGATATGAGAATGTATCTACTCTATATGCAATGTACATGGGAATATTTTGAAGGAATATTGTGAGTGCATTGTAGGATCACCCTCCTAGGTTTTGCAGAGCCCAAAGTGGAGGAAAGCTTAATTTCTTTCTCTTGTTCATTGGCCCAAGCTCTTTTAGGTTACTAATCATTGGAATTGGAAAATCCATATGTTTCGTTTAAGATTTGGTTGGTATTTAAAAGAGACAATAGGATTTATAGGCTACTCTTCCACTCTTAGGATGTTTCACCTAAAAGAAGAGAGATAAACTCCACTCAAAAGTCTAGGTGGCTCACTGAAATTAGGAAATGTATGATGTGATTAAGGATAAATGGAATGATCTAAATGCAAATAAATGAACTATTTGACTGATTATGAATGAAAAACCTAAGAATTATGCTATGTTGGAAATCACAATGTGATATGCAAACATGAACTAAAGTATGAACAAATGCAAAACAAAAAAGAGGAAGGCTGAATCAAAGTGCACCTGGGAGTCTGATGAAGACTTTAGAGTATTCTAAATGCTGACAAAAATCACTGAAAATCACCAGTGGGACTCATTCACCACTGATGGTGAATCAGTCCTGCTTCTAATGAAAACTTCTAGAAACTAGTTTCTGAGTGTCGGGATCCAAAGCTGACAAAATATGGATTTACAACCTTAAGGTGGGACTCATTCGCCACTGATGGAGAATTAGTCCTCTTCCAAAATGATGTGAAATTAGGGACCAATCTTGTAGTACCAGAGCTGAGGTTGTTTGCTTGTCAGGTTGACAGAGTCAAATTTGCAAAAAATGAACAAAATGTCTTCTCCAAGCTTGAAATAGGTTGTAGTTGACTTGAAACACTTTGTTGACTTCTTGTCCACTTTTCAACACCTAATAGCTTGTCAAATCTACATACACAAGTCTGCAAACACACATGCAACAGGGGAAAAATGGTTAAGGGTTAGGTTATAGGGATTTTCCTTGGTCAAATCCCACTTTGATAATCAAACCCTTAATGAAATAATGAAATGGAAGAGAATGATAAACAAATAACATGCAAATTCTATCAACTTACCAAACCCTTGTTGAAGAAAATATGAAGATATATCAATACCTTCTCCAAAATACCTAATTAATGCTTGATTGAATGATACAAAGTGCTTGAATGCTTGAATGAGTAAGTGAATAAGTGAACTTGATAAATGGGGGTTAAAATGAGAAGAAAAACTCTTATTTATACACACTTGTGCCTTAGTAACCTAATGATACCTCATCATAGGCTGACATAAGGTGATTTTAAATAAAAACCTAAAAGAAAATTTGAAATATTTTGAATTTTGAGTCAAGAAGGACTCATTTGTAGGTCATCCCACAATAGTGGTTTACAATTTTTTGCCAAATTGGACACTGAAATAAATTTTTCTAACTAAATCTTAACTTTTGGGCGCCTATAGCAGCTAAACCGTGAGGAATTTTGAGATGATGCAAACTGGAGTTTCGTGACATTTTTTCTGTAGATTCTAAATATATTTTTTTCAAAAATTTTGGAATTAGATTGCACTTCTTTTTCCATCTCCCTCGAAAACTATTTTTTTTCATAAAACAACAATTTTTAAAAGTGAAGCTCATCATATAGCGCATAACTTTTTTTCCATGAAGGATAAAATTCTAATTGTTTCGAATTTAGATTTGTAACTTCGATATCTAGTGCTTCCACTTGGTTAGATGATGTTTTATTGAATTTTTTTTCCTTAATCAAGTATCGAAGTCAAACCAATTACAATTCAAAAAAAGGGAGACCATATAATGTGTAACTTTTTTTGTATGTATCGAAATTCAAAAAAAAAATTGTTGGATCAAGGACTTCAATATCTGGTGCACTCATATTTTCCAAAAAAAAATTTGATAATCTTCTATTTTTCCACGTGTAGAAAAAATAGCTTCATTTTTGGTGAAAAACCTATGTTTAATAAAACTAAAAAAACAAATACATAATAAAACCAAAGCATATTAAAATTATAGTTGTTGGATAGCTCATTCTAAGGACTACTTGATTCTAGTTGGGTCTATGAAGTCTCCACCATTTTCATCTTCAAACCAAGCTTTGAAGTGCAAAATTTTTGATTTTTGTGTGACAAAGAGTAGGAATCAGGGATAAGGGTGGTTCGCTTGAACCAGGGGGGTTTGAGGGAACCCACATGGGTTCAAGAAAACCAAGGTTCATTTGAACCCTAGTTCATTCGAACCCTGGTTCATTCAAACCCCCTTCCATAAAGGGGTTTTCATTTGTTTTTTTTGGTAGGATGGTTCGTACTTACATTAAATGGGTTCTCTCAAACCTAAGTTCGAGTGAACTCTCTTTTGGTTTGTTTGAGCCAACTAGTTTGTTCAAACCCCAAGAACTAAAAACTTTGGCATGTGGTCATTTTTTCCAAGTTTTCCTTCCTCATTTGAATTGTAAACCACTTTTGTGGGTTTACCCTTGCCACCCATGGAAAATGGGTCCCACCTTGGACTTGAATGTGGGTGTTGGGAATTATCTTGCATTTAATGTTGTTTGTCAGGTTTACATTCAAAAAAACACTTAATTAAGCCTTATAAGGGAATAAAGGGGTGAAATAAAGCATAAGATAGGTGTAAATAGTGAAATTAAACCTAGAAAAGCGTGAAATCTTGTTACAAGACTTTACAACATTTCAAAATAGGACTAAATAAGTGATGAAAAGGTGATTTTTAGGTGAATTTTAATGAAGGGAGTCTAGAAAAGTGTAGAAATGTTTTACAACACTTCACAACACCTTCACAAGATTCCATAATTTGAATATTTATGACCTAATTTGAATGTTCAAGCAACATTGCGACATTAAATCAAAGCAAAATGGACCAAGCATTGTGAAGAAAGGCCTAAAAGACCATGAAAATTTTAAGGGGCCATTTTTCTATGGAACATTTAGCCCCCACTTTAGTGAGAGGATGAACTTGCTTCAAACTCACACTAAAGTAGCCATGCATATCGAGAGAGATCCAAATGCACTTATGCTAGAAAAATGGAATGACAACTATCAAGAAGAATGATCAAGCCCCTAGGATGAAGATCCCATGACAAACTAACATAAAAACAAAGGAGCACAAGGAAAAAAAGAAAGAAATTTTGGATAAAGCTTCAATCATCTGTTCAGCTAGTTGTGAATCAGATCTAGGTTATTTGTGAGAAAAAGAGAATGCATATTCACTCTAGGGTGATAGAACCCATGATGGTCTTCTGGGTGAGAAAACCCAAAAGGTAAGATACATATGCTAGTTGGTATGCACTCACAAGCACATAGGTGGCTATGGGGAAATTTGTGCCATTGAATGGGCTTCCCACTCAACCATATCAAAGTTATACCTTGTGATAACTTTGACAAGGTGCCACAAGGGGAAATTTTGGTTCGTGCTTCATGAGATAAGAAAAGCTTTGTAGTATTAGAACTAATGAAAAATGCAAAGGTACCACAAGCATGCAAGTTGTGTTATGCAAGGTGGAAAAAATGTAAAAATGAAAAAATGTAAAATGTAAAATGATGTTCAAAGGAGTCTTGTTTAGTTAATGCAAGGTCTGTCACTTAGGGAACATTATGTCTAATGTCTCCAAGAGAGGATGAATCAAAGAATAAAATATTCACAACTTAGCGAATGCAGTGCATCACATCAGGCCACTAAGAGGAATGTACTATACTAAGATAGATCACACTTATGAAGGACATCACACCTAATGTCATCCACGAAGTGATGAATGCATTGTATGAAGTGACAAGGCTAACTAAGAATGCAAATGAAATTATGCCAATGTATGCCCCCCACTTTAAAGGAATTGATACACACCATTATGTGAGCAGTCACTTTAAAGTAGAAAAGGGAAGAATGCAAAATAAAACAAGACATGAGAACCAACTTGGAAATCCCCTATGCGAAATCATATGTTTCCAAGGAAGGCTACATCATGTAAATGAAAAATAAAATAAAAGAAAGGAGGGTTGCCCCCCAAAAAAGAACACACCAAACACATAAGGGATCTATTGGATTTGGGGTCTGTATGTTTGTTGCTGCAATGTATTTATGAAAGAGCTCATAACTGTCATCATTCCCCAAAGCACATAGAACTAGAATAATGGCACAAAGAGAGCAAAGAAAAAGGAAAAAAAATTCTATTTTGGGTCAACATGGAAGAGACATTGCAGTCTCAATGCTTTGCATCGTCCCCAAAAGGAAAACACAAGCAAAAAGAAAACAAAAGGAAAAAGAAAAGGAGAATATTTTTGGTCAACATGAAGGAGACATTTTGGTCTCAATGCCTTGCGTCATCCCCAAAAGGAAAAACAAAAGAAGGCAAAGGAAAAAAAGGAAAAGGGACCAATTGGGTCACCATGGAAGAGACATAGGGCATCTCTACATTTTGAGTCATCCTTAAAAGGAAAAAGGACCATCTGGGTTAACATGGAAGAGACATAGGGAATCTCTACACTTTGCGTCATCCCCAAAAGGAAAACACAAAACAAAAATAAAAAGGAAATACATGAAATATAGAAGAATAGAGGTACAAATAGAAGAAGTGTACAAAGAGAGAGAACATCAAATGTACATTATGGGGGAACACAATACACACATAAAAAAGGAAAATTTGAAAAGGGGCTAGTAATGCAAATCCAAGTCAACCATTAACCGAGTTATTGGGTTCGCAATCTCACTTAGTATAAGCAGAAGGAAAATAACGCAGTTAAGAGATAAGAACAAATGCATTACTAGGATAAGGCTAACAACTTCTTGCCCCCCACCGGATGTGAGGAAAGAATGAGCCAAGAAAGGTGATACGAGGGATAATGCAATAGTGAGAATGAAAAATTCTAAAACTATGGCATGATAAAAGGATTTTGTTTTAAGGGATGATGGGAAAGCAGTCAGTATCAGTGAAGTGATACTTGTTCAATATGTCATTCAATGTCCAACATTCTTTAGTTTGATGTCCAAGAACATGATGATATTTGCAATATGGTATGTTAGAATATTTAGGATGGATGACCAACCTATTTATAGGTAGTAAGATATAAGGCCTTTGTTTAAAAGTAGTTGAAGTGTCCTCTCACATTCAGGTGGAGGATGAGTAGGAAACTTGAGCTTTTTCAATTTGTAAGGTTATTTTCATTTGCTAGATTCTCCTTTTTCATGAATGGAAGGAGGAGGAGTACCCATGGGGATCCTAGCATCCTTGTCATGAGAATCAAGTAATGGTTGTTCATGGGAAAGGAGAATGTTCAAGTCAGGAGGAGAATCAAAGATCATGATGTAGATATTCAAAATTGACATCACACATATTTAACTAATTCATATTCTCTTGTCAATTAAATAAATCAAGGTTATTTAATTATCTCCTAAAGTCTCTTCATTTAATTAAATCAAATGTATTTAATTAAATGGATAGTGCATCAATTTCCTCCCTTTTGATTTAAATAAATCCAAGTATCTAAGTCAAAATTCAAAATCACCTAATCATCATATTAAATTAATCAAATCCATGATTAATGATAATCCTAATCCTCTTTTCTCTAGATTTTGCAGCTTGTGCTCATAAATCAATTTAATTGATTTATTAATTTGTCATTTTCCATCAACATGGCCCATAAAAAGGGAATATTCTCCAAGTTTGAAATCTCCCCCAAAATTGACATGTACATCCAACAAAGCATTTAAGAGATTTTACATGTCTCTTGCAAAGGCCAAGCTTAGCATTTAACTCATCTTGTCATCAAATTCAAATTTCAAATCTCCCCCTCTTTGGCACATTGACCAAAATGTGCTCATTCCTCAACCTCTCACATGTTGACAAGTGGAATCTTGTCATTGGATTATCTTTAGTTTCACATCCTCCATGTTTGGCATCCTTCTATCATTCTATTCTATAAATAGAGAGTTTTTCTATTGTATTACTCCTCCACAACTCATCCAAGTTAGAATTTCATCTTATCCACCATCTCAAGCATTTGAATCTTTTCATCTAGGAGCTTATCAAGGATTGGGAAAGGGCTTCTTTCCACATCAAAGAAGCACCAATCCAATATTGGATACATATACTTCATTTTTTTCTTCATATGCTTTAGTTATCTTGTTATTGGATTGCATTTTAAAAGCATGTTGGATTATCTCATATGGATATTGAACATTTGCTTTGTTTTGAAATACTAATCATGCTTGGTGTGTTAGAATTTTAGCCATTTGTAGATTTTGATGTCCATAAAATGGCACTAGAAGGAGGGCCCAAGAAGTGTGCATTCAATGGGAATGAATCATTGTTCTATTTTTGACCATGAGTCCCTTATTTTTTTACATTATTCCATAGGAATATTCTAATATTCAATGAACGTGCAGCCAAATTATTTGACTATTTTAATATGCTAGGATTTCATCACATAAACACTAAAGCATCTTAAGAGTAGATAATAGTTGAGCTAGTAATCCATTCTCTTCTGTGATAACTCTGTCAATAAAGATAGAAGACAAATTGTCAAATGTATGCAGAGTAACTTTCTAATTTGAATAGTGGGTTTGAGGTCGGGCAGAAAGAAAATCACATTGAGGGAGAGAGATTAGTGTTATTGCAATGGTATTGAAGGTTCTATTCTTAGTACCAAGCATACGTTTTAGTTAACAAGAAACCTTTGGTCTCTTGTGTTATAAGGGGGTTTTATATCATGTTTCCTTTTTTGAATTTCACAACAATAATGCTTTTTTTTCTAGGAATCTATAGTTTTTAATATTGTCTCGAATGTTTCAGTTTTTTCTTTTATTATTGTGCCCAATATAATGAATCCTACTTCAATGAAATCTTTTATGAAGGTAGCTAGTGCCAATTAAACGACCACAAAGATACTAACATAATTGTAAATAAGCCTTTTTGAAGATGCCTGTATATTCTTCTTCTGTAACCAAGCACAAAAGTCACTGTCTAAAAAAAAGTGTATGTCCATGATACAATTTGTTTGATTTGGAAGCGTCCAAAAAGCTAAAATTTCTTGGCAAAAATTTGTGAGTGTAGGCTTGTGATATAAATAGCTTCACAAGTACGAGCCTAGATAGAGTCCCACCTCCATGGGAAAGGAGCATCTAACTCAAATCAGAATGGAATCTTAAGTATCAAACTATTTCTAGGTGCACCAGTGAATCTTGAGTGTCTTTATTGAATCAGCTACGAAGATGGAGTGTTCGACGTGTGAAAAGAATTGGGTGTTTTTTTGGATTGCTTGATCATTAATTAAGAGATTAGATTTTCTCTCCATTCATTGGGTTGAGATGTTTCCATTTTCCCTCTATGTATCAACTAAAAAATATTATAGACCCATATGTCTATTTGCTAAAGTGAGCTACCCGACTGAGCACTGGTCTAAAGATCTTGTTTTTATCACCTGCCAATTGCATTTGCTCGAAAGTGCTTGAAGCCTTTTCAAAAATTCTATTTTGTGCCTAGATTTACACCTATGGTAGCATGAGATCGTATTCCTTTAGGACATTCTGTAAAATATTTTTGTGTGTTGTTGTGCTTCCACATTGTGCATTCATCACTTCGACCCACCTGTTAGAGTCCCATCCATCATTTATTGTGAGAAATCAATAGTAGTGGGTTCAACAATTTTTTTTTTAATATTCTTATCGATATTTTCTTTGAACGTTGGAAGTAATTCAGTTTAGTTTCAATTCCCATCTGCCTACAACATCATGAGAGTTGAACATCAAAGTTAGGCGCATCATTAAGATCTTGGTCGTAACTTTTAGTTTAATAATCATTCTTTGTCCAAACTTTATGTCTCATCATGTAAAGGCCACAGCATGCCCAATCGGGGAAGTGAAAGGTCAAAATGCATTCAGTAAAGGACTTCTCCTGTGTTTGCGCATTTTAAGATTAGCATGTTATAATTTTTTTTATCTTAGTGTTGAGTTTTTATGCACCTTTAATGAGTGTAAATGCTATTATGAACTTGAGTGTAAATGATCTGACAGTTGTGTTGAAAAAGATTGTTTTGTAGGTGGAAGTGGCTATCCAATATCTATCCCAATTAATACAATAGAGAAACAAGATCTAACCAAGATTGTGAATGGATTGTCGTCTGAAGATAAGCAAAATAAAATTTGAAAATTTATATTGCTATATTTTGTGTTTGATTAAGTAAACCTCGAGAATGGATGTGTTGACAAAAAGGAAGACATCGACATTGCCTGTTCTATCCTTTGGCTGGGAACAACTTTTTGAAACTAGCTCTTTGGATCACAAAATGTTTGTTGGCAGAAAATCTTTTTTTTTAAAAGGATCTTTCTCTTTTTGTTTTTCTTTAAAAAGATCGATTCATACAATATGATATAAAGTCTGGTGTCTTTGTTCATCAACTATTGATAAAGTGCATGGTGAACTAAAACTTATTACACATTGATTAGTATGTTGACTGCTTTTGCACCATAACTTTTGACATGGTGAACTAAAAATTATTACACATTGATATTACTTACCTTTTTTGTCCTTGGGACCTAAAAGGAAAACGAGGAAAACGAAGGAAAACAAAGGAAGGACGGAAAAGCAAGGAGGAAGAATTTTCATTCGCACCAAAGACTTGCAAACATTTAAGCATAAGAAGCAATCTTTGAAGGAATTTTGGAGAATTGAGCATTAAATTCAGAGTTTATAAAGAATTTTTAAATGCTTTGAGCTTCCATTTTATGCTTTAGTTTTATGTTTTGGACCAACTTACTTTTTGGATTTTAAAAAGAACACTCCCAAAAGCTTTCATTTTCACAACAAAGGGCATAAAAAAAACTTTAGAACAAACCTACTAGAGTTGGTTTTCGGATTTAACAAATTGAACAAGGAAACTTTCATATCTCATTTTGGTGCTTTAAAATGAATCAAAATCATTGCTTTGTGGACTTAAAATGAACAAGTGTTTTCTTTGTCTTGTAATTGCTTACTCAAAGTAATACCATTGAAAGTACATATGCACTTCTCTCGCACCTTAAGGCGATCTTGAGAATCAAAAGGCATTTTGGTGATCTTAAGTTGGGTAAAGTAATTTCCTCCACACTTCATTTTGGGAACTAAAATTGAACAAAACACTTTGTGAGTGTGAGTGGAACCTATTGCATGTGTTATCCCTTTGTTTCTAAATGAAGGTTTATCGAACTATGAATATTTTTACTCACTTTTTTTTTTATCTTGGAGGGCCTGCATTGGGGAAAAAGTACTCACCCAAGGGAACAAATCAACCGATAACACTCTAAAACCAAGAGTATTTCTAGCCGGGATATAAATGTGGGTATTGGAATAAATGTCAGTATCATGCAGTTGGCTCTAATGAGAAGGGTAGCAATGGTCTCTCGCCACGTTGGGTCAACTCCTATGAACAGAGAGTTTGAATTAAAACCTTTGTTGTAGAAAGGCCAAAATCCCTATCTATTTTTTGGTGCAAGAACGGTCGTTCTTAAGCCGCCCCACACTTTTACAGTCTTTATTAGAAATGGAAAGCATGCCATGGGAGTTTCATGGGTGTTGATGCTTGTTTGTCCCATATAAGCGAGTTTCATGGAGGGGATCCAGTGGGGTCAAACATCTAACCATTTGCTAAAGATAAGGGTAGCTGGACTTGTCCAAGTGGGCACTCAACAAATATAGTCTTTCATATCCATAAGGTTGTACTTTTTCTTGGTTACAAAACACTTTGCTTGATCAAAAACATTGGAAAAAAATCATTCAACATTGGCATCTAAATCTAAAACCCTTTGGGAGAAGTAAATATCCTTGAACGAATTCACATATTATTGCTTGCCCTTGGGATTCTCATCCTTAGAGGCTTCTAAGAATTTGGATTTCATCTCAATTTTCTCCTACTAAGGTCAACATTAGGTAATTTTTTCCTTAATTTCTTTGATTCCCACATAACACACTTTGTGGGATGATAAGAAGTTAGGACATTGGACATCCAATTTGAAAACTTAATCAAGAGTGTGTTTATGATAAAAAAAGAACTCATTAAGAAAAGCTAACAAAAATTCAACCCCACACATGTGCTTGGTCTCTTTTGGTCATATGGTTTTCATGCAAGCATTGGTCTTTTGGTTTCAACTACTCTTAGAGAAAAACATGTTCTTCAACATCTTGGTCTAGTAAACAAGGTCCTTCTTAGGTTCATTTAGGATAAAATCAAACACTTCATCCATCCCAAACATTTATCATATTCATCCCACAAACAACTTTAGAGCTTTGAAAACATCATTCTAGACTTGGGTAAATCATCAAAATCAAAATCACCTTGTTTAGTTAGGTGTAGGGGAATGCATCTTTTCTCATACATTTAATTGAACTAGCAATCCTTTGAAAAAAATCATCCTAAGATCACATCCAACATCTTAGGGTTTACAATTTCATTATCTAAATCAAACCCTAAGTCTAGCATTGATCCAAAATCCCTAAACATTCAACACCCATATCATTCACCCCTTTCATCCTTCATCTCATCATTGGTCCTAAGAACCTTAGAGGTCACTTTTGCAACAAGTTCAAAACACAAGAAAAACATGGAATATAAACTTGCTCCATACATCATGAGTAATCCAAATCAACTGAACTTTGAAACCCTTACAATGCCTATTGATTATCAAAACTCATATTTATACAATCTATACATGGGATCATTATCTCCTACAAACCTTAATGGTACAACAAATGTGAGTATGCCTAGTCAAAAGATTGGAACACCTTTCCTGATGGTAGATCTAAATCCAAAACTACAAATCTATCAACCAAACACCTAGTGCATGAGCCTTCAAACAAACATCATCCCATCAAATCCCTACATGCCAAATATGAATTAACCAAGTACAACTTTACCAGGCATGAACATTTTGAATCCAAACATGGAAAAATTTAGGATAGATATGTTTGTTAATCACACAAATGTTGTTCAAATTCCAAACATGATGATAAAAACTCCATGTATTGATCCAAGTCAAGGCAACACCATGCAAAATCAAAGTTACCTAAATCAAGGCAATGTGATTCCCAACCACAACAATGTTCAATTTCAACCTATCATGCCAAATCTGAGTGCCATCCCAAATCAAAACACTATCCAAAATCAAACACTACAAGTACACACTCCAAATCTGCTTAAACAAAAGCCAAATCAACTATATCAAGGGTGCCAAGATCAAAATCAAGACCAAGTTTTACTAGACCAAATTGCTTCACTTGACAAACTAACTGAAGCCTTGAAACAACAGACATTTTTACTCCAAAATCAATGTACTCTACCATTGATTGAACCATGTCATCAAAGCAGTAAGTTGTGGCCACAACCATGTCAAGAACAATATCTCCAATGTCAAGAATTTGGATACCAAGATCAACAACATCAACAACAAACCCAATCACCATGTCTCCAAAATCAATCACCACAAGGTCAAATCTCACAATGTAACAAATGGAAATACACACCACTTGGGGGACCCATCAAATTGATCATGCAACATTTGGTGCAAGAGAATCTCTTTAAACTCCATGTTTATGAGGATTATCAAGAGCCCTTAGTTAAACCACCAGGGTATAATGAGAAGCACTTTTGTGGCTTCCACAAAACAAAGGGACACACAACATCATATTGTATTTGACTCAAAAATCTCATCCAAGACCTTATTAATCAAAAGATAATCACTATTGTGGACAATGATCAAGATCTATCCATCAATGAGCACCTTGAAGATGTTTCCACCTCATCCAACAATCAAAATAGCATACATCAAGGGTCACTTTTTAATCATGATCAAAATCCACCAACAATACCCAACAATGATCCAATTCAAGAAATGTCAACATCACTTGACCCTATGGTTGAAGACATTGACAATTTCTCTGCCACAATTGTTGAAAACAATGTTCAAGATCTCTCAATTAAGGAACACATTGAAGATGTTTCTACCCCATCTTATGATCAACTCACCATACATCAAGAGCCACTTTTTAGTGATCTATTTCAAGGAGTGTTAGAATTATTTGATTCTATTGACATAATGCACGATCCATCGACCAATGATCATATTGAAAATGTCACTACATCCCCTTATGAGTTAGTGGACATATCTCAAAAATTTATTCCAAAGCATGATCTTTCACTAGGGTCTAGCAATGGTCCTTTCCAAGACATGTTGACACCCTTTGACCTCATGGTTATAGATACTAAAGGAATCCTCAACTCGACATTTGATCCAAGTCCACTCAAAGATCAAGAGGATATTGAGCCACTTCCCATTCTTAATAAATATATCCAAGGATCATTTGAAACTGGCCCATGTCAAGAACTTGATCCAAAGCATGTCAAAAGAAATTCTAAAATTATTTAGGATAAGGAATTCGTATCTCCAAGATACTATAATGATTTAATTGAAACTCTCCTATCTATATAGGATGTCATAGATAATGATCTTATCCACATAGCACATAATCCTCCATCTACCCATGAGATGCTTTATGTGGATGGAAATGTAGACAATCTTCATTCAAGAAAGGATTCCTTTACTCCTGATATTATTACACAAAAAGATTAGGTTATTGATTCCTATAGTCAAACTGAATTGTTAACATCAAGATCAGATATATCCCAAATTCAAACTAAGGACATCATGTATGAAGATATCCAATATTATCCACTCAAGGAAACTGGTCAGATAGAACAGGATATTCCAGAGTTAGCAGAACATCCAATCGAAATAACATCATCTACAGTGGTCATTTATCAAAGAATGAATTCTAAACAAGAACTCTCAGAACAAGCAGAATCAAATCATGAAGGTACTACTTCTACAATATTGGGGGCAACTATGTCTCAAGCAAATGTCAACATAGGGAGAACAAAAAGTCCTTATGATGAAACTAGTGTCAATACTACAACCAACCACATCATGAATCTTCATCCACCCATCACCCCATTCATGAATTGGGACCAACATCAAAAGAAATATTTTCAAGAATCAAAGCACAAAGAATGTTATCAAAGAAAAAGAAATAGAGCATGAAGGACACATCAAATACACATAGATATCAAAAAATACAAAGAAAGATTATCCCTATCAAACTCCATTAGTCAAAGAAACTATGAAGCAAAATAAAAAAATGGAAAAGTATCCATCAAAGATTTCCACAAAGGAAAAAGAAAGCATCTCAAGCAGCGTACAAAGTATATCAAGCGGTTGATCCTAATTCCATGCCCACTTTCGTATCCACCCATCATTGCTCATCTTCCCAAGTTTGGAGAGTCAAAGGGTACAAACTGTCAACCAATCCATCTCTTATTCCTAAACACACTCCATCCATTCCTCCACACATGATATCCAATTCACATTGACCAGGTATTGGCAGCGACCCTTCATCATAAGGATTCAGAATGCACTCTATCATGATGTGCGCACCAAGATAGGGTTAACTCCAATATCAATAAAGTAGATCAAGACTCTCAAAAGTTACATTCAAGTGCATGTATCTTGGCAAAGAAGCTTCTTCAAGAAGGATATCGATGGAACATTATGAAAAAAGCATCTACATCGACACCATCAGGTGGGTCAGCATGAATCTTTCAGAAAACCAAAAAAATTTAAAAAATCATGAAAACAGTAAAGATAAAAAATCATCCTATAGTGAAAACCGCATATGTGGCACTTTGGATAGGTACCATGATGAAAACCTGGAAAAAATGCGTCATGTGTAGAATAAAGCATCTACGTGTGCCACTCCAGGAGAAAGCACTTCATCCCATCCATAATAAATCCAACATTCCATCCATCTCAGCCATCATAAATCCATTCATCCATGAACCATTTATCCAATCCATTTTCATATATCTGCATCCATAGTCTGATTTATCTTGATCTTGATGAACTTGAGTGAACACTTTATACTTGCTTATGGTAAAAATCTTGACATGGGTCATTTTCATTGATCCTATCCTATCATCTGAGCCATGAAGCAGTATCCAAATGAGCATTCTTTTTCTCAACACCTTATCTTATCGCAAGATAATCCTTGGCATCCTTTGCATTCTTACCATATCCATCCATCCATACACCTATCCAGGCATCTATCCATAACATTCCATACATTGCTAGAGACTGGGGGAAAATATTTAGATCTTGGTTCAGGAATAAATCTTGATCTATATCATCCAACTTATGTGGTGATCTGAACATTGGCAAAAATGAAATCAAATTGGTCAAAGCATTGGTGATCAAAATTCCAAATCACTAGCCCATGGTACATTTTGGCGAGAAGATGTTCCTTATTAGGTTCTATCTTCAATCAAACATCAATCCAAACAACAAATATCAGTTGCATCTAACGTGTGCTTCAGTATCACATCAAATCATTCAAACAAATTTTTTTCCAAATCAAGCTTCAATCCTAATCAATCAAATTCAATCAATCCATCATCATCTTGGGAAATCCCTCACAATCCTTTTGTTTCTTAACACTATCCTTGCATTGTTGTGTATCTTCAACAATGTTATCATCATCAATCCATCATCATCTTGGTATATCCATCCTAATCCTTGTGCTGCTAAACACTATCCTTGCATTGTTGTGTATCCTCAACAATGTTACCATCATCAATCCATCAATCTGATCAATCAACCCTAGCTTGGTTTTCAACAAAATCCCAAAATAGAGAACTAATATCATCACACATATCCATATCCAAATCGTCAAAATCATACGAAAAATCCAAAAACATAAAAAAAAATCATAAAATCCAAAAACACTCAAAAAATCAGAAAAATATCAAAAACATGGAATCTGAACTACATCGTCTCTGAACTTAAACATAGGCAAGGCTAATCTTTGATCAGCACCCGAGACACAAAAACACAAAAACATTCAAAAAACACCAAAATCCAAAAACATTCATAAAATCTCATAAAATCCAAAAACATCCAAAAAACCAAGAACTACCAAAAACAACCTCAAAACATTTCAAAACACCAAAAACATCCAAATATTTGAAAAAAATCCATCCATCTCATTTCGCTTCACCCACAATAATCTCATCCATAATAAACAAATCATCACACCCACCCTTTGGAAACACAAAACATAAACAAGTACAACAATCGGCAAAAGAAAACTTCAAATGCAAAATCAAAAGAAAACAACAAACTTCTAAATGCAAAATCAAACTCTTGATCATTTTCAAACATGTCAGTCAACCTTATATCAAAATCCTATCAAACAACTTATCAACCCATCATCATCCTATACAATGCATGTCCTAGGATATATCGTTCTGATAATGGGCATCATTTTAGATATCTCTTGGATTCTTATCCTATCAAAACAAATCCCTTTGGCTAAAGGTATGAAGAACATTGACTTGTTTGTGTACTTGATCTTTTCTTTTTGATTTATCTTATTGCGCTCATTCCAATGACCTCACGATGATGTCTAATAAAAGTGATTTAGAGAGAAAAGAATGGGGCATCGATCATTATCCTTTTGTCTATTGTGCTTGTTGGATGTTCTTGTAATATAACTTGGTGAATACTTGCTTTGTTAGGTACATCCTGGCAAGGTTTCCGTATGTCAAGTGTGAACAAGAATACTCCTATCTATTTGTCGAGTCAAAGTCCATCACACTAAGTGCAATGCCATCTTGGTTATTTATACCTTGATGCATCGTGCTTATGCATGTTATCAGACATAAGGTAAGTAGCCCTTTTAAAATCCCATTCCTTGATAAGCGAAACATCATCTATCATAATCATCATCTCTAATAAAATCTCATCAGATCTTGGACTTGTTGGATCCTCTTGTCATCATCTCATTTCTTCTTTCTTCTCTTCGTGCTAACATAACATCACCAATGTACCCATCTTGCATCCATCCTTGCATCTACAAACAATTAGCATACATAAATCTCATAATCATAGCATATCACATCATCCATCTCATCCATTTCACATGCATTATATCATCATTTAAGTTGTTTAGGCTAATATAGATTGGTTATTCTAAGCATCTTAAAATCATCTCATTTGCATCATCATCACAACCATCCATATGTCAATCTTGAACCTCTTTGTCATGAGATAGCCCCTCAAATCGAATCTTTCACTCTATCTCTCGAGGGGGAAATGTACCAGTATACTTCTTTCCGCTGGGGCATTCGAAAAATCAGAATTTTTTAAAAATTTGATCGCAATAAGTTTATTCTTTGAACCAACGCAACAAGTACATTGCTTCAAAGAGGGGAAGAATATAGACATGCAAAATTGACATCACGCATATTTAACTAATTCATATTTTTTTGTCAATTAAATAAATCAAGGTTATTTAATTATCTCCTAAAGTATCTTCATTTAATTAAATCAAATGTATTTAATTAAATAGATAGTGCATCAATTTCCTCCTTTTTTATTTAAATAAATCCAAGTATCTAAGTCAAAATTCAAAATCACCTAATCATCATCTTAAATTAATCAAATCCATGATTAATGATAATCATAATCCTTGTTTCTCTAGATTTTGCAACTTATGCTCATAAATCAATTTAATTGATTTATTAATTCATCATTTTCCATCAACATGGCATAAAAAGGGAATATTCTCCAAGTTTGAAATCTCCCCCAAAATTGACATGTACATCCAACAAAGCATTTAAGAGATCTTACATGTCTCTTGCAAAGTTCAAACTTAGCATTTAACTCATCTTGTCATCAAATTCAAATTTCAAATCTCCCCCTCTTTGGCACATTGACCAAAATGTGCTCATTCCTCAACTTCTCACATGTTGACAAGTGGAATCTTGTCATTGGCTTATCTTTAGTCCCACATCCTCCATGTTTGGCATCCTTCTATCAATCTATTCTTTAAATAGAGAGTTTCTCTATTGTATTACTCCTCCACAACTCATCCAAGTTAGCATTTCATCTTATCCACCATCTCAAGCATTTGAATCTTGTCATCTAGGAGCTTATCAAGGATTGGGAAAGGGATTCTTTCCACATCAAAGAAGCACCAATCCAATATGGGATAGATATACTTCATGTTTTTCTTGATATGCTTTAGTTATCTTTTTATTGGATTGCATTTTAAAAGCATGTTGGATTATCTCATATGGATATTGAACATTTGATTTGTTTTGAAATACTAATCATGCTTTGTGTGTTAGAATTTTAGCCATTTGCAGATTTTGATGTCCACACACGGTACCATCATCGCTAGGTCTCCAATATTCAAAAGGAGGTTTATCAGGATGAGGAGGATCTTGATATCCTAATCATGTTGTGTTTTCTTCTGTTGGTTTTTGTTCAAGAAGTTGGTGAATATTATGCTCATGTGTTGTGTCACAGCCTTGTAGGATAGTAAATCCTTTTCCATATGTTTCTTCAAGGTTAATGGGAGTGTTTGTGACTTTGTGATCATAAAATGGTTGAGGGTGTGTTTATTGAGAGGAACTAGGTCCACTTGATGGAGGGATCTTAGGTCCCACTTGAGCTTCGAGATGGAGGTATCCAAAGTGATCAAGAGGTGCAATAGTAGGAAGATTTTTTGTTTCATGGATGGGTAAAAGGATGCATTGGCTTCGAGGTTATCAAGACATTCATTTCTAAACTTGTTCATGATATCATCATCTTCCCCAATGATGTCTAAATCATGAGGAAGCTCAAGGTCATTAGCATCACAGCCAAAGGCACAATTGGACATGTCTACCAAGGATTTTAATGAATTCCAAAACTTATTAAAATAAAATTTCATGATGCAAGTGAACTAACATGCAAGAAATAGAAGCAAACAAAGAATCTGGAAAGTAAAACAGAGAGCAACTATAGAAAATTGAAATGTAGGAAATACCCAATAAATGCCTAAAAATGTTGTGTGAAATGTGCAGGTGGACTGATTTGCCTAGGGTGGAAAATGAGTCCAGTTATGAGATTTTTTTGTGTTTTTTAGAAAATGCTTTTCAAATGCAAAAAAAGGATGCAAATGTAGATTTTTAGTTTTTTCAATGATATGATATGCAAAAATGAAGTATAAATGAATCTTTCACTAATGTAATTTCAAAAACCCTAGGATACAAAAAAAAAAACCTAATTGAATGTTGATGCAAATGAAATCTAGGATGCAAGGTGCAATTAAAATCAGAAATATAATGTGCTCAGTATGCAGGTTCACCAAAATGAACCATATGTTTTTGGGTAGGATTTATAGGCTACTCTTGCACTCTTAGGATGTTTCACCTAAAAGGAGAGAGATAAACCCCACTCAAAATTCTAGGTGGTTCACTCAAATTAGGAAATGTATGATGTGATTAAGGCTAAATGGAATGATCTAAGTGCAACAAAATGAAATATTTGACTGATTATGAATACAAACCTAAGGATTTTGCAATGTTGGAAAACACAATGTGATATGCAAACATGAACTAAAGTATGAACAAATGCAAAATGGAAAAGAAGGATGAATTAGAGTGCACCTGGAAGTCTGATGAATATTCTCGAGTATTTTGAATGCTGATAGAAATCACTAAAAAAGCACCAGTGGGACTCATTTTCCACTAATGGTGAATCAGTCCTACTTCTGATGAAAACTTCTAGAAACTAGTTTCTAAGTGTCGAGATCCAGAATCTAACAAAATATGGATTTCCAATCTTAAGGTGGGACTCATTCGCCATTGATGGAAAATCAGTCCTCTTCCAAAATTATATGAAATCAGGGACCAATCCTGTAGCACCAAATCTGAGGTTGTCTGCTTGTCAAGTTGACGAAATCAAATTTGAAGAAAATGAACATAATGTCTTCTCCAAGCTTGAAATAGGTTGTAGCTGACTTGAAACACTTTGTTGACTTCTTGTCCACTTTTCAACACCTAATAGCTTATCAAAATTGCATACAAAAGTTTGCAAACACACATGCAAAAGGGGAAAAATGGTTAAGGGTTAGGTATAGGGATTTCCCTTGGTCAAATCCCACTTTGATAATCAAACCCTTAATGAAATAATGAAATGGAAGAGAATGATAAACAAATAACATGCAAATTCTATCAACTTACCAAACCCTTGTTGAAGAAAATCTGAAGATATATCAATGGTTGCTCCAAAATACATGATTAGTGCTTGAATGATTGAATGAGTGAGTGAATAAGTGAAATTGATGAATGGGGGTTAAAATGAGAAGAAAAACAGTTATTTATACACACTTGTGCCTTAGTAACCCAATGATACCTCATCACAGGCCAACATAAGGTGATTTTAAATAAAAGCTTGAAAGAAATTTTGAAATATTTTGAATTTTGAGTCAAGAGAGACTCATTCGCCACCCATGGTGAATGGGTCCCACATTGGACTTGAATTTGGGTGTCAAGAATTATATTGCATTTAATGTTTGTCAGGTTTACATTCAAAAACACAATTAATCCTTATAAGGGCATAAAGGGGTCAAATAAAGCATAAGAAAGGTGTAAATAGTGAAATTAAGCCTAGAAAAGTGTGAAATCTTGTTACAAGATTTTACAACACTTCAAAATAGGTCTTAATAAGTGATGAAAAGGTGATTTTTAGGTGAATTGTAATGAATAGATTATAGAAAAGTGTAGATTTATGTTTTACAACACTTCACAACACCTTCACAAGATGTCATAATTTGAATATTTAGGACCTAATGTGAATGTTCAAGTGGCATTGTGAAATTAAATCAAAGAAAAATGGACCAATCATTGTGAAGAAAGGCCTAAAAGACCATGAAAATGTCAAGGGGCCATTTTTCTACAACAGTTTCAATCTTCAAAAATGCTTCAACAACCTTCCCATTGAGTTCTCACACCCTTTTAAACATGTTTCCCTCCAAATCCAATAGCTCTAACTTCCTAAACTAACTTTTAAGTAACTTGACCATTGGACTTCCTTTTTACAACTTTTCAATTTTTCATCTTTGCACAATTAGCAACTCTGCATTTTTTTTTGCATTTTTTGCAATCCAAACATTATAGACACATAGACACCTAAATATGATTCAAATATGATTAATTACATTATAAAATGGTCTCAATGACCTTATTTTATGCAAAACTCCCAAAATCCTAAAGCCTAGACCTTAAAACCTTGAATTGTCAAAAATCTTTAAATGGTGCCCCTGCACCATACACCCCAACTTGTAATTTTTCCAAGTCCCTTGGAAAAGGTACTGCATCTTGTCCATCATTGTTCTTCACTTGTCTCTAAACTTCATGTTTTTCTTCATCAAGTTCACCTTCCTTTAGCTTTCCACTATCCTTGACACTCTTGCATTTATCTTCACTTGAAATATGCTCCAATTATTCACTGTGTATTGTGGGATGTCTTTCATCTCTTCCATCATCAAATATTTTTGTCATATCCTCTTTTGCATCTGCACAATTACCTTTATTAGCTTCCATCACTTCCACTTCCTCTTCATTCTTTATTCTATGTCAACTAGTCCTCTCAACTGCAACTTTACCACTATTAGTCTTGTCAACAACTATACCATCACTTTTAATGGTCTCTTTGAGACCTGCCAATACCTTGTTCACTATCCTATCACCATCATAAACCACAGTCCTCTTGTCTAGTGTCTTACCAGTCTTTGTACTACCATCTTTCAACTATCTCTTTACTCCTTTCACTACTGCCATAGGACACATGACTATCCCTATTAGTATTCCATCACACTCTTTTTGTTCTCTCACAAGCACTTTACACTTGCTCTACTTTGTCTCAGACTAAGACACATTTTCATCTTCGTTCTTCTTCCACATGAAAACATTCTTTGACTACAAATCACCTTCATTTCTTCTATCTATTGTTTGCACTCTATCGTGCCTTGCATTGGCTACCAAACCATTATCCTTACCTTCATCAACCTTCACATATTCCTTTCTCCCTAGCATGATAATCTCACCTTGCTCATTTTATTCTTCATTCAATGGAGTTAGTATGTATATCTTCCCATCCTTTTCTATTGTATATGTATTTTCTCTTCCATTATACATGAAGTTGGCCTATCAAACTGTCAGGGCCTTCTTAGCAACATGTGGCAACAAAGTTCATAGGTATACTAATATGTCACAAAGAACTTAATCTCTATACTAACCAATCTAGAATTCAATTATAGCTTGTTCACTCACCAACATAGTTTGATTATCACTAACCCATGATACTTTATATGGCTTTTCTCTAGGCACTCTTTCCAAATGCAATTTATCCACCATTTCACTAGATACAATGTTATCAGTGCAACCTGAATCAACTATTACCTTGCATACCTTATTTTTACATCTACAGGCTGTCCTAAACAATTCTCTTGTTTGAATTAGCTCTCTCTCCTTTGTTTTCTTCAAGACTTGTCTTTTCTTCATCAGACTTCACCTACTTTAGGAGCAACACAAAGTGTATTGGAGTTTGAATTTCTAGCTTCATCTTCTTGAATAATTTGTCCTCTTCTATCTAGTTTCCTTTCTCCTCCACGCCAAGTTTTTTAGGGAACTTCCAAGAAGGATGACCATATTCTTGGAAATTGTAACACCTACCTACAAAAAATGTTAGGATTCCTTCCACCACCAAATCTGCCCCTTGTACCTCTATAGCCTCCTCTAATATCTATATCTTTCTCTTCACCCTTGCTTGTACTCTCTTGTTCTTCATTGTTCTTCCTTGCACCTCTCCCTCTATTCATGTTACCTTTATCCCTTCCTTGTCTTTCTTTCCTTCTCTTGATTATATCCTTTTCCCTTAGTGTCATTTGGAAACATTCTTCCATTGTCTTAGGAGGGTTCAAACTAATTCCATCTCTTATGTTCAATCTCAAACCACTCAAATACCTAGCCACTCTTACAACCTCATATTCATTATGACCTACCCTTATTCATAACCTATGAAATTCCTTAGTATAAGACATCACATCTAACTCCCTTTGTTTCAAATCTTTCAATTTCATAAAGGTTTGTATGGCATAATCTATTGGTAAAAACTAAGCCTTTACCTTTGGTACCATCCTATCCCAAGAGCTTATCTTGGACTTACCTTTCTTGACCCTATCTTCTTGAAAAAATTTCCACCATGTTAGGGTTGGTCCCTTCAATTTTTTCTTTACATATTTCACCTTCTTACTATCCTCTATGTCTTCAAACTCATAAAAAATATCTAAGGCATCAATCTAAGCCAAAACCTCTTCACTATCCATCTTACCTTCGTACATAGGCACTTCAACTTTCACTTTTGGAGTTTTGTCACCTTTTACTACCTTTAGTATCTTGACCATTCTCTTTTCTTCAAGGTCTAAGTCATCTTCATCATCCTGGACTCCAACTAGATGGTTTCCTTCTTCCCCCTCATCCTCCTTATCACTCTAGTCTTCATTCACCATTCCTCTTCTCTGATTCTTCTCCAAAACTGCTATCCTAGCTAAGGTGGCTTCTTGAGACTCTCTATAGAGCATTTCCTTCTATAACAACTACTCTTTCAATTCCTTTACCTCCTTTTCCACCGCACTGGCCTTTGGAGGCATCTTTCCTTGCAACTTTTTCAACCTTCAATTTGCAACCTTTCAACTTCTAGAGATCTAATCCCTATGCTTTGATACCACTTGATGTAATCAGGGGGGGTCTTGCAACAAACTCAACACAATATCAACCAAAAAAACAACTATCAGTTCATCAAACCATAAAATTCACACTATCTCAACCAATTCACTCAATTTCCTTGTAGCATTGGAAATCAACTCAATCAGGTATAACTTCTTTATAAAATTCTTTCAAACCAAGTCTTGAACCATTTCAAGGATCCATTTTGGTGTAAAAAATCATATCAACAAATCACAACATTTACTTTGCAAAATCTCTTCAAAACCTAGTTTTTACGCCAACTAGGCCTCAATTTAGGCCTCTTTTCCAAAGGAACTTTCCTTTAAACTTTTCACCAATCTTCAAAATAACCAAGGCAGCACTCCATAGGTCATAAAACTCAAGATTATACAATTTTTTTGCAAATACACTCCTTCAAAGGTGCTTAAAAGGGTATGTGCAGGATCATCATGGAAAAAACAGGCCCTTAAGTGGCAAAAAAATTAGAAAAATCAGAGTTAGGCAAAAACACGTAAAAATTTGAATAAGTTATCTATATTATTTCAAAAATATGTAAGAATATAATTTGTAGAAAATTGAATGTAGTTTCTATACTACAAGGTTTATTTATAAAAAAATAAAATCTATTTGGTGAAATTTTGAAATTTCAATGCAGTAGTACTTAAATTTCAGGGAAAAAATAAGAAGTAGGTATCTGTCTGACCAACCTAACTACAATAAAATGATAGTATTTTTTTATAAGATTTTAGATATAAGTAGAGAAATCATGTCCAAATGTGATGCATATTTTTTTGTATTTTTTTCTAAGTGAATAATTAATTATAATTTTTTTTATTACAATTTTAAAAAATTATAAAAACTCATATGTCTAACCACCTTAACTTGGTCAAAACTTCATGAAATTCAATTTTCTTTTTTTAATCTTATAGTGTGCAAAATATATAATGTGACACATGTTTTGGATTCAAAAAATGTGATATCTTTTGAAAGCTATAGATGTTTTTCAATCAACCTATCAATCAAGAATTTAGTCGTAATTCAAATAGAAATTGAATAATAATTATTTATTAAATTCAAAGTGAAGAAAAATTTCTATTGGTGGAAATATGAGAATCTCCTTTAAAAACCCTTTTCATTTCATCAATTTTGGGTAAAAAAAATTTGTCAGCCACATAACCTACACATACCCATCATCTTGCCACTTTTTGGCCCATCATGATCCTGCACATACCCAAAACAATAACACTCCTTTTTAAAACAAAAATTAGGGTTTTAAGGAAAATCACACATATTGTCTCACTCCTATCTTGCAGCCTCATCAAACATCTTCTAAAATATTTGCCAAGACTCAATCAAACATCAGAATTTGCTGCCCCAACACAATTCCCCATTTAGCATACCAAAACCTCAAAATTTAATATGGAAAACACCATTTTCACACCAAGGCTTCATGCCCAACATGCTCTCAGGCCTCCCCTAAACTCACAAAACTCCCATACACCTAAAACTAATGTATTATACCCATTCCACTGAGAAGCAATGTTGAAAGTAGGTGGAATGGGTTTAAAACATGTTTGAAACTACCAAAACCTTCAAGAACCCTGTTTTCATACCCGGTCTAAGAAAATTGATTATAAGATGCACCAAATTCAATGAGAAAACTTCAAAGATGATTGAAAAGAAAGTTAACAGAATTTACTATACTGGTCCAAAGTAAATTGAATCAATGAAGTGTTGTACGGGTCGTGCAGTCACTGCTAACAATAGAAAATGGAGATTCAAACAAAGTATTATTTATGTTCCAATCTTCAAAAATCCTTCAAAAACCTTCTCATCAAGTTCTCACACCATTTTAAACATTTTTCCCTCCAAATCCATCTACTCCAACTTCCTAAACTAACTTTTAAGTGACTTGACCGTTGGACTTCCTTTTTACAACTTTTCAATTTCGCATCTTTGCACAATTGGCAACTCTTCACATTTTTTGCATTTTTTTGCAATCCAAACCTTCTAGACACCTAGACACCTAAATATGACTCAAATATGACTAATTACATTATAAAATGGTCTCAATGACATTATTTTATACAAAACTCCCAAAATCCTAAAGCCTAGACCTTAAAACCTTGAATTGACAAAAATCTTTAAATGGTGTCCCTGCACCAAGGGGTAAGTTATCATTGAGTATGCTATATTTCTCATGGAAAAATTGAGAGACATTAACATTCATTGTTGTAGATTGGGAACAACAAACCTTATTGGATGAATCGAGCGAGATGAAGTCCTGAAGGGCTTCATCTAACAAGCCAAGGTCATCACTACTAAAAGGTTTGTGGGATAGGTTATCGTTAAGCATTTGAGGCATCTCATTCCAAGGTCTAGAGGATGAACGAGTGAGATAAAGTCCTAAAGAACTTCATCTAACTTGTCTACATCATCACTACTAAGAGGCTTGGATGAGATGGTATTCCTAAATTGAATCATGTGTTTAAAAGGTTGGTTTGATGTTTCAGTTTTTATGTTGTTAAGTATTGACAAATCCAATCTAAAAGAACTAGGAACTAACATTGAAAAGGAAACTTGAAAAAATTTAATACTATCCATAAATGCTATGAAAGGAAATGATTCTTTATGCAAATTATTTAAATATAACAGAAAGTAACTGAACTAAAAAAGAAAAGGAATTGTAAAGAACAAAAAAATGCAAAATAGCAAATTGAATTCTAAAAATATTGATGCAAAAAGTGCACTGGGACTAGTTCACCCAAGGTGGCGAATAAGTCCCAGGATAGGTATTTTTAAGTGTTTTCTAATTTTTTTTAGTTTTCTAGATGTGCTCAGGTCTGTATAGTGAAGATAAAGACTAAAAATGTATAATTTTGAAATGTTGTAATGAAATAAGATGCAATAATGAACTCTAAATGATACTTTCACTAATACAAATTTAAGAAGCCCTAGGATGCAAAAACAATGAAAAAGACAATAAAATGAAGTCCTAAGATGTAAATTCAAATGAAAATCAGAAAGATATAATGTTCAATATGCAGGTTCACCAAAATGAACCAACAATTTTGTTTGTTTTATGTACTTCTCTTGCACTCTTAGGATCTTTCACCTAAAAGGGGAGAGATAAAACCCAAAAATTATGATGGTTCACTCAAATAGAGGATTGTATGATGTAAATAAGACTAAATGAAATGACGTAGATGCAACTAAATGATGTAATTGACTGATTATTAATGCAAAACTAATGTAATATGTAATATTTGAAAACATGGTGAGGTTTGCAAAAAGCTTAAAAAGATGAATAAAAACACAAATGAAACTAAACATAAAGATGTATTTCAGAATATGTGCACCTATAAAGCTAAAGATGACTAGAAAGCACTCTGGAAATCTAGTAAATCTGACTTTTATGTTGACTGGGACTCATATGCCACCCTGGGAGAATCAGTCCTAGGACAGGGTTTTTTGCTCAGAAACTGGTTTTTGCTCATTGGGTATCAAGATCTATATCTAACTTAGAAATTCACCTCATGAGGGACTCATTTGCCATCCATGGAAAATTAGTCCACTTTCAAATTTCTACAAATTCAAATCTTTGTTCTTCACCTTAACACCTGTACAACACTTTTTGATGCAAACCCAAATCAGAATCTCAAAAAATTCTTGCAAAATAGCTTAAAATTGGTTTTCTAATGGGGGGTTTTCCTTGTTTGAACCCCCAGTTGGATAATCAAACCTTAAATGGACAAAAATCTGCATAAAACCCTAGCCTTAAGTGTGTTAAAGGCTAGGAAAGTCTAAAATATGATAAAACCCTATTATATTGTGTTAGAATAAGATGTGCAAATGTGATTTAAGTGATGCAAGACTTCAACCCTAGAAATCCTAAAACACATAAAAATGGAGATAAATGACATGCAAAAAAGATGTTAATTAAATGCAAACCTTAATCTGAACATAGAGAGAAAATGGAAGATGGAATCACTTTGAAAACAAGTCTTAAGGTGTGATTTGATAGCTAGTTGCATCTCCTCAACCTAAATTTCTCCATGATTCACTATGGGTATCCATCATCAACTCTATGCAATGTTAAACCTTGAATGAAGAGTGAGCTTCAAGACCTGCAAAACCCTAGTTTGCTCCCTAAAACTTCAACTTTTCTAATGAAACTTATTGTGGAAGACTTGACTTTAGAATTTGTAAAAATGACTAAGAGATGTGAAAAATGACTTAAAATGAGTATTTGTAAGCATCAACACCTAATTTTCCCATTATTTAGACCTAAGAGGCCAACATTCACCAAAAAATTAAGTTGAATTAATTGAATTCCCACTCAAAATTGAAATTTCCCTCAAAAGGGACTCATTCACCACCCTTGGCGAATGGGTCCCACCAAAGGGGACTCATTTTCCCAAGGTGGTGAATGGGTTCCACTAGTGGTTTTTTAGGGTGGGTTTTTAGGATATGCATGAATTGAGTGTTGTTTATGGGGATTTAAGTGATTTCTCAAGTGAAACGGGCCTCTAGATCAAAAATAATGGGTCTTAGGGGCCTATAAATGTTGTTTTGAAGGGTGAATAATGCAGGTGTACTCAAAATTATGTCCAATTAAGCATTAATTTGTCTCTTATCTCAGGAGTGTCCAATTTTCTATGCCACAATTGCATAACACACTTTGCATTCCTGTGGATCCATCTTGTTTGTTCATGATTTCCAAGCATACAAAGCTTTTTTTTCCTTATGAAGCTCAAAGTTCTTTGTTGCATGGTGCCTTATCAAAGTTACTAGGAGGTATAGCTTTGGTATGGCTTGATGAGAAGGTTATTTTAGGCCCATGACTTTCCCATAGCCACTCGCGTGTGTGTTGTGAGTGCATACCGGCCACGTGTGTGTGTCTCACCCTCTTGGATTACTCACCCAATGGATGACTTGAAGTTTCATTGACTCAGAGCGATCGTGCATTTTTTGGACAAACAACCTAGATCTTATCCACATTGTTATGGACAAATAGTCAAAGCTTGATCCACCCCTCTTTTGTTTTGTTTTTCTTTTCTCTTTGTCTTTGGCAGTGTATGCTTGTGCCTTGATGAATCTTGTTATATCATTTTCATGTGTTTTCTTTTGTGTCTATGTTGGTTTTCCATGGGATCTTGATCTTGGGGGCTTGATCACCCCTCTTGATCATTGTTATCCTATCTTACCAGCATTGGTCCACTTGGACCCCTCTTGATGTGAGCTTGTCTAGTTTAGTGTTAGTTTGAAGCAAGTTCCTCCTCTCACTAAAGTGGGGGCTAAATGTGGCAATGAAAAAAGTATCCCTTTACTTTTCCTTGCTCATTTGGGCCCTCCTTGTTTGAGCATAATATTGCCTTGATTTGGTGTTGTAATGTGTTTGACACATTCACATTAGGTTGGGCCATTGTGAGCTAAATGGACTTAATTGTACCTTATTTAAGAGTGTTGTAAAGTGTTGTAACACACTTTCACACTTTTCTAGGGTTATCATTAATAATTGGGCTTCTTTATTCCTTATTTGGACTTATTTTGCATTCACAAGCTTCATTTAATACATCTTTTTGAGGATAATCCTAACATAAATTAGCATCCAATCATAATTTAGGTGTTTTTAGGTTATGTGGCCCAAATTTAGTGATTTGAGACTCATACGCCACCTTGGATGTATGAGTCCCACCTAGGTTTTTGGGCCTCGATCTTGATTTTACATCATTCTAAGCATTTTTCAAAATGTATCCCATTATTAATGCCTAATGGGACTCATATTCCACTTCTGGCATATGAGTGTCGTGTGGCCCAAAATAAAATTTTATTCAAATTCTTGGTGGGATTTCATTCTCTTAGATCTGATGTCGGCTTGTAGTGTTGTAATTTCAAGAAATTTGGCATAAAAAAGTATAAATACAAGGTTTTTTCACTCATTTTCTTCTAGGCTTTCAAGTATTCATGCATTCTAGCAAATTGGAGATTACAAGAGTTTGCAAGAGCATTCTGGAGTCACCAAAAAAGTAACTCTTCAAATTTTTCTAATTTGTTTGGGCCCTCCTTATGATTTTGGCTTAATGTTTCCTTGATTTTATGTTGCAATATGGATAACACATTTGCATTAGGTCTTGGGCCCTTGTGAACTAATATGATTTTAATGGTGTCTTGCAAAAGTGTTGTGAAGTGTTGAAACACACTTTCACACTTTTCTAGGGTTTTATCAAATAAGCTAAGCATAATAATCATAATCAACCTTAATCTTGCCTTATTTTGAGTGTTGTAAAGTGTTAAAACACACTTTCATATTTCTCTAGGATTATCCTTAATAATTGGTATTTATTATGCTTTAATTGGCCCTATTTTGCATCCACGAGCCTTATTTATTACATCTTTTCAAGGATAATCTTGACACCAATCATTGACCAATCATAATTCAGTTGTTCCTAGCTTGTGTGGCCCAGATTTAGTGTCTGGGAGTCCCACCTAGGTCTTTTTGGCCTTCATGCAGGTTTCACACATTTCTAAGCATTTTTCATTTTTCGTCCTATACATTATGTGTGATGGGACTCATTCTCCACCTTGGGCGAATGAGTCATGTGTGATCAAAATTCAAATTTCTAGTGGGATTTTATTCTCCTAGATCTGATGTTGGTTTGTAGTGTTGTAATTTTAGGAATTCTTGCATAATTAAGTATAAATATAAGGTTCCTTCACTCATATCCAAGACCTAGCATTCAAAAGAGTTCACAAGAACATTTGAGCATTCACAAGAGCATTCAAGGCATTGCAAGGGTAGATTATCAAGCATTTTAGAGAATCTTTCAAGTTCCAATCATCATGTCAAAGATTTCATTCTTCATCTTTGTTATTGTGCTAACATTTGTGATGTAGAGTTCATGATCCAAGCAAGTGTTTTAAGCAAGATCTATCACATTCAAGAAATAGTCAAGAACCACATCCATTGTAGCTATTTCAAGCATTATTGCAGCACCTTATTGCTAGGGTTTGGTGAGATGCAACATTACTATTTGCTCATTCATCATTCGCCATTCATATTTTCTTTCATTTCAAGGTTTAATTACCAACAAGGTATTTGACCAAGGCAAACCCCTATTTGTTAACCCCCACAATATTTTTCCCTCTTCTTGTGTGTGATTTGTAAGGCTAGGTTATATATTGAACAAGAAGCAAAGTTGGAGAAGAGTTGGCAAATCCCTAAAGTTGTCAAAGTTGTCATCTACCTTGGAGAAGCTTGGAGAAGGTCTACAGGTGGCAATTTACAGTTTTAGATCTAGAAACCAGTTAAAAAGAGTAAAGTAGACTGAGAGGAACATAATCTAGTTCAACACTTCTAGAAAAGTATAAGTGGATTGATTTTCCACTATTGGTGAATGATTCTCACTATACAGGCCTGACAGAGATTTTTATAGATCTAGATACCCTTCTAGCTGAAACCTGTTCCCACACATTTTCCAAGAAACTGGATTGTTTCACCCAGCTTGGCGAATGAGTCCCAATCAGCACCAACAACACATATTTTAGTGATACATACTTCCATTATGCCTTCTTCAATATTCCAAGTGCACACTTTCAGTTTCATAGCTTTCTATTACATTTTGTTCACTTTCTTAGATCATTTAGAGTTAGTTTGCATTTCACACTGTGTTTTCCATTTCATTGTCTTTTCCAAGTTTACACTTGGTGGTGAACCCTTCATTAGCTATCATTCAGTCTCTAGAATAGCCCTATTGCAAGATTTCAATCTCCTTTGCATTGAGATCTCTAGGGTTATCCTTGAGTGGAGTCTCTTTGAAATTGGGTGTGAATACATCATATATCCTAATCCATCATTTTATTCCACCCCATTTTAAGAGGTTCCATTTTGGTGAACTTTCACTTAGGACATCATTATTCTGATTTGGAGTTCATTTACATCTTGAATTTAGGTTGCATTAACATTACATTAGGTTTTTCATTAGTTAATTTGCATAGGGTTTCAATTAGATTGCATTAGTGGAAGCTCATATAGCTTGCATTGTTGCATCTAATTTCATTAAAAATTTGTAAAATTCTGCATTTGCATCTCAAATTTGCATTAGAAAACATAAAAAGCACAAAATTCAATTCAAAATTTCTAAAAAAAATCAAAAAAATTAGTACCTGGACTCATTCACCACCTTGGGAGAATCAATCCCTTTGCATATTTTTCACAACATTTTTGGCATTTACAATTCAGTTTTTGAGTTTTTATTTGGTGTTGTTAGCTCTCTGTTTCAGTTTGTGAAGTTTTTGTTTCATTGCATTTAGCCTAAATTCATTCATCTTGTGCATTGCTTAAAATCAAAATTACATTTACAACCTTGTTGTATAGTTTACAATCTGAAAATTGCACCATGGATATGTTCTTTAACAAGCTTTGGATGTCATTAAAGTTCTTAGTGGATGTGTCAAGTTGTGCTTTTGGAAATGACCCTAATGACATTGACCTCACTCATGCTCACTATTTCCTTCATACAAGCAAACACTCAACCATTTTATGATAATAAACTAACCAACACTCCCATCAATCTTGAAGAAAAATATGGAAAAGGATTCATAATCTTGAGTAAACAAGGATGTGATACAACAAGTGAACATGAAATTCATCAACTCCTAGAGCAAAAACCAACTGATGAAAACACAAAGGGGTTAGGATATCAATATCCCTCTCATAATAGCAAGCCTACTAGAGACTATCTAAGTCTTCAAAGTGATGGTATCGTGATCTTTGATTCCCCTCTCGATCTGACTATCCTTCTTCCTAAGGAACAACCAATGACTCATAACAATGACAAGGATAAGGATAGGATCATCTCAGGACCTCCTGCCCTAATCCCATCTAGAGAAGTTGGTGAATCTAGCAACAAAAAAACATCTTACAAGTTCCCACACACTCAAACAGAAATTGAACGACAACTACAACATCTTATAGACATAGGACGGCTTAAACTTCCACCTTGTACTAGAAGAAAATTCCCTAAAGATAACATGAAATATTGTGCATATCATAGGATTCTTGGACATCTTACTGACGAGTGTCAAACTGTAATAAGGATCCTTCAACAATTTGGCATTATAGAAATAATCCCTTAAAGTAGGACCCTTTCCCAACCCCTTGTCATGTAATAGTTGTAGAACATTCTATTCTCACTATTACATGACCTTTCCCATCACCTGCCTCAGCTCATTCTTGTCTTGCACTCAGTGTGGATAAGAAATTGATAGTCTTGTCCTAGTAGTGCATTTTTCATTGTCCCTTAGGTTCGTTGTCCACCTTTCGCTTATACAAACTAAAGATTGGGAGGTGGATGACTTGCTCATAGGTTGACTCGCATTTTCCTTACTAGTATTTTTGCTTTATTTCTTTTTCATTTTCTTTTTTGTCTGATTTCATGTGTGTAATGTGATCCCTCGTGACATTCTATTTGATGTTCTCTCTCTTTGTGACATTCCTCTATCTATACCTTCATTATTCTCTATGTCATACATCTCTTTTTCTTTTTGTCCTGTGTTTCCTTTTGGGGATGATGCAAGGTGTTGCGACACCCTATGTCTCTTCCATGTTGACCCAAAAGGCTTTCTTTTAGTATTTCCTTTTCATTTTCTCTTTTCTCTTTTGTTTTCCTTTTGGGGATGGCACAAGGCGTCAAGACACCCTATGGCTCTTCCATGTTGACCCAAAAGGCTTTCCTTTCCTTTTCCTTTTCATTTTCTCTTTTTCATTTGTCTTGTGTTTTCTTTTTGGGGATGACGCAAGGCATCAAGACATTCATGTCTCTTCCATGTTGACCCAAAAGGTTTTTCTTTGTTTTCTCTCTCTTTGTGTCATTCTTCCAGTTCTATGTGTATTTGGGGGATGATGATAGTTCTAAGCTCTGTAAAAATATTGTAGCAAAGAACATACTGACCCCAAATCCATAGATCCCTTATGTTTTTGATGTTTTCATTTTAGGGGCAACCCAGGCTTTCTTTTCCTTTTCGATCACATGATGTAACCTTACTCAGAAACATATGACTTGGCATAGGGCTCTCCAAGTTGGCTCTCATGCCTTCTTTTTTTTGTTAGCATTTTTCATTTGCTACTTTAAAGTAATTGCTCACAGTATGGTGTTTAGCAATTCCTTTAAAGTGGGAGCATATGTATTGGCATTATTCTTTTGCATTTTTCTCGATTCTTAGTGCAACCTTCTTACTTCATACGATGCATTTTCCACTTTGTGGATGACATTGGGTGTAATGTCCTTCAGGAGCGTGATCTCTCTTAGCATATTGTATTCCTCTTAGTGGCTTGATGTGATGCATTGCATCACCTAAGTTGTGAATATTCTATTCTCTAATTGGTCCTCTCTTGGAGAAATTAGGCACAATGTTCCCTAAGTTAAAGACCTCACATGAACTAAGCAAGACTCCTTTGAACATTCTTTACATGTTGCATTTTGCATTTGTTGCTATATAGCCACATTCCATAACACAGCTTGCATGCCTATAGTGTCATCCTGTTTGTTCATGAGCTTTAAGCATACAAAGTTTTGTTTGCCTCATGAAGCTCAAAAATCATTTTTTTTGTGTGGCACCTTATTAAAGTTATCAGGAGGTATAACTTAGGTATGGTTGAGTGGGAGGCCCAATCCGAGGCATGAATTTCCCCATAGCCACTTGTGTGTGTGTGAATGCATACTAGCCATGAGTGTATGTTTCTCAACTTTTAGGACTTCTCACCAGATGGACAGCCAAAAGTTTCATCACCTTAAAGTGAGTTTGCAATTTTTGGACAAACAACCTATATATGATCCACATCGAGATGGAAAAACAATTGAAGCTTGATCTAATTCTTTTATTTCACCTTTTCTCTTTTTTTTTTTCTTTAGCAGTGTATTCTTGGCCTTGTCATTGTTATTTATATCATTCTCATGTGTGTTCCTTTGTGCTCATGTTAGTTTGTGTTGGGATCTTGATCCTAGGGGCTTAATCACCCCTATTGATCATTTTTTGTCTCGTCTTGCTAGAATTGGTACATTGGAACCCCTCTTGATCCATTTTTGTCTACTTTAGTGTGAGTTTGAAGCAAGTTCATCCTCTCACTAAAGTGGGGGCTAAATGGAGTCACCGAAAAAGTAACCCTTCTACTTTTTTGACTTGTTTGGTCCCTCCTTGTAATTTTGGCTTAATGTTTCCTTGATTTGATGTTGCAATGTGGATAACACATTCACATTAGGTCTTGGGCCCTTGTGAACTAATAGGATTTGAATGGTGCCTTGCAAAAGTGTTGTGAAGTTTTCAAACACACTTTCATAATTTTCTAGGCTTTTATCAAATGAGCTAAGCATAATAATCATAATAAACCTTAATCTTGCCTTATTTAAAGTGTTGTAAAGTGTTATAACACACTTTCACATTTCTCTAGTCTTATCATTAATAATTGGGATTTTTTATGCTTTAATTGGCCCTATTTTGCATCCACAAGCCTCATTTATTGCATCTTTTCAAGGATAACCCTGACACAAATCATTGACCAATCATAATTCAGGCGATCCTAGCTTGTGTGGCCCAGATTTAGCGTCTGGTACTCATTTTCCACCTTCAGCCAATGAGTCCCACCTAGGTCTTTTTGGCCCTAATGCAGGTTTCACACATTTCTAAGCATTTTTTCATTTTTGGTCCCATTCATTGTGTGATGGGACTCATTCACCACCTTGGGAAAATTAGTCCCATGTGACCAAAATTTAAATTTAATTCAAATTTTTGATGGGATTTTATTCTCCTAGATCTGATGTCAGCTTGTAGTGTTATAATTTTGAGAATTCTTGCAAAATTAACTATAAATACAAGGTTATTTCACTCATATTCAAGACCTAGCATTCAAGAGAGTTCACAAGAGCATTCAAGGCATTTGAAGGGTAGATTGTCAAGCATTTTAGAGCATTTTTCAAGTGCCAATCATCATGTCAAAGATTACATTCTTCATCTTTCTTATTGTTTTAACATTTGTGATGTAGAGTTCATGATCGAAGCAAGTGTTTCAAGCAAGATCTATCACATTCAAGCAAGAGTCAAGAATTGCATCCATTGCATCCATTTCAAGTATTATTACAACACCTTATTGCTAGGGTTTGGTGAGTTGCAGCATTACTATTTTTTTATTCATCATTCTACATTCATATTTTCTTTCAATTCAAGGTTTAATTACCAACAAGGGGTTTGACCAAGGAAAAACCCTATTCACTAACCCCCACAACATTAAATTCCCTCTTCTTGTGTGTTATTTGTAGGGCTAGGTTGTAGATTGATGAAGAAGCAAAGTTGGAGAAGAGTTTTCAAATCCCTAAAGTTGTCAAAGTTGTCATCAAAACCTTGGAGAAGCTTGGAGAAGGTCTACAAGTGGCAATTTGCAGTTTCAGATCTAGAAACCAATCAAAAAGAGCATAGCAGACCGAGAGGCACATAATCCAATTCAGAACTTCTAGGAAAGCAGATGTGGACTAATTCACCACTATTGGCAAATGAGTCCCACTATATAGGCCTAACGAATATTTTTACAGATTTGGATACCCTTTTGGCTGAAACATGTTCTCAAACATTTTCCTAAAAACTGGACTAATTCATCCAGCTTGGCAAATGAATCCTAGTTAGCATAACACATTTTTTAGTGATCTAGACCTCCATTATGCCTTCTTCAATCTTCTAGGTGTACACTTTCAGTTTCATAACTTTTTGTTACATTTTGTTCACTTTCTTAGGTCATTTAGAGTTAGTTTTCATTTCACACTGTGTTTTCCATTTCATTGTCTTTTCCAAGTTTACACTTGGTGGTGAACCCTTCATTAGCTATCATTTAGTCTCTAGGACAACCCTAATATTACAATATTTCAATCTCCTTTGCATTGAGATCTCTAGGGTTATCCTTGAGTGGAGTCTCTTTGAAATTGGTTGTGAATACATCATATATCCTAATCCATCATTTTATTCCACCCCATTTTAAGAGGTTCCACATTCAAGAGTATTCAAGAGCTAATTATCAAGTGTTTTAGAGCATTCTTCAAGCATCAAGCATAATTTCAAAGTTATCATGCATCATGTTTGATTTTGAGCTAACAATTGTGATATAGGGTTTCATGATTCAAGCTAGCATTCAATTCAAAGTCTATCATATTCAAGCAAGAGTCAAGATCTACATCCATTGGAACCACTTCATAAATGTTTGCAACATTATATTGCTAGGGTTTGGTGAGTTGCAACATTACATTTTTTTCATTCATCACTCTCCTTTCCTATTTTATTTCATTTCAAGGTTTGATTACCAAAACAAGGTTTGACCAAGGCAAAACCCTTTCCACTAACAAAACAACATTTTCCCCTCTCTTTAGTGTGTGATTTTTATATCTAGGTTGAAGACATATCGAAGAGCAAGTTTGGAAAAACTAGTCAAGTGTTCAAAGTTATCACAGGTCGATCATTGGAGAACATCTACAGGTTGTAAATTGAAATTCAGATCAAGAAATCAGGTGGAAATGACAAAACATACATTGAAGAGTAGAATCAAATTTTGAATTTCCAGAAAACCCTAACTGGACTGATATGCCACTTCTGGCATATGAATCCCAGTTTAGTCAAATTTGCAGACTTCAAGAGTTTCAATCATATCTTTTCCAGATTTTAGTTCCTACCCAGAAACCCTAATATGGGACTAAATCACCCAGACTAGCGTATGAGTCCCAACAAAATTTAATTTTAGTATTTTCATCATTTCAAGCCTTCATCTAGTCTTCTTCAAATTTTCAGGTGCATACCTTCATCTCTTATCTTTTTGTTTTGATTTACATGCTTTCCTAGGTCATTTAGTGAAGTATTGTCTCATATTAGGTTTAAGCATTAGGACTTGCATTTCATTAATCTTTAAGCCCTAGCTTGGTGGTGAACCTCTCTTTAGCTTATAATCAGACCCTAGGATAGCCCTATTGCAAGATCTCTTTCTCCTTTGCATACTTTAGATTGAGATCTCTAGAGTTTCTCTTCAATGAAATGTTTGTGAAATGTATTGTTCTATGTCCTAAACCATAAAAGCAATCCATTTTCCATTGTTTCAAGATTATTTTAAGCAACCTATGTGTTTTAACTATTTGATGATGATGGTGTTGGTGTTTGAACAATTTGGACATGTTTTCCATTAGTAACAACATTATTGATTTTTTTTAATTTTTTCCCAAAAACAAGGTTTGTCGTTGGATTGGTTGTTATTATTGTCTTTGGTTTCGTTGCATGTTTTATCAAGTCCTTTGGTAATAAGATATTTTTCTATAGTAACCCATTTGTCTATAATTTTGTCAAAGGAATGGGAACATTGGACTTGTAGGTGAAATCTCATTTCTTGATTTAGATTTTAGATGAAAATGTTAACAAGTTGTTTTTTGCAAAATAAATCAAGAGAACATGCTTGCAAGATTTCTCTGTATTGTAAGGTGGAAAAACCCCCACCAATACATTATTTAATGTTAAACAAGAATAGCATAGTGATCTCATGTTCAAATTATACATGAAATGTGCAACAATTTTATTAACAAATCTTTTGTGGAAAATATAAAGCCGAAGAAAGAAAGGCTGAAGCCATATAAAAAGGGGGGAAAAATATCCATAAGCTTAACGATGTAAGCCATGCTGCCAAAAAAAAAATTAAAAAAACAAAATATCCTATGTATATGCAATATGATGCAAATGCATAGTAGATCCAGTTACTCTATCAGCCTCCTCGAGAATATCTAGTGTAGCTTTTCAAAGTCCTAACAGTATTATCTATTCATTGTTTGGCCCACACAGTCTAATGGCTTAGGCTGGAAATGGTGAGTGTGAGAAAAGTCACAAATGGAAAGGTAGCCGGATATATCGGAGCAAAGGTACGTTAAGCAGGCTAAAGTGTCATGCAAACTTGGTATTTAATGTTTACCGAAACCACAAGTGGGGGGAAGTTGCCTCACAATTATCCCTTTCGGTGATGGCTAACAGTTGCGTACGTTAAGGTGAATGTTCCATTGCAAGATGTAACAAGTGCAGTGAAATGGAAGAATGGCAACACAAATAACAAAGACTTGTTAACACGAGTGATGGGACTCTTTCCAATGGAAGGAAATTCTAAAGTTTAGCCATCTCCAGTCAAGTCAAAACTCAAGAATGAATCTTTGAAAACTCCCTAATGCGACCTAATGTGTGCTCAGGGGATATCCTATTTCACCAATTAAAAAAAAAAAGAATACCTAAGACCAAAAATACAATAGTTCTAGAAAAGTTGAAAAGTATAAGTTACATAATCCAGTCAAGAGCTACAACAATAGTACAGGAAGTAGAAAAGTTGAAATGTAGAAACACAAATCCAGTCAAGCTATTGCAATAGTACATAAAATATGTGTAGCGCACCATGTCCATCTTACTCCAAATTAAATAATAATAGTGCGAAACGTAGCTACAAAAGAGCCATCAACAACAAGATTAAGATGCATATAAATGTCTCGGACACGCAAGAAAAGTGGCACAACAAGGGCATGAAATCTCTTTCTCAAGTTCACATTTGCATGGATTTTGTTTTCATTTAAGTGGAGCTTGGCAGGAAATTACCTTAATATATATCAGAAAAAAATATCGCTAATTAGCAAATGCACCCACAAAAAATTCATTTATAATATTAAGTGTTCATTAAATCTATTATATTTTTAGCATATAAAAACATAGATTTTAAATATAATTGGTGAATGTACCACTTGTAAAGGTAATAAAACTTTGTATAATATATATCACATATGTTCTCAACAATTTTTTAGTGTAATACATAGAAAATATTATAGACAATGATCTATTTATGAGTTGTTAATGTATGAGTTAGCATTAGTACTAGAAAGTGATCAATGAGCAAAACTTGCTCATAATAAGTATAGTTATATTTAAAAGAAAATTAACATGATTCATAAACTTAAAAGGTTTAATAGGGTGTTGTCATAATAGTGGTTTACAATTCCTGAGAGGAACAAATTTTAGCTAAAATCACATATTTTTAGAAAATATAATGATTTAAGCCTTAAAAAGTTCCATTTTAAGGATTCCAATTGAAGAGGATTTTATCAAATCACCTTAGATCAAACTCCCTTGGATAGAACCTTGCTAGTTTTAAACCATACCTATAAATGCATCTCCTTTACACCTATCAAAATGCTGATAAAAAATCACTTTTGATTTAGATTTTGGGGGATCAAATGAATTCATTTAAAATTTATTTCAAATGATTGTGGTATTCCTCAGAATAAGCTATCCAATGAATATAATTTTAATATGTTTTGGTTTTGTTATGTATTTGTTTTTTAATTTTTATTAAACATAGGTTTTTCATCGAAAATGAATTTCTTTGTTCTTCACATGTGGAAAAATAGAAGATTATCAAAAAATTGAAAATATGAGTGCACTAGATATTGAAGTCCTTGATCCAACAAAAAAATAAAATAAAATTTTGACATATATAAAAAAAGTTACGCTTATACAAATGCTGCCATGTCTGAATTGTAATTCATTTGACTTTGAAACTTGATTAAGGAAAAAATATTCAATAAAAACTATCTAACCAAATGGAAGCACACTAGATATCAGAGTAACAAATCTAAATTTGAAAGAATTAGAATTTTATCCTTCATGGAAAAAAAGTTATGCTTATACGGTGTGCGCCACTTTTTAAAAATGTTGTTTTCTGAAAAAAATCTATTTTCGTGAGAGATGGAAAAAGAAGTGCAATTTGATTCCAAAAATTTTGAAAAAAATATTTTTAGAATCTACAGACAAAATTTGATGAGACTCTAGTTTGCACCATCTTCAAATTCTTCACAGTTTAGCTGCTATAGGTGCCCGAATGTGAAGATTTAGTTAAAAATAATAATTTCAGTGTCCAATTTGGCCAAAAATTGTAAACCACTATTATGGGATCACCCAATATATATTAATGTATATCAATATGTCATATAGTCAAGAGCTTTAAGTTACTTCTATATTTGATGGATTCTCAATTTAGAAAAGATAATATCATATACATTTGAAAATGTAACATCATTTTAAACATAAGATAAAGTATTACTCCAACAATATCACTAAAACAACATAAACAATATCATATTAAATGAAGAGAAATTAAAGAAAAACATCACATCTCATGTGAAAGATAATAATTACAAATTCTACTCTTCATTTTACCTATTGTCACAAGCTTTGTATGTTGTATCTATGACTAGTGTTGAAGCAAGAAAGGAGGTGATATCTCCAATAAGTCAAGTATTTTACCTTTTGAGATAAAAGTGAATGTCAATTAGGATTCTTTGTCCATGGCACCAATATCTACTATGGGTTTCTCTAACACCATTCATGATGACTTATGCATGTTTAGAGCCTTTGCCATTTTAGTTAGAATTCATTTATATTTCTTCTTATAAAAGGGAGTAAGAGAATCAATTTATGATGATATGTTAGTGTGAATAATTAATCTATTCACAATACTTAACTAATTAAGTTGATGAGGTTAGACAACATCTTGTCTAACTAAATATGCAACATTTAAACCTCTAGAGGTTACCAAACTATTTGGTTAACGTCATGCACACACCTTTTGAGGTTGGAATACTTTCTATCTCACCTCAAAGGTCACTCAACACTTGACACACAAGGTTGGTGACTTGATCATAGAGGTTGTTGGTTTTCACATTTCAAGTGTTCCTAAGATTGACACCTATAGGACACTTGTCTACTCTTTTGTGCCACTTCATGGGGCACTTGTCAATTCACCTCATAGGTGGATTGCCTCTTCCTTGTCTATATGGGCAAGCTCATATTGTAATCAAATTAACTCTTTTATCAATATACTTTTGATAATGAAAGATTAGGCATATTATTTGCAATTGTATCTTTGTGGAAGTACAAATTTTTTGTTATTATGATCTTGGATGAAAATCCTAACATGGTATCAGACCCATTCAGAAAAATCCTTCCTAAAATCTTGCTTCAGCCTAGTTTAGAGTTCCATGCAATTTGATTTGCATGTAAAAAATATCTCTAAGTTGGGTGCAATATGTAGTTTACTGGCTCATTTGTGGATCTGCATTAATAAGTGGTTCAAAGGCAAGCAAGGTTTTGAGAGTGAAGTCTTCTATGTTTGATAGAGGTGAATGTAATTGCAGTCAGCATACTTTGAAGGCCTATTTACTACGCAGCCCTCTTCCATCAGCTAGGCGCACTCCAGTTTGACTCTACCATTTGCCACATGGTATTGGATCAATTTGTAATTTCACTTGGATGTAAGCGTGGAAAGAAAGACTTTGATTTGCATATTGAAGGGCAATCTGCCAGGCATGAGTTTTCTTTCTTTGCAGGCCTCTAATCTCATAATTGCTTGAGGATATTGGCAGCCTGCTTATGCACATTATTGAAGAGGCATTGCACATGTGCCAAGCGTTCTCCATTTAGCAATCTCTGTACATCGTGCTCTCTGCCTTAATCGAGACCTGCAACCAAAATAGTGCTGCAGATTAATGGGGCGGAGGTCAAGTTGCAAGAAATATACAGTGGCGACAACACTCCTATCGCAGCACCTCCAAATCGTAAATGTGCAGAAGCTTGATGGCGCAGTAGTCATTTAACAGGCCGCGCCCCTCTATCAAATCTTGGCCTTCATAGAATCGGCCTGCATACACAAGAAGCAATCATATTCTGCCTCAGAGATCCCACGTGGCCCACATTGAAGTTTTTTTTTGGATTCTACCTGCTTTTCATCGATCTGCAGATAATTCCTCCATGTGCGGCACCACAGGCACAAAACATGGTCTCTAAAGCCATCAAAAGTGGCGCCAAGTCTTCACACAGCCAGAGGTCAATCTGTCCCGACACGGCCAGCACATTAGGAGCAAATCACAAATTATCTACAAGTCGTTGGTCAGTGAAGTTAATCTTAGCACACAAATTGTTATTTGTTTGCAAATCGCGCCTCTTTTAAAAAGGCTTTCTTCACACGCTACCTCTTGCATTTATTTTTTGTTTGCATTCTTCCAACGGTCCAAAGATCTTACTTTGAATCAGTCAAAGTTCTTCCATGCAAGTACTTTACTGTACATTTATTATAATTTTGAAACTAATATCCTCCGTAAATTGTCAAATTCGCATCAAAATTTGTCGAGGAGGGATCATTTTTTGTTTTGTCATAATTTGATAAAGGGAAGGTTTTTTTTTTCTTAGTTAAAAATTTGTAAAAGAAAATTTATTTGTTTCTTTTGCAATGAATTTGGCAAAATGAAAGCATATAGGGGGGAGGTGCAATTTTTTGCCTTACTTAAAAATTTATAAAAGATGAGTCAATTTTCTCTTATTCAATGAATTTGGCAAAAAGGGGGGTCATCATAATGAGGGTTTATGTTTTTGTTTTTGTCTTTTATTGAGGTTTGCAAGTTATAAACTAATCTATGTCTACCTCATGTTAATAAACTTGTAAGAACTCAATAGCAAAATTGTTTGTAAATGCACTCATTTAAAGTGCCACAAAACTGAATGTGTGAAGGGAATTTGGGAAACTAGTATACTTACATTGAATTCTAAAGTGTAATGAGGGGTCATGCCATCACAACATGGATCCTTATGATTCTCACCTCATGTGAGTGTGCCTTGGAGTACACCCTTTCTCAGTTTGTACATCTGCACATTCCTTACACACTCTCGCTTTCAATTGGTTCTTCTTATATTCTCTTAACATTAAGGGGGGACAATAATGTGTTATGATTCTTTCAATGAAGTAGGTGAAAAATCTTCTTTTTGGAAGGCCTCACGAACCTTCTATATTGATCGCTCAAATGGGGGATTAATTTAGTGGATCACATTTTGAGATTCTAGTGCTCCTTATCATAGTACTATCTATATTATTGACTTCATAGAGTTTGATAAAGTTTGTGTTTACTAGTTGAGTAGTGTTCATATGTTCACTCATGCAGTGTTTTGTATCTCACATCTTGATCTACATTACTTGGAGATTCCTTGATTCTAACAAACACAAGTTCATCATCGGTAGAGTTTACAACTTCGACATGCTTCAAAAGTTCTTTATCATCAAGTTCCTATCATCAAGGGACATCTTTTCCAAAGGTCTTAAATCCTTATAATTTTCTTTTTTTGGAGAGGATTTTTATTCACACTTGGTTTTCTCTTTTACTCCACTTTATGAGAGAATGCATTGTACATGTGTACCTAAAATGGCCTCTAGCCATGACCCATTTCATTTCTATCTATTTGCACATTTTTTATCTCCCCAAGTATCAATTAAGGGGGTGTGTTAGTGTGAATAATTAATCTATTCACTATACTTAACTGTACTTAGATTGATGAGGTTAGACAACATCTTGTCTTACAGAATGTGCAACATTTAAACCTCTAGAGGTTACCAAGTTATTTTGTTATCCCCATGCACACACTTTTTGAGTTTGGAAGACTTTCCATCACACCTCAAAGGTCACTTAACACTTGGCACACAAGTTTGATGAATTGGTCATAAAGGTTGTTGGTTTGCACACTCCAAGTGTTCTTGCAGTTGACATCTATAGGACACTTGTCTATTCCTTTGTACCACTTCATGGGGCACTTATCAATTCACCTCATAGGTGGATTGCCTCTTCCTTTCCTATATAGGAAAGCTCATATTTTAATCAAATTAACTCTTTTATCAATCATTTTGACAATGGAAGATTAGGCATATTGTTTGCAAGTGTATCTTTGTGGAAGTACAAGGTTTTTGTTGTCATGATCTTGGATGAAAATCCTAACATGATATATATCCTATGGCACACTTGTGTAGTAATGAAACTCCAACATAATGAATAATAATAGATTTAAGGTCTATAATCTTTATTATACACTATATTATTGACAATAAAAAGTGTGATGTTTACATACATACAATTATATGTACTCTAGAGAAGATAACTAGTCATGGTCACTAGCGAGGATAATTGACCTCCTCCCTAAATATATTTCAATTTATAAAGAAAAAAACTATTTTATACACATAAATATCTTTAGATAAATTCAAGCTTATGAAACTCATATTTTTCCAACAAGAATAAGTTTAGTATGCTTTCATTCTTCTATAACATTATGTAATGATTGACCTAGAAAGCCTACATATTACTAACAAGTTTCCTCAAATATTTTGCATTGAACTAACACATATAAATGTATGAAGGAACAAAGAGATTTTATCATCAATAGATGTGTTGGCCATTAAATGAGTTAGTACAAACACCAAAATTTATCAATGATAAATAATTTCAAGTAATAAATACAAGTTATATTAAAAACATTAACTTTCATAAATTTAATTTTTATTTTTTACATTTTAGGTTATATACATATATTTCAAATGATTAATATAGCCTCAAATTAATGACAATGTTGATGAATTTTCAATATAGAAAAGAATACATAACACATACATTTTAAAATGTAAAAAGATCTAAGTATAAGACACATTTGTGACTTCAACAATGCCATAATAAATCGCCATAAATATTATCATGTCAAATGAAGGTAGATTCAAAATGGCCATCAAATGGTTCTCTTCATTTTTCCTATTTGTCATATGTTCTTTAGATGTTGTATCTTGAAGTATTGCTAAAATAAGAATGAAGTGATATTGTTAATAAGTTTGAAGATTTGGATTATAAGATATGAGTGAATGCAAATCCTAGTCTATCCACATCAGTAGTGTTTCTAATTGCATGCCTTGTGACTTATGATTGATTAGAGCCCATACCTTCTAATCAAAATTCGTGTATGGTTTTCTCATATAAAAAAGAGGATAAGAGTACATATCTAGTATTGTATATCATATGATATAATTTTATAACTACTAAACTCCTTGATCACACACAATAGTAATTTAGGAGGTCTAGAATCATCAACATACATTATATTATATTTAAAGTAAGATGTGTGATGTTTACCAAGCCAACATCCACCTAAAGTTTGAGAACAAACAATATTAATTTCCTCACATATCAATGTTTTATTGTAAAAATATTCATTATTGATATGATATGATCCTATATTCTTGGTTAGCGTGGGCATATTATAGGAAAATGGTATTGACATTGCATTTATCATTCAATTATTAAATTTTTATAGAGCATCATCACATTCATTAATTTTAAAGAGTTCACAAATAATCAAAAAAATATGTGTTCATCAAGAAGTTCAATGATATGTTTGTTATTTACATATTTTTAGTCCTCATAAGTTGGATTTTCCATTCATATTTATTTTAACATCTCTACAAGTCTTGAATGTATTTTGGATCACCTCCCTATGAGAACATAACATAGAATCTACTAAGTTAGAATTTTGTATACTCAACATAATATATAATTTACTAAGCTAAAATTTTATATATTCAATTGTGAGTATACAAAAAATATATTTTCCAACTATTACTTATAATTTATTTATTTTCACAAAGTGTTTGTTTATTAAAACTAGTTTTTTAATGCATTCATCTATATTCACAAACAATATTTAATCTTAAACAATTTAGATTATTTTAAATAAATTGATCAATCCATACTACCTAATATTTATGCCTCTAAAATATTTTTCTAAAAAATTATAAATCATATATATATATATAGTATTTGAATTTCTAATTTATAAAAAATCTAATCTACTAAAAATATTTTAATTGAAAATTATATATTTTTAATATATTATTTAATAAACACTTATATATCAAATAAATGATTCTTTATATTCAATTAAAACATTATTATAAAAAATATGCATTCTCCATATTTCATTGAAACATATTAACATCATTTCGATTGAAAAGAATTTAAAAAAAACACACACAACATTCTACAATATATTATAAGAGTGAAGTAAACTATAATTTATATACAATTTATATGATTAACTATCCACTCAAATATAAATTATTTGAATGAATAATCCAATATATAAATGGAAGGTAACATTAATATTAAAACATGATTAATACAAGCTACATACCTAATTTTAATTTGAACTTTCTAAATACTGAACTCCTCCTCAAAGTTTTTCCACAAAGTATTCAATGTCCTATATTGTAATGTTTAATGTACACTCCTTTTTATCGTGTGATACTTATGACCTCTATTTTTAAATTTGACCATATATGGGAGAAAACATGCATACCAAAGTGGAATACATTTTTTTCAATAGTAGAAAGAGTTTATTTAAATATTATTTAAAATATAAAGTAGATCTCAAGTTCTTTTAGTTTAGAAATTTACATATTAAAATAAATTTATTTTGTAATTATTTTTTGAGTTGAATACATTAATGTGTTGTCACAATAGTGGTTTACAATTCCTGAGAGGAACAGATTTTAGCTGAAATCACATATTTTTAGAAAATATAATGATTTAAGCCTTAAATAGTTCCATTTTAAGGATTCCAATTGAAGAGGGTTTGATCAAATCACCTTAGATCAAACCCCTTGGATAGAACCTCGCTAGTTTTAAACCATACCCATAAATGCATCTCTCATTAATCATCAAAATGTTGATAAAATCACTTTGGATTTAGCTTTTGGGGATCAAATGAATTCATTTAAAATTTATTTCAAATGACAATGTGATTCCTGGTGAACAAGCCATCCGTTCTAACAAAATTTTAATATGTTTCAGTTTTGCGTATTTATTTTTAAGTTTTATTAAACATAGGTTTTCATCAAAAATTACCTCTTTGTTCTTCACATGTAGAAAATAGAAGATTACCGCAAAAAAATTGAAAAATATTAGTGCACCGTGATATTGAAGTTCTTGGATCCAACAAAAATTAAATTAAATTTTGACATATACAAAAAGTTACGATTATACAAGGCCAGGTCCGAATTAAATTCTGCTTGACTTTGAAACTTGATTAAGGAAAATTATTCAATAAAGTTTCCCGCCCAACCAAGTGGAAGCTAATTCTAGATTCGTGAAGCTACAAATCTAAATTTGAAAGAATTAGAATTTTATCCTTCATGGAAGAAGCGTTATATATACTTGGCAAGGCCACTTTTAAAAAATGTTGCTTAAAAAAATCAATTTTCATGGGAGATGGAAAAAGAAGTAAAGTAATTTGATTCCAAAAATTTTGAAAAAAATATTTTTAGAATTTACAAACAAAATTTGATGAGACTCTAGTTTGTACCATCTTCAAATTTCTCATGGTTTAACCGCTATATGTGCCCGAATGTGAAGATTTAGTTAAAAATAATAATTTCAGTGTCCAGTTTGGCCAAAAATTGTAAACCACTATTATGGGATCACTGATTAGTTCTATATTATATCTTGTATTTTTTCTATTTTTTATATTATTCTATTTTTTTAGTGTGATTGTAGATATTCTTGGCACTAAAAGTAGTATTCTTTTAATTATCGTCAATTATTTATCATTTGAATTAAGTGGTGGAATGGTACAATTGAGTGTACATCTCACTTCATCTAGATCTATGGGTGGCAACTAGCACCCTTACATCATTGTCTATGGGCGCACCACCTTAGAGATCTTTCATATCTCCACCTAGCTATGAGTGTTTAATTTCTCTTCTACCTTGAAGAAATTCAAATGAATCAAGTTCACTAATAGAAGAAAATTATTGACATGTATGTAGCTCAAAGTTCCTAATTGAAGGCTCGCCTTGATTGGATAAAAATTAGAGACATATTTTTTAAGTAACACAATTTTCAATCTATTTGAGTTGACCAACCTTCTTAAAAGTTCAAGCACATCAATGAAGGGCATTGATTATTTTCCCATTGTACTTCAAGATTTTATTCAAAATTTATAGCTAATTTTCAAAGCCCAAGAGCTCTCATTGACTTGGAAACAAGCTCTCGAACAATATGTGAGCATTGTCCATTAGGATCTCTACCTCACCATAGACCTTCTATCATGAATGCCTCTCTCTAGCATATCTTAGAGAAGCATCCTTTTCCATGGAAAATGGTAAGATCTTTAGTATGATGACTTTTCCTACAAATTTTATGCACTTTGGAACATGATTGACCTTGAAATTTTGCATGTCTAATAATGAAGTGCATGCTACTTACTCCTTGAAACTCTCATAAACAAAATAAACATAATATTTAAACTTGATGACCCAAAAGATATTACCAATTAATTGTTGATTGCTCTCCAAAACACCTCATACAATATTATAGCCAAAGCTCTTACACTTCAAATAAATATTTTCAATATATATATTAAATTACACAATTAAAACTACATAAAAATTACAAGCTATAAGTAATATATATATAAATCAAATAAATTAAAATAAATATTAAACTGCTCTTACCATTATTTTTACTATTATTTCTTAATTTTTACATATATATGATTTTCTATATAAATAGAAACAAACCAATGCAACTACAAACTTAGAAAATACCACACCCTCCACAAGTAGTATACTTAGTGGAAGCACAATATCATGACAACTACATATAAGTGCAGGCCTCTAAGCCCTCGCTTATTTTTTTCTTCTTTTCAGATTGTCTTTCCTTTTCCTCCTCTTCATTCCTCTCTTGATCTCTGCTTCATTGTTGCCGCCATCAATCTGCCCACAAGAAAAATCAATGGCGGTCATGGTAATGCGCAGGATCGGAGATGACACTGATGGAATAAACAAACAACAAACAAACCGCTC
>VDFB02271358.1:301842961-301905812 GCA_007258455.2 Sequoia sempervirens
GAAGTCAAACCAATTACAATTCAAAAAAAGGGAGACCATATAATGTGTAACTTTTTTTGTATGTATCGAAATTCAAAAAAAAAATTGTTGGATCAAGGACTTCAATATCTGGTGCACTCATATTTTCCAAAAAAAAATTTGATAATCTTCTATTTTTCCACGTGTAGAAAAAATAGCTTCATTTTTGGTGAAAAACCTATGTTTAATAAAACTAAAAAAACAAATACATAATAAAACCAAAGCATATTAAAATTATAGTTGTTGGATAGCTCATTCTAAGGACTACTTGATTCTAGTTGGGTCTATGAAGTCTCCACCATTTTCATCTTCAAACCAAGCTTTGAAGTGCAAAATTTTTGATTTTTGTGTGACAAAGAGTAGGAATCAGGGATAAGGGTGGTTCGCTTGAACCAGGGGGGTTTGAGGGAACCCACATGGGTTCAAGAAAACCAAGGTTCATTTGAACCCTAGTTCATTCGAACCCTGGTTCATTCAAACCCCCTTCCATAAAGGGGTTTTCATTTGTTTTTTTTGGTAGGATGGTTCGTACTTACATTAAATGGGTTCTCTCAAACCTAAGTTCGAGTGAACTCTCTTTTGGTTTGTTTGAGCCAACTAGTTTGTTCAAACCCCAAGAACTAAAAACTTTGGCATGTGGTCATTTTTTCCAAGTTTTCCTTCCTCATTTGAATTGTAAACCACTTTTGTGGGTTTACCCTTGCCACCCATGGAAAATGGGTCCCACCTTGGACTTGAATGTGGGTGTTGGGAATTATCTTGCATTTAATGTTGTTTGTCAGGTTTACATTCAAAAAAACACTTAATTAAGCCTTATAAGGGAATAAAGGGGTGAAATAAAGCATAAGATAGGTGTAAATAGTGAAATTAAACCTAGAAAAGCGTGAAATCTTGTTACAAGACTTTACAACATTTCAAAATAGGACTAAATAAGTGATGAAAAGGTGATTTTTAGGTGAATTTTAATGAAGGGAGTCTAGAAAAGTGTAGAAATGTTTTACAACACTTCACAACACCTTCACAAGATTCCATAATTTGAATATTTATGACCTAATTTGAATGTTCAAGCAACATTGCGACATTAAATCAAAGCAAAATGGACCAAGCATTGTGAAGAAAGGCCTAAAAGACCATGAAAATTTTAAGGGGCCATTTTTCTATGGAACATTTAGCCCCCACTTTAGTGAGAGGATGAACTTGCTTCAAACTCACACTAAAGTAGCCATGCATATCGAGAGAGATCCAAATGCACTTATGCTAGAAAAATGGAATGACAACTATCAAGAAGAATGATCAAGCCCCTAGGATGAAGATCCCATGACAAACTAACATAAAAACAAAGGAGCACAAGGAAAAAAAGAAAGAAATTTTGGATAAAGCTTCAATCATCTGTTCAGCTAGTTGTGAATCAGATCTAGGTTATTTGTGAGAAAAAGAGAATGCATATTCACTCTAGGGTGATAGAACCCATGATGGTCTTCTGGGTGAGAAAACCCAAAAGGTAAGATACATATGCTAGTTGGTATGCACTCACAAGCACATAGGTGGCTATGGGGAAATTTGTGCCATTGAATGGGCTTCCCACTCAACCATATCAAAGTTATACCTTGTGATAACTTTGACAAGGTGCCACAAGGGGAAATTTTGGTTCGTGCTTCATGAGATAAGAAAAGCTTTGTAGTATTAGAACTAATGAAAAATGCAAAGGTACCACAAGCATGCAAGTTGTGTTATGCAAGGTGGAAAAAATGTAAAAATGAAAAAATGTAAAATGTAAAATGATGTTCAAAGGAGTCTTGTTTAGTTAATGCAAGGTCTGTCACTTAGGGAACATTATGTCTAATGTCTCCAAGAGAGGATGAATCAAAGAATAAAATATTCACAACTTAGCGAATGCAGTGCATCACATCAGGCCACTAAGAGGAATGTACTATACTAAGATAGATCACACTTATGAAGGACATCACACCTAATGTCATCCACGAAGTGATGAATGCATTGTATGAAGTGACAAGGCTAACTAAGAATGCAAATGAAATTATGCCAATGTATGCCCCCCACTTTAAAGGAATTGATACACACCATTATGTGAGCAGTCACTTTAAAGTAGAAAAGGGAAGAATGCAAAATAAAACAAGACATGAGAACCAACTTGGAAATCCCCTATGCGAAATCATATGTTTCCAAGGAAGGCTACATCATGTAAATGAAAAATAAAATAAAAGAAAGGAGGGTTGCCCCCCAAAAAAGAACACACCAAACACATAAGGGATCTATTGGATTTGGGGTCTGTATGTTTGTTGCTGCAATGTATTTATGAAAGAGCTCATAACTGTCATCATTCCCCAAAGCACATAGAACTAGAATAATGGCACAAAGAGAGCAAAGAAAAAGGAAAAAAAATTCTATTTTGGGTCAACATGGAAGAGACATTGCAGTCTCAATGCTTTGCATCGTCCCCAAAAGGAAAACACAAGCAAAAAGAAAACAAAAGGAAAAAGAAAAGGAGAATATTTTTGGTCAACATGAAGGAGACATTTTGGTCTCAATGCCTTGCGTCATCCCCAAAAGGAAAAACAAAAGAAGGCAAAGGAAAAAAAGGAAAAGGGACCAATTGGGTCACCATGGAAGAGACATAGGGCATCTCTACATTTTGAGTCATCCTTAAAAGGAAAAAGGACCATCTGGGTTAACATGGAAGAGACATAGGGAATCTCTACACTTTGCGTCATCCCCAAAAGGAAAACACAAAACAAAAATAAAAAGGAAATACATGAAATATAGAAGAATAGAGGTACAAATAGAAGAAGTGTACAAAGAGAGAGAACATCAAATGTACATTATGGGGGAACACAATACACACATAAAAAAGGAAAATTTGAAAAGGGGCTAGTAATGCAAATCCAAGTCAACCATTAACCGAGTTATTGGGTTCGCAATCTCACTTAGTATAAGCAGAAGGAAAATAACGCAGTTAAGAGATAAGAACAAATGCATTACTAGGATAAGGCTAACAACTTCTTGCCCCCCACCGGATGTGAGGAAAGAATGAGCCAAGAAAGGTGATACGAGGGATAATGCAATAGTGAGAATGAAAAATTCTAAAACTATGGCATGATAAAAGGATTTTGTTTTAAGGGATGATGGGAAAGCAGTCAGTATCAGTGAAGTGATACTTGTTCAATATGTCATTCAATGTCCAACATTCTTTAGTTTGATGTCCAAGAACATGATGATATTTGCAATATGGTATGTTAGAATATTTAGGATGGATGACCAACCTATTTATAGGTAGTAAGATATAAGGCCTTTGTTTAAAAGTAGTTGAAGTGTCCTCTCACATTCAGGTGGAGGATGAGTAGGAAACTTGAGCTTTTTCAATTTGTAAGGTTATTTTCATTTGCTAGATTCTCCTTTTTCATGAATGGAAGGAGGAGGAGTACCCATGGGGATCCTAGCATCCTTGTCATGAGAATCAAGTAATGGTTGTTCATGGGAAAGGAGAATGTTCAAGTCAGGAGGAGAATCAAAGATCATGATGTAGATATTCAAAATTGACATCACACATATTTAACTAATTCATATTCTCTTGTCAATTAAATAAATCAAGGTTATTTAATTATCTCCTAAAGTCTCTTCATTTAATTAAATCAAATGTATTTAATTAAATGGATAGTGCATCAATTTCCTCCCTTTTGATTTAAATAAATCCAAGTATCTAAGTCAAAATTCAAAATCACCTAATCATCATATTAAATTAATCAAATCCATGATTAATGATAATCCTAATCCTCTTTTCTCTAGATTTTGCAGCTTGTGCTCATAAATCAATTTAATTGATTTATTAATTTGTCATTTTCCATCAACATGGCCCATAAAAAGGGAATATTCTCCAAGTTTGAAATCTCCCCCAAAATTGACATGTACATCCAACAAAGCATTTAAGAGATTTTACATGTCTCTTGCAAAGGCCAAGCTTAGCATTTAACTCATCTTGTCATCAAATTCAAATTTCAAATCTCCCCCTCTTTGGCACATTGACCAAAATGTGCTCATTCCTCAACCTCTCACATGTTGACAAGTGGAATCTTGTCATTGGATTATCTTTAGTTTCACATCCTCCATGTTTGGCATCCTTCTATCATTCTATTCTATAAATAGAGAGTTTTTCTATTGTATTACTCCTCCACAACTCATCCAAGTTAGAATTTCATCTTATCCACCATCTCAAGCATTTGAATCTTTTCATCTAGGAGCTTATCAAGGATTGGGAAAGGGCTTCTTTCCACATCAAAGAAGCACCAATCCAATATTGGATACATATACTTCATTTTTTTCTTCATATGCTTTAGTTATCTTGTTATTGGATTGCATTTTAAAAGCATGTTGGATTATCTCATATGGATATTGAACATTTGCTTTGTTTTGAAATACTAATCATGCTTGGTGTGTTAGAATTTTAGCCATTTGTAGATTTTGATGTCCATAAAATGGCACTAGAAGGAGGGCCCAAGAAGTGTGCATTCAATGGGAATGAATCATTGTTCTATTTTTGACCATGAGTCCCTTATTTTTTTACATTATTCCATAGGAATATTCTAATATTCAATGAACGTGCAGCCAAATTATTTGACTATTTTAATATGCTAGGATTTCATCACATAAACACTAAAGCATCTTAAGAGTAGATAATAGTTGAGCTAGTAATCCATTCTCTTCTGTGATAACTCTGTCAATAAAGATAGAAGACAAATTGTCAAATGTATGCAGAGTAACTTTCTAATTTGAATAGTGGGTTTGAGGTCGGGCAGAAAGAAAATCACATTGAGGGAGAGAGATTAGTGTTATTGCAATGGTATTGAAGGTTCTATTCTTAGTACCAAGCATACGTTTTAGTTAACAAGAAACCTTTGGTCTCTTGTGTTATAAGGGGGTTTTATATCATGTTTCCTTTTTTGAATTTCACAACAATAATGCTTTTTTTTCTAGGAATCTATAGTTTTTAATATTGTCTCGAATGTTTCAGTTTTTTCTTTTATTATTGTGCCCAATATAATGAATCCTACTTCAATGAAATCTTTTATGAAGGTAGCTAGTGCCAATTAAACGACCACAAAGATACTAACATAATTGTAAATAAGCCTTTTTGAAGATGCCTGTATATTCTTCTTCTGTAACCAAGCACAAAAGTCACTGTCTAAAAAAAAGTGTATGTCCATGATACAATTTGTTTGATTTGGAAGCGTCCAAAAAGCTAAAATTTCTTGGCAAAAATTTGTGAGTGTAGGCTTGTGATATAAATAGCTTCACAAGTACGAGCCTAGATAGAGTCCCACCTCCATGGGAAAGGAGCATCTAACTCAAATCAGAATGGAATCTTAAGTATCAAACTATTTCTAGGTGCACCAGTGAATCTTGAGTGTCTTTATTGAATCAGCTACGAAGATGGAGTGTTCGACGTGTGAAAAGAATTGGGTGTTTTTTTGGATTGCTTGATCATTAATTAAGAGATTAGATTTTCTCTCCATTCATTGGGTTGAGATGTTTCCATTTTCCCTCTATGTATCAACTAAAAAATATTATAGACCCATATGTCTATTTGCTAAAGTGAGCTACCCGACTGAGCACTGGTCTAAAGATCTTGTTTTTATCACCTGCCAATTGCATTTGCTCGAAAGTGCTTGAAGCCTTTTCAAAAATTCTATTTTGTGCCTAGATTTACACCTATGGTAGCATGAGATCGTATTCCTTTAGGACATTCTGTAAAATATTTTTGTGTGTTGTTGTGCTTCCACATTGTGCATTCATCACTTCGACCCACCTGTTAGAGTCCCATCCATCATTTATTGTGAGAAATCAATAGTAGTGGGTTCAACAATTTTTTTTTTAATATTCTTATCGATATTTTCTTTGAACGTTGGAAGTAATTCAGTTTAGTTTCAATTCCCATCTGCCTACAACATCATGAGAGTTGAACATCAAAGTTAGGCGCATCATTAAGATCTTGGTCGTAACTTTTAGTTTAATAATCATTCTTTGTCCAAACTTTATGTCTCATCATGTAAAGGCCACAGCATGCCCAATCGGGGAAGTGAAAGGTCAAAATGCATTCAGTAAAGGACTTCTCCTGTGTTTGCGCATTTTAAGATTAGCATGTTATAATTTTTTTTATCTTAGTGTTGAGTTTTTATGCACCTTTAATGAGTGTAAATGCTATTATGAACTTGAGTGTAAATGATCTGACAGTTGTGTTGAAAAAGATTGTTTTGTAGGTGGAAGTGGCTATCCAATATCTATCCCAATTAATACAATAGAGAAACAAGATCTAACCAAGATTGTGAATGGATTGTCGTCTGAAGATAAGCAAAATAAAATTTGAAAATTTATATTGCTATATTTTGTGTTTGATTAAGTAAACCTCGAGAATGGATGTGTTGACAAAAAGGAAGACATCGACATTGCCTGTTCTATCCTTTGGCTGGGAACAACTTTTTGAAACTAGCTCTTTGGATCACAAAATGTTTGTTGGCAGAAAATCTTTTTTTTTAAAAGGATCTTTCTCTTTTTGTTTTTCTTTAAAAAGATCGATTCATACAATATGATATAAAGTCTGGTGTCTTTGTTCATCAACTATTGATAAAGTGCATGGTGAACTAAAACTTATTACACATTGATTAGTATGTTGACTGCTTTTGCACCATAACTTTTGACATGGTGAACTAAAAATTATTACACATTGATATTACTTACCTTTTTTGTCCTTGGGACCTAAAAGGAAAACGAGGAAAACGAAGGAAAACAAAGGAAGGACGGAAAAGCAAGGAGGAAGAATTTTCATTCGCACCAAAGACTTGCAAACATTTAAGCATAAGAAGCAATCTTTGAAGGAATTTTGGAGAATTGAGCATTAAATTCAGAGTTTATAAAGAATTTTTAAATGCTTTGAGCTTCCATTTTATGCTTTAGTTTTATGTTTTGGACCAACTTACTTTTTGGATTTTAAAAAGAACACTCCCAAAAGCTTTCATTTTCACAACAAAGGGCATAAAAAAAACTTTAGAACAAACCTACTAGAGTTGGTTTTCGGATTTAACAAATTGAACAAGGAAACTTTCATATCTCATTTTGGTGCTTTAAAATGAATCAAAATCATTGCTTTGTGGACTTAAAATGAACAAGTGTTTTCTTTGTCTTGTAATTGCTTACTCAAAGTAATACCATTGAAAGTACATATGCACTTCTCTCGCACCTTAAGGCGATCTTGAGAATCAAAAGGCATTTTGGTGATCTTAAGTTGGGTAAAGTAATTTCCTCCACACTTCATTTTGGGAACTAAAATTGAACAAAACACTTTGTGAGTGTGAGTGGAACCTATTGCATGTGTTATCCCTTTGTTTCTAAATGAAGGTTTATCGAACTATGAATATTTTTACTCACTTTTTTTTTTATCTTGGAGGGCCTGCATTGGGGAAAAAGTACTCACCCAAGGGAACAAATCAACCGATAACACTCTAAAACCAAGAGTATTTCTAGCCGGGATATAAATGTGGGTATTGGAATAAATGTCAGTATCATGCAGTTGGCTCTAATGAGAAGGGTAGCAATGGTCTCTCGCCACGTTGGGTCAACTCCTATGAACAGAGAGTTTGAATTAAAACCTTTGTTGTAGAAAGGCCAAAATCCCTATCTATTTTTTGGTGCAAGAACGGTCGTTCTTAAGCCGCCCCACACTTTTACAGTCTTTATTAGAAATGGAAAGCATGCCATGGGAGTTTCATGGGTGTTGATGCTTGTTTGTCCCATATAAGCGAGTTTCATGGAGGGGATCCAGTGGGGTCAAACATCTAACCATTTGCTAAAGATAAGGGTAGCTGGACTTGTCCAAGTGGGCACTCAACAAATATAGTCTTTCATATCCATAAGGTTGTACTTTTTCTTGGTTACAAAACACTTTGCTTGATCAAAAACATTGGAAAAAAATCATTCAACATTGGCATCTAAATCTAAAACCCTTTGGGAGAAGTAAATATCCTTGAACGAATTCACATATTATTGCTTGCCCTTGGGATTCTCATCCTTAGAGGCTTCTAAGAATTTGGATTTCATCTCAATTTTCTCCTACTAAGGTCAACATTAGGTAATTTTTTCCTTAATTTCTTTGATTCCCACATAACACACTTTGTGGGATGATAAGAAGTTAGGACATTGGACATCCAATTTGAAAACTTAATCAAGAGTGTGTTTATGATAAAAAAAGAACTCATTAAGAAAAGCTAACAAAAATTCAACCCCACACATGTGCTTGGTCTCTTTTGGTCATATGGTTTTCATGCAAGCATTGGTCTTTTGGTTTCAACTACTCTTAGAGAAAAACATGTTCTTCAACATCTTGGTCTAGTAAACAAGGTCCTTCTTAGGTTCATTTAGGATAAAATCAAACACTTCATCCATCCCAAACATTTATCATATTCATCCCACAAACAACTTTAGAGCTTTGAAAACATCATTCTAGACTTGGGTAAATCATCAAAATCAAAATCACCTTGTTTAGTTAGGTGTAGGGGAATGCATCTTTTCTCATACATTTAATTGAACTAGCAATCCTTTGAAAAAAATCATCCTAAGATCACATCCAACATCTTAGGGTTTACAATTTCATTATCTAAATCAAACCCTAAGTCTAGCATTGATCCAAAATCCCTAAACATTCAACACCCATATCATTCACCCCTTTCATCCTTCATCTCATCATTGGTCCTAAGAACCTTAGAGGTCACTTTTGCAACAAGTTCAAAACACAAGAAAAACATGGAATATAAACTTGCTCCATACATCATGAGTAATCCAAATCAACTGAACTTTGAAACCCTTACAATGCCTATTGATTATCAAAACTCATATTTATACAATCTATACATGGGATCATTATCTCCTACAAACCTTAATGGTACAACAAATGTGAGTATGCCTAGTCAAAAGATTGGAACACCTTTCCTGATGGTAGATCTAAATCCAAAACTACAAATCTATCAACCAAACACCTAGTGCATGAGCCTTCAAACAAACATCATCCCATCAAATCCCTACATGCCAAATATGAATTAACCAAGTACAACTTTACTAGACATGAACATTTTGAATCCAAACATGGAAAAATTTAGGATAGATATGTTTGTTAATCACACAAATGTTGTTCAAATTCCAAACATGATGATAACAACTCCATGTATTGATCCAAGTCAAGGCAACACCATGCAAAATCAAAGTTACCTAAATCAAGGCAATGTGATTCCCAACCACAACAATGTTCAATTTCAACCTATCATGCCAAATCTGAGTGCCATCCCAAATCAAAACACTATCCAAAATCAAACACTACAAGTACACACTCCAAATCTGCTTAAACAAAAGCCAAATCAACTATATCAAGGGTGCCAAGATCAAAATCAAGACCAAGTTTTACTAGACCAAATTGCTTCACTTGACAAACTAACTGAAGCCTTGAAACAACAGACATTTTTACTCCAAAATCAATGTACTCTACCATTGATTGAACCATGTCATCAAAGCAGTAAGTTGTGGCCACAACCATGTCAAGAACAATATCTCCAATGTCAAGAATTTGGATACCAAGATCAACAACATCAACAACAAACCCAATCACCATGTCTCCAAAATCAATCACCACAAGGTCAAATCTCACAATGTAACAAATGGAAATACACACCACTTGGGGGACCCATCAAATTGATCATGCAACATTTGGTGCAAGAGAATCTCTTTAAACTCCATGTTTATGAGGATTATCAAGAGCCCTTAGTTAAACCACCAGGGTATAATGAGAAGCACTTTTGTGGCTTCCACAAAACAAAGGGACACACAACATCATATTGTATTTGACTCAAAAATCTCATCCAAGACCTTATTAATCAAAAGATAATCACTATTGTGGACAATGATCAAGATCTATCCATCAATGAGCACCTTGAAGATGTTTCCACCTCATCCAACAATCAAAATAGCATACATCAAGGGTCACTTTTTAATCATGATCAAAATCCACCAACAATACCCAACAATGATCCAATTCAAGAAATGTCAACATCACTTGACCCTATGGTTGAAGACATTGACAATTTCTCTGCCACAATTGTTGAAAACAATGTTCAAGATCTCTCAATTAAGGAACACATTGAAGATGTTTCTACCCCATCTTATGATCAACTCACCATACATCAAGAGCCACTTTTTAGTGATCTATTTCAAGGAGTGTTAGAATTATTTGATTCTATTGACATAATGCACGATCCATCGACCAATGATCATATTGAAAATGTCACTACATCCCCTTATGAGTTAGTGGACATATCTCAAAAATTTATTCCAAAGCATGATCTTTCACTAGGGTCTAGCAATGGTCCTTTCCAAGACATGTTGACACCCTTTGACCTCATGGTTATAGATACTAAAGGAATCCTCAACTCGACATTTGATCCAAGTCCACTCAAAGATCAAGAGGATATTGAGCCACTTCCCATTCTTAATAAATATATCCAAGGATCATTTGAAACTGGCCCATGTCAAGAACTTGATCCAAAGCATGTCAAAAGAAATTCTAAAATTATTTAGGATAAGGAATTCGTATCTCCAAGATACTATAATGATTTAATTGAAACTCTCCTATCTATATAGGATGTCATAGATAATGATCTTATCCACATAGCACATAATCCTCCATCTACCCATGAGATGCTTTATGTGGATGGAAATGTAGACAATCTTCATTCAAGAAAGGATTCCTTTACTCCTGATATTATTACACAAAAAGATTAGGTTATTGATTCCTATAGTCAAACTGAATTGTTAACATCAAGATCAGATATATCCCAAATTCAAACTAAGGACATCATGTATGAAGATATCCAATATTATCCACTCAAGGAAACTGGTCAGATAGAACAGGATATTCCAGAGTTAGCAGAACATCCAATCGAAATAACATCATCTACAGTGGTCATTTATCAAAGAATGAATTCTAAACAAGAACTCTCAGAACAAGCAGAATCAAATCATGAAGGTACTACTTCTACAATATTGGGGGCAACTATGTCTCAAGCAAATGTCAACATAGGGAGAACAAAAAGTCCTTATGATGAAACTAGTGTCAATACTACAACCAACCACATCATGAATCTTCATCCACCCATCACCCCATTCATGAATTGGGACCAACATCAAAAGAAATATTTTCAAGAATCAAAGCACAAAGAATGTTATCAAAGAAAAAGAAATAGAGCATGAAGGACACATCAAATACACATAGATATCAAAAAATACAAAGAAAGATTATCCCTATCAAACTCCATTAGTCAAAGAAACTATGAAGCAAAATAAAAAAATGGAAAAGTATCCATCAAAGATTTCCACAAAGGAAAAAGAAAGCATCTCAAGCAGCGTACAAAGTATATCAAGCGGTTGATCCTAATTCCATGCCCACTTTCGTATCCACCCATCATTGCTCATCTTCCCAAGTTTGGAGAGTCAAAGGGTACAAACTGTCAACCAATCCATCTCTTATTCCTAAACACACTCCATCCATTCCTCCACACATGATATCCAATTCACATTGACCAGGTATTGGCAGCGACCCTTCATCATAAGGATTCAGAATGCACTCTATCATGATGTGCGCACCAAGATAGGGTTAACTCCAATATCAATAAAGTAGATCAAGACTCTCAAAAGTTACATTCAAGTGCATGTATCTTGGCAAAGAAGCTTCTTCAAGAAGGATATCGATGGAACATTATGAAAAAAGCATCTACATCGACACCATCAGGTGGGTCAGCATGAATCTTTCAGAAAACCAAAAAAATTTAAAAAATCATGAAAACAGTAAAGATAAAAAATCATCCTATAGTGAAAACCGCATATGTGGCACTTTGGATAGGTACCATGATGAAAACCTGGAAAAAATGCGTCATGTGTAGAATAAAGCATCTACGTGTGCCACTCCAGGAGAAAGCACTTCATCCCATCCATAATAAATCCAACATTCCATCCATCTCAGCCATCATAAATCCATTCATCCATGAACCATTTATCCAATCCATTTTCATATATCTGCATCCATAGTCTGATTTATCTTGATCTTGATGAACTTGAGTGAACACTTTATACTTGCTTATGGTAAAAATCTTGACATGGGTCATTTTCATTGATCCTATCCTATCATCTGAGCCATGAAGCAGTATCCAAATGAGCATTCTTTTTCTCAACACCTTATCTTATCGCAAGATAATCCTTGGCATCCTTTGCATTCTTACCATATCCATCCATCCATACACCTATCCAGGCATCTATCCATAACATTCCATACATTGCTAGAGACTGGGGGAAAATATTTAGATCTTGGTTCAGGAATAAATCTTGATCTATATCATCCAACTTATGTGGTGATCTGAACATTGGCAAAAATGAAATCAAATTGGTCAAAGCATTGGTGATCAAAATTCCAAATCACTAGCCCATGGTACATTTTGGCGAGAAGATGTTCCTTATTAGGTTCTATCTTCAATCAAACATCAATCCAAACAACAAATATCAGTTGCATCTAACGTGTGCTTCAGTATCACATCAAATCATTCAAACAAATTTTTTTCCAAATCAAGCTTCAATCCTAATCAATCAAATTCAATCAATCCATCATCATCTTGGGAAATCCCTCACAATCCTTTTGTTTCTTAACACTATCCTTGCATTGTTGTGTATCTTCAACAATGTTATCATCATCAATCCATCATCATCTTGGTATATCCATCCTAATCCTTGTGCTGCTAAACACTATCCTTGCATTGTTGTGTATCCTCAACAATGTTACCATCATCAATCCATCAATCTGATCAATCAACCCTAGCTTGGTTTTCAACAAAATCCCAAAATAGAGAACTAATATCATCACACATATCCATATCCAAATCGTCAAAATCATACGAAAAATCCAAAAACATAAAAAAAAATCATAAAATCCAAAAACACTCAAAAAATCAGAAAAATATCAAAAACATGGAATCTGAACTACATCGTCTCTGAACTTAAACATAGGCAAGGCTAATCTTTGATCAGCACCCGAGACACAAAAACACAAAAACATTCAAAAAACACCAAAATCCAAAAACATTCATAAAATCTCATAAAATCCAAAAACATCCAAAAAACCAAGAACTACCAAAAACAACCTCAAAACATTTCAAAACACCAAAAACATCCAAATATTTGAAAAAAATCCATCCATCTCATTTCGCTTCACCCACAATAATCTCATCCATAATAAACAAATCATCACACCCACCCTTTGGAAACACAAAACATAAACAAGTACAACAATCGGCAAAAGAAAACTTCAAATGCAAAATCAAAAGAAAACAACAAACTTCTAAATGCAAAATCAAACTCTTGATCATTTTCAAACATGTCAGTCAACCTTATATCAAAATCCTATCAAACAACTTATCAACCCATCATCATCCTATACAATGCATGTCCTAGGATATATCGTTCTGATAATGGGCATCATTTTAGATATCTCTTGGATTCTTATCCTATCAAAACAAATCCCTTTGGCTAAAGGTATGAAGAACATTGACTTGTTTGTGTACTTGATCTTTTCTTTTTGATTTATCTTATTGCGCTCATTCCAATGACCTCACGATGATGTCTAATAAAAGTGATTTAGAGAGAAAAGAATGGGGCATCGATCATTATCCTTTTGTCTATTGTGCTTGTTGGATGTTCTTGTAATATAACTTGGTGAATACTTGCTTTGTTAGGTACATCCTGGCAAGGTTTCCGTATGTCAAGTGTGAACAAGAATACTCCTATCTATTTGTCGAGTCAAAGTCCATCACACTAAGTGCAATGCCATCTTGGTTATTTATACCTTGATGCATCGTGCTTATGCATGTTATCAGACATAAGGTAAGTAGCCCTTTTAAAATCCCATTCCTTGATAAGCGAAACATCATCTATCATAATCATCATCTCTAATAAAATCTCATCAGATCTTGGACTTGTTGGATCCTCTTGTCATCATCTCATTTCTTCTTTCTTCTCTTCGTGCTAACATAACATCACCAATGTACCCATCTTGCATCCATCCTTGCATCTACAAACAATTAGCATACATAAATCTCATAATCATAGCATATCACATCATCCATCTCATCCATTTCACATGCATTATATCATCATTTAAGTTGTTTAGGATAATATAGATTGGTTATTCTAAGCATCTTAAAATCATCTCATTTGCATCATCATCACAACCATCCATATGTCCATCTTGAACCTCTTTGTCATGAGATCGCCCCTCAAATCGAATCTTTCACTCGATCTCTCGAGGGGGAAATGTACCAGTATACTTCTTTCCACTGGGGCATCCAAAAAATCAGAATTTTTTAAAAATTTGATCGCAGTAAGTTTATTCTTTGAACCAACGCAACAAGTACATTGCTTCAAAGAGGGGAAAAATATAGACATGCAAAATTGACATCACGCATATTTAACTAATTCATATTTTTTTGTCAATTAAATAAATCAAGGTTATTTAATTATCTCCTAAAGTCTCTTCATTTAATTAAATCAAATGTATTTAATTAAATAGATAGTGCATCAATTTCCTCCTTTTTTATTTAAATAAATCCAAGTATCTAAGTCAAAATTCAAAATCACCTAATCATCATCTTAAATTAATCAAATCCATGATTAATGATAATCATAATCCTTGTTTCTCTAGATTTTGCAACTTATGCTCATAAATCAATTTAATTGATTTATTAATTCATCATTTTCCATCAACATGGCATAAAAAGGGAATATTCTCCAAGTTTGAAATCTCCCCCAAAATTGACATGTACATCCAACAAAGCATTTAAGAGATCTTACATGTCTCTTACATGTCTCTTGCAAAGTTCAAACTTAGCATTTAACTCATCTTGTCATCAAATTCAAATTTCAAATCTCCCCCTCTTTGGCACATTGACCAAAATGTGCTCATTCCTCAACCTCTCACATGTTGACAAGTGGAATCTTGTCATTGGCTTATCTTTAGTCCCACATCCTCCATGTTTGGCATCCTTCTATCAATCTATTCTTTAAATAGAGAGTTTCTCTATTGTATTACTCCTCCACAACTCATCCAAGTTAGCATTTCATCTTATCCACCATCTCAAGCATTTGAATCTTGTCATCTAGGAGCTTATCAAGGATTGGGAAAGGGATTCTTTCCACATCAAAGAAGCACCAATCCAATATGGGATAGATATACTTCATGTTTTTCTTGATATGCTTTAGTTATCTTTTTATTGGATTGCATTTTAAAAGCATGTTGGATTATCTCATATGGATATTGAACATTTGATTTGTTTTGAAATACTAATCATGCTTTGTGTGTTAGAATTTTAGCCATTTGCAGATTTTGATGTCCACACACGGTACCATCATCGCTAGGTCTCCAATATTCAAAAGGAGGTTTATCAGGATGAGGAGGATCTTGATATCCTAATCATGTTGTGTTTTCTTCTGTTGGTTTTTGTTCAAGAAGTTGGTGAATATTATGCTCATGTGTTGTGTCACAGCCTTGTAGGATAGTAAATCCTTTTCCATATGTTTCTTCAAGGTTAATGGGAGTGTTTGTGACTTTGTGATCATAAAATGGTTGAGGGTGTGTTTATTGAGAGGAACTAGGTCCACTTGATGGAGGGATCTTAGGTCCCACTTGAGCTTCGAGATGGAGGTATCCAAAGTGATCAAGAGGTGCAATAGTAGGAAGATTTTTTGTTTCATGGATGGGTAAAAGGATGCATTGGCTTCGAGGTTATCAAGACATTCATTTCTAAACTTGTTCATGATATCATCATCTTCCCCAATGATGTCTAAATCATGAGGAAGCTCAAGGTCATTAGCATCACAGCCAAAGGCACAATTGGACATGTCTACCAAGGATTTTAATGAATTCCAAAACTTATTAAAATAAAATTTCATGATGCAAGTGAACTAACATGCAAGAAATAGAAGCAAACAAAGAATCTGGAAAGTAAAATAGAGAGCAACTACAGAAAATTGAAATGTAGGAAATACCCAATAAATGCCTAAAAATGTTGTGTGAAATGTGCAGGTGGACTGATTCGCCCAAGGTGGAAAATGAGTCCAGTTATGAGATTTTTTTGTGTTTTTTAGAAAATGCTTTTCAAATGAAAACTAAGGATGCAAATGTAGATTTTCAGTTTTTTCAATGATATGATATGCAAAAATGAAGTCTAAATGAATCTTTCACTAATGTAATTTCAAAAACCCTAGGATACAAAAAAAAAACCTAATTGAATGTTGATGCAAATGAAATCTAGGATGCAAGGTGCAATTGAAATCAAAAATATAATGTGCTCAGTATGTAGGTTCACCAAAATGAACCATATATTTTTGGGTAGGATTTATAGGCTACTCTTGCACTCTTAGGATGTTTCACCTAAAAGGAGAGAGATAAACCCCACTCAAAATTCTAGGTGGTTCACTCAAATTAGGAAATGTATGATGTGATTAAGGCTAAATGGAATGATCTAAGTGCAAAAAAATGAAATATTTGACTAATTATGAATACAAAACCTAAGGATTTTGCAATGTTGGAAAACACAATGTGATATGCAAACATGAACTAAAGTATGAACAAATGCAAAATGGAAAAGAAGGATGAATCAGAGTGCACCTAGAAGTCTGATGAATATTCTCGAGTATTTTGAATGCTGATAGAAATCACTAAAAAATCACCAGTGGGACTCATTTTCCACTAATGGTGAATCAGTCCTACTTCTGATGAAAACTTCTAGAAACTAGTTTCTAAGTGTCGAGATTCGGAATCTAACAAAATATGGATTTCCAATCTTAAGGTGGGACTCATTCGCCATTGATGGAAAATCAATCCTCTTCCAAAATTCTATGAAATCAGGGACCAATCCTGTAGCACCAAATCTGAGGTTGTCTGCTTGTTAAGTTGACGAAATCAAATTTGAAGAAAACGAACATAATGTCTTCTCCAAGCTTGAAATAGGTTGTAGCTGACTTGAAACACTTTGTTGACTTCTTGTCCACTTTTCAACACCTAATAGCTTATCAAATTTGCATATAAAAGTTTGCAAACACACATGCAAAAGGGGAAAAATGGTTAAGGGTTAGGTATAGGGATTTCCCTTGGTCAAATCCCACTTTGATAATCAAACCCTTAATGAAATAATGAAATGGAAGAGAATGATAAACAAATAACATGCAAATTCTATCAACTTACCAAACCTTTGTTGAAGAAAATCTAAAGATATATCAATGGTTGCTCCAAAATACATGATTAGTGCTTGAATGATTGAATGAGTGAGTGAATAAGTGAAATTGATGAATGGGGGTTAAAATGAGAAGAAAAACACTTATTTATACACACTTGTGCCTTAGTAACCCAATGATACCTCATCACAGGCCAACATAAGGTGATTTTAAATAAAAGCTTGAAATAAATTTTGAAATATTTTGAATTTTGAGTCAAGAGAGACTCATTCGCCACCCATGGTGAATGGGTCCCACATTGGACTTGAATTTGGGTGTCAAGAATTATATTGCATTTAATGTTTGTCGGGTTTACATTCAAAAACACAATTAATCCTTATAAGGGCATAAAGGGGTCAAATAAAGCATAAGAAAGGTGTAAATAGTGAAATTAAGCCTAGAAAAGTGTGAAATCTTGTTACAAGATTTTACAACACTTCAAAATAGGACTTAATAAGTGATGAAAAGGTGATTTTTAGGTGAATTGTAATGAATAGATTATAGAAAAGTGTAGATTTATGTTTTACAACACTTCACAACACCTTCACAAGATGTCATAATTTGAATATTTAGGACCTAATGTGAATGTTCAAGTGACATTGTGACATTAAATCAAAGAAAAATGGACCAAGCATTGTGAAGAAAGGCCTAAAAGACCATGAAAATGTCAAGGGGCCATTTTTCTACGACAATTTCAATCTTCAAAAATACTTCAACAACCTTCCCATTAAGTTCTCACACCCTTTTAAACATGTTTCCCTCCAAATCCAATAGCTCTAACTTCCTAAACTAACTTTTAAGTAACTTGACCATTGGACTTCCTTTTTACAACTTTTCAATTTTTCATCTTTGCACAATTAGCAACTCTGCATATTTTTTTGCATTTTTTGCAATCCAAACATTATAGACACCTAGACACCTAAATATGATTCAAATATGACTAATTACATTATAAAATGGTCTCAATGACCTTATTTTATGCAAAACTCCCAAAATCCTAAAGCCTAGACCTTAAAACCTTGAATTGTCAAAAATCTTTAAATGGTGCCCCTGCACCATACACCCCAACTTGTAATTTTTCCAAGTCCCTTGGAAAAGGTACTACATCTTGTCCATCATTGTTCTTCACTTGTCTCTAAAGTTCATTTTTTTCTTCATCAAGTTCACCTTCCTTTAGCTTTCCACTATCCTTGACACTCTTGCATTTATCTTCACTTGAAATATGCTCCAATTATTCACTGTGTATTGTGGGATGTCTTTCATCTCTTCCATCATCAAATATTTTTGTCACATCCTCTTTTGCATCTGCACAATTACCTTTATTAGCTTCCATCACTTCCACTTCCTCTTCATTCTTTATTCTATGTCAACTAGTCCTCTCAACTGCAACTTTACCACTATTAGTCTTGTCAACAACTATACCATCACTTTTAATGGTCTCTTTTAGACCTGCCAATACCTTGTTCACTATCCTATCACCATCATAAACCACAGTCCTCTTGTCTAGTGTCTTACCAGTCTTTGTACTACCATCTTTCAACTATCTCTTTACTCCTTTCACTATTGCTATAGGACACATGACTATCCCTATTAGTATTCCATCACACTCTTTTTGTTCTCTCACAAGCACTTTACACTTGCTCTACTTTGTCTCAGACTGAGACACATTTTCATCTTCGTTCTTCTTCCACATGAAAACATTCTTTGACTACAAATCACCTTCATTTCTTCTATCTATTGTTTGCACTCTATCATGCCTTGCATTGGCTACCAAACCATTATCCTTACCTTCATCAACCTTCACATATTCCTTTCTCCCTAGCATGATAATCTCACCTTGCTCATTTTATTCTTCATTCAATGGAGTTAGTATGTATATCTTCCCATCCTTTTCTATTGTATATGTATTTTCTCTTCCATTATACATGAAGTTGGCCTATCAAACTGTCAGGGCCTTCTTAGCAACATGTGGCAACAAAGTTCATAGGTATATTAATATGTCATAGGGTGCTATCATAATAGTGGTTTACAATTCCTGAGAGGAACAAATTTTAGCTGAAATCGCATATTTTTAGAAAATATAATGATTTAAGCCTTAAAAAGTTCCATTTTAAGGATTCCAATTGAAGATGGTTTGATCAAATCACCTTAGATCAAACCCCCTTGGATAGAACCTCGCTAGTTTTAAACCATACCTATAAATGTGTCTCCTTTACACCTATCAAAATGCTGATAAAAAATCACTTTTGATTTAGATTTTGGGGATCAAATGAATTCATTTAAAATTTATTTCAAATGATTATGGTATTCCTCAACAAAGCTATCCAATGAATATAATTTTAATATGTTTTGGTTTTGTTATGTATTTGTTTTTTAAGTTTTATTAAACATAGGTTTTTCATCGAAAATGAATTTCTTTGTTCTTCACATGTGGAAAAATAGAAGATTATCAAAAAAAAATTGAAAAATATGAGTGCATCAGATATTGAAGTCCTTGATCCAACAAAAAAAAAATTAAATTTTGACATATACAAAAAAAGTTATGCGTTATACGATGTCTAAATTGTAATTCGTTTGACTTTAAAACTTGATTAAGGAAAAAATATTCAATAAAAACTATCTAACCAAGTGGAAGCACTAGATATCAGAGTTAAAAATCTAAATTTGAAAGAATTAGAATATTATCCTTCATGGAAAAAAAGTTATGGTTATACGGTGTGGTCACTTTCTAAAAATGTTGTTTTCTGAAAAAAATCTATTTGCGGAGATGGAAAAGAAGTGCAATTTGATTCCAAAATTTTTGAAAAATATTTTTAGAATCTACAACAAAATTTGATGAGACTCTAGTTTGCACCATCTTCAAATTCCTCACAGTTTAGCCGCTATAGGTGCCCGAATGTGAAGATTTAGTTAAAAATAATAATTTCAGTGTCCAGTTTGGCCAAAAATTGTAAACCACTATTATGGGATCACCCCACAAAGAACTTAATCTCTATACTAACCAATCTAGAATTCAATTATAGCTTGTTCACTCACCAACATAGTTTGATTATCACTAACCCATGATACTTTATATGGCTTTTCTCTAGGCACTCTTTCCAAATGCAATTTATCCACCATTTCACTAGATACAATGTTATCAGTGCAACCTGAATCAACTATTACCTTGCATACCTTATTTTTATATCTACAGGCTGTCCTAAACAATTCTCTTGTTTGAATTAGCTCTCTCTCCTTTGTTTTCTTCAAGACTTGTCTTTTCATCATCAGACTTCACCTACTTTAGGAGCAACACAAAGTGTATTGGAGTTTGAACTTCCAACTTCATCTTCTTGAACAATTTGTCCTCTTCTATCTAGTTTCCTTTCTCCTCCACTAGATGTTCAGCCAAGTTTTTCAGGGAACTTCCAAGAAGGATGACCATATTCTTGGAAATTGTAACACCTACCTACAAAAATGTTAGGATTCCTTCCACCACCAAATTTTCCCCTTGTACTTCTATAGCCTCCTCTAAAATCTATATCTTTCTCTTCACCCTTGCTTGTACTCTCTTGTTCTTCATTGTTCTGCCTTGCACCTCTCCCTCTATTCATGTTACCTCTACCCCTTCCTTGTCTTTCTTTCCTTCTCTTGATTATATCCTTTTCCCTTAGTGTCATTTGGAAACATTCTTCCATTGTCTTAGGAGGGTTCAAACTAATTCCATCTTTTATGTAAAATCTCAAACCACTCAAATACCTAGCCACTCTTACAACCTCATATTCATTGTGACCTACCCTTATTCATAACCTATGAAATTCCTCAGTATAAGACATCACATCTAACTCCCTTTGTTTCAAATCTTTCAATTTCATAAAGGTTTGTATGGCATAATCTATTGGTAAAAACTAAGCCTTTACCTTTGGTACCATCCTATCCCAAGAGCTTATCTTGGACTTACCTTTCTTGACCCTATCTTCTTGAAAAAATTTCCACCATGTTAGGGTTGGTCCCTTCAATTTTTTCTTTTCATATTTCACCTTCTTACTATCCTCTATGTCTTCAAACTCATAAAAAATATCTAAGGCATCAATCTAAGCCAAAACCTCTTCACTATCCATCTTACCTTCGTACATAGGCACTTCAACTTTCACTTTTGGAGTTTTGTCACCTTTTACTACCTTTGGTATCTTGACCATTTTCTTTTCTTCAAGGTCTAAGTCATCTTCATCATCCTGGACTCCAACTAGATGGTTTCCTTCTTCCCCCTCATCCTCCTTATCACTCTAGTCTTCATTCACCATTCCTCTTCTCTGATTCTTCTCCAAAACTGCTATCCTGGCTAAGGTGGCTTCTTGAGACTCTCTATAGAGCATTTCCTTCTATAACAACTACTCTTTCAATTCCTTTACCTCCTTTTCCACTGCACTGGCCTTTGGAGGCATCTTTCCTTGCAACTTTTTCAACCTTCAATTTGCAACCTTTCAACTTCTAGAGATCTAATCCCTATGCTTTGATACCACTTGATGTAATCAGGGGGGGTCTTGCAACAAACGCAACACAATATCAACCAAAAAAACAACTATTAGTTCATCAAACCATAAAATTCACACTATCTCAACCAATTCACTCAATTTCCTTGTAGCATTGGAAATCAACTCAATCAGGTATAACTTCTTTATAAAATTCTTTCAAACTAAGTCTTGAACCATTTCAAGGATCCATTTTGGTGTAAAAAATCATATCAACAAATCACAACATTTACTTTGCAAAATCTCTTCAAAACCTAGTTTTTACGCCAACTAGGCCTCAATTTAGGCCTCTTTTCCAAAGGAACTTTCCTTTAAACTTTTCACCAATCTTCAAAATAACCAAGGCAGCACTCCATAGGTCATAAAACTCAAGATTCTACAATTTTTTTGCAAATACACTCCTTCAAAGGTGCTTAAAAGGGTATGTGCAGGATCATCATGGAAAAAACAGGCCCTTAAGTGGCAAAAAAAATAGAAAAATTAAAGTTAGGCAAAAACACGAAAAAATTTGAATAAGTTATCTATATTATTTCAAAAATATGTAAGAATATAATTTGTAGAAAATTGAATGTAGTTTCTATACTACAAGGTTTATTTATAAAAAAATAAAATCTATTTGGTGAAATTTTGAAATTTCAATGCAGTAGTACTTAAATTTCAGGGAAAAAATAAGAAGTAGGTGTCTGTCTGACCAACCTAACTACAATAAAATGATAGTATTTTTTTATAAGATTTTAGATATAAGTAGAGAAATCATGTCCAAATGTGATGCATATTTTTTTGTATTTTTTTCTAAGTGAATAATTAATTATAATTTTTTTATTACAATTTTAAAAAATTATAAAAACTCATATGTCTAACCACCTTAACTTGGTCAAAACTTCATGAAATTCAATTTTATTTTTTTAATCTTATAGTGTGCAAAATATATAATGTGACACATGTTTTGGATTCAAAAAATGTGATATCTTTTGAAAGCTATAGATGTTTTTCAATCAACCTATCAATCAAGAATTTAGTCATAATTCAAATAGAAATTGAATAATAATTATTTATTAAATTCAAAGTGAAGAAAAATTTCTATTGGTGGAAAGCTGAGAATCTCCTTTAAAAACCCTTTTCATTTCATCAATTTTGGGTAAAAAAAAAATTGTCAGCCACATAATCTACACATACCCATGATCTCGCCACTTTTTGGCCCATCATGATCCTGCACATACCCAAAACAATAACACTCCTTTTTAAAACAAAAATTAGGGTTTTAAGGAAAATCACACATATTGTCTCACTCCTATCTTGTAGCCTCATCAAACATCTTCTAAAATCTCTGCCAAGACTCAATCAAACATCAGAATTTTCTGCCCCAACACAATTCCCACTTTAGCATACCAAAACCTCAAAATTTAATATGGAAAACACCATTTTCACACCAAGGCTTCATGCCCAACATGCTCTCAGGCCTCCCCTAAACTCACAAAACTCCCATACACCTAAAACTAATGTATTATACCCATTCCACTAAGAAGCAATGTTGAAATAAGGTGGAATGGGTTTAAAACATGTTTGAAACTACCAAAACCTTCAAGAACCCTGTTTTCATACCCAGTCTAAGAAAATTGATTAGAAGATGCACCAAATTCAATGAGAAACCTTCAAAGATGATTGAAAAGAAAGTTAACAGAATTTACTGTACTGGTCCAAAGTAAATTGAATCAATGAAGTGTTGTACGGGTCGTGCAGTCACTGCTAACTATAGAAAATGGAGATTCAAACAAAGTATTATTTATGTTCCAATCTTCAAAAATCCTTCAAAAACCTTCTCATCAAGTTCTCACACCATTTTAAACATGTTTCCCTCCAAATCCATCTACTCCAACTTCCTAAACTAACTTTTAAGTGACTTGACTGTTGGACTTCCTTTTTACAACTTTTCAATTTCGCATCTTTGCACAATTGGCAACTCTTCACATTTTTTGCATTTTTTTGCAATCCAAACCTTCTAGACACCTAGACACCTAAATATGACTCAGATATGACTAATTACATTATAAAATGGTCTCAATGACATTATTTTATACAAAACTCCTAAAATCCTAAAGCCTAGACCTTAAAACCTTGAATTGACAAAAATCTTTAAATGGTGTCCCTGCACCAAGGGGTAAGTTATCATTGAGTATGATATATTTCTCATGGAAAACTTGAGAGACATTAACGTTCATTGTTGTAGATTGGGAACAACAAACCTTATTGGATGACTCGAGCGAGATGAAGTCCTAAAGGGCTTCATCTAACAAGCCAAGGTCATCACTACTAAAAGGTTTGTGGGATAGGTTATCGTTAAGCATTTGAGGCATCTCATTCCAAGGTTTAGAGGATGAACGAGTGAGATAAAGTCCTAAAGAACTTCATCTAACTTGTCTACATCATCACTACTAAGAGGCTTGGATGAGATGGTATTCCTAAATTGAATCATGTGTTTAAAAGGTTGGTTTGATGTTTCAGTTTTTATGTTGTTAAGTATTGACAAATCCAATCTAAAAGAACTAGGAACTAACATTGAAAAGGAAACTTGAAAAAATTTAATACTATCCATAAATGCTATGAAAGGAAATGATTCTTTATGCAAATGATTTAAATATAACAGAAAGTAACTAAACTAAAAAAGAAAAGGAATTGTAAAGAACAAAAAAATGCAAAATAGGAAATTGAATTCTAAAAATAACGATGCAAAAAGTGCACTGGGACTAGTTCACCCAAGGTGGCGAATAAGTCCCAGGATAGGTATTTTTAAGTGTTTTCTAATTTTTTTTAGTTTTCTAGATGTGCTCAGGTCTGTACAGTAAAGATAAAGACTGAAAATGTATAATTTTGAAATGTTGTAATGAAATAAGATGCAATAATGAATTCTAAATGATACTTTCACTAATACAAATTTAAGAAGCCCTAGGATGCAAAAACAATGCAAAAGACAATAAAATGAAGTCCTAGGATGTAAATTCAAATGAAAATCAGAAAGATATAATGTTCAATATGTAGGTTCACCAAAATGAACCAACAATTTTGTTTGTTTTATGTACTTCTCTTGCACTCTTAGGATCTTTCACCTAAAAGGGGAGAGATAAAACCCAAAAATTATGATGGTTCACTCAAATAGAGGATTGTATGATGTAAATAAGACTAAATGAAATGACGTAGATGCAACTAAATGATGTAATTGACTGATTATTAATGCAAAACTAATGTAATATGTAATATTTGAAAACACGGTGAGGTTTGCAAAAAGCTTAAAAAGATGAATAAAAACACAAATGAAACTAAACATAAAGATGTATTTCAGAATATGTGCACCTATAAAGCTAAAGATGACTAGAAAGCACTCTAGAAATCTAGTAAATCTGACTTTTATGTTGACTGGGAGTCATTTGCCACCCTGGGAGAATCAGTCCTAGGATAGGGTTTTTTGCCCAGAAACTGGTTTTTGCTCATTGGGTATCAAGATCTATATCTAACTTAGAAATTCACCTCATGAGGGACTCATTTGCCATCCATGGCGAATTAGTCCACTTTCAAATTTCTACAAATTCAGATCTTTGTTCTTCACCTTAACACCTGTACAACACTTTTTGATGAAAACCCAAATCAGAATCTCAAAAAATTCTTGCAAAACAGCTTAAAATTGGTTTTCTAATGGGGGTTTTTCCTTGTTCGAACCCCCAGTTGGATAATCAAACCTTAAATGGACAAAAATCTGCATAAAACCCTAGCCTTAAGTGTGTTAAAGACTAGGAAAGTCTGAAATATGATAAAACCCTATTATATTGTGTTAGAATAAGATGTGCAAATGTGATTTAAGTGATGCAAGACTTCAACCCTAGAAATCCTAAAACACATAAAAATGGAGATAAATGACATGCAAAAAAGATGTTAATTAAATGCAAACCTTAATCTGAACATAGAGAGAAAATGGAAGATGGAATCACTTTGAAAACAAGTCTTAAGGTGTGATTTGATAGCTAGTTGCATCTCCTCAACCTAAATTTCTCCATGATTCACTATAGGTATCCATCATTAACTCTATGCAATGTTAAACCTTGAATGAAGAGTGAGCTTCAAGACCTGCAAAAACCCTAGTTTGGTCCCTAAAACTTCAACTTTGCTAATGAAACTTATTGTGGAAGACTTGACTTTAGAATTTGTAAAAATGACTAAGAGATGTGAAAAATGACTTTAAATGAGTATTTATAAGCATCAACACCTAATTTTCCCATTATTTAGACCTAAGAGGCCAACATTCACCAAAAAATTAAGTTGAATTAATTGAATTCCCACTCAAAATTGAAATTTCCCTCAAAAGGGACTCATTCACCACCCTTGGCGAATGGGTCCCACCAAAGGGGACTCATTCTCCCAAGGTGGTGAATGGGTTCCACTAGTGGTTTTTTAAGGTGGGTTTTCAGGATATGCATGAATTGAGTGTTGTTTATGGGGATTTAAGTGATTTCTCAAGTGAAACGGGCCTCTAGATCAAAAATAATGGGTCTTAGGGGCCTATAAATGTTGTTTTGAAGGGTGAATAATGCAGGCGTACTCAAATTTATGTCCAATTAAGCATTAATTTGTCTCTTATCTCAAGAGTGTCCAATTTTCTATGCCACAATTGCATAACACACTTTGCATTCTTGTGGAGCCATCTTGTTTATTCATGATTTCCAAGCATACAAAGCTTTTTTTTCCTTATGAAGCTCAAAGTTCTTTGTTGCATGGTGCCTTATCAAAGTTACTAGGAAGTATAGCTTTGGTATGGCTTGATGAGAAGGTTATTTTAGGCCCATGACTTTCCCATAGCCACTCGTGTGTGTGTTGTGAGTGCATACCAGCCACATGTGTGTGTCTCGCCTTCTTGGATTACTCACCCAATGGATGACTTGAAGTTTCATTAACTCAGAGCGAGCGTGCATTTTTTGGACAAACAACCTAGATCTTATCCAGATTGTTATGGACAAATAGTCAAAGCTTGATCCACCCCTCTTTTGTTTCGTTTTTCTTTTCTCTTTGTCTTTGGCAGTGTATGCTTGTGCCTTGATGAATCTTGTTATATCATTTTCATGTGTTTTCTTTTGTGTCTATGTTGGTTTTCCATGGGATCTTGATCTTGGGGGCTTGATCACCCCTCTTGATCATTGTTATCCTATCTTACCGGCATTGGTGCACTTGGACCCCTCTTGATGTGAGCTTGTCTAGTTTAGTGTGAGTTTGAAGCAAGTTCCTCCTCTCACTAAAGTGGGGGCTAAATGTGGCAATGAAAAAAGTATCCCTTTACTTATCCTTGCTCATTTGGGCCCTCCTTGTTTGAGCATAATATTGCCTTGATTTGGTGTTGTAATGTGTTTGACACATTCACAAAGGGGGGCCCTTGTGAGCTAAATGGACTTAATTGTACCTTATTTTAGAGTGTTGTAAAGTGTTGTAACACACTTTCACACTTTTCTAGGGTTATCATTAATAATTGGGCTTCTTTATTCCTTATTTGACTTATTTTGCATTCACAAGCTTCATTTAATACATCTTTTTGAGGATAATCCTAACATAAATTAGCATCCAATCATAATTTAGTTGTTTTTAGGTTATGTGGCCCAAATTTAGTGATTTGAGACTCATACGCCACCTTGGATGTATGAGTCCCACCTAGTTTTTTGGGCCTCGATCTTGATTTTACATCATTCTAAGCATTTTTCAAAATGTGTCCCATTATTAATGCCTAATGGGACTTATATTCCACTTCTGGCATATGAGTGTCGTGTGGCCCAAAATAAAATTTTATTCAAATTCTTGGTGGGATTTCATTCTCTTAGATCTGATGTCGGCTTGTAGTGTTGTAATTTCAAGAAATTTGGCATAAAAAAGTATAAATACAAGGTTCTTTCACTCATTTTCTCCTAGGCTTTCAAGTATTCGTGCATTCTAGCAAATTGGAGATTATAAGAGTTTACAAGAGCATTCTGGAGTCACCGAAAAAGTAACTCTTCAAATTTTTCTAATTTGTTTGGGCCCTCCTTATGATTTTGGCTTAATGTTTCCTTGATTTTATGTTGCAATATGGATAACACATTCGCATTAGGTCTTGGGCCCTTGTGAACTAATATGATTTTAATGGTGTCTTGCAAAAGTGTTGTGAAGTGTTGAAACACACTTTCACACTTTTCTAGGGTTTTATCAAATAAGCTAATCATAATAATCATAATTAACCTTAATCTTGCCTTATTTTGAGTGTTGTAAAGTGTTAAAACACACTTTCATATTTCTCTAGGATTATCCTTAATAATTGGTATTTATTATGCTTTAATTGGCCCTATTTTGCATCCACGAGCCTCATTTATTACATCTTTTCAAGGATAATCTTGACACCAATCATTGACCAATCATAATTCAGTTGTTCCTAGCTTGTGTGGCCCAGATTCAGTGTCTAGGAGTCCCACCTAGGTCTTTTTGGCCTTCATGCAGGTTTCACACATTTCTAAGCATTTTTCATTTTTCGTCCCATACATTATGTGTGATGGGACTCATTCTCCACCTTGGGCGAATGAGTCATGTGTGATCAAAATTCAAATTTCTAGTGGGATTTTATTCTCCTAGATCTGATGTTGGTTTGTAGTGTTGTAATTTTAGGAATTCTTGCATAATTAAGTATAAATATAAGGTTCCTTCACTCATATCCAAGACCTAGCATTCAAAAGAGTTCACAAGAACATTTGAGCATTCACAAGAGCATTCAAGGCATTGCAAGGGTAGATTATCAAGCATTTTAGAGAATCTTTCAAGTTCCAATCATCATGTCAAAGATTTCATTCTTCATCTTTGTTATTGTTCTAACATTTGTGATGTAGAGTTCATGATCCAAGCAAGTGTTTTAAGCAAGATCTATCACATTCAAGAAATAGTCAAGAACCACATCCATTGTAGCTATTTCAAGCATTATTGCAGCACCTTATTGCTAGGGTTTGGTGAGATGCAACATTACTATTTGCTCATTCATCATTCGCCATTCATATTTTCTTTCATTTCAAGGTTTAATTACCAACAAGGTATTTGACCAAGGCAAACCCCTATTTGTTAACCCCCACAATATTTTTCCCTCTTCTTGTGTGTGATTTGTAAGGCTAGGTTATATATTGAACAAGAAGCAAAGTTGGAGAAGAGTTGGCAAATCCCTAAAGTTGTCAAAGTTGTCATCTACCTTGGAGAAGCTTGGAGAAGGTCTACAGGTGGCAATTTACAGTTTTAGATCTAGAAACCAGTTAAAAAGAGTAAAGTAGACTGAGAGGAACATAATCTAGTTCAACACTTCTAGAAAAGTATAAGTGGATTGATTTTCCACTATTGGTGAATGATTCTCACTATACAGGCCTGACAGAGATTTTTATAGATCTAGATACCCTTCTAGCTGAAACCTGTTCCCACACATTTTCCAAGAAACTGGATTGTTTCACCCAGCTTGGCGAATGAGTCCCAATCAGCACCAACAACACATATTTTAGTGATCCAGACTTCCATTATTCCTTCTTCAATCTTCCAAGTGCACACTTTCAGTTTCATAGCTTTCTATTACATTTTGTTCACTTTCTTAGATCATTTAGAGTTAGTTTGCATTTCACACTGTGTTTTCCATTTCATTGTCTTTTCCAAGTTTACACTTGGTGGTGAACCCTTCATTAGCTATCATTTAGTCTCTAGAATAGCCCTATTGCAAGATTTCAATCTCCTTTGCATTGAGATCTCTAGGGTTATCCTTGAGTGGAGTCTCTTTTAAATTGGGTGTGAATACATCATATATCCTAATCCATCATTTTATTCCACCCCATTTTAAGAGGTTCCATTTTGGTGAACTTTCACTTAGGACATCATTATTCTGATTTGGAGTGCATTTACATCTTGAATTTAGGTTGCATTAACATTACATTAGGTTTTTCATTAGTTAATTTGCATAGGGTTTCAATTAGATTGCATTAGTGGAAGCTCATATAGCTTGCATTGTTGCATCTAATTTCATTAAAAATTTGTAAAATTCTGCATTTGCATCTCAGATTTGCATTAGAAAACATAAAAAGCACAAAATTCAATTCAAAATTTCTAAAAAAATTCAAAAAAATTAGTACCTGGACTCATTCGCCACCTTGGGCGAATCAATCCCTTTGCATATTTTTCACAACATTTTTGGCATTTACAATTCAGTTTTTGAGTTTTTATTTGTTGTTGTTATCTCTCTGTTTCAGTTTGTGAAGTTTTTGTTTCATTGCATTTAGCCTAAATTCATTCATCTTGTGCATTGCTTAAAATCAAAATTACATTTACAACCTTGTTGTATAGTTTACAATCTGAAAATTGCATCATGGATATGTTCTTTAACAAGCTTTGGATGTCATTAAAGTCCTTAGTTGATATGTCAAGTTGTGCTTTTGGAAATGACCCTAATGACATTGACCTCACTCATGCTCACTCAATTCTTAATGCATGTCCTCCTTGTGATGTTGACATCATTGGAGAAGATGATGAAAACATGAATAGGTTCCTAAATGATTGTCTTAATAACCTTGAAGCTAATGCATCCTTCTATCCATCCATGTTCTTGAAACAATAAGATCTTCCTACAATACCACCTCTTGAGATGTTTGTTTATTTACATCCTAAAACAAAAGTTGAACCTAAGATCCCTACACCAGGTGAATTTATTTCCTTCATACAAGCAAACACTCAACCATTTTATGATAATAAACTAACCAACACTCCCATCAATCTTGAAGAAAAATATGGAAAAGGATTCACAATCTTGAGTAAACAAGGATGTGATACAACAAGTGAACATGAAATTCATCAACTCCTAGAGCAAAAACCAACTGATGAAAACACAAAAGGGTTAGGATATCAATATCCCTCTCATAATAGCAAGCCTACTAGAGACTATCTAAGGCTTCAAAGTGATGGTATGGTGATCTTTGATTCCCCTCTCGATCTGACTATCCTTCTTCCTAAGGAACAACCAATGACTCATAACAATGACAAGGATAAGGATAGGATCATCTCATGACCTCCTGCCCTAATCCCATCTAGAGAAGTTGGTGAATCTAGCAACAAAAAAACATCTTACAAGTTCCCACACACTCAAACAGAAATTGAACGACAACTGCAACATCTTATAGACACAGGATGGCTTAAACTTCCACCTTGTACTAGAAGAAAATTCCCTAAAGATAACATGAAATATTGTGCATATCATAGGATTCTTGGACATCTTACTGACAAGTGTCAAACTGTAATAAGGATCCTTCAACAATTTGGCATTATAGAAATAATCCCTTAAAGTAGGACCCTTTTCCCAACCCCTTGTCATGTAATAGTTGTAGAACATTCTATTCTCACTATTACATGACCTTTCCCATCACCTGCCTTAGCTCATTCTTGTCTCGCACTCAGTGTGGACAAGAAATTGATAGCCTTGTCCTAGTAATGCATTTTTCATTGTCCCTTAGGTTCGTTGTCCACCTTTCGCTTATACAGACTAAAGATTGGGAGGCGGATGACTTGCTCATAGGTTGACTCGCATTTTCCTTACTAGTATTTTTTCTTTATTTCTTTTTCATTTTCTTTTTTGTCTGATTTCATGTGTGTAATGTGATCCCTCGTGACATTCTATTTGATGTTCTCTCTCTTTGTGACATTCCTCTATCTATACCTTCATTATTCTCTATGTCATACATCTCTTTTTCTTTTTGTCCTGTGTTTCCTTTTGGGGATGATGCAAGGTGTCACGACACCCTATGTCTCTTCCATGTTGACCCAAAAGGCTTTCTTTTAGTATTTCCTTTTCATTTTCTCTTTTGTCTTTTGTTTTCCTTTTGGGGATGGCACAAGGTGTCAAGACACCCTATGGCTCTTCCATGTTGACCCAAAAGGCTTTCCTTTCCTTTTCCTTTTCATTTTCTCTTTTTCATTTGTCTTGTGTTTTCTTTTTGGGGATGACGCAAGGCATCAAGACATTCATGTCTCTTCCATGTTGACCCAAAAGGTTTTTCTTTGTTTTCTCTCTCTTTGTGTCATTCTTCCAGTTCTATGTGTATTTGGGGGATGATGATAGTTCTAAGCTCTGTAAAAATATTGTAGCAAAGAACATACTGACCCCAAATCCATAGATCCCTTATGTTTTTGATGTTTTCATTTTAGGGGCAACCCAGGCTTTCTTTTCCTTTTCGATCACATGATGTAACCTTACTCAGAAACATATGACTTGGCATAGGGCTCTCCAAGTTGGCTCTCATGCCTTCTTTTTTTTGTTAGCATTTTTCATTTGCTACTTTAAAGTAATTGCTCACAGTATGGTGTTTAGCAATTCCTTTAAAGTGGGAGCATATGTATTGGCATTATTCTTTTGCATTTTTCTCGATTCTTAGTGCAACCTTCTTACTTCATACGATGCATTTTCCACTTTGTGGATGACATTGGGTGTAATGTCCTTCAGGAGCGTGATCTCTCTTAGCATATTGTATTCCTCTTAGTGGCTTGATGTGATGCATTGCATCACCTAAGTTGTGAATATTCTATTCTCTAATTGGTCCTCTCTTGGAGAAATTAGGCACAATGTTCCCTAAGTTAAAGACCTCACATGAACTAAGCAAGACTCCTTTGAACATTCTTTACATGTTGCATTTTGCATTTGTTGCTATATAGCCACATTCCATAACACAGCTTGCATGCCTATAGTGTCATCCTGTTTGTTCATGAGCTTTAAGCATACAAAGTTTTGTTTGCCTCATGAAGCTCAAAAATCATTTTTTTTGTGTGGCACCTTATTAAAGTTATCAGGAGGTATAACTTAGGTATGGTTGAGTGGGAGGCCCAATCCGAGGCATGAATTTCCCCATAGCCACTTGTGTGTGTGTGAATGCATACTAGCCATGAGTGTATGTTTCTCAACTTTTAGGACTTCTCACCAGATGGACAGCCAAAAGTTTCATCACCTTAAAGTGAGTTTGCAATTTTTGGACAAACAACCTATATATGATCCACATCGAGATGGAAAAACAATTGAAGCTTGATCTAATTCTTTTATTTCACCTTTTCTCTTTTTTTTTTTCTTTAGCAGTGTATTCTTGGCCTTGTCATTGTTATTTATATCATTCTCATGTGTGTTCCTTTGTGCTCATGTTAGTTTGTGTTGGGATCTTGATCCTAGGGGCTTGATCACCCCTATTGATCATTTTTTGTCTCATCTTGCTAGAATTGGTACATTGGAACCCCTCTTGATCCATTTTTGTCTACTTTAGTGTGAGTTTGAAGCAAGTTCATCCTCTCACTAAAGTGGGGGCTAAATGGAGTCACCGAAAAAGTAACCCTTCTACTTTTTTGACTTGTTTGGTCCCTCCTTGTAATTTTGGCTTAATGTTTCCTTGATTTGATGTTGCAATGTGGATAACACATTCACATTAGGTCTTGGGCCCTTGTGAACTAATAGGATTTTAATGGTGCCTTGCAAAAGTGTTGTGAAGTTTTCAAACACACTTTCATAATTTTCTAGGCTTTTATCAAATGAGCTAAGCATAATAATCATAATAAACCTTAATCTTGCCTTATTTAAAGTGTTGTAAAGTGTTATAACACACTTTCACATTTCTCTAGTCTTATCATTAATAATTGGGCTTTCTTATGCTTTAATTGGCCCTATTTTGCATCCACAAGCCTCATTTATTGCATCTTTTCAAGGATAACCCTGACACAAATCATTGACCAATCATAATTCAGGTGATCCTAGCTTGTGTGGCCCAGATTTAGCGTCTGGTACTCATTTTCCACCTTCAGCCAATGAGTCCCACCTAGGTCTTTTTGGCCCTAATGCAGGTTTCACACATTTCTAAGCATTTTTTCATTTTTGGTCCCATTCATTGTGTGATGGGACTCATTCACCACCTTGGGAAAATTAGTCCCATGTGACCAAAATTTAAATTTAATTCAAATTTTTGATGGGATTTTATTCTCCTAGATCTGATGTCAGCTTGTAGTGTTATAATTTTGAGAATTCTTGCAAAATTAACTATAAATACAAGGTTATTTCACTCATATTCAAGACCTAGCATTCAAGAGAGTTCACAAGAGCATTCAAGGCATTTGAAGGGTAGATTGTCAAGCATTTTAGAGCATTTTTCAAGTGCCAATCATCATGTCAAAGATTACATTCTTCATCTTTCTTATTGTTTTAACATTTGTGATGTAGAGTTCATGATCGAAGCAAGTGTTTCAAGCAAGATCTATCACATTCAAGCAAGAGTCAAGAATTGCATCCATTGCATCCATTTCAAGTATTATTACAACACCTTATTGCTAGGGTTTGGTGAGTTGCAGCATTACTATTTTTTTATTCATCATTCTACATTCATATTTTCTTTCAATTCAAGGTTTAATTACCAACAAGGGGTTTGACCAAGGAAAAACCCTATTCACTAACCCCCACAACATTAAATTCCCTCTTCTTGTGTGTTATTTGTAGGGCTAGGTTGTAGATTGATGAAGAAGCAAAGTTGGAGAAGAGTTTTCAAATCCCTAAAGTTGTCAAAGTTGTCATCAAAACCTTGGAGAAGCTTGGAGAAGGTCTACAAGTGGCAATTTGCAGTTTCAGATCTAGAAACCAATCAAAAAGAGCATAGCAGACCGAGAGGCACATAATCCAATTCAGAACTTCTAGGAAAGCAGATGTGGACTAATTCACCACTATTGGCAAATGAGTCCCACTATATAGGCCTAACGAATATTTTTACAGATTTGGATACCCTTTTGGCTGAAACATGTTCTCAAACATTTTCCTAAAAACTGGACTAATTCATCCAGCTTGGCAAATGAATCCTAGTTAGCATAACACATTTTTTAGTGATCTAGACCTCCATTATGCCTTCTTCAATCTTCTAGGTGTACACTTTCAGTTTCATAACTTTTTGTTACATTTTGTTCACTTTCTTAGGTCATTTAGAGTTAGTTTTCATTTCACACTGTGTTTTCCATTTCATTGTCTTTTCCAAGTTTACACTTGGTGGTGAACCCTTCATTAGCTATCATTTAGTCTCTAGGACAACCCTAATATTACAATATTTCAATCTCCTTTGCATTGAGATCTCTAGGGTTATCCTTGAGTGGAGTCTCTTTGAAATTGGTTGTGAATACATCATATATCCTAATCCATCATTTTATTCCACCCCATTTTAAGAGGTTCCACATTCAAGAGTATTCAAGAGCTAATTATCAAGTGTTTTAGAGCATTCTTCAAGCATCAAGCATAATTTCAAAGTTATCATGCATCATGTTTGATTTTGAGCTAACAATTGTGATATAGGGTTTCATGATTCAAGCTAGCATTCAATTCAAAGTCTATCATATTCAAGCAAGAGTCAAGATCTACATCCATTGGAACCACTTCATAAATGTTTGCAACATTATATTGCTAGGGTTTGGTGAGTTGCAACATTACATTTTTTTCATTCATCACTCTCCTTTCCTATTTTATTTCATTTCAAGGTTTGATTACCAAAACAAGGTTTGACCAAGGCAAAACCCTTTCCACTAACAAAACAACATTTTCCCCTCTCTTTAGTGTGTGATTTTTATATCTAGGTTGAAGACATATCGAAGAGCAAGTTTGGAAAAACTAGTCAAGTGTTCAAAGTTATCACAGGTCGATCATTGGAGAACATCTACAGGTTGTAAATTGAAATTCAGATCAAGAAATCAGGTGGAAATGACAAAACATACATTGAAGAGTAGAATCAAATTTTGAATTTCCAGAAAACCCTAACTGGACTGATATGCCACTTCTGGCATATGAATCCCAGTTTAGTCAAATTTGCAGACTTCAAGAGTTTCAATCATATCTTTTCCAGATTTTAGTTCCTACCCAGAAACCCTAATATGGGACTAAATCACCCAGACTAGCGTATGAGTCCCAACAAAATTTAATTTTAGTATTTTCATCATTTCAAGCCTTCATCTAGTCTTCTTCAAATTTTCAGGTGCATACCTTCATCTCTTATCTTTTTGTTTTGATTTACATGCTTTCCTAGGTCATTTAGTGAAGTATTGTCTCATATTAGGTTTAAGCATTAGGACTTGCATTTCATTAATCTTTAAGCCCTAGCTTGGTGGTGAACCTCTCTTTAGCTTATAATCAGACCCTAGGATAGCCCTATTGCAAGATCTCTTTCTCCTTTGCATACTTTAGATTGAGATCTCTAGAGTTTCTCTTCAATGAAATGATTGTGAAATGTATTGTTCTATGTCCTAAACCATAAAGCAATCCATTTTCCATTGTTTCAAGATTATTTTAAGCAACCTATGTGTTTTAACTATTTGATGATGATGGTGTTGGTGTTTGAACAATTTGGACATGTTTTCCATTAGTAACAACATTATTGATTTTTTTTTATTTTTTCCCAAAAACAAGGTTTGTCGTTGGATTGGTTGTTATTATTGTCTTTGGTTTCGTTGCATATTTTATCAAGTCCTTTGGTAATAAGATATTTTTCTATAGTAACCCCTTTGTCTATAATTTTGTCAAAGGAATGAGCACATTGGACTTGTAGGTGAAATCTCATTTCTTGATTTAGATTTTAGATGAAAATGTTAACAAATTGTTTTTGCAAAATAAATCAAGAGAACATGCTTACAAGATGTCTCTGTATTGTAAGGTGGAAAAACCCTCACCAATACATTATTTGATGTTAAACAAGAATAGCATAGTGATCTCATGTTCAAATTATACATGAAATGTGCAGCAATTTTATTAACAAATCTTTTGTGGAAAATATAAAACCGAAGAAAGAAAGGCTGAAGCCATATAAAAAGGAGAAAAAAACATCCATAAGCTTAACGATGTAAGCCATGCTGCCAAAAAAATTTAAAAAAACAAAATATCCTATGTATATGCAATATGATGCAAATGCATAGTAGATCCAGTTACTCTATCAGCCTCCTCCAGAATATCTAGTGTAGCTTTTCAAAGTCCTAACAGTATTATCTAATTCATTGTTTGGCCCACACAGTCTAATGGCTTAGGCTGGAAATGGTGAGTGTGAGAAAAGTCACAAATGAAATGGTAGCCGGATATATCGGAGCAAAGGTATGTTAAGCAGGCTAAAGTGTCGTGCAAACTTGGTATTTAATGTTTACTGAAACCACAAGTGGGGGGAAGTTGCCTCACAATTATCCCTTTCGGTGATGGCTAACAGTTGCGTACGTTAAGGTGAATGTTCCATTGCAAGATGTAACAAGTGCAGTGAAATGGAAGAATGGCAACACAAATAACAAAGACTTGTTAACGCGAGTGATGGGACTCTTTCCAATGGAAGGAAATTCTAAAGTTTAGCCATCTCCAGTCAAGTCAAAACTCAAGAATGAATCTTTGAAAACTCCCTAATGCGACCTAATGTGTGCTCAGAGGATATCCTATTTCACCAACTCAAAAAAAAACAATACCTAAGACCAAAAGTACAATAGTAGAAAAGTTGAAAAGTATAAGTTACATAATCCAGTCAAGAGCTACAACAATAGTACAGGAAGTACAAAAGTTGAAATGTAGAAACACAAAAGAGCCGTCAACAACAAGATTGAGTTGCATATAAATGTCTCGGAGACGCAAGAAAAGTGGCACAACAAGGGCGTGAAATCTCTTTCTCAAGTTCACATTTGCATGGATTTTGTTTTCATTTAAGTGGAGCTTGGCAGGAAATTACCTTAACATATATCAGAAAAAAATATCGCTAATTAGCAAATGCACCCACAAAAAAATCATTTATAATATTAAGTGTTCATTAAATCTATTATATTTTTTAGCATATAAAAACATAGATTTTAAATATAATTGGTGAATGTACCACTTGTAAAGGTAATAAAATTTTGTATAATATATATCACCTATGTTCTCAACAATTTTTTAGTGTAATACATAGAAAATATTATAGACAATGATCTATTTGTGAGTTGTTAATGTATGAGTTAGCATTAGTAATAGAAAGTGATCAATGAGCAAAACTTGCACATAATAAGTATAGTTATATTAAAAGAAAATTAACATGATTCATAAACTTAAAAGGTATAATATATATTAATGTATATCAATATGTCATATAGTCAAGAGCTTTAAGTTACTTCTATATTTGATGGATTCTCAATTTAGAAAAGATAATATCGTATACATTTGAAAACATAACATCATTTTAAACATAAGATAAAGTATTACTCCAACAATATCACTAAAACAACATAAACAATATCATATTAAATGAAGGGAAATTAAAGAAAAACATCGCATCTCATGTGAAAGATAATAATTACAAATTCTACTCTTCATTTTACCTATTGTCACAAGCTTTGTATGTTGTATCTATGACTAGTGTTGAAGCAAGAAAGGAGGTGATATCTCCAATAAGTCAAGTATTTTACCTTTTGAGATAAAAGTGAATGTCAATTAGGATTCTATGTCCATGGCACCAATATCTACTATGGGTTTCTCTAACACCATTCATTATGACTTATGCATGTTTAGAGCCCCTGCCATTTTAGTTAGAATTCATTTATATTTCTTCGTATAAAAGGGAGTAAGAGAATCAATTTATGATGATATGTTAGTGTGAATAATTAATCTATTCACAATACTTAACTAATTAAGTTGATGAGGTTAGACAACATCTTGTCTAACTGAATATGCAACATTTAAACTTCTAGAGGCTACCAAAATATTTGGTTAACATCATGCACACACCTTTTGAGGTTGAAATACTTTCCATCTTACCTCAAAGGTCACTCAACACTTGACACACAAGGTTGATGACTTGATCATAGAGGTTGTTGGTTTTCACACTCAAGTGTTCCTAGGGTTGACGCCTATAGGACACTTGTCTACTCTTTTGTGCCACTTCATGGGGCACTTGTCTATTCTTTTATGCCACTTCATGGGGCACTTGTCAATTCACCTCATAGGTGGATTGCCTCTTCCTTGCCTATATGGGCAAGCTCATATTGTAATCAAATTAACTCTTTTATCAATATAATTTTGATAACGAAAGATTAGACATATTATTTGCAAGTGTATCTTTGTGGAAGCACAAGTTTTTAGCTATTATGATCTTGGATGAAAATCTCAGAGCCATTCAGAAAAAATCCTTTCCAAAATCTTGCTTCAGCCTAGTTTAGAGTTCCATGCATGTAAAAAATATCTCTAAGTTAGGTGCAATATGTAGTTTACTGGTTCATTTGTGGATCTGCATTAATAAGCGGTTCAAAGGCAAGCAAGGTTTTGTGAGTGAAGTCTTCTATGTTTGATAGAGGTGAATGTAATTGCAGTCAGCATACTTTGAGGCCTATTTACTACGCAACCCTCTTCCATCAGCTAGGCGCACTCCAGTTTGACTCTACCATTTGCCACATGGTATTGGATCAATTTGTAATTTCACTTGGATGTGAGCGTGGAAAGAAAGACTTTGACTTGCATATTGAAGGGCAATCTGCCAGGCATGAGTTTTCTTTCTTTGCAGGCCTCTAATCTCATAATTGCTTGAGGATATTGGCAGCCTGCTTATGCACATTATTGAAGAGACATTGCACATGTGCCAAGCGTTCTCTATTTAGCAATCTCTGTACATCGTGCTCTCTGCCTTAATCGAGACCTGCAACCAAAATAGTGCTGCAGATTAATAGGGCTGCGGTCAAGTTGTAAGAAATATACATTGGCGACAACACTCCTATCGCAGCACCTCCAAATCGTAAATGTGCAGAAGCTTGATGGCGCAGTAGTCATTTAACAGGCCGCGCCCCTCTATCAAATCTTGGCCTTCATAGAATCGGCCTGCATACACAAGAAGCAATCATATTCTGCCTCAGAGATCCCACGTGGCCCACATTGAAGTTTTTTTTTGGATTCTACCTGCTTTTCATCGATCTGCAGATAATTCCTCCATGTGCGGCACCACAGGCACAAAACATGGTCTCTAAAGCCATCAAAAGTGGCGCCAAGTCTTCACACAGCCAGAGGTCAATCTGTCCCGACACGGCCAGCACATTAGGAGCAAATCACAAATTATCTACAAGTCGTTGGTCAGTGAAGTTAATCTTAGCACACAAATTGTTATTTGTTTGCAAATCGCGCCTCTTTTAAAAAGGCTTTCTTCACACGCTACCTCTTGCATTTATTTTTTGTTTGCATTCTTCCAACGGTCCAAAGATCTTACTTTGAATCAGTCAAAGTTCTTCCATGCAAGTACTTTACTGTACATTTATTATAATTTTGAAACTAATATCCTCCGTAAATTGTCAAATTCGCATCAAAATTTGTCGAGGAGGGATCATTTTTTGTTTTGTCATAATTTGATAAAGGGAAGGTTTTTTTTTTTTTTTCTTAGTTAAAAATTTGTAAAAGAAAATTTATTTGTTTCTTTTGCAATGAATTTGGCAAAATGAAAGCATATAGGGGGGAGGTGCAATTTTTTGCCTTACTTAAAAATTTATAAAAGATGAGTCAATTTTCTCTTATTCAATGAATTTGGCAAAAAGGGGGGTCATCATAATGAGGGTTTATGTTTTTGTTTTTGTCTTTTATTGAGGTTTGCAAGTTATAAACTAATCTATGTCTACCTCATGTTAATAAACTTGTAAGAACTCAATAGCAAAATTGTTTGTAAATGCACTCATTTAAAGTGCCACAAAACTGAATGTGTGAAGGGAATTTGGGAAACTAGTATACTTACATTGAATTCTAAAGTGTAATGAGGGGTCATGCCATCACAACATGGATCCTTATGATTCTCACCTCATGTGAGTGTGCCTTGGAGTACACCCTTTCTCAGTTTGTACATCTGCACATTCCTTACACACTCTCGCTTTCAATTGGTTCTTCTTATATTCTCTTAACATTAAGGGGGACAATAATGTGTTATGATTCTTTCAATGAAGTAGGTGAAAAATCTTCTTTTTGGAAGGCCTCACGAACCTTCTATATTGATCTCTCAAATGGGGGATTAATTTAGTGGATCACATTTTGAGATTCTAGTGCTCCTTATCATAGTACTATCTATATTATCGACTTCATAGAGTTTGATAAAGTTTGTGTTTACTAGTTGAGTAGTGTTCATATGTTCACTCATGCAGTGTTTTGTATCTCACATCTTGATCTACATTACTTGGAGATTCCTTGATTCTAACAAACACAAGTTCGTCATCGGTAGAGTTTACAACTTCGACATGCTTCAGAAGTTCTTTATCATCAAGTTCCTATCATCAAGGGACATCTTTTCCAAAGGTCTTAAATCCTTATAATTTTCTTTTTTTGGAGAGGAGTTTTATTCCCACTTGGTTTTCTCTTTTACTCCACTTTATGAGAGAATGCATTGTACATGTGTACCTAAAATGGCCTCTAGCCATGACCCATTTCATTTCTATCTATTTGCACATTTTTTATCTCCCCAAGTATCAATTAAGGGGGTGTGTTAGTGTGAATAATTAATCTATTCACTATACTTAACTGTACTTAGATTGATGAGGTTAGACAACATCTTGTCTTATCGAATGCGCAACATTTAAACCTCTAGAGGTTACCAAGTTATTTTGTTATCCCCATGCACACACTTTTTGAGTTTGGAAGACTTTCCATCACACCTCAAAGGTCACTCAACACTTGGCACACAAGTTTGATGAATTGGTCATAAAGGTTGTTGGTTTGCACACTCCAAGTGTTCTTGCAGTTGACACCTATAGGACACTTGTCTATTCCTTTGTACCACTTCATGGGGCACTTATCAATTCACCTCATAGGTGGATTGCCTCTTCCTTTCCTATATAGGAAAGCTCATATTTTAATCAAATTAACTCTTTTATCAATCATTTTGACAATGGAAGATTAGGCATATTGTTTGCAAGTGTATCTTTGTGGAAGTACAAGGTTTTTGTTGTCATGATCTTGGATGAAAATTCTAACATGATATCCTATGGCACACTTGTGTAGTAATGAAACTCCAACATAATGAATAATAATAGATTTAAGGTCTATAATCTTTAGTATACACTATATTATTGACAATAAAAAGTGTGATTTTTACATACATACAATTATATGTACTCTAGAGAAGATAACTAGTCATGGTCACTAGTGAGGATAATTGACCTCCTCCCTAAATATATTTCAATTTATAAAGAAAAAAACTATTTTATACACATAAATATCTTTAAATAAATTCAAGCTTATGAAACTCATATTTTTCCAACAAGAATAAGTTTAGTATGCTTTCATTCTTCTATAACATTATGTAATGATTGACCTAGAAAGCCTACATATTACTAACAAGTTTCCTCAAATATTCTGCATTGAACTAACACATATAAATGTATGAAGGAACAAAGAGATTTTATCATCAATAGATGTGTTGGCCATTAAATGAGTTAGTACAAACACCAAAATTTATCAATGATAAATAATTTCAAGTAATAAATACAAGTTATATTAAAATCATTAACTCTCATAAATTTAATTTTTATTTTTTACATTTTAGGTTCTATACATATATTTCAAATGATTAATATAGCCTCAAATTAATGACAATGTTGATGAATTTTCAATATAGAAAAGAATACATAACACATACATTTTAAAATGTAAAAAGATCTAAGTATAAGACACATTTGTGACTTCAACAATGCCATAATAAATCGCCATAAATATTATCATATCAAATGAAGGTAGATTCAAAATGGCCATCAAATGGTTCTCTTCATTTTTCCTATTTGTCATATGTTCTTTAGATGTTGTATCTTGAAGTATTGCTAAAATAAGAATGAAGTGATATTGTTAATAAGTTTGAAGATTTGGATTATAAGATATGAGTGAATGCAAATCCTAGTCTATCCACATCAGTAGTGTTTCTAATTGCATGCCTTGTGACTTATGATTGATTAGAGCCCATACCTTCTAATCAAAATTCGTGTATGGTTTTCTCATATAAAAAAGAGGATAAGAGTACATATCTAGTATTGTATATCATATGATATAATTTTATAACTACTAAACTCCTTGATCACACACAATAGTAATTTAGGAGGTCTAGAATCATCAACATACATTATATTATATTTAAAGTAAGATGTGTGATGTTTACCAAGCCAACATCCACCTAAAGTTTGAGAACAAACAATATTAATTTCCTCACATATCAATGTTTTATTGTAAAAATATTCATTATTGATATGATATGATCCTATATTCTTGGTTAGCGTGGGCATATTATAGGAAAATGGTATTGACATTGCATTTATCATTCAATTATTAAATTTTTATAGAGCATCATCACATTCATTAATTTTAAAGAGTTCACAAATAATCAAAAAAATATGTGTTCATCAAGAAGTTCAATGATATGTTTGTTATTTACATATTTTTAGTCCTCATAAGTTGGATTTTCCATTCATATTTATTTTAACATCTCTACAAGTCTCGAATGTATTTTGGATCACCTCCCTATGAGAACATAACATAGAATCTACTAAGTTAGAATTTTGTATACTCAACATAATATATAATTTACTAAGCTATAATTTTATATATTCAATTGTGAGTATACAAAAAATATATTTTCCAACTATTACTTATAATTTATTTATTTTCACAAAGTGTTTGTTTATTAAAACTAGTTTTTTAATGCATTCATCTATATTCACAAACAATATTTAATCTTAAACAATTTAGATTATTTTAAATAAATTGATCAATCCATACTACCTAATATATATGCCTCTAAAATATTTTTCTAAAAAATTATAAATCATATATATATATATAGTATTTGAATTTCTAATTTATAAAAAATCTAATCTATTAAAAATATTTTAATTGAAAATTATATATTTTTAATATATTATTTAATAAACACTTATATATCAAATAAATGATTCTTTATATTTAATTAAAACATTATTATAAAAAATATGCATTCTCCATATTTCATTTAAACATATTAACATCATTTCGATTGAAAAGAATTTTAAAAAAAAACACACAACATTCTACAATATATTATAAGAGTGAATTAAACTATAATTTATATACAATTTATATGATTTACTATATACTCAAATACAAATTATTTGAATGAATAATCCAATATATAAATGGAAGGTAACATTAATATTAAAACATAATTAATACAAGCTACATACCTAATTTTAATTTGAACTTTCTAAATACTGAACTCCTCCTCAAAGTTTTTCCACAAAGTATTCAATGTCCTATATTGTAATGTTTAATGTACACTCCTTTTTATCGTGTGATACTTATGACCTCTATTTTTAAATTTGACCATATATGGGAGAAAACATGCATGCCAAAGTGGAATACATTTTTTTCAATAGTAGAAAGAGTTTATTTAAATATTATTTAAAATATAAAGTAGATCTCAAGTTCTTTTAGTTTAGAAATTTACATATTAAAATAAATTTATTTTGTAATTATTTTTTGAGTTGAATACATTAGTTCTATATTATATCTTGTATTTTTTCTATTTTTTATATTATTCTATTTTTTTTAGTGTGATTGTAGATATTCTTGGCACTAAAAGTAGTATTTTTTTAATTATCATCAATTATTTATCATTTGAATTAAGTGGTGGAATGGTACAATTGAGTGTACATCTCACTTCATCTGGATCTATGGGTGGCAACTAGCACCCTTACATCATTGTCTATGGGCGCACCACCTTAGAGATCTTTCATATCTCCACCTAGCTATGAGTGTTTAATTTCTCTTCTACCTTGAAGAAATTCAAATGAATCAAGTTCACTAATAGAAGAAAATTATTGACATGTATGTAGCTCAAAGTTCCTAATTGAAGGCTCACCTTGATTGGATAAAAATTAGAGACATATTTTTTAAGTAATACAATTTTCAATCTATTTGAGTTGACCAACCTTCTTAAAAGTTCAAGCACATCAATGAAGGGCATTGATTATTTTCCCATTGTACTTCAAGTTTTTATTCAAAATTAATAGCTAATTTTCAAAGCCCAAGAGCTCTCATTGACTTGGAAACAAGCTCTCGAACAATATGTGAGCATTGTCCATTAGGATCTCTACCTCACCATAGACCTTCTATCATGAATGCCTCTCTCTAGCATATCTTAGAGAAGCATCCTTTTCCATGGAAAATGGTAAGATCTTTAGTATGATGACTTTTCCTACAAATTTTATGCACTTTGGAACATGATTGACCTTGAAATTTTGCATGTCTAATAATGAAGTGCATGCTACTTACTCCTTGAAACTCTCATAAACAAAATAAACATAATATTTAAACTTGATGACCCAAAAGATATTACCAATTAATTGTTGATTGCTCTCCAAAACACCTCATACAATATTATAGCCAAAGCTCTTACACTTCAAATAAATATTTTCAATATATATATTAAATTACACAATTAAAACTACATAAAAATTACAAGCTATAAGTAATATATATATAAATCAAATAAATTAAAATAAATATTAAACTGCTCTTACCATTATTTTTACTATTATTTCTTAATTTTTACATATATATGATTTTCTATATAAATAGAAACAAACCAATGCAACTACAAACTTAGAAAATACCACACCCTCCACAAGTAGTATACTTAGTGGAAGCACAATATCATGACAACTACATATAAGTGCAGGCCTCTAAGCCCTCGCTTATTTTTTTCTTCTTTTCAGATTGTCTTTCCTTTTCCTCCTCTTCACTCCTCTCTTGATCTCTGCTTCATTGTTGCCGCCATCAATCTGCCCACAAGAAAAATCAATGGCGGTCATGGTAATGCGCAGGATCGGAGATGACACTGATGGAATAAACAAACAACAAACAAACCGCTCTCGCAAAGAGCAATACAAAATTGTAGTGTTGTGCTTCTGTCCACTAAATATATAGAGAAGTAAGGAGGAGTATTTCACACGCCAAGAATAGTCTTTCCTTCGTTCAGACGTCAGATTTAAGGAGGTAAGACAGAATTGTTAGTACCCAATTTCTGCAATATTTCCAGATCGGCCCATCTTTTTGCAATTTCTATTCGCATTAAATGTAAGCGTTGACGACACTTTTGTCGCTATGTTTTGTACTATTACTATTATATTTATTGTGGGGCGGTGAAGCTGTCTTACTTGATAGTTTCGCTACTAGTGTAGTGAATGGGACGCTCATTGACCGCTACTACTTGATGTAAATACGTGGCCTATAATGAAAAGTAAGTCGCTGAAATATGGAAATAATAGGTAATAATATAATGATATCCTCATTTTATCGGAATCTTCCGTTTAACCAAAATTTATAATAATATTTTGAATATCTTTTAAATTTAAAATAGTTTATAGGATCGTCACTCGAGGGAGAGTGAAGGGGATGAAGGGAGGAAGAGGGAGAGAGGGATATCTATTTTTAAATCAATTTTTTACATAAAAGTGTAATAGGCGCTTAATTGAATCATAAGTCTAATTGAACCCTAAGTCTAATTGAATCTTAACCATAATCATGACCCTAATTGAATTCTTATTGAATTCTAACATGAGCCATAACCCTATTTGAACCTCAACCTTAACGTTAACCCCAAATTTTACCAAAGAGCCCTAACCCTAACCCTAATTGAATACTTACACTTATTATACTCTATCCCTAACCCTAACTAAACCTAACCCTAATTGAACCTTAATCTTTATCCTAACCCTTATCGAACCCAAACCCTAACCCTAATTAAACTCTATCTCTAACCATAATTAAACCCTAGAACACTTATCTGAATTGAATCGTAACCCTAATTGAACTATAATAATAAGCCTAATTAAACTCTAAGGTCTTAACTTCATCCTTTATCATATATTCCTAACCCTAACCCTAGTTCTTCAATCTTATTGTATAACCCTAACCGTAACTTCAATCTTTATTGTATAACCCTAACCCTAACCAAAATTGAACCCTAACCCTAAGTGAATACTTACCTTAATTAAACTCTAACCCTAATATTAATTAAACCCTAATTGAACCCTAACTTTTATTGCCCTAACCATAATTAAACCCTAATTGAACCCTAACTCTTACCACTTAACCCTAATTGGCTCTTTACCCTAAACTTAACACAAGCCTTGACTATTTAACCCTATTTGAACCCCAACCCTAATCCTTACCACAAGCTTTATCAAAGAACCCTAACTCTAATCGAACCCTAACCCTTATTGAACCCAAACCTTAACCAGGTAATTAAACTCTAACCCTAAACCTAATTAACCCCTAACCCTAATAAAAGTCTAATATGTATTCAAATTGAACCCTAACTATATCCCTTACCCTAATTGAACTATAACGATAACACTGGCCCTAATTGAATCCTAACCCTTATTCAACTCTAATCATAATCCTAATTAAACTGTAGCCCTAACTTCAATCATTATTGTATAACCCTAGCCCTAACCCTAACCTAAATTGACCCTAACCTTAACCTGAAGTGAATATTTACCCTGATTGAACTCTAGCCCTAACCTTAATTAAATCCTAATTGAGCCCTAACTCTTACTATAATTTAACCATAATCCTAATTGTCCCCTTCCCTAGCCTTAACCCACACCCTAATTGAACCATATTCCTAACCCTAATTATACCCTAACAACAACCCTTGGTGAACTGTACAACTAAATCTAATTGAACCCTACCCTTTAAAATTAATCTTAACCCCAAATAACATGTATCCTATCCTTAACCATAATTTTATCCTTGAATAGAATTAAAGTTAATTTTAAAATTATGTTATTGTTAAAATTTTGTATAGATTCATATCCAGTTAGGTTAGGGTTGGTGTTAGAATTAGTGATAGTGCTATAATTATTGTTAGTGTTATATATATCTTTAATAAATTTAACTTAATGTTATATATTCTACAATTAGAATTAGAGTTAGAGGTAAGCTTTAAAAATCAATGTTACTATTAGAATTTTATATATTTTTTACAAAGATATATATGCTAGAATTAGTGTTAATTTTAGGGTTAGGGTTAGGGTTAGAGTTAGAATTAGGGTTAGGGTTAGGGTTAGGGTTAGGGTTAGGGTTAGAGTTAGTGTCAGTGTTAGATTTAGGGAGTGTTAGAATTGGTGTTACTATTAGAATTTTATATACAATTGTATTAGAATTATATATTTAATAAAGTTAACATCATGTTATATATGTTAGAGTTAGAATTAATGTTAGTGTTAGAATTAGGATTTGTGTTGGTGTTAGAATTAAGATTAGTGCTAGTGTTATAATTGGTGTTTAAATGAAAAAGGGATCCTAGGACTAGTGTATAGCTTGCTAAGGTCAATCCATTTCCAATTAACATTAGATGTCAAATCAGAAAGGGTATGAGATTAGATAACAACCTGAAATGAGAGCCAATATTGCTTGGATCTGGTTCTATAATTATCTTGGAAATTGATTGAAATTAATTTGAATTTATTGAATTGATTTGACTACAAAACCTAATCTAAAAATTGATATATTGAACCTACTAAGAATAGTGGGTTTGTCCAACTTGCATATCCACATCATCTTTGAAGTCCTTTGAGGAGTCTATCTACACAGATGAATTGGTGGGGATGAGCTGAATAGAATTTTTCAAGTTCTATGCATACTATAGTTCCTAAAGAAGATGTTATTTGAAGCAAAAAAACTCTAGCAAGACAAGGGGAGATTAGGAAACTTGACCCAAATGAGAACTTGAAGAGTCTTGTTTTTTGAAGTTAACAAAAAATCATGAGTCCAAGGATTGAAAACTAGAAGGGAAGAATGGACAAGCCAAGTGTCTTACTTGAGGATAGCCTCAACATAGTCGGCCTTCACGAAACAAAAGAGGAAAAAACTCTTTGGTGAGGTTTTGCATGATAGTAAACTAGATCCCATGAGGGGTCCACTTGCTTTGCCAACCCAATCTCTAAGCATGCTTTCAAGAGGGACCCTACCCACAAAATATCCAACTAAAGTGAAATTCTCCAACCATTTACAAGCATTGTCAAAATTAGGAATAAAAAGAACCACATCCGATGGTGTTCTAGGGGACATATCTGGTGGAACACTATTAATGATAAAAAAAATTGAGGATTTTTGGGTGAGGAAGCTATTGATGTGATCAAGCTTTCAACTCGAGCAATAGCAATTACAAAGAAAAGAAAATCAAAATCATATAAAAGGGACACAAAATGTCTACAAGCTAAGTAGCATAACCCAATAAGAAAACAAAATATCCTCTATAAATACGGTGTGATGCAAATGCATAGTAGACAAGAGTTACTCTCTCAGCCTCCTCTTCCGGAATCTCTAGTGTAGCTTTTCAAAGTCCTAACAATATTATCTAATTCATTGTTTGGTGCACACACTCAAATGGCTTAGGCTGGAAATGGTAAGTGTGAGAAAAGTCATAAACGAAATGGTAACCGGACATATCGGAGCAAAGGTATGCTAAACCAGGCTACAGTGTCAATGCAAACTTGGTATGTGATATTTTCTGAAACCACAAGTGGGGGTAAGTTGCCTCACAAGTATCCCTTTCGGTCATGGCTGAAAGTTGCGTACATTAAGGTCAATGTTCCATTGCAAGATGTAACAAGTGCAGCGGAATGGAAGAATGGCAACACAGATGACAGACTTGTTAAAGCGAGTGATGGGACTCTTTCCAGTGGAAGGCAATTCTAAAGTTTAACCATCTCAGTCAAGTCAAAACTCAAGAATGAATCTTTGAAAACTCCCAAATGCTACCTAATATCTGCTCGGAGGATTTCCCATCTCACCAATTTAAAAACAAACAATAGCACCGAAAGTACAATAGTAGAAAAGTGGCAAAGTATAAGGAACAATAAATCCAGTCAAAAGCTACTACAATAGTACAGGCAGTACAAAGTTGAAATGTAGAAACACAAATCTAGTCAAGAGCTAACTACAATGGTCCAGAAAGTATGTGTGAAACAATAACAGTGCGAAACGTAGCTACAAAAGAGTCGTCAACAACAAGATTAAGATGTATATAAAAGTCTTAGAGACCTAAGAAAAGTGGAAAGTAGTAACAAGTTCGTCCGACATACTTAAATCTGACGTGCAAAAGAGGGCAAGACTTTTCTCAGCATGGGAATTACGTATCTGCTGTTGTTTTTTTTTCCTTGTATTCATTCAACTGTACTCCTTACCGTTGTGATTCACTACTCCTCTTCATTGATCTCTACTTCATTGTTGCCGCCATCAATCTGCCCACGATAAAAATCAATGGCGGTCATGGTAATGCACAGGATTGGAGATGACACCGATGGAATAAACAAACAACAAACAAACTCGCTCTCGCAAAGAGCAATACAAAATTGTAGTGTTGTGCTTGTGTCCACTAAATATATAGAGAAGTAGGAAGGAGTAATTCACACGCCAAGAATAGTCTATCCTTCATTCAGACGTCAGATTTAAGGAGGTAAGACAGAGTTGTTGGTACCCAATTTCTGCAACATTTTCAGATCGGGCCACCTCTCTACAATTTCTATTGACGTTAAAAGTAGCAGTTGACTACATTTTTGTCGCTACGTTTTGTACTATTACTATTATATTTATTGTGGGACAGTGAAGCTGTCTTACCTGATAGTTTCGCCACCACACGCAACCTATAATGAAATGTAAGTTGCTGAAATCTCGGAAATAAAAAGAGATAAATCATAATTTTCAAGCACCAGAAATATGTGCTAAAATCGAGATTATAGGAAAAAGTCAAAAAGATTTTAAACAATACAACCTCATTGGCTGAGCGACTAGTGAAAAATAAAATGCATCGATTGCAATAGTATACCTGCCTATCAACATAAACTAATAGTATGAAATCCTCATTTTATCGGAATCTTCCGTCTAACCAAAATTTATAATAATATTATGAATAACTTTTAAATTAAAAATAGTTTATAGGAATATCAGTCGAGGGGCAGAGGGAGGGGGGAGGAGTGAGAGGGAGAGGGAGAGGGAAGGAGGGAGGGAAGGATGACATGGGATGGAGGGAGAGAGAGAGAGGGGTATCTATTTTTAAATCAATTTTTTACATAAAAATGCAATATGCGCTTAATTGAATCATAAGTCTAATTGAACCCTAACTCTAATTGAATCTTAACCTTAACCTTGACCCTAATTGAAACCCTTCTTGAATTCTAAACCTAATTAAATCCTAACACGAGCCCTCACACTAACTCTATTTGAACCTCAACCTTAACATTAACCCCAAGTTTTATCAAAGAACCCTAGCTCTAATTGAACCCTAACACTCACCCTAATTGAATACTTACACTTATTATACTCTAAATCTAACCCTAACTACACCCTAGAACCCTAATTGAACCTTAATCTTTATCCTTAACCCTTATCGAACCCAAACCCTAAACCTAATTGAACTCTAACTCTAACCCTAGTTAAATTCTAACTATAATTAAACCTTTGAACACTTATCTAAATTGAACCCTAAGTCTAACCCTTGCCCTAGTTGAACTCTAGCCCTAACCATAACCCTAATTGAATTCTAGCTCTAGTTGAACCATAATAATAAGCCTAATTAAACTCTAAGCTCCTAACTTCATCCTTTATCATATATTCCTAACTGTAACCCTAGTTCTTTAATCTTATTGTATAACCCTAATCATAACTTCAATCTTTATTGCATAACCCTAACCCTAACCCTAACCCTAATTTGATACTTACCTTAATTGAAGTCTAACCCTAACCTCATTTAAATCCTAATTGAACTCTTACCACTCTAACCTTAATTAAACCCTAATTGAACCCTAATTGAAACCAAACTCTTACCACCCTAACCCTAATTGGCCCCTTACCCTAAACATAATTCTTGACTATTTAACCTTATTTGAACCACAACCCTAACCTTTACCACAAGCTTTATCAAAGAATCCTAACCTTAATTGAACCCTAACCCTTATTGAACCCACACATTAACCCTAATTGAACTCTAACCCTAACACCAATTAGTTCCCAACCCTAATAAAAGTCTAATCCTTATTTGAATTGAACCCTAACCCTATCCCTTACCCTAATTGAATTAGAACAATAACCTTGACCCTAATTCAATTCTAATCATAGTCTTAATTAAACTATAGCCCTAACTTCAATCTTTATTGTATAACCCTATCCATAACCCTAACCTAAATTGAACCCTAACCCTAAACCTAAGTGAATATTTACCCTAATTGAACTCTAACCCAAACCTTAATTAAATCCTAATTGAACCCTAATCCTAATTGCCCCTTTACCTTAGCCTTAACCCTCACCCTAATTGAACCATAATCCTAACCCCAATTATACCCTAACAACAACCCTAGGTGAACTATACAACTAAATCTAATTGAACCCTAACCCTAAATATAACACCAATAACCCTAGTTTTATCCTTAATTACAATTAATGTTAATTTTAAAATTATGTTATTAAAATTTTACATAGATTCATATGATTAGGTTAGGGTTGGAGTTAGAATTAAAGTGATAGTGTTATAATTATTGTTAGTGTTATATATATCTTTAATAAAGTTAACTTAAGATTATATATTCTAGAGTTAGAATTAGAGTTAGGGGTAAGGTGAGAATTAGTGTTACTATTAGAATTTTATATATTTTTTACAAAGATATATATGCTAGAATTAGTGTTAACTTTAGGGTTAGGATCAAGGTTGGAGTTAGAGTTAGAGTTAGAGTTAGAGTTAGGGTTAGGGTTAAAATTAGTATCAGTGTTAGAGTTCTAAGGGATAGAATTAGTGTTAGTGTTAGAATTGGTGTTACTATTAAAATTTTATATACAATTTATATATGAATTATATATTTAATAAAGTTAACATAATGTTATATATGTTAGAGTTAGAATTAGTGTTAGTGTTAGAATTAGGATTTTTGTTGGTGTTAGAATTAAGATTAGTGCTAGTGTTATAATTAGTGTTTAAATGAAAAAGGGATCCTAGGACTAATGTATAGGGAGCACTAAGGACAATCCATTTCCAATTAACATTAGATTCCAAATAGAAAAGGGTATGAGATTGGCTAGCAACCTCAAAAGAGATTCAATTTTCCCTGGATCCTTGTTTTATAATTATCTTGGAAATTGATTGAAATTAATTTGAATTTATTGAATTGATTTGACTACAAAACCTAATCTTAAAATTGATATATTGAACCCACTAAGAATAGTGGGTTTCTCCAACTTTCATATCCACATTGATGCAGAGTGGCAGGGGAAGCAACACCTTTTCTCACAAAACACTCTATGTGCACACATCTTTTAACTATTCCTTTCAACAAAGCAACTTAATCACCAACATGACTCTCTCATCCAGACATAACTATAGGAATTGGAGATGATTTGAATACACCCAACATGAAAAATCATGATTAGACAAACAGATTTTGCACACAAAACAACTCACTCTCCCATCCCTTCCAAACAAGCCATGCATTCTTGTAGTACAGGCCAAACAAGACAGTCATGATTAAATCTGGTTAAATCAAGAAACATACCAAAGAGAACTAGTTTTAGACATCTAAACTCAACCCCTACAAATCCCCAAAAGCACAAAACGAAACACTAACAAAAAATGATTCAAAAGAATGATCTTCATGCCACCAAAGAGGCTTAACTAGGCCTGTACAAGGAAGGATTCAACTTGTCAAGGCACACCCCAACACCCCTAAATCCTTTATCAAGTTCAAAAATTCTCCCCAAGACCCAATTCACACCTTAAATTCATTCTATTTACTTAAAATACTCATAAATCAAAAGAAATGCTTACAAATGATCATTTTTTGGATAGTTATATCAAGGTAAAACCAGACCTAGGGCATCGGATAACTTTTGTAAGCCTCCATATTTCCTCCTAAAAAAAATTTCATCATGTAAATCACCCTTAAATCCACCATTCCACCAAAAATTATAATTTTCCTACAATGGAATGGTGAATTATGAACATATTTGTGAACAAACCCTTGTTTTGTAGGATTTCAGACCCTTTGGCAGTAAAATGGATGTAACTTACTCAAATCTTAATTAAATTAACTAAAATAACCTCAAAAAGAAAGAAGACTCTCCCCTCCATCAAACCATATGCATTATAGGGCCATACAATTCCTCTAGAGTTGTACCAATCAAAAGAACAGTAAAAAATGCTATAAAAGCTGAAAAAAATAGAGTTTTCTTCTTATTAAATGCTTCAAAAAATCAATCTCTTCTCTGCCTCGACCCAATGGATGCTATTTAAACATTTTTTACACCTTCCCCAATGCCCTCAACATATTTTTGAAGGAGGGAACTATTGGTTTTTTTGTTTACATCATTAATGGTGAAATTACATCAAATTAACATCACTACTTGGGATTTTTTTGAAGCAACTTTCAATCCTATCACCCTAAACCTCTAAAATCATTCAAGTGGATTCAAAATATCCTTATTACAATATTTAAACTCCAATGTTTCCTAAGCATACAAAATTCATGTTTTTTTTGCCTTGAAAGGCTACATGACAACATTTAGTGCAAGATTGCATTTTGTTACATTTTGACTCAAAACTCAAAAACACAACCTAAATCTTACTCAATGGTCTTGATTTACCTTATTAATGACAAAAAGACTCAAAAATACCAACACTAACTAACTAACCATCATTCACCATCAAATGAACACAAATGGAGGATGAGGTGTAGGTACTCCTGCACCATACACACGCCCTAGAAAATACTCATGCCTCATGACTTGTCCTTGAATCCACTGTCGTCATGCTTCATAGATGCTCCATTGGCTCACAAAACCACTCCACTAGTTCATGTAAAATAGTTGTACAATCTACTTTGTACATTTAACATTTTGAAATGTGTTTACATATGCATTTATCTTGTACTCTATCCTCAAACCAATAAACTTTCCTTCACCCTTTTTCTGACCAAGATGTGATTGTTTACCTTTCCCTGCACTTGTAAAAAAACTTTTGTTAGCATTCCTTTGATTTGACTTCACTTGCTTCTCATGCACATGCTTGCAACTGTCTTCTCTACCTTGTTTTTCTTGTCTTTCACTCACAACCCCTTTACCTTTCTTTACCTCTGTCAAATTAGAATTTTCACTCAATGTACCTGCAAAAAAATTTTATCTCTCAACCTTGCTATTAACTATAGGACATTCAATGGTTCCCACAATAACACTATCATGCAAACTCAATGCCAAATCACCTTTCAACCCTATGTTTATAGTCACACCAACTGCCTCTATATTATCAAACCTAGAATAGATAACATCATTTTTTTTCTTCTTTATCACATTGATATATTCCTTCTTGTTGCACATGTTTACCTTTTCCTTACCTTTCACATCTTCCACAAGAGGAGTTAGCACAAAAGAACAACCATCTTTGACTATGGTGTAGGTATTTTCCCTACCATCATACAAAGCTCCTTTGTTATATTTCCAAGGTTTGCCTAATAGGAGATGACAACAATCCATCGGAAGGAAATCACACACAACACTATCATGATAACCACCAATTTGAAAATCCACAATATCCTTTGCATTCACTAATAAAGATTGGTCATCATTCAACCATGTGATTTTATAAGGAAATTCATGAGGAATTCTTTTCAAGCCTAACTTGTGGGTTAAAGAATAATAGTGGTTTACAATTATAAGGAGGATGGAATTCTCTTTTTTTTTTTGGTTTTCACTATATCAAGGGGTTCGGTCAAACTTAGAGGTTCGACCGAACCCTCTTAGATGTTCGGTTGAACCCTCTTAGATGTTTGATCAAACATATAAGTTCGGTTGAACCACCTGTTCAATCGAACCCATCAATGACCATAGGGAAAAATCATATTTTATTGGGTTCGATCGAATGGGGGTTTGACCGAACCCCTTGAATTAGGGCATATAAAATAAAAAATTTGTCGCTATCGCGCGCACTACTCATAGTGACTTTTTTGTTACGACGAATGTGAATGGAAAATAAACGTGAACAATGAAGGACGATGAACCTAGTGGAGAAACATGCACCAACTTGAAAGCCAAGTTCATCAATCTTAACCTCCACAGTGAACACGAGGTTAGTGAACTCAAAATTGCATTTCAAACTAAATTTATTTTGAAAAAATTTAAACCCTAAATGGAAAATCTGAAATGTGAAATGGTTGAAATTTACAGTAGATTAGAAACTGAAACTGTATTTTCTTGAAAGTTTCTAAAGCCTTTTCAACAAACTTAATTTCTATTATGCTTTGATGAATGTTCATACCATGTTTCAAAGCTCCAATTTTGGCATGGGCAGAAAGATTTTGCATACCCATTTTTAAAATTTGTCAAACAATTAATGTGTTTTATCTATGCTTCCACATTTTGCATACATTCTACCAAGAACCTACCAATTGCATTTGCTTGATTGTTTCTAAAGCCTTACCTGTTAACATATTTTTTTGAGGCATCATATCAAACAGTTCACGTGCCTCCCACATTTTGCATACATGTCTACTAGGGCACTTGCATTTGCAACTACAACATCTGGTAAAATTTCCCTTTGATGATTTGATTGATTTCCATACCCTATCCAAAGCTCCTATTTTGGCACAAGCAGAGGGAAGGTTGTGGAATTTGGCTTTACAACTACCAATTGCATTTTCTTGAAAGTTTCTAAAGCCTTTCCAACAAACCCATTTACAAGGATAACATGATATTTTTTAAGTACAAGCTTAACTTTAAATCTTTCAAGAAAGCTAAATTGAAATCAAAATTATATGTTTGAGGCAATGCATATAAGACACCCATACAAAATAGTACAAAAGAAAGAGAAAAAATATAAAAAATGCACTTGTAACCTATACTTGAGAGCATTATAATTTTGAAATTAAAAATAAAGAATAATAGGATTTATAAATTAAATACATTTCAAGGATAAATTATATAATATAAAAAAAAAACTATTTTAAAGTTTAAATTTATATCTTAATTTTATGGTAAATACTTCTAGTTGAATTTATGAATTAGAAATAGAAATTTTGAAAGGGCCTTGCCCTTTTACAAAGACCAATAAAGAGACAAAAAAGTACCAATCATATTGCCATGGAACAACAACAAGAAAAATATAGTTGTAAGTTAGAAAAATAACATCCAATTAGAAATACTCCACCAATAGTGGCAATGTATCTAATAAAGAGGGTTGTTTTCCCAAAAACATTAATTGATCTATCATTTCACAACAACTTGAATCCAAAATTCTTTAAGGAACTATATCTTATTTTCAACCTTATCATTTTCCATGAATGAACCTAGTTCCTTTCTAATGGAGTTTCCAAACTTGAGACCAAAGGGAATAAAGGGTTCCTATAATCTTCTGAACTTGAACCTTAGATTCATATTTTTAAATTATTAGAAGGAATACAAAGAGGTGAATGTTTCAATTCAAGATAATGGTAGAGGCAAAGAACTCCAGCTAATCCATCTCTAACACATGATTCTTGTCTCTACCAATCTCCTCTAAATTTCTCTTGAAAAGACATTCTAAATTAGTCATGTCTACAAGAGGACCAAAGACCCCTCGATTATTACCAAAGGGAGCTTCAACCAAATCCTAAGGTAAACAAGGCTCCATCTCATCCTTACACATTTTTTTCAACCTTTCCTTCCTCTAAAATTTCTACACCTATAAAATACATAGCTAGACACATGACAATCTAGTGAAAACACAAGAAAATCCTATAGCATGGCATTTTGAACCCAAATAACCAAATTCAAAAATAATTTAATCTATAAGTATAAATAGTTTGATGGTAGAAATGTTATACATATAAAAATATGATAAATGTGTGATTACTTTTCTTTCCAAGCTATAAATTTTTTATGTGCTTAGCTATATAATTGAGATGATTCACTCATAATGTATTGATAAAAATTTAGTATGTATCAAAGAAATATTTCCGAGACATCAAGCTCCATTGCCCATAACTCTCATGGAAATAAGAATATTATTTTATTTTAACTAAAGAAATTGTGTGTACTCTATCTTGAATTACTAATTAATTTTGAATTATATACTTATAATTTAAAATAAAAGCATCCTTTTTAACATGGAATAGATAGGTTAATTAATGAAATAAAATATGTTTTTATATTAAGAAAATTTACAAATATATGGAACTCATACATTGAGAAATTGACTAAGACAACTTTGTATGAGAATTAAGATGAGAATAATTTATATACGTTCTTTCAATAATTAACATTAGAAAGTAATACTTGGCTCATATTTTATAATCACACTAGAAACCAACAATGGAAGATTGAGAGTCTCAACTAAGAATTCCACCTTATAGATAACATTCATACTAGAAGCCAACAACTAAAGACCAAATTTCATAAATAAAGTTCATGTGTTATATATCATGCCTTTGAGGGGTCCACAAGTACCATGAGCCTTCTGAAATCCTTCTCCATCTAAATGCATCCATTCCAAGACCATTGGGAGGTGGGTAGATCCCAAGTTCCTTAATTTCTTGTGGGAATTTAATCAAGAGTAGGGCATTGTGACTTTGGCATGTAAATTTAAATCTAAATGTGCATCCAAAAAATACAAATTCATAACTAAATTTAATTCAAAAAGTGGGCCATCTATGGCCTTCTATAAACTTCTATAACTAATTTTAAACACTCAAACAAATACATATATATGAATATATACTTCATTTATAAATTCTTGGAATATATCAATCCATCACAATTAAATTCTTAGACATCATGCATAATATTTTTGATGTATTCACAAAGCCACCTAGGGTCTCATAAGACTTGAGTAGGTGAATACCAATATGCATATCTAATGGTGGGGTAAATGGAGGAGGATTAGGAGTAAGTTCATATATATATATATATATATCTATTACTTATTTTGCAATCCAATACATTGGTTGGAGAGGTTGCATTTGAATAGGAGTGAAGATAATGTCTATTAAAATATGACTCACCATTTTCTCCATTCTTAGGATTTTGGAGTTTAACAAAATATCCTTTGTCGATCTCAACCAATCTTTGCTTCAACTTCCAAATCATCCACACAATCATCCCTGAAATATTCAATATGTGAAACATAATTATGAGGAAGATACAAATAATCCTTGACATAGCTTTTTGTATCAAAGGATAATATGGTTCTATAATTTTAAACTATTTCCAATTTTGAAATCTAAATACAATCAATACTCTATTTAATCGAACAATAATCATAATTTTAAGGAAAACATAAATTACTTGAATCTTTTTAAGGTCTCTCGTTAGATTCTACTTACTCTAGAACTTAAATTTAAAAAACAACATTAAAATCCACAAAACAAATTTCAAAGACATAATAAATTATTACAATATTATTTAAGATTCTAATTGTAATGAACATGTTATAGCAATAAATATTCAAATTTTAAGTCTATGAAAATATATAACCAAATGATCCTTAGTTTTCATATATCATTTGTGATGAGAATATTGAATATTATATTTTTTTAGGCCAATCTTTAGGCACTAATTTACCATTGTTAAAATGATCCTTAGTTTATTCATTGTTTTTTTCACAATTCTAAATTTTTACAATTTCTATTAAACCAAACTCAAAATAATGGTATAGATTAAGATTCTTGTCTTTATCCTACATTTGGGTCATGTTTGATTCTAGATTTATTATCATAATTAGAAGTTGTATAAATTGTTATTATATATTTTTTAAGATATATAAAATGTATGGTTGGATTAATGAGATATTTATAACAAGTATGCAATATGAAGTCAAACTTTATTAGATTTGATTCTTAATAAATTAGTTTTAACAATTCAATTTATAGCTTTATGCAATCTATAAGTTTAAATAGTTTGATGGTATCTAAACTTTATACATATAAAAATATGATAAATGTATGATTATTTTGCTTTCCAATCTATAGTTTTTGATGTTCTTGGATATATAATTGAGATGATTCACTCATAATGTAATGATAAAATTCATCCTCATACATGGAGGATTTTATATTATCTTCCATTAAATTCATCCTCTCTATGAGATTCTTATGGAATATTGGTATTCTAGTGTGAATTCTTAATTTTAGACATATCTTAACTAGATAAATTTAGGTTCAATAAAGGAAATACCACTTTCTTTTCACTTACATAATCCTATTTTGAAGTTCATTTATGTTAACAACTATTAAATTAGATATTTTTATGGACCCAATTATTTTCAAATAATTTTACAATAATCTTTGTTTCTTATTCTTTCTTCCATTGTTTCATTTAAAATTTGAAGCATTTAAGGATGCTATGTTATAGATTATATTTTTCTTCCAATTCTTTTTAAATTGTTCAACCCTCTCATGGTCTAAATAATTTTGCATTCAACAACCATGTCTAAATTACATTATATACCCAACCTCTTCCCCTATTTAACACACTCATAAACCTTGTTACTAATCTCATTAGAAGAGGTGGAACAACCAATCTTAGAGGGATCCTCATCTATAGGAGAGAGAAGTGAGCCATCAATCTAGGCTCTAGTAGTATTCTAAAAATAGTAGAACTAGAAGCTAGAATCCTAACAATGATAGCCAAGTTGGATAATACACAAGTTTTCCTTTTCAAGGGAATGGGGAACACTTATTGGATGGGTATTATTTCCCCTTCACCACATTTTGATTAGGATTAAGAATTGAAATAATAAAATTCTCAAATTGGTATAAGAAAAAAATAATCCCTTAGTGGAGGGGAGCTCATTTTTTTCTCATGTGCAACTCTAATAATAGATTTCTTAAATTACATGAGTAAATGAAAAGGGAAGCTAACAAGTCACATGCATCTAAGATTATTAATAAGATAAAAGTTATAAGATAAACAACATTTATAGTTTCTTTCTAGGATGAAATAAATAATCAAGTAGAAACATTTATATACTTGTGAGGAAATCATCTATATTTTCCTTCCTCTTGTATTTACTTTCTTTATGAGACTTCAAGCCCTTCATGGATAAACCACTTGTAGTAGCTCAATACCTTCCTCAATGGCTTTAAAGGTTAACCTTCTTAATTTTAACCAAAATTTTAATAACATTCAATTTTGTGTAATTTATGTCCACTATTATCATTTTAATTCAAAATAATGTAAGAAATTTATATATTTATTTAAAAATTAAAAAAAATTTAAAATAATAGTTTTAAATTAATTGAAAACATGGTTGGACCCCTCTAATTTTGTGGAACTATTTCTTAAAATCTATTTTAGTTGAATTTTATATAATAGTCAAAGGAAGCCACATATATGGCATTAAGACCTTCCTTGATGGTCTTTAAGTTAGAAATTTTTTAATTTCATTCATAGGTATTGAGGTATTTTAAACAAAAGTTGTGTTTGGAAAAAGGTATTTGGTACAAACTCCCAAAAAAATTAATGTTATATGTTTATGCTATTAACACATGAAAATTTGGGCCTTAAAATAGCCACATCATCCCCATATTTTAATACAAATTGTAGAAGTTGAGAAAGCCAACTTCACAGACCCCGAAGATCACCTGCATGCAAATAACCTGTCACAGAAAGAAGAGATGGGAGACAAACAAGCAAAGAAGGGTGCTCTGAGAAATTCCGAAAAAGTATTCGTCCAGAGAGATAAATTACAGTGATGGATACTTATAAAAGGATATTATTACAATTGCACAAAAGAAACCACAATAGGTAGACGTTTAATGAATTTAATACTGTTATTAAATGTCACAAAAATCTAGTAAAAGTGGAAATCTTGGAGAGGAATAGGAAGTAATTTAATCGGCGGCTGATTAAAATTAAAAGAACGCCTACTCTAACACCATAAGATGAAGCGAAAGTCGCGATTCCAAACCTTATGTGCAAAGAAACAAGGTAAAAGCACAATTGCAAGAAATAAAACAGGTCCGTGACAAAGACTGATAGATTACCCGATTCTGACAATGCTGTAAAAGTGGAGAAATAGAAAACCTCATAGAGGAGAAAAACTCTACTCGAAAGAGATGAAAGAAATAAATGCACTAATAGCGAGGAAGGATAGGAGGTGGATAACATAAAGGCCCCATGGAGGCGAACTGTCGTATAAGTACATTATCTGATAGATGCTCCATAAGAGAAATAGAAAGAGACTAGAAGGCCCCCCCACAATGAAGAAACTCTTGTCGCACATATGGATGCCTGAGGTAGAATCCAGAAAGAGATCCTGAAGCGGCATATAATATTCCTCCCCTTGGGAAGAAACGGATCCAAAGGACAATGTCGAAGAAACCCTGTGAAAAGAGAAGAACCAAGATGTCTCGAGATGTGTCGCGAAGCGATAGGATCTTGAAGAATCTGCATGCGGTAGAAGCAAAAGATGTGAATCAAAGCTGGGCCGAAGACTCAAAAGCGCAGCTTTCTGAATCTGTACGGATGATGGGTAAATTTAGCAATTTGGAATATATAGGTATCAGCGAAATTTGAAAATCCTCAAAAGTAATCACAGATCGCAATATAGAGGGGATACAAACAAAGGCAGAAATCATATGAGATAAGAATTACAAGTAGCGTGCTCACGAAGATGTATGATATGCATTTGAATCAATAGGGTGAAGCCCGATATCAAAGCCCGGTCCGAGGGAATAGCGAGAGATCGATACAAGTATAATCTCAGTCTGAAGAGTAGGAACTGTGAGACAATCCTCTGATTCATCAGAATATTTAAGGGTGTCTAAATACTCAAGTTCCTTTAAAGTATCATGATCAAAGGGTGTGTTCTCTCTCCAACCAATGGGTACAAGACAATCTGAAGTAGGATCTTCTTGGAATGGAGAAAGACTGGGGTCTCCATAGATCTCCCAAA
>VDFB02271358.1:301914717-301941206 GCA_007258455.2 Sequoia sempervirens
TTCTCACAAGAAAACACTCTCAAGCAAATACAATCCTATGATTAGTGTTGAGGGTATGGCAAAAGTGGTCTTAATCTAGGATGCACAAGGTATCTAGGGAGTCCTCGATATACTCTCGGTACGTGAGGCACAACCGTGAACACCAGCCCGTCACAAGCGTGAGTCGGGAACCCTAGCGAGATACTGAAGGGCTCAGACCAACTCTTCACGTCTATCTAGGTATCACCCTAGCTTCGACGCTCCGCCAATTACGACGTGACTAGATTGGGGTACAGCTTTCGCTCTCCCCCTTTGTATACCCCGCCGGTACGCGTGGTTGGAATCGTCCCTTGGGGTGATGAAATCCCCAAGCAAGTCCCACTATGAAGAAAGCACTAACCATTTCCAACTACTCCCCAGGCTCACACGAAGTGCAAGGGGAAAGCGGAAACAAGCTAATACTCCCTTAGGGTAACACAAAAAGACAAGAACAACAAGCAACGAATATTACTCCCTCTAATTAAGCTATGTTCTTAGATTAATGTAGACAGCAAGGATAATTTTAAAGAAGATTGAGCAAATGGATAGCCCTACAAGCAAATATTAGATATTTTATCTCGCTTTCTCCATCAACTTCACAAGAATATGCTGCAAAAGGTTAGCACAAAACACATGTATCCTTGCAAGAACAACGTTAATGAGAAAAATAGCAATTAAATCCAAAATCAAAACACCAATTTTACCTTCCAGGGGGCGCAGTCGCCCTTCTGCGGCAAAATAGGGGCATAGACACCCTTCTGCGAAAAACAGGGGCGTAGCCGCCCTTCTGTGGAAAATAGGGGCGTAGCCGCCCTTCTGCAGAAAATAGGGGCGTAGCCACCCTTCTGCAATGTGTTCCTGTAAAAACTTCAACAACAGCAAACGTAAAATATGGGAACCCGTTTGTGGGTCCCACCGGGCGTGCCAGAAATGTATACCTTGGAATTTCTATTGCTCTAAATGTGTGAAATGACTAAGAAATGTGAATGACAAAATACCAAGGACACCTCAAGATTAGCCAAAAGAGTGATACAACGAAAAGGAATGTAAATAAAATGAAACACAAACAATTTTACCTCCCTTGTTGTTGGTATCTCTTTGATTGGCCCTTGCTTGGAGTTGATTGTGTGCTCCTTAGATGATTGCTTGAATGTCTAAATGCAAAATTGGAGGTGCAAATGATTAAAAAGATGGCTAGATGATGGTAAATGATTGAGGATTCAAATTGGCAACATGTAATTATGAGAATGCAAAGTGTTTGGGAAAGCAAATGGGCAGCATGTAGTTGCTCAAATAAAAAAGTGTTGAGAAGGAAAATTGGCAGCATGTAGTTGCTCCAAATGAAAGTGTTGAAAATGCCCTTGAGGAGGGAGTATTTATAGGAGAATTTGAATTCTCTAGAGAATTCAATGGTCAAGATTGATCCAACAAGGTCAAGATGAAGGGCTATGGTGGGTTGAGAACCCACAATCCCTCACATCTTGACATGTGGAGGGTGAAGTGGCCAAGGGGATATGAGGTGGAGATGAGTTGTCAAAAAGGTATATGAGGTGGAGGAAGGACAAGTACCTTCCAAGTACATTAGGAGATGGAAAGAATCTTGGGTGAATAAAAGTGAATTAAAAATTCACAATGATTGGAAGAATCTGGTGGATAAGACAATATTCCCAAAAGGTGGGAGTTTGTCACATGTGACTTGATGTGACAAGTCAAATATTTTAGAAGGTGCATGGGAAAAGGGGATTCTAGAAGGAATAAAATGTGAATTAAAAATTCACATGGGGAAGAGGGGAGCCTAGGGTGAATAAAAAAGAATTAAAAATTCTTTGGGAGATGGAGAGAGTTGACCAAGGTACTAATTAGGTTTGACTAATTAGTAATTAGAAGATAATTAGGGGTTAATGAGGATTAGAAGTCGACTTGCAAAAGTTGGAGGATGTGACACATCCTAATCAAGGATTAGGCATGTGCACATCCTTAGTGAAGAGATTAGGAGATGGATTAGGATTAGATGAAAATGACATGTGATGAATTAAATAAATGTAATATTTATTTAATTCATTTGATGAAAAGAGGATTAAGGAGGGTAAGATATTTAATTATTAATTAAATACCTTAGAGATTAAGGATATTAATTAAATAATAGTAATATTACTTAATTAACTTGGATAAGAGGGTGTTTAGATGAAAAGTAATAAATTTGGATAAATTAAGTGTCCAAATTTGGATATCTACAATAATATTAGTCCGAAACAAAATGAAGAGATAATTGATAGATTGTGGGCTAGATTGAAAAAAAAGGGTTATGGGAAATGTTATTGTCCTTGCAATAATTGCAAGGGCTTAAAGACGAGATGAATTTTAATCACAACAGTTGAGAAACATTGTAGGCAGCATGGTCACATTGAAGGGGGCATGATTATTGTTCATTCATAAGTTGTTCATTATATGTGTTTATATTGATTGAATTTGAAAATATTTATATCATTTTAACATTTTATATGTATATATAATCACTTGATCATGATCATGACTTATTTTTGTCTATCATTATTATAAAGGTGGGGCACCCTAAGGCAAATGATATGGATTATCACAGCCCGAAGAATGTGGTTTTGCAAGCAGACGAACATGGAGTTGTGAATATTGAAGATGAAGTTAATAATCCTATGGAAGAAGATGATCATGCGTCAGAAAACACAGTTGAAGATGATGGTACAAATACATTGATCCATGACACATTTAGTGGCAGAGCTAATCATGACGATCAAGATGACTTTCATGATGTTCATGATTTACCTATACTTGTGAAGGCATACGAACCCCTTTATAAAGACTCCCAAACAACTCTTCTCTCTGTTGTATTGTTGTTGTTGAACTTGAAGGTTATGAATGGTTTATCAAACATAGCAATCTCACGGATGTTAAGGTATGTCATATATGTCATCTTTTTTCATCTATTTTAATTGTTGTTAGTTTATCACTAGTAAATAAAGGATGAAATATGTACCATTAATATTTTTTATATTAACAAATTATTTTTTGTTGTAGATTGATTGGTGAATTTTTGTTACCACCATCAAATATTTTACCTCGCTCATACTGAGATTTATCTGTCATTATGAAAGATATCGGAATGGAGTATCAAGCAATAGATGCATGTCCCAATAATCATATTATATATCATAAACAACAGGAATTTGCAATAGAATGCCCAGAATGCCATATCAGTAGATATCAAACAGATCAACTAACAAAAAAGGTGTCTTACAAAGTTCTTTGTTAAATTCTCATTATTCTATGTATGCAATGATTATTTAGGTGTGAAAGCTTAGCGCAATTTATGGATTACCATGCACGGAATAGAAGTGGAGATGACATTCTTCGAATGCCTACGGATGGTTCTACATTTAGGGACATGGAGGAAAAATGGACACACTTTAAAGAAGAACCTCGTAATCTCAGGCTTTCACTGGGAGCGGATGATGTCAATCCATTTGGAGAGCTAAGATCTATTTGCTTGGTGTGGCCTATTTTTGTTATCAACAATAACATTCCTCCATGGATGCCAATAAAGAGGGAGCACATAATGTTGTCAATAATTTTTTTTATATCAATTTTTTTTAACGTAGTAGCATCTCATTTGTCATATTTGTTGCATAATAACATATTTTTTCATTCAAGAGTCATGTGAATTAATTTATATATATTGTAGTAAAATGGTTATAATAATTATGTAATGTTTATGTTCATTCAACTAGGTAAGTACCAAGTTAAAGATATGAATGTATATATCAAGCCTCTTATTGACGAGTTACTAAAGTTATGGAATGGCGTCACTATGTATGATGTCTCTAGACCAATGTAATGTAGACAATTTCAATTCCATGCAATGCTTGTATGGACAATTCATGATGCCCCAAGGCTAAATTAATGATTTTTGTGGTATGTTATAACGCTCAACGACTCTGAACAATATTTAATTTGATGAAGTAGATATCATGCATGCTTTTAAAATAATCCATTCATTATATATAATTATAAAAATTGACATATTTAATCCAATTATATATGATCTTGCAAGTCTTCAAACAAAGGGAAAATTTGCATGTACAATTTGTGGTCCAAAGATGAAATCTCATTGTTCAACAAGTTTAGGAAAGCTGGTGTTTGATGAGTATAGGCACTTCCTCCATAGAACAAGGTATCAAATCACCAAAAAATATAATAATGGGGAAAGAGGGAGACTACATCAAAACCACAAAGAATGACACCTCACCTATGGAAGTTGGAATATAATAGAATTAATCGTCAAGGTTATACATCGGATCAAATTGTTTATCTATCATATATGATATGTTTTGAATTTATATTTTTATATTGTGTTGTGTTTACTCATGTTGTAATTAACAATGATTGTCGTTGTTAATTTGTTTAACTTATATGCTTCATGAAGGTCGTCAAGGCATTAATGGCCGACTTCCATAGGGACTGAAAAGTTATCCTAGACAATTTAGTAGGTTTCCCTACTATGAGCAGCTAAAAATTGTGCATTTGTTTGATACAATGCATATTGAAAAGAATATAAAAGAAACGTTATGGAAAATATTGGATGGAAGACATGACAGAAAAAAATTGTTAAAATTTGTAGTGACATTCAGGAAGCCAATCATGCAATGAAAAATGTCATTCAATTAAATAGTGATGGAGACCAAATTAATATAAGTTCCCTTCCTTGGTTATTAATAGTAGCAAAGCAATGCTATAAAAGAAGTCATACGAAAAATTCGATTTCCCATAGGATTTGCTGCGAACATAAACAATATAATAACAAAAAAAGGTGAATTTGGGTCAAGGATGAAAACACATGATTGAAATACCTTCATTAAGGTAATTATTCTGGTATATTATATATAGTTGTATAATGCATGTACTTTTCAGTGTATTGTGTTTACTACTTTTGGAAAAATAATGAAAAGATTATTTTATAATTGTTGCAGTACGTTCTACCTCTATCTCTCCCAGAAAACTTTGACAACAATGTCAAGCAAGTTATATATGATCTTGGACAATACATGAAGTAAGTAGCAAGATTTGTTCAATTGGTTGTATACATCTTATAATTGCCATTTGTTTTACTTGTTATGTAATATACTGTATATTTTTGTTAAATATCGTTAATATATTTGCACCTTGAATCACTTGTAGATGGTTGTCATCTAAAAAAATCTATAAAGAAGATATTAATTATTGGAAGAGAAAAATTCCTCGTCTAATGTGTGAAATGCAAAAGTGTCTACCTTCAACATTTTTCAATGCACAAAAACACTACCTCATACACCAGGTTGAGGAGATTGAATTGTATGGACTTGTACACATAAGGTCAATGTGGATGGTTGAGAGGCCCTTGAAATTTTTGAAGGCTTTGGTTAGACAAAGAGCACATCCTAAGGGTTCTATGGTGGAGGGATATATGGTATACCGGACCATGGTGTACATTAGTGAATATCTTCCTAAGTTTGCAGCAAAGATCCATGTAGATTGCATTTGAGATCCCAACTCCATTAAAAAATTCGAAGGGGAGTACCTGATGGGGAAAGGTAGAGTGACAAAAGTGAGAGGTAATTATAAGATGGTCGTGGAGATTAATTGGAATACATTTTACATATGGTTTTATGTATATTGTACTTATTTAATTTTTAATCTTCAATATACATCAATTATAAATTAAGGTCGTATACTGTGGTATTTAACTAATTATACATCGTTTGTGAATTTTTATTTTTTATACAATTGGTCGAGAGTGGGATGCACTACATTTGTACGTCACCAACAATCTTGATTGGATGACAGTATGGATTGAACGATGTCAACAATCTGGTCACGCATTAACATGGGAAGGTGTGGCTTCATTGGTTAAAGAAGCTCACGGTAATGGAGATTCCAATGTTACACAAAGGGAAATTGATTTAGCATATGGTTTAAGAGATAAACAGGTACATATAAATATATTAATCACCCATATTATTTAATTATTTTCAAGTATATTGATGTATATATATGTTGAGAGTGTTTTCTTTGCATACATTCGGCAAAGAATAAATATGTTTATCAATTGATGATATTGCAATAATTTTTACATGTTTGACATATTGCAGGTGAAACACCACAAGGCTATGTGGTGCAATGGTCATAAATTTTGAATCAAAATGTTGGATGACATGAAGAAAACTTGTGATTCTGGTATAACTGCAGTCTTTCAGGTGACTAATGTTTCATCTAGAAGCGACATACATCAAGAAGTCTTAGAAAATTGATACTATGGGATTTTAGATGATATACTTGAGTGTGAATTTAAGTCCTTCAGATTAATTTTGTTCGTCGTCCTATGGTACAAGCTACAATTGAATGAAAATGATCATGAGAAAACTGTTATTGAACATGATAATGGATTTACAATGGTTAATACAAGGTTGATCGAGCGAGCTGGAAATGAGCCCTATGTTCTTCCAAGCCAATGCGAGCAAGTATTTTACTCAGAGGTTCTAGGTAAACTGGGTTGGTCATTTGTTGTTAGACATGATCCAAGAGGAAGGTTGGTAAAGTATAATGTGGTGGAAGAAGAAGATACTAAAGAACTAGAAGATGATGTAGATGATGATCAGGATCAACAGTTAGTTGATGATGTCCCCGACGAAGATGTCGAAGAGGAGGAACTAGATCATCATGATGTAGGAGTTAATGTTCATGAAGATTATATCCGTGTGGATAATGACATTATCGAAACTAATATTGATGACATGATGATGATATGACCAATCCTTACAATGTCGAGTTTGGATTGGATAATACAGACAAAGAGTTGGATGAAGAAGAAGATCAATGACATTGAAATGTATAAGTTATGCGATTATATTATCTATTTGATATTAATTTCTTGATAAAATTATATTTGACTTATATGGTTACACAATTAATTCATGATGTTTTTAATGTTTATGTGATTACATAATTAATTTAATGATGTACTTTTTAATGTTTGAAAGGTCAAAAAATTAAAACATTTCAATAGTGATGTTAATAACCTTGAAATTAGTGTGTTTTATGTTTCATGTGATCATAAAAGATTAAAAAGTCAGTTGTAGAGGTGGTTGTTCAGTGGTTGACATGTAAAGGAATTTAAAAGGCATAAAGTGATCATTGTAATGGTTGTTGATGGTTGAGGATTTAAAATACAAGCTCTTGACATTCGAAAATCTGTGTTTTTTCTTCAAAATTTCTATTTTTTCCCTATATGTAGCACGATACAGTCACACGTAGCCATATTTTGATGTGAAATCAATTTCAGGTCATGAAGATATGTGTTAGCTTTGATTTGAATCTGATTTGAGGGCTTAAGGCGTTGATTTGAGTTAGAAAGCTTCATTTCTTTGCATACAACCCGGTTACCCTATTTTTGAGGGTTTTATAGTCAAAGCATGATATAAAGGGGCTCTTACACTTTTTGTGATTACTGTAGCTTGTGTAAGAGGCCCCATGGATACTGTTGTAATTGTAGGATGCATGAATAGGGTGTAGGATGATAAATAAAGAAGGTATAGTTGTCCTCAAAAGTTTTGTGAAGAAAACATGTGAAATGAGAGGTTCAAGCCTAGGTTTCAACAAAACATGTATGGGAGATATGGTTTTATGAATTTTTATCCATGTACAGACCCTAATGGGTTGTTTCTAAACACTTGAATATAAATGATATACATACACACACACACATATATGTATGTATGTATGTATTTTTAAATGTAAATGTAAATGTAATTACTGGATGCTCTCTTAGAACAATAAATACAACATATCATTAAAGAAATCTATATCTATGTATATAAATGTGTATTTATAAATGCAAGTGTAAATGCAAAGAGCATATGGTTTTGTAGTGTTATAGATACAACATATACATAAATTAATGTAATTGAAATTCTAAAGTCTTCAACACATATAATATGAAATCGATCAAACTATTAAACTACATGAGAAATAAATGAAAACAATAAATGCATATGTATGTGTATTTGTAAATGTAAGTGTAAAATAAATAAGAATAATAAAAATTATAAAAGAATACAAGGAAAGGTTTAGATTTTAGAGTGGGAGAGAGATAGAGAGTAGAGGGTTTAAGGGTTTAGAGTTTAAGGGTTAATGGTTTAGGGTTTAGGGTTAAAGGTAGAGGGTGTTGGTTTTTTTTTACACTATAACCAGGTTGGTCTTTTAATCTACCTATGGGATTGCCAATTCCAATCAAGGGAAGCTCGAAGGACCTGGACCAACTGGCGAGGACTTTAAAAATCATCCTACACTTTGGGCTCTACAAGACCCGGGAGGGTGATCCCTTAATATGTTTACAACCTCTGCACCAATATCATAAACAACATTAACACATAACAGATAATCCCATTGAATAGCTCAACACAATAGGATAATATCGAATAAAATTGGTTGTTCACCGATAATATCAACTATGTGGAGCATGAGATAACTACAATACAATCAATAGTAAAATATAGTCATTAATTTTCAATTTGTAGCAAGCTTTAGGCAAAGACAAACAATTATTGAACTACACAAATAAGTACAACTTAGATCAGTGCCATATATCCATTGCATGCAGGAGTCAAATTCATAAGCATCTAAAGGTTTATGACAGATTTAATACATAACATATAACTTATAAGATCCTTGACAATATTGCATTACAATTTCATTAGTATGCATTCTCACCCAATACTACTTATCAAATCCTTATACAAAACATATCCGCCTATAATCCCATTCAATCATTTTAATTAATTCCTTGAATTAAAGCTAAAATAAGGATTATACACACCACAACAGTGAGATGAATGAAACAACCCTTAGTCATCTTATTCAAAATTTGGATATGCATGTACAATGGAGAGACATGAGTTTGAATTTATCATTTCAACTCAAATGCTAGTACTGTTATACAACATTAAATCCCCATGAATTCAAAACCGATTACAGAATAACTCAGAACCTAAATTGTATTTCTCTCTAAAACCATCAGACTTTACAATTTGCTCTGCAACTTGACCTAGACTCGACCAAAAATTATCTAACTTGCTAACTCGTACTTTTAGCCTTGAAATTCTTATAAAAAATGAAGGAGCAAACAAGCATCAGGCTAGAAAGTACACATGTCACCAGCCAAATGAAGCATCTAGTGATATTCAAAAAATAGTTACAATAGCCATCACCCTAGAGAATATTCTTGTTCATTATATCAGTTGAGGAAAATTGAGGCAACAACAAAAAACCACAAGAAACCCACGTTGATACCGCCATCAAAGCAAAACCAGAGGTCGTTGTAACCGTAGCATCTAATTTACCACCCGTTAGTAATTCATTCTTTTATTCCTCCTCAGTCAAATATTTATTTACCCACCTCTGATATTCTTCATCAATCGGCCAGTAAAAATTAATTACCTCATTCACCTTGGAATTATAAGGTGTGTATTTTACTACTACCTGATTTGCATCTCTTTCAAAAGATTCCAAAAATGAACTGGTACTAATAATTTTATCCATACAGCTCACCAACAAGTCATAATCTGAATCATCACAAATTAATTTAATTTTATCATTGATGACCTTGCCTGCCTGACCCTGCCACTACTAGAATGACCTAATTTTCCCCTGCTCATCAATTATATCAAGTAACAATGTGTTACCCCAATCATTGAAATTTTTCACCAACTCCCTAATCTTCCTACTCAAGTCATCTGGTAAGGTCTGAAAACCTTGCAATGATTTTACTAACACATGAGTAAGATTTAATGATTGGAGCCTATTGTTTGTATCAAACCTTGAGGCCTTATACATGACATCCAGATCACTAGCCCTAGGGATCCAATTTTCAATCAATGGTATCACTACCTCCTGATCCCTATCAATATTCTTTATTGCATCTAATAGCAAAGAATATAAAGAATGTATAGATAACAATTTATTATTAACCTTTTCATTCAAATGCCTTAAAACAATAGTAACAATCTCTTTTTTCTTTGAAAGAGATCCCTCCTCACTTACCCTCAAAGATTCCTATAACTCATAAATTCTTTGCAAGAGCTGCTACTTTGTAGTATCAACAAAGCACTCTGTTTCTTCATCAATTTCCTCTAAAGAAGGGGTGAAGGTAGGATTCTGACTGGGAGACCCTGGTGTGGAAACAAATGGAGAAGCAAGAGGCACTGGCCCTGCTGTGGAAGGTAATGTACTAGTCCCTAAAACACTTGATGTCTCCCCAGTCTGTCTATACCTGAATTCCACCTCAGTTTGCAACTCAACATTCCTCTATTGCATCTTGTTGTATTCTTCAATCAAAAGGTTATACTTCTCCATTAGGCTTTTCTTTTCAACCTTCTCCCTTTCAATAGTCTTTTAGGCCAATTTGGCCACATTCACAGTTAAACTAGTGGCCTCAGTGATTGAGGTATCTGAAGCTCTCTTTATTATTAATCCCCCTATGAAATTTGGATTAATGTCTATAATATTTGGCTTTCTCCCTTGTGGGGCCAATGCCCAAATTGCCAAAGTTTTATACTCTTCACTGAAAGCAAAATCTTGAAGTGCTGCCTTGACTTCTTCTTCAGATTCTTGCAAGGGATGCTTGGAATTCATAATAGCATTAAAGGCCACTGCATCTGCAATGTCCCATTTAGGTAGAATCAATACACCAACCTGACTCACCAATTTTCTCCCTTCCTCAGGAGTGATATTCTTAAATTCTTCCATTAATTCAGCTTTCACTTCATCATCATTCTCTTGGTCTGACCCATCAGGTCTTAGTTCTCTTCTCTCCTTACATTTATTTTGATATTCTTCAAACTTCATCTTGTTGTGCATGTTTTGCACACATACCCCGCCGTAGGCAGGGACCCCCTTTTTTTTCATTCCGGATAGGCTGCTTTGCTCCTATCTTGTTTTGTGTGCCCCATTTTCCAAGCCCAAATTGGTCATATGCTTTCAAACAATCAAATTCCCCTTACCAAATTCACCTACTTGGAGTATTCAAATCTGCGAAGAAATGAAGTCCCCCGTCCCTTTTTTGCCCATTGTCTTGTTTCTGTTGACTTGGTCCCTGATCACTCGATTCGCTTTTTTCCGCATTTTTTACTTTAGGGACAACTTTTTGGTGGATTTGGGATGTGTTTGTGGTGCCTAAGTGAACTGTTAAGGTTTCATCAATGTTCCGTTAAGTTTCGGTGATTTTGAAACTTTCCCTCCAAAACTCCCTCCCTCTTTGGCTATTTTAGAAATATCCATGGACCCCTGTCGGTCTAGTTTCCACATTTCTGACTTTGGGGCCAAATTTTTGGTGGATTTGGGATGTGTTTGTGGTGCCTAAATGAACTTCCAAGGTTTCATCAACATTCTGTTAACTTTCAATGGTTTCAGAACTTTCCCTCCGGAACTCCCTTCCTCTTTGGTTGTTTTAGAAACATTTGTGGACCCCCGCCGGTCCATTTTCCACATTTTTGACTTTGGGGATATCTTTTTGGTGGATTTGGGATGTGTTTGTGGTGCCTAAGTGAACTACCAAGGTTTCATCAATGTTCTATTAAGTTTTGGTGGTTTCAGAACTTTCCCTCCGGAACTCCCTCCCTCTTTGGCTATTTTGGAAACATCTGTGGACCCCCGCCGATCCGGTTTCCACATTTTTGACTTTGGGGCCAAATTTTTGGTGGATTTAGGATGTGTTTGTGGTGCCTAGGTGAACTACCAAGGTTTCTTCAATGTTCCATTAAGTTTCAGTGGTTTTGAAACTTTCCCTCTGGAACTTTGTCCCTCTTTGGTTGTTTTGAAAACATCTGTGGACCCCCGCCAGTCCAGTTTCCACATTTTTGACTTTGGGGATAACTTTTTGGTGGATTTGGGATGTATTCATGGTGCCTAAGTAAACTGCCAAGGTTTCATCAACGTTTCATTAGGTTTCGGTGGTTTCAAAATTTCATCCCTCTTTCGCTATTTTGGAACATCCGTGGAGCCCCGACGACATGGCCACCGGGACCTAGCACCTCCGTGGTCGTTTCCGGGACTTCGTCCCTCCATGGAGCCCTAGCAACCAAGCCTCCAAGACCCAGCCCCTCCATGGCCATTTCTGAGACTTCATCTCTCTGTGGCCATTTTGAACATCTATGGAGCCCCAGTGACCCGGCCTCCGGGACCCGGCCCCTCCGTGGCCATTTTGAACATTCGTGGAGCCCCAACGACCCGGACTCCAGGACCCGGCCCCTCCATGGACCTTTGTGGGACTTCATCCCTCCGTGGCCATTTTGAACATCCGTGGAGCCTTGGCGACCCAGCCCCTCCGTGGCCATTTCTGGGACTTTGTCTCTTAATGGTCGTTTTGAGCTTCCTATTTTTTCAAATGAGTCCAATCTTAAGGAAGTTTTTTTGGGCACTCTTTCTTCCCCTTTTCCCATGCGCTATAATTGAAAAATCTTGGTTTTTCTATGTTTTGTGGGGCCCAGGAACTTCTCTTCTGGTTTGTTGTCCCCCATTCACTGCCCGCCCCCTTGGCCCGCATTAATGTTTATGGTCCAAATGAGCTCCAAATATGAATATTATGATTTTTTGATGATACATGAATGGATCTAACAAATATTTTGTAAGATTTGACTAATTTTTTTCTTGATTTGTGTATGAAAGCACTTACGACACTTCATGTATCCAGGATCCAAGAAGCCTACCGCGGGTCCGTCGAGGAGACCCATTGAGAAAGTTGACCAAGGAATGTGCATAGCTCTTGTCACCATTCATTTCATGTTAGCCTCTCCCGTTAGCACCCACCAATAGGGTCGACGTTAGAAGGCCTGTGCCAAGAAAGTCAAGGACAAAAATGCAAGGGGGTGGTCTTGAAGAAGGCATGAGGGAGCTGTCCTACTTTTCGCTAGATGATGATGAGTTTTCTGCCCGAATCAGGGGCAACCAATCCATTGATGTCAATCATTGACAGGCCTATTTGATCCAATGAAGAACACTGCAAACATATCAAGTAAGAAGGAAGTTTTCAGGAAGCTTCTGCTACAGTGAAAAGGGCATTTAGCTAAATAACAAAACTACTACAGCACCTGGGCACTTGATGACAAAATAGAGAAAAGACAAGGAATGCATTTTAAAATTGTTAGATAATGGGGGGTAGGTGAAACCCTAATATAATCAAATCTGGGCCATTCATTGGAAATTGATCCTAGCCATTCATTTGAGCTTTGGAAAACTATAAATAGGGGTCGTCCCCTCATTTGTAAAGGTTGGAGAGTTGTTGTAAAAGACATTTGCAACAATAGAAGACAACATTGCATGATTTTATGGATGTCCTTTTTTATTTTGCTCATCTTGCATGAATGGTTCTTCCTTCTATGTTGGTTTTAATATTAGTTTCTTGAATGGTTGTCATGATGGTGTTGTTTTTATAGTATTTGATGAGCTTCTATCCCATACTTTTAGCACTTGTTGATGACAAGTTACTGCGCAAAGTTAGCCTAGACTTCTTTTTGTCATTGCTGCAACCTAGTTCAATTGCATGTTCATGATGTGTATGTGTAATTTGAAAATCAACAGACCTTAGAAGATTGTATTGGTTTTGTGTAGCTGTGGGTTTCTCTTGGTCAAGCAAAACTCAGTTTAGGAAGCTTGTCTACTATACCAACCACCATTGTTACTGTTTATTCATAGCTTAGGATAAGAACAACTTTCTTAACCCTTTCCCTTTTGCTATTTCTTTTAATTTTTGGTTAGAGTAGGATCCAAAGCATCACCATGAAGCTAAATCAGATGAACTTGATGAGTTTTAACTTGCTATTTTGAGTGGATAGCCACTGTTCATTCACTTCCAACACTTTGAAACTGCATTTGTAAACCCAACTTCCCATGCTTTGTAACTCATCTGTAAGTCTGCCTTGTGATTCCAACAAATCACATAAATTAATTGAGATATTCCAAGCACTGTCAAGACCTAACATTAGAGACCTTGGGATAGTGTTCTAAAATCTAATTGTGGAAGATTGTCTTTCAAGAGAGGTAGTGCACCTATGCACTACTTGTGTTGAGAAGTGCATAAAAAATACATCAACAGAATTGGCGCTAGAAGGAGGGCATGACATGTTGAGGTTATAAAGCCAAAAGTTGGAAATAAAAAATAGCACTTTCAAAGAAGAAATCTGAGATAAGGATATCTCTTTTAATGCTAAAAAATTAGAAAATTTTAAAGGGAAAATAAGTTGAGTCAAAATGGAGTAGCACACACAAATCAACATCTCTTAGCTGGATGTAGATTTGAACAAGAGATTGAAGAAACCATTGCAACAATTTGCATTGGTGGATAGATGTCGGATCCATTGCACTTGCAAGAACAATGAGTTGGGATGTCTCACATTCTCGAGCAAAATCAAAAGGGTATTGTAGGGAGAAATTCCCTTTTGGGAAATATACCAGCCCTTGGCTCCTGAAGAACCAAAGGAAGAGTTGACAACCATGGCAGCCAAAGCATTCAAGGAGCTGATCCAAGAACATTTGAGTAGCAAGGATGGACCAAGATTGGAGGAAGTACTAATGGAAAGTTGGTGTAGATTTTACAATCCACCACATTCAGAATTTATGTGTCCATCATGTGACTACATAATTGCTTAAGCCAAGGGTTGTTTGAACAAGTTGGAGCAGCCAACTCCCAATGAAGAGAAGTTATCCCATGAGGCAAAAGAGCTGTCAACATTTGGAGGACAACAAAGTAAGGATGAACCAAGAAATTTGATACAAGTTGATGTTGGAGTAGCTAACATTGAAGTTGAAAGCAAGGAGGAAGAGGAAGTTTTCACTAGGACAGCAAGGTGCCTTGGTGAAAATCTGATTGAAACTAATTTAGAAGGTCTTCCCTCCACCAATCAAAGGCAGTCCTCCATTCTAGAAGAAGATCAATTGGTAGGTGACGATGAACCAATGAAGTCTGCAGCCGTGCATGCTGGGATAGCCAATGAAGATGCTGAAGAACAAGAAGAAAAGGTTGACAACCTTGTAAAAATAGAAAATGATGATGGAGGTATAAGTGAAATCAGATTAGAAGACCTCCCCTTCACCAATGACAATGATAGAGAATCTGAAAATGCAAGTTTGGAGTGGGAACAACTACTCGCCATGGCTATCTATCATCAAGCTTCTTTTTCAAATGATGATGAGGACCCAGTAGCAGAAGATATGACCAGCTCATCTCTAGATTAGCAAAGGACTGGTCGGAGCTGAAATACCAAGTGGATTTGGAGGTGCTACTATTGCCAAATTGGTGCAAACTTCATGATTCATCACACTCAGAGTTCACATGTGAACTGTTCCAAGAAGCCATCAAACAAGTCAAAGAACAAGCAATGCAGCCAAGTGCCCAACCTCCTCTACTTGCTGCCTAGACCGAAGTAGAAGACCAAGAGCCTGAACCGAGTGATGGCTCAGCTAAAGGTAGGCCTCAAGAGGATGTTGGGGCAGTAATAAAAGAAGGACAACAATACAGTCTCGGACTTCTGAGTGATGAAGTAGATCGGGTGGGAATGTTGTTCACCAGTCATCAAGAAGTTCTTCCTCTTGAAGAGCAGTTGTGTGCCATGGACGATGGGATTTTTGGCAAGTCTTTGGAGGGAAATTGTGTAGTAGAATTTGGTCCCCTTGATGAGGTGCCATCAATTGATGAATTCTTTCCATTGGGAGCTGCACTACAGAGGTATGCTCATGTCGAGGAGGAGCACATCCTAGAAGATGGTAGCAATTAATACATACTCCTTGAGCCCCCAAACAGTGATGCACTAGAGTTTCTAGATTGGGAGTGAGCACGAGGAAACAAGTGAACGTCATAATGAGATGCATGAACATCAAAGGGAAGAAGAAAAAGGTGGGGGTGTTTTGATGGCTTCCAACAAGTATGACAGAATTGACCAACTACAAGATACAACTTGGAGCCCTTCTGCCATTATCGTTGTTGATCCTCCTTCGCATTCAGGGAGCTGCAATAGGACAAAATTGTCCATGTCATTATCCCATGACATTGAACATCATAAAGAGGAGGTTGATACTTGGGGAAGCAGACGAGACAGCATACTACCATTTGAGGGCAGCAACTAAGTGGATCCCAAGTTTTCAGATGATCAATGTGGAGAAGTATTTTTTTTTGAAGAACTGCCAACTGGGGTTGTGGATCCCACATGAAGATTAGAAGGGGTGTTTGTTGCCCCGTTCTCCCAATCTTATGCAAGCTTAATGTCTAAAGTGTTGTACCCTCCACCGCACCCGCCTGAGGCTGCCAATGCACCTATCGACAATGCAGTGCTCGCCCTTGACTATCTAACACTACCACCCCCATGTGATGACGTCCAGGTTCTATCCTTCCTTGCCCCTATTATTTCTCATAACTACACTTATTATTTTGATTATGAGAATGAGGGAAAATGAACATGTTTATGGATTAACCATGGGTTCAACGAACCTCCTCAATTGCTGATTTTTCATGATGATGTGATTGAACTTCAGTGCTGCAATGTTGAACTTCCTTTTTTCTGAATATAAAGATAAGTTTGCATGGTTAAGAATGATAACGATCGCCCATTTTCTTGTGCATGCATTGTGAAATCCAATGAACTTTAATGTTGGCTCACCCTACCTAAACATAGTTCTTTGTAAATATCTTTGTACATAGCCCATTTTGAGTAGTGTGGGTTTCCTGTAAATACTCTGCTTTCCCGCTTTCCTTAGGTTAGTTGGTGTGATGTAGGTTATTTTCTTTTTGTTTGCTTTTACTTTGCTACTACTTTGCTCAGGGTCCATCTGCTTTTAGCTGGGCACATCTGTGCGTACAACAACCATACTTATCGCTTGGGGTTGTTCTACATATTTCTTTGTCAAACTCTAATCAAATCTTTAGAGTGGATGGTGAAGGTCTTCTGTTAGTGTCAAGTGACCTGGGTGTTTGATTCAAAGAGGATAAGTTGTTGGTTTAAACTGACTCTGACATATTCTAAAATCTTACAGCCCTTACACATCTTAAGAATCTGACGGTCACTGTAGGGCCTTTTGTGAAGTCTAGTTAAGTGAAAAATCTAAAATTCCGCTCCAGCGCCACTGTGATTCTTAGCCATGAGCGCAAGCTTCGATACTTGCAAGTTGAACTAAAAGAGCTAAAAGGAGAAAAGAAAGAAAGAAAACATTAAAAATTAAAAGAAAGAGAAAATTCAGCCTTTTAGAGGTATCTGAGCAACTCTACTGATGTTATGGATGCCTGGCTAGTAGTAAAGCAATGTTCGGGAGAATCACAGCGACAACCTTGTTGAGGCTATGGATGCCTGATTGGCAGTGAGGCAATGTCCCAGATGCTTTTGGAGTTAGAATAAACTATGTGGCTTGACTTGATGGAGCTTGGGTTCCTGTAGCAAATAAAGGATGGGAATTAACGCAACTGCACACACTTGGATTTTCAACATACTAAAGGTTGGGTTGGCTAGTGGTTTGTTTACCCTAGCGTGAAGGTTGGAACCAGAGATTCTGGGTTCATGATTCCAGTTTGTCATTGAAATGCTCTAGAGCATTTCCCTATCGATCACCATTTGTTGTGCATGTTTTGCACACACACCCCACCATAGGTAGGAACCCCCTATTTTTTCACTCCCGACAGGCTGCTTTGCTCTTGTCTTGTTTTGTGTGCCCCATTTTCCAAGCCCAAATTGGTCATGTGCCTTCAAACAACCAAATTCCCCTTACCAAATTCACCTACTTGGGGTATTCAAATCCACAGAGAAATGAAGTCCCTCGTCCCTTTTATGCCCATTGTCTTGTTTCTGCTAACTTGGTCCTTGATTGCTTGATTCACTTTTTTCTACATTTTTGACTTTGGGGACAAATTTTTGGTAGATTTGAGATGTGTTTGTGGTGCCTAAGTTATCTTCCAAGGTTTTTTCAATGTTCCGTTAAGTTTTGGTGGTTTCAAAACTTCCCCTCTGGAACTCTCTCCCTCTTTGGCTATTTTAGAAACATTTGTGGACCCTTGCCAGTCCAGTTTCCACATTTTTGACTTTGGGGCCAACTTTTTGGTGGATTTGGGATGTGTTTGTGGTGCCTAATTGAACTACCAAGGTTTTTTCAACATTCCATTAAGTTTCGATGGTTTCAAAATTTTCCCTCCAGAACTCCCTCCCTCTTTGGCTGTTTTAGAAACATCTATGGACCCCCACTGGTCCGCTTTCCACATTTTTGACTTTGTGGATATCTTTTTGGTGGATTTGGGATGTTTTTTTGGTGCCTAAGTGAATTTCCAAGGTTTCGTCAACATTTTGTTAAGTTTCGGTGGTTTCAGAATTTTCTCTCCAGAACTCCCTCCCTCTTTGGCTGTTTTGGAAACATCTGTAGACCCCCGCCAGTCCGATTTTTACATTTTTGACTTTTGGGCCAAATTTTTGGTGGATTTGCAGTGTGTTTGTGGTGCCTAAGTGAACTGCCAAGGTTTTTTTAACATTCCATTAAGTTTCAGTGGTTTTGGAACTTTCCCTTCGAAACTCCCTCCCTCTTTGGTTGTTTTGAAAACATCTGTGGACCCCCACTAGTCCGGTTTCCACATTTTTTAGTTTGGGATAAATTTTTGGTGGATTTTGGATGTGTTCATGGTGCCTAAGTGAACTTCCAAGGTTTTGTCAATGTTCCGTTAGGTTTCGGTGGTTTCAGAATCCCATCCCTCTTTAGCTGTTTTGGAACATCCGTGGAGCCCTGGCGACCCAGCCTCTGGGACCCTGCCCCTCTGTGGTCATTTTCGGGACTCCATCCCTCTGTGGCCATTTTGGAACATATGTGGAGCCCTAATGACCTAGCCTCTGGGACCTAGCCCTTCCATGGCCGTTTCTGAGACTCTATCTCTCTATGGCTATTTTGAACATCCGTGGAGCCCCGATGACCCGATCTTTAGGACCCGACCCCTTCATGGCTGTTTTGAACATCTGTGCAGCCCAGGTGACCCGGCCTTTGGGACTCGGCCCCTCCATGGCCATTTTCGGGACTTCGTCTCTCCGTGGTCGTTTTGAGCTTCCAATTTTTTTCAAATGAGTCCAATCTTAAGGAAGTTTTTCTGGGCACTCTTCCTTCCCATTTTCTCATGTGCTATAATTAAAAAATATTGGTTTTGCTATGTTTTGTGGGGTTTGGGAACTTCCCTTTTGGTTTGTTGTCCCCCATTCACTACCCACCCCCTTGGGCCCGCATTAATGTTTAGGGTCCAAATGAGCTCCAAATATGAATATTATGATCTTTTGATGATGCATGGATGGATCTAACAAATATTTTGCAAGATTTGACTAATGTTTTCCTTGATTTGTGTATGAAAGCACTTACAACACTTCATGTATGCAAGATCCAAGAAGCCTACCGTGGGTCTGTCGAGGAGACCCATTGAGAAAGTTGAACAAGGAATGCACATAGCTCCTGTCACCATTCATTTCATGTTCGCCTGTCTCGCTAGCACCCACCAATAGGGTCGGTGTTAGAAGAAGGCATGTGCCAAGGAAGTCAAGGAAAAAAATGCAAGGGGGTGGTCTTGAAGAAGGCATGAGGGAGTTGTCCTACTTTTTACCAGATGATGATGAGTTGTCTGCCCGAATCAGAGGCAACCAACCCATTGATGCCAGTCATCGACAGGCCTGTTTGATCCAATGAAGAACATTGCAAACACATCAAGTAAGAAGGAAGCTTTCAGGAAGTTTCTGCTATAGTGAAAATGGCATTCAGCTAAATGACAAAACTGCTACAGCACTTAGGCACTAGATGACCAAACAGAGAAAAGACAAGGAATGTATTTTAAAATCTCTAGATAATGGGGGGTAGGTGAAATCCTAATGTACTCAAATCTAGGTCATTCAGTAGAAATTGATCCTAGCCATTCATTTGGGCTTTGGAAAACTATAAATAGGGGCTTGCCCCTCATTTCTAAAGGTTAGAGAGTTGTTGTAAAAGGAATTTGCAGCAATAAAAGACATCATTGCATGATTTTATGGATGTCCTCTTTTATTTTGATCATCTTGCATGCATGGTTCTTCCTTCTATGTTAGTTTTAGTATTAGTTTCTTGAATGGTTGTCATGATGGTGTTGCTGTTATAGTATTTGATGAGCTTCCAACCCATACTTTTAGCACTTGTTGATGACAAGTTGTTGTGCAAAGTTAGCCTGGGATTTTTTCTGTCATTGTTGCAACCTAGTTCAATTGCATGTTTATGATGTGTATGTGTAATTTGAAAATCATCAAACCTTAGAAGATTGCACTGGTTTTGTGTAACTATAGGTTTCTCTTGGTCAAGTTAAACTCAATTTAGGAAGTTTGTCTACTATAGCAGCCACCATTGTTACTGTTCATTCATAGTTTAGGATTAGAACAACTTTCTTAACCCTTCTCCTTTTGCTATTTCTTTTAATCTTTGGTTAGAGTAGGATCCAAAGCATCACCATGAAGCTAAATCAGATGAACTTGATGAGTTTTTAACTTGTTTTGAGTGGACAACCACTGTTCATTCACTTCCAGCACTTTGAAACTACATTTGTAAACCCACCTTCCCATGATTTGTAACTCATCTGTAAGTATGCCTTGTGATTCCAACAAATCACATAAATCAACTGAGATATTCCAAGCACTGTCAAGACCTGACAGTAGAGACCTTGGGATAGTGTTTTGCAATCTGATTGTGGAAGATTGTCTTTCAAGATAGGTAGTGCACCTACGCACTGCTTGTGTTGAGAAGTGCATAAAAAACACATCAACACATCCTCCATATGAATTGCAAGAATACAAGAGTCTTTACAAATGCATTGTCGTCTAGAAACTCCTTACATGCTTCCATTCTTGCATCTTGTACACTTTTTCCTTTCATATCTAAATCAAATAAAACCAATTTAGTTGGCCTAGGAGGGGAAGGCATATCAACGTACATGTCATGATCAGTAACAATAATTTCATGCATCAAAATCTCCTGTGGTTGATCTGTTCTTTTCCTTTTAGGGCTTGGCTCAGATGGTGGTGATGGGGGACTATCTTCTGGTGATGACTCTAAATCAATGATCTTAATTTCCCCATTCACTTTGAATTTTGGACTTGGTTTTGAAGGCAACTTCATAATTTGCTTCCCCTTTCTATCCACTTCTTCCTCATCACTGCTGCTATCCTTTTTTCTCCTATATATGGGCCACTTTTCTATAGGCTAGTATGCTGGCCTTGTTTCAAATGGTCTGGCACCTTGTTCTTGTACACCCAAACTCAACTCTAAGTTTACTTTTTTGGTTCTCAAAGTTCTCATAATCTCTTTGAAGTTCTCCATCAGAAAATCAATTTTCTTATGGTGGGGACTAAACTCCAATAGTGGATCATATTTCAGATCCATGTTGTGCAAAATATCTAATAGCTTATCATAAGCTATCCATTTCTCCTTGTTCAACTTCTGCTTATTTATGTCGAACTCATTTCTGATCAGGTCCTTAGGAAAGTTGAACTCATGCACAAACTTGCTAGCCTTTATTCTTTTTCTAAAAAGGGTAAAGAAACTCTCAAGATCATGCTGCCACTTTGGACCACATCTCAAATGATAATCCTCAAAGAATTTCTCAAAGTGCACCCAGCCTCCTTTTGAAAAGGAAAAATCAGATACCACTATATAGTCAGGGAAAAATGTTCCCTTACCCCTCCCTGTTAGGTTGTCCTCATGGATGCAACCTATCTGCCACATAACTTCTGCAAACTCCACTCTTGGTGGCACATTGTATGGCAGTATATGAGGGGCTCCTTGAAAACCATATACCCTCAAAACAATGCTGACTGGGTATGGGCTAATGTCACCCCAGTTATGGCTGGCTTTTAATTCTAGCTTCCTCCCCTTTGGCCTGAGGAAATCATGTAACTCCTCAGGAATCCTAGGTACATTCACCATCAATCTATCCCTCAATCTAGAAGCAAAACAATTATCAAATTGCAAATAACTAGTGCTTTCCTTGTTACAAGATAAATCTGTAGTCCATATCTATATTGGAAATCTTTCTCCATCAACCAATTGCCTTAACTTCATCTTCTTAGAGAAGAATTCAACATTCTTGAATAAAAACATATGCATTAGTATAGAATACCAAAATAATTGAGTGTCGATGTCATTTTTCTGTAGCTTTGACGGCCCCTCATGTATCCTCTGAGCCAAGAAAGAAGCAAATTCATATGTGACAGAGAATTTAGGGTGTTTTATTTGCACCCCCATGAACATGTATGCAATGGGCATCACCGCACCAGGACTGAAACCCAAAATCTGACACAATGAATAAAAAGTGGCCAGGAAATGATTTGAAAAACAATTTAATTTGAAAGGTTCTTGGTCACTAGGGCTGATATGAAATCTTGAACCTCCTGCCCTAGCCAAATGAGGTGGAAGTAATTTAGCTCTAAAAAGAGACTTCAACTTTGCATATTCCTGCTTCATTTCCTCAAATTTGATAGGCACCAAGTCCTCACTCAGTTCACTCAAGTCAAAATTCTGTTGAATATCATCTCTGTTAATGCTTAACAAAACCTTTCCATCATTATCCCTAATTACCCGTGTGACAGGGTCATATCTTGCAACTACTACCCTAAGTAGGTCTACATCAGGGAAAACATTCAGTACCACCAGCTTCCCCATATCATACATTCATCCATTTAAAAAAGGGTGAGGGAAATTCCTCTGTCCATACCACAATATGAACATTTCCAAACTCGTGAGAGGAACCCTAGCATTAGCTATGTAGAAACAATTGTATACTCACCCCTCCCCTAGGATTTTCCCTCGCACCAGAACCAATCCCTTCTTTCAATCATTCGTTGATAAGGGAAATTGATCCAAGAAATCATCATACAAGTTTCCTTTTAAATAGTCAATCTGGCCAGAATTTTTCTTGGGTGGTGCCATCTCGAACAAACTAGGGCTTCTTATAACTTCACACTTCAAATAGCTACGACTAACCAGAGATATGAAATTACAGAACAAAATATTTCAATTTCTCACAATTTAAATAAACTATAGCCCTAAAACATTTATCAACAAGCCCTATGATAAGTACAACAAATCTTTTCCTTAATTTAAGCATAGAGTGACCGAGAAACATAGAAATTAACTCATGACTCTTTTCGCAGAATTCCCAAATTCTGGCTGTCAGGGTTCACAACCTTGTTCTCAGCTCTAAAATTGCTTCACAAAATACCTGAATGCCTTGTGACACACATAAAGTAGGAGAATTGATTTTATTTCAATCAAATTGTGTCAGTAAATGTCTCATCTGCCATTAAAGCTCACTCACGTGCTGCACGAACGACTCCAACCATATTTGATGCAGATTTAAATTTGAGTCATTGATCCTTCATTTTGATCAAATCATCAACAACTACCTTCAAAACAGGCTGACACAATCACCAACATGGCCATAAGGGGCTCACCATACCATACACTGTGAAGGAAGTCCACATGGTGGTTGCCCACGATATCACAATCGGAAAAAATCATGCAACTTCAAATCACACAATGGCAGACAACTGTAGATCTTGAACATCAATGATCTCGTTCCTTCAACATAGTCATCGACCCTATCATTAACCCTAGAGCATATTTTCCATCAAGATTATAACACATCCGTCAATTTGAATCACGTACATCTTAAGAGCACTTTAGTAACATTCCTTTTAATGTATTTAAGGCCAGATTAATGTTCCACGGTATTTCCTTTATTCTTTCAGCTTCATCGGATGAGACACGTGGTGACCACCTGTGATATTGTGATCGACAGTGGGGCCATCGTGGGATGGCAGGGAACGGTTGAGATCAAACGATGGTGAGCAACCGTTGATATCCAAAGGAAATTTGATCAACATTAGCTCGAATTCAATCCCTTCTGCAAAATAAAACATTCATTGAAAAGGACGAGGGGACATAACTAGGCCAACGATAAACAACGACATAAGTTGTTTTTTAAAAGATGAAACACGGGGCCAACCAAGACTTAAGAAATAAAACCCTACAGAGGAAATAAAGTATTAAAATCAAAGTTGGGTTTTAATTTTAATCTGGTGATGTAAGCCTAAGCCATTAACCCCAGTGGTCATGTCGTCGATGGCTTAGCCAAATCCTTTCATTAAATACTAACCGTCCAATGTGTAGGTTTTTCAGATTCAAAGATATGAGAGAAGATCTCGATTGTACCCCACCAACTTGCAGACCTAAGGTGTCGCCCTATTATTTGGTGCGAGGTCAACAAAAGGTAGATTTGTGTCCTGTATGGAATGTGGGGCCCAATCTCCACTATTGATCTCATAACTCATGGTTTTAGATCAACAACCAAGATCAAAAGATAATGTAAATATCTACCGTTCCCCACTAGCTCGCAGGAGGAAGATGAAGGTTGGTTAAAAGCCGCAAGGTCAACGAGATTGTGATGCATAGCTCCAGTCGTTCAGTTTGCAAAGTGCATAGGACCTGCCGACATGGTAGTTGGTCTCTAAGATGGATTAATGTTATTGGTCATGAGGAAGGTCAATGATGCTTCGTTGGATGTCAAACCAAGTTAGCCTAAGATAAACCATTTGATCTGCCAACTCTTCAAGAGATCAGCAAGCAGTAATTCAAAGTTGGAAAATGGCACATGGTGGTCATTTTATCGTACAATTGATGAAGAATTAATGAATTATTCCTTTCTTGTGTAGTCATGTCAATCTCAATCTTTGTGAAGATGTTGTTGGCAATCATGAAGGGTGATCCACAGATTCTCCTGCAGCTCAAGTTAAATGGTGACAGTACATACGCCGCCAAATTGCCATGTTTGCACATGCATTTATACTAAGCATTAATGAAGGTTTCCATTACCTCGCACAATAAATACAAGAGGAATTAACTGCTAATTGTGTCATTCTTGTAGTAGTTAGAGCACTTTCTGGGCTGAATCTAATCAAGTTTGAGTGCTTGTTTGACAAGAGAAAATGAGTAAGTTAGAAAGGAGGTTTGTTCGTTTGAGCTCACAAAAGCTCGATCCTGCTATTTAGGAAGGTGCTTTGGTTGACAAGCCCAGGCTTGTGCCCACTAGATGCAGTAGAAGGTTGCAATTCTAGGACGTTGCTGCTCAACTGGTAGATGACAAAGGAAAGTAGTCAGTGTGCTCTATTACTAGTGTCGGTAGGAAAATAAGGTATGGGTATGGCTCCTTTGGATGCCAACACTCGCCCATTGACCTTATGATCAACACTTCTGATGATGTAACTGAGACTGAATTTGACTACTATCGGTATTTACCTCGCTTCAATCACGATCTTCCCTCTGATGAGGAAGTGATATATTTGGTGCCATTGGCAATTAAAACCCCAAGCGGACGAACTAGAACCATATTGGGCAAGGACAAGAAAGAAGAGGAGGTTGAGGTTTCCTCTCCTCCTCTAGCAATGACTAGAAGCAGGCATGTATACCGGGGTCTATGTGTTGGTAAGGGTAAGGTGGCGGGTAAATAAGAAGTTTCTGTGTGGGATGTAAAATTTTGTGTTGATGATGTTGTTATTGTTAGTGGTGTTGGTTCTGCGTGTGTGGCACATTTTGATGTCAATTGTGTGCCTTCATGGCAATTTGGTTGCCTGGTTTTTTTGTGTGGATAGCGACAAAGGGGATTTTGATGACAATTTGTGTTCCCTTTTCTGATGGTAGTTACAACTTTAGCTTTCCCTAGTTGCACTATTTTTTTTAGATTCAATGTGTGGGAAGTTTTGAAATGAAAGTCAAATGCAATGGAGATTTTGTTCAAATGAAAATTTGTGGTGAAATTACATTTGAGCCTGAAGCTTGTTGCTCCCTTGTCATATAAAAGGGAATTGAAGGCTCATTTGTAGGGAGAGAACTAATGAAAGCTCTAGCTAGGTTTTGAGTTGAATATATGGGTAGAAAGATAGGAATAGAATAGATAGCCTGTTTTGAGTTTTAGATGAATATATGCAAATTATCTTAAATTGTATGCAGATATGACTTATAAGCATGAATAAACGTATAATTCTAATATATTTTCTCTCCTTATGTGGATTTGAGTGATGTTTTGTTGTCAATGAGAATTTGTTCAATTGTGTGTCTATGTTTTTGCTTTGATTCAAGAAAATCAATTAAATGCTTAAATGGAGTCATAAGTTTACAATTATTTACAAAGGATTTGATAAGTAGTAATATATCAGAGAATTGAGCTCCATAATGTAAGGTATTATATGAGTAGTCCATTCTATTAAATTCTTGGGTCATTTTTGCTAACAGTAAATGGGTAACTAAATATTTAACTGACAAAGAATAAAAGAATAATATGTAAATAGGGTAAATGGATAACTAAATATTTAATCAATAAGAATAAAAAGAATAATATG
>VDFB02271358.1:301941306-301955005 GCA_007258455.2 Sequoia sempervirens
AAATAGTCTCAATGGGTAGATTGGCTACCACTAGTAGAATGGTGGTATAACACTTCCTTCCATAGTTCTTCAAAAATCCCTCCATTTATGGTATTGTATGGATATAATCCTCCTTCCATCATAGGTAAGTGCGAGAAGTTGGGTCCATATTAAGGGAAGTGTCATTTTTTAGCTTTAAAACATGCAACCATTCATTTTTTAAAATAGGTACCCATTTTAAAGTGGGTACTCATTCCAAAAAGTTTGAAACTTATAATACATGTTTTTTCATTTGGATTTAGGCTTAGAAAAGTCATGGTAACCCAACCCATAGCCTTGAACTTTCAATTACAAGGTCATTACAATGTCAAGAGGAAAAAACTAACTTTGACAATATGGTTGATGAGGTTTTTTTTTTTTCACAATTGTTTATGAAATTAAAACCCATTATAGATGACAATTTATAGTTTTCAAATATGTAATTTTTTTTATGATTGAATTATTTTTTCTATTTTTTAATTAGTTTATGATGAAAGTGGTCCATAAACTTGAAATGTCAAGTTTTCATATTTTTTAATAACTTTTAATTTTTTAATTTTCTTGTTAAAAAAATTATATGGAATGAAATAAAATAAAATAAAATAAAATAAAATTCTTTACACAATGGATAAAATAAAATTCAAAAAATGGTAAGTTTAGGTCAAGTTATGGTGTCCATACACAAGGGTTTTAAAAACCAACAATAAGGACCAATAAAAAAATAATAAATAAAAAATATCTAGAAAAATATTATAAAAAAAATCTCTCATCAATATTCATTATAATACACATCTTTCCCTAAAAGGAATTAGAAAATAATTTTATTTAGGTCAAATTATGGTGTCCATACACGTGCATGGTATGATCCTAAAAAAAGACTTTTAAAAATTGGTTTTAATACATACTTATTAAAAATGATTTTGTGATTTTGTATTATTTGGATATTAGAATAAATTACATATTTGAAAAATAAACTCAAAATACTAAATTTCATGTTATTAAAATTTCTCAAGATTCAATGTATAAGTGCTTCAAATTTTTAGTCCAACTATGACAAATTCTAAAAATCAGAAAAACACTTCCACCTTTTGAACATTTTGTGGGCCCAACTTCTTGCACATACTCTCAAATTATCATTAAAGGTGTCACCAAGAGTTCAAGCTATGGAGGACCACATGATTCATCGACAAAAAGTAATTTAAGGACTTAAAGATAATTTATCCATGACACAAAATCAAATGAAGCAACATGTGGGCCAACACATAGTGAAAGAAGTTTTAAAGTTGGGGATTGGGTGTTCTTGAGATTCCAACCTTATAAGAAAACGTCATTGTAGAAATAGTCAAAGAATAACAATTTGTCTCCGAAATATTATGGGCCATATCAAATCATGGAAAAGATAGACCTTAGTGTTTCCTACAAGCTTGAATTCCCATCAACAACAAAGATACATCTAGTTTTTCATGTTTCTTGTTTTAAGAAGGTAATTGAGAATAATATCCCTACTCAAAAAATATTATCGGAACTCGATGAAGAAGGAAGAATCATATTAGAACCAAATTTTATTCTTTAGAAACATACAAGGAGCTAAGGACCAAAACACTCACTTAGTATCTCATTCAATGGAAGAATTTACCAATTGAAGATGTCACATGTGAGGACAAAGAGTTCATTTAAAAGCATCCAAAATTTTCTAGCATTTGATTCAATGCTTCTTGAAAGAGGGGGCTTTCTAAACCCTTAATATTAGAGTACATTAGGTTGTGAATAGTTGGCTTGTGCCTATATTAACTCCTAATTAAGTCATATTATCATTATTATATTGTTATTTAGTTTATTAGGTTAGCCTAGGGCTTATATAGGGTTATCTAAGTTGGCCTCAATGATATCCTAGAGGAATAAATAGGTATATATAGGATGTTGTGAGTCTTATTTCAACATCATATTGTGAATTGTGTTCTCATTGGAGATATTTGGAGCTTTCCCCCCTTGAAGTGGCTTGTTTTTGATTGATTAAGTAGGGAAAGGGTAGATTAGTACAACATAGTAAAGAACAACCATTCAAAACAACATCAAGGAGAAGCAAACTAGAAAGACACTTCCCCTACCCAACAATCAAAAAATTAACCAATACCCTCTCGATCAGACATTATAGCCCTATTAGTCATAGCAAAAAAATACAACCAATTTTTCTTGAAATCCCACCAGTAGAACAGGTTATAATTGAATAACCTTAAAGTAGTGTCCATATAAAAACTAAAACTATTAACAAAAATATATCTTAACATATTATAGTCCAAGCACCACTAACCAATAACAGTCTTAAAACCATCAAGAGTAGCACTTAAAACCATAACAAGAATAGACCAAAAATAAAAACAAAGACCAAGGACTAAGCATCCTCAATCAAACTCCAAGCTTTCAGCAAGTCTTCGATAGTGCCTTCGACCTTCTCCTTAGGCTCCATCTTTCCTGATAGATCCTCTTCACCCTTTGTTGCCTTTTTCTTCTGCTACTTCTTGATTTTTCCTTGACCCAAAACCATAGCCATAACTGCCTTTTTCATAACAGCATCCACCACAGTGCACAAACTCTTCCGCAACCTTTTCCAAGGCCTATAATCTGCCATCCTTATCATCCACTTGCATAATTGTTTCCATCAATTCCAACCTCTCCTCCACCCTTCTCATTTTTTATTGTCAAAACCCACAAAATTCTCTTCACTAGAATTTTTTATTTCCATCACCTTTGGTTCCTTGATTGTATTTTTGTGATCCACAACCTTATCATTAACTTCATCAACCTTCCGACTCACTTCTTGCTGTGAATCACCTTCCATTTCCTCATTGTTGGAATCCTCCTCCTCAACAGACTCACCACCAAGGCTATCTGATATTTCCTTTGAGGAGGACTCAAAAAATTCCTTTATTGCCTTCTTCCCCTTATTATCATGAGATCCAGAGACACATTTTTCTCCTAAAATTTTAACTTTTTACTACTACCTGACCCCTTTGATGCCACCAAAGAAAGCCTAGAAGAACTTTTTCCCACTGGAGTAGAACATTTAGCGTTGTCAATGTCATCTAGGATAGTGATAGTGTTTGGTTCAACTCCCAATTCTTGGATAAGCATTTTCTTTTTTTTTTAATTCACCTCAGGGCCAATAGAAACAACACTCCCTTTTTCAGGAGTGGCTTTAAGAAGATCCAACCACGAAGGGTCCTTAGGGTTAGGAGAAGTCTTCGTAGGTTTTTTAGATGGGGTATGAGGGTGACTCTCAATGAGTTCAATTTTCACAAAGCTCTTAGGGGTAGGGTTTTCAATCAACTTCAGGGAAAGATTGACATGGACATGGACAACATAGAAGGAATGAAATAAAGGATTTAATGACATGGAGAAGGAAGAAAGAAAGAAAGACCAAGCCAACATGGAAGGAATGGAACATGAAATGAATGGAAGGAGGAAGGAAACTTGGAACTCGTGAGGGCTTCTTATCCTCAAAAAAATTCTCAATATAATCTTGGTATTTACTGTTACTTACCTTTTCCACCTTTTTTCCTTCATAGGCTAGTCCCGTTGCCTTAGCTATAAGCTTCGCTCCCACTTTGAAATGGAGATAACCCATCTGCACCTCTTCGTCCTTCCAAGCATTGAAAAAATTATAACTCAGCTATTCATTATACCCATCCATGGCAACAAAGTACAAGGTAAACCCAACTCTTTCAAAAATACCCCATAGCTCCAAGTTTTTTTTGTAGAGAATCATACTTACACGACTATGTTCTCTTCCTTGGACCTCCCATGGTGTTCTCTTTGCAATGATAATTTTTCAAAAGGAGAAGAAACTCGTTTCTTTACTTGTTGTCGTTCTTGACAATGGCAACGAACAACTCAAAAGACTCAGTTTGAATGGAAACCTTGTGATTTTCATTTGAGAAAATAATGACACAAAAAATTTGGTAGGTTCTATAAAAATGAAGCAAAGTTGGTTATCACTTGGAGACAAATATTTTGGCACCTACTTGCTTTCTAGCCCTTCTAGGGTTTTTCACCTAAAAGGATAGAAATGGTGGGCCAAAAGGAAATGTCTACATTCAGGATTAATGTAATGTGGATGTAATATGTCTAAATAAGCTGATCTAAATGCATAAAATTGAAGAAAGATGTTGATCACTAAATGAAAATTAAAAAAATGCAAGTTGTTTGAAAACATGCTATGATATGCAAAAAGACCTAGAAATGTAAACAAAACTAAACAAAAATAAATGAAACTAAATGTGTGCACCTAATAATTGCTAGAGATTGCAAATGACTTTTGAAATGCTGTTGATGCTAAAAATTTGGCCTACTATCATTCGCCATTTCAGGTGAATTAGTTCCAGATCTAGGAAACTGTTCTCAAGCCTGTTTCAAACAAATGGGTATCCAAAATTGCAGAAAGCCTTATTTAGGCCTGGCAGTATAACTCATTCACCACTAATGGCGAATCATTCAAATTTTGAATTTTTGAAAATCCAAAAAAGGAAACTGAAGTCCTTGGTTTGCACTTCAGTTCCTGAGAGGTGTCCACCTATGAAAGTTTGATTTCTGACACTATAGGTGACTTTTAGTGATATTTTGACTTGGTCAACAAGGAAATGTCTCAACAACCTTGCAACTTGATCTTTAATGATATCCAAGTCTTCAAGATGCCCAAATCTACAAAACACACAAGAAGAGAAAGATAAATGTTGGATGTTAGGACATGGGGGTTTGCCTTGGTCAAACCCCTTTGTAGGTAATTAAACCAAAATAGAGAAATAATGTAATGAAGCATGAAACAATGGAGTTAATGAATTTCCATGAAGATTGGTCTTGAATTTCTGCAACAATAGATGAAGAATCTACCCTTGAATGACTTGGAATGTTAAAACCCTAGCTTACTTGACTTGAAGTGGAAGAAAAATAACTAATGGAATGAATGAATGATGATGAATTATGAATTAGAGTTTAGAGGCTTGTATTTATGGGAAATCCATCTTATTTTCTTGTTAATTTGATCCCTAAGGCTGACATAGAGAAAAATTAAACTTAAAATCCAACTTTTCCTGCTTAAACCCCAAAAATGGATCTAATGGGACTCATTCGCCATCAAGGGTGAATGGGTCCCACCTTGATGGGACTGATTCACCCCTAATGGTGAATGGGTCCCACAGGGGCTATTTTGCTAGCTAGAATGTCGAGAAGTAAGGAAATTAGGCTTCTAGATTGTTCTAGTCAGTTATTTGATCAAATTATGCCTTAGGAAGCACAATATGGGGCCATAGGGGCCTAGTAATGATGATGTAAAGGTCAATTAGGGATAAGGGACACAAAGTTCAATGTGAAAGTGTGATTAAATACACTTTACAACATTATTTAATAGGGTCCATATAGCCTAAAAAGGAACAACATCCAATGTGAATGTGTAAAACACATTACAACACTAGATTGAAATCAATTTTTAATTTACAAGCCTCTAGATTAATGTGATAAATGCATTTAAATATATTTTATAATGCTGAATTAAGGAAAATGGGTTCAATAAGTCCAGAGAAGTATGAAATACTTTTACAACACTTTACAACACCTTTACAAGACATTGTTAGATGCATTTTATTCAATCTACAAGGGTCCAAGACCTAGTGTGGATGTGTAAAACACTTCAAAACACTAAATCAAGGCCTCATTAAGTCTAATTTATCATCAATTATTCCCAAATCAAGCAAGCAAAAAGGGACACTTTTTCTGTGTCCACAATTAGCCTCCACTTTAGTGAGAGGATGAACTTGCTTCAAACTCACACTAAAGTAGACATTCAAGGGGGGTCCAATCATACCAATGCAGATGGTATAGGATAAAAATATCGAGGAGGTTATGCTAGCCCCTAGAATCCAAGATCCTAAGTCAAAACCAAATATAAGCTGGCGACATGCACAAGGTGAATGATTTGCAGAAAGACAAGATACATGATCATGCAATGGTAAGAACTAGAAGGAAGAGGAGATAAAAAATAAAAATGTGGATCAAGCTTCGACCGTTTGTCCAACACGTTGTGGATAAAATCTAGGTTGTTTGTCAAAAAATGCATACTCACTCTGGGGCAACAACAAAACTCTTGGTTGTCTGCTAGGTGAGAAGGCCCAAAAGGTGAGAATCATACACTCTCAGCTGGTATGTACTAAAAAATACACAAGTGGCTATGGGGAAAGTCGTGCCTCAGAATGGGCTTCCCAATCAACTGTATCAAAGTTATACCTCCTGATAACTTTAATAAGGCGCCACAATGAATTTTGTTTTTGAGCTCTATGAGGTAAGCAAAAGTTCATATGTTTGACACTCATAGACATTGTAAATGCAAGATAGTGTAAGGAATGTTCAAAGGGATTTTTATTATTTCGTGCAAGGTCTCATCTTAAGGAACATCATGCCTAATGTCTCCAAGAGAGGAAAAGTGCAAATGGTCTCATCTTGATTCCAAGAGAGGACAAGTGCAATGTTTCATCTTGAGCAAGATTGTACCTAATGTTTCCAGGAGTGGATATCAAAAGAAAAAGAAAATCATACAATGAAATGTGAGTGTCAATGTATTCCCCCACTTTAAAGTGGTTGCTAACACCATTACTATGAGAAATTTCTTTAAATTAGGAGAACATGAGAGTTTACTCGGAAATCCCTATGCCAAGTCATATGTTTCCTATAAGCTACGTCATGAAAAAGGTAGTATGTCACATGCGAGCCAACTTAAGGCATGTCATCCACATCCCAAGCTTGATATTATATGGTCATGAAAGGTCAAAAACTAGCCAAAAGTAGCAAGGACAAGTGACATACGAGTAAATGACTACTTAACCCTTTCCCCCCACTTAGTGCAGGACAAAGGTGAGTCGAAGTGATGGATAAGATGAATTCTAGAGTGAAAATTGGTATAAATTAGAGGAATTAGGTGCCCCCACATAAGGTAGAATACCAAACTCCTGAAGATGTTGGATTTGACTACTCAAAGCCTTACATTCATTAGTGGAATGACCATGGACTCGATGATATGCACAAAATTAAGTCTTGTAATAACATTTCTTTTAAGTTCATGGAGGGAGAGATATAAAGTGATCTTGGAGGAGTCTCGACAAGATATCCACTTGATTAATGGTAGATTTTCCTGTATTATGAGACAAAGATATCTCTTGCTTAGATGTACAAGATGTCATATCTACACAAGACTGTAGATTACAAGATTTTTTCTCTTGTATAGGAGGGTGTAAAATCTAACGAATTCAATTCATTAGTGTTTTGCGAGATGACATTGACATTAAGCAAAGTTGTATTTATTTGTTTCGTGTTTTGTAAAGGAGAAAAATAAAGACCACTAGTGTCTATCAGTTCAGGATGCACTATAGTTAGATTTGAAGTTGATGAATTGTTTGTGATGGTGTTGATATTGAGTGAAGGCTTGGTGATCTCTATCAAAGGACAATAACCAACACTATAATTTGTTTGTTGTGTGATAGGATATATAGGGTTGAATATACCTTCTTCATTAGCACCACATCCATTTCCACTATATCCAATTTTTTTCATAAGCTCATAACCTCATCCATAAAGCTTTTTCATCACTTTTGGATCAGGTGGTTGTTCATGATTAAGTTCTTCAAAGTTTGTTGTGTAGTTTGCTTCTTTGTCTGAAGTGGTTGAGGTGGATGCTTTCGAAGGATCATGCAGGATTGGTGGTGTGAAGTCTAAGGAACCCTAATCATCATCTAATAGCTTTGTGACTTGTTCAATGTGTTGTTGTTCATCTTGTTGTTGCACAGGTTCCACTTGTGTGGTTGGTGTTAATGTGTTTAAATGATTCTCTTTGTTTTTCTCAATGTTCAAACAACTATTTGGATCGAGGTCAACTTCAAGGATGTGCACTTTGTTGTTGTGAATGTATTTCATTTTATGATGAAGAGTGGAAGGCACACCATTCATTGCATGAATCCATGACCTGCCTAGAAGGAGATTGTATGGAAGTTCATGAGGCATAACATGGATCCATGTCTATAATGTAACCTGTCCAACTGTAATAGGAAAAGTAATCACACCGAGTGGTTTCTTTTTGACATTTTCAAATCCCTTAATAGATAAAGAATCAGGGTGAATGTTCAATTAATCAATTCCAAGCCTATCCAGAAGGTTCACACTACACACATTAAGGGCAAAACCAATATATACAAGGGTTCTCTTTATCCCTATTTGTTTGTATTTGTAGACATTGAAAAATGTCCCAAGTCTATGAGCGTCATTTTTTTTGTTCGTCTTCGTCCTTCGATAATTGAATAACTTTAATTATTCAATTATGTCTGATCATATTCCTCTATTAATTAAATATTTTTAATTATTTAATTAATTCACCTTTTCATTTCTATCCTAATCAATTAAGATTATTTAATTGTGTCACTAATTTCCCCCTTCTTCAATAGTTAAATAAAATTTTATTTATTTAATTATTTTATCACCTTTCATCTATAGTTAAATAATTACCATTAATTATTTAACTATTCATGGTCTTTTAATTCTTCTATGGTTAATTATTTAACTATTCCCTTGTTATCTTTCCTTATTAAATAATTAATCTAAATTATTTAATGTCTCTATTTCCATTTTTCCTCTTATTTAACTAAATGGTTGAATAATCATTTTAATTAAATGCCCATTTTCATTTTCCTCCAAATAAATAATTTGAATAAATTATTTATCTCCACTTGTCATTTTCTTCCATTTTTGAATAAATAATTTGAAATAAATTATTTATGCACCACTTGGTCAAAGATGCTTTGTCATAATCCCTTGTCATAACATTCATTTCTGTCATAGCCTGCATGTCTTGCATGTCTATCATAGCCGTTGATGTCATAGCTTTTCCATGCCATATTTTTGGTGCATCAATTTTGGACCGTTGATCTTGTCATCTTTTCTGAGGCTCAATCTTGGCCATCCATTTCATAACCTCCCTCTTATTCATTCTCATCCATTGATCTTGGAATCCTTCTGGAGGATTAATCTTAGCCATCCATTCAAAAGGTTGTCTATAAAAGAAACCTCCCCCCTCCACTTTGTCCTTAACAACCATTATCTCCAACTTTCTTTCTTACTATTTGTAGGTATTTGCACAACTTCAACAACAAATTTGAGGGAAATATTGGCATAAGAAGGAGAGACAAGAGAAGTGAAGCAACCACAATGGGGAGTGTTTATTCATGAATGCTTTCACTTTAATTCCTTATTGTTAATTTGTTTTCTCTTGTTTGATTTGGTTTTATAGCTTGGAAGTGTTGGTTGTCACTTTATCTATGCTATTTGATTTTTAACCCCATCTCACATTGGTGAACCCACTGCGAATAGTATAATAGCTACATCTTCATAGATTTGATAATATACTTCATAGTCTTATTTTCATAGATTTGATCATATTGTCATTTTCATAGTTGCACTTTCATAAAAAAAAAATCAAAAAAATAAGTAAATAGGATAAACATCATAGCTTTATTTTCATACATGCACTTTCATAGCTGCATTTTCATATATTTGATTATCATAATTGCATTTTATCATTTTCATAGCTGCATTTTCATAAATCAATTAAAAAAAAGAAGCAAGTAAGCAGGATAAATATTATAACTACATTTTTTTCATAGGTTGGATTATATTATCATAGCTACAATTTGTCATTTTCATAGCTTCATTTTATCATTTTGATAGTTGCATTTTCATAAATAAATCATTTTCATAAATCAATCATATTTCACAAATAACTTTTTTTGGGTTATATATTTTTGATTGGCAGGAAAATCCATGTTGGCAGAATTTTCGATAAGGATTTCTTCCTTCCACAGCATCCTCCAGTCACAACTTTTAGATTTAACTTTTATTTTAGCTTTTAAAACTTTTAATTAGCTTAAAATTAACGATTGTCTTTCTCACATAGCTTTAACTAGGGGGTAAAAGAACACCATGTCTTAGTGTTTGAGGGTGGTAGGTATTATGCTTTCACCTTGTGCAAACTCAATGATCAGAAATCCAAACCCATCCATTTGTGTTTACCCATTATAGGGCCTACATTAGTGGGAAAAAGTACTCACCCTAAGGGAACAACCCAAGTAGTAATGAGCTAAAGCCAAGTCCTTCCGAACCACTATATAAATTTGTGGCTACGAGGAAAGTTCGTAGTCAACAGGACAGTACATGATAATTCTCCTATGAGAAACCCTTGTTCTAAGGGCTGTGAGACCTCTTAAGGGAGTTTATCATTGTATCCCCTAAACCGGATGCCCTTACTAGACACCTTTTTTTTAGAAGCCTAGCCATTTTCAACTATTGCTTGGTATGGTGCAGGGTACAATATCATGCCTGAAGTTACTCACTACTGACTCCCTTGAGTAGAGATAGCAGTTCCTAGGAAGTGACTACCTGAGAATCCAAAATTGGTGTGCCCATAGAAGTGAGTGTCGTGGAGGGGAGCTAGTGCCACCAAAATTCTAAGCTATCCACTCTCGAGAAGGAGAGGTGTTCAATACCAATTCAAGGTATTTCAGTGGGCCTATACCAAGTATACAAACCCTTTTCCTATTAGGATTGTGCTTGTTTTCTTGCTACCATTTCACATCAAATCAGTCCTAAACAAATTGCTTGATACTATTTGTTGTGTTTTCCATTCATATCTCATCAAAAATAGTCAAAAATTCAAATCAAAACTATTTCAAAAATATCAAAACTGTCAAAACAACATTTTGGAAAACATAGAGCCACAATTACCTAATTACCACAATTTCATAAAATCCTTGTCCAAAACCGAACCAATTCATCATAATAGTGATCTTGACTTCCAAACTAGAGACTTTCAAGATTTACCAATTCATTTTAGGCATTCCCATTAGAAATACATTACATTATAGGTTGCATTCCTTCATTCCTTGCATTGCACAAATTGAACCTTGACCTTTAGGTTGCATTTAAACCTTCAGATTTTGAACATAGGGAGACCTTTGAGCTCTTGAAAATTCTTGGTTACTTATTCTACTTGTCATTGACCATTGTCATTTGTCTTTTCATTGTCACTTTACCAAGTTGAGTCTTGGTCTTGTCTCTTGGTATTGGTTGTCCTCTTATGGTCAATGACATTTGGAATTTTCTACCTTGGGTTCACATTAGCTTGAATTCCACCCCTTGTTTAAAATTTTAGTGCTCCTTTGCATTAGATCAACTTCATTTAGACTACCCTTCCTTATATTTCACTCTACCCCTATTCCAAAATACAAAAAAATATAGCTCATATCAATACTTCATTATCCTTGCATTTTCATACCCCCAAACTACAAAAATTACAAAAACATAGATCAATCTCATTCAACCTTAGCTACATTTTCATCCTAATCTTGCACTAGCATCATCTAGTCACCTCATCACTCACTTTGACCATCACCCATTATTTGAGTATCCTTTAGCATCCATTATCCCTCATCTTTTAGACATTATTATCCTTGCATTATCAATATCCTTGCATTTTCATATCCTAAAATCCAAAGAAAATACAAAAACATAGTTTAGTTTATTACCATCTTGCATTAGCCCTCCCAACTTGCAAAAGTATCACATGGTTGAAACAAGGTCAAAATCCAAACGAAAGGGCACGGATTTCCTAAGTGACCCTTTTCCTGATAATGTCACACATTCAAATCAATCTACACACCACCACAATACATCACAAAAAGACCAAAGTGACCCTTGGGAAGACCTAAACTTTGAAGTAACCAACATACAATTGACCCCCCAAGAGATTGAAAGGGCCTATCAAGATCCAAGACTTTTGAGCATAGGTGACCAACTTGTTAGTGCCAACCCAAACAAATTTTTCTATGCACTAGCCAAAAAGGGTGCCAAATTACCTCAAGGTTATGATGTGTCAACCATCATATAACAAGAAACTAAAAATACATTTGGCATGCCTTCATCACAAAAAATGATGAACATACCCCTTGGGACAACCATGCACACAACTACTACCACTACAACAAGCATCCCAACTCATGCCACTACACAAATTCAAAATTTCACATTTGGTAGTTTATCAAACACCATGGTTAAAAATTTCATGAATCCGCTCTTTCAAAACACAAATTAGGGGTCCACATTACAATGTCCTACACCTTTGATTCAAAATCTAAGCCAAGGTCACACACCCTTGAACCAAAATTCAAACCAAAGTTCCATATCCACATCCCAAAACACAAACCAAGGGCCCTCATTCCAATTTCAAAGTGCACCCTCATTGAATCAACCTCCACCAAATAACCCTAGAAAGGTGCACATTATCTCACACAAGACCTCAAGTCAAAACCACAATCAAGGGTCTATTCCATCACTTCAAAATACAAACCAAGGGTCTATTCCATCACTTAAAAATAAAAATCAATGGTCTATTCCATCATTTCAAAACCTTATTCAAGGACCTATGCTTTCATTTCAAAATGTCAATCAAGGACCCATGCTTCACTTCAAAATGTCAATCAAGGAAACATCCCTTCACATCAAGGGTCTATACCTTCATACCAAAACATCAATCAAGGTTCCAAACCTCAATTTACAAACCAAGGATTCAACTTTCAAAATCAAAACACGAATCAAGGGTCTATACCCCAACTCCAAAATGCCATACCAAATACGAACATGATCTTTGGAACCAACTTAAACACCAATCTCATTTCAAATCAAAATAACTCACATCCATATAATAATCAAGGCATCATATCACAAAACATCAATAAAAATCCAAATCCAACACATGACCTCAATGCCAACATTATTGCTTCACATCAAAACAATGCAACATCATTCCTTGCAAACTATTTGATCCAACACATGAAAACTCTTGAACAATGAATGGCCAACATGAAATTGGGAACCAAAAAGAAGACATATTCTATGGAGGAATTGTGCCCTTTTCCATTTTATCAAAACTTATACATGCCACCCTTTCCCCTACATTTCACAACACCACCATTGCCCAAATATAAGGGGACAGGGGATCCGGTGGAACACATTCATGAATTCAACACATCATGCATGTAATTTTCATATGACCCTACCTACTTGATGAGATTATTCCCACGAAGTCTTAAAGGGAAAGCCTTATATTGGTTCTCACATCTTCCACAAGGCATCAAAACATGGGGTGAGCTAGTTGAAAAATTTATCAATCATTTTTCCTTTAACATTAAAAAGGATGTCACCCTTGCAACATTGAGCACAACCAAAAAAGAAGATGGGGAGTCACTTACCTCATTCTACCAAAGATGGTGAGGCTTGGTTAGCAAATTCCCTTGTCACATTCCTAAAAAACTTGTCACCATGTTTGTAGAAAACCTTAACATAGGGCTAATGAGTCAAATTCAAATCCAATGTTGCACAACCTTTGAAGATATTCTTGAAAAGGGTATCCTTATTGAGAAAGGCCTTATCACTAGAGGACTAGTCAAGATAAATAAATACAATCAGAAACCCAACAATGAAAAAGGAAAATACTGGTCCCAAAACAAAAATGTCACAAACAACGAAGTTGTTGATGCCAAATTGATAACCAAAGGATCAATAATTCAACTTAAAGTTCCTTCTTCATCAAACACAT
>VDFB02271358.1:301955105-301975693 GCA_007258455.2 Sequoia sempervirens
AATCGATCTTGTCATTCAATTGGAATGGGGCATCTCATCATTTTTCTCATTTGGTCTTATCTTTTGTATTTTATCAGGATGTGTACTTCCTGAGATTAGACTTTGTGAATTTGATCATTTACCTTAAGCAAGATGTGTCTTTCTTGTAGGTAGGTGCCTTGTCAACATTTATCAATTGGTCAAATTTATCAAATGTGTCCTTTGCCTTAAATAGGATGGATGTTTCCTTCCTATAGTTGGGTATCATCACATCGCTTGGTCATATCAATCAATCTTTTCCAAACAATCAATCGATCTTATCAACATTGTCAATCAATCTTGCCTTAGTTAGGATGTATCCTTCTTGAGGATAGGCACAATCATTATCAATCAAATCTTGTCAATCAATATTTCTTTAGTCAGGATGTGTCCTTGAGGTTAGGCACAATCAATATCAATCAAATATTGTCAACTTTATCAATCAATCCTTATCAAATCAACCAATCTTGTCAATCTTGTCAATCAATCTTTCCTTGATCAAGATGTTTCCTTCCTAAATCTAGGTGTGGTCAATCAGATCAATTTGTCAACATTTGTCAATTATCAATTAGTCAATCTTGGTCAACTTATCAATCAATCTTCGGTCATCTTGGTCAAACAAACAATCTCATCGTTATCACTGGAAAGCACTATCATGGAACACACTTTGTTGGGATGGAATTGTCTTATTATCTTGATTGATTTTGGGTCATGTTACTAGTCTCCTCGAGGATGTCCTATCAACGGATTTAGAGGGATGATGATGGATCATGGCCTCTTTTATTTGTTTGTTGTCTATGGCTTGTCTTGGCAAAAAGAATGGGACAATTGGGTCCTTAGTATGAGCTATGGCATTCCTTGTCTGTTGAATTTGTCTTTTGACTGCTTGTCTCTCCCAACTAGTCACCTTGCACACCTTGGTCTATGTCATACCATGGTGTTTGTGGTCCATTTGCAACATTTTGATGCTCAATGATGATAAATATAAAAATGTAAGCATGAAAGTTGGTTCCCTTATCATTTTCTATCTAACTTTCCATCTTCATCCTCCTTTCTCTTTCACGCTAACATCCATCCCCTTCCATGCTAGCATTTCTTTTATCCTTCATCCTCTAGTCTTATCATCTATTTCGAGAGCACATTCATATTCTTTGAACCCACCTGTCCTCTCAAGGGGGCATACGACAACCCTCCTAGTCATCTTCCCTCACCCTGCTTTCACTAGGGCATATTTCAGAATTAAATATCTTTGACACAACATGATGAACTGCATTAAATGTCAAAGAGGGACAAAATGTAGACACTAAAAAATATCCCAAGTCTATGAGCACCATTTTTCTTTTTCATCTTTGTCCTTCGATAATTGAATAACTTTAATTATTCAATTATGTCTGATCATATTCCTCTATTAATTAAATCATTTTAATTATTTAATTAATTCACCTTCTCATTTCTATCCTGATCAATTAAGATTATTTAATTGTCACTAATTTCCCCCCTTCTTCAATAGTTAAATAATTATTTATTTATTTAATTATTTTATCACCCTTCATCTATAGTTAAATAATTACCATTAATTATTTAACTATTTATGGTCTTTTAATTATTCTATGGTTAATTATTTAACCATTCCCTTGTCATCTTTCCTTATTAAATAATTAATCTAAATTATTTAATGTCTCTATTTCCATTTTTCCTCTTATTTAACTCAATGGTTGAATAATCATTTTAATTAAATTCCTATTTTCATTTTCCTCCAAATAAATAATTTGAATAAATTATTTATCTCCACTTGTCATTTTCTTCCATTTTTGAATAAATAATTTGAAATAAATTATTTATGCACCACTTGGTCAAAGATGCTCTGTCATAATCCCCTTTCATAACATTCATTTCTATCATATCCTGCATGTCCTGCATGTCTATCATAGCCGTCAGACATCATAACTTTTCCATGCACGACATATTTTTGGTGCATCAATTTTGGACTGTTGATCTTGGCATTTTTTTGAGGCTCAATCTTGGCCATCCATTTCATAACCTCCCTCTCATGCATTTTTTTCCATTGATCTTGGAATCCTTCTAGAGAATTAATCTCAACCGTCCATTTGAAAGGTTGTCTATAAAAGCAGCCTTCCCCCTCCACTTTGTCCTTAACAACCATTATCTCCAATTTTCTTGCTTACTATTTGTAGGTATTTGCACAACTTCAACAACAAATTTGAGCACAATATTTGCATAAGAAAAAGAAGGAGAGACAAGAGAGGTGAAGCAACCATAATGAGGAGTATTCATTCATGAATGCTTTCATTTTAATTTCGTATTGTTTGTTCTCTCTTATTTGACGTGGTTTTGTACCTTAGAAGTGTTGGTTGTCACTTTATCTATGTTATTTGATTTTGAACCCCATCTCACAGTATTGAGATATGATTATGAAAGGATCATTTTGTTTGTGCACTGTCAAAAAGGGAGTTCTCTTTGGTCAAAAACAATGTTAGCATTCAATCCTTGAATTATGGCTGATATGTCATTTGGTTGCACATTAGAAGGGATATGAACTTGTTGTAAGGCCGTTTGAAGCATAGTGTGATAGGTAGGTGAATTCTAAAGAAGGTCCCAAAGGGATATCTTGGCAAGAGTGCTCTTAAGTTTCTCAATGAGATCATACTCCCTTAATCAAGGAGCACTAGGCAGTATAGAATTAGGAAAAGGTAAGGAGGTTGGGGTTGGTTGTTGTGGTTGCAGACTTTTTCTAGTTTTGTACGGTATTATGACTTAGTTTCTGCAACACATTATTCTAAGGTTGGAAGAGGGTGAATTTAGGTTTGTGTTGAGTTGGAGGTTTGTGTGATGGGGGATAAAGAATGAGTTCGGGTTGGTTTTGAGTCTGTTGTTTGTGTGAAGGTGGGTAGATAATTAGAGGGTTCTTAGGATGTCTTGTAGGGTATGTATGAGGTCCATTGATTGAGGGGGATCTAATGGAAACTTGCACATTCATAACATTAACAGTCTTGGTTTGATGTATCTCTAATGAAAGGCAATCTAGAATCACCTTTTTATCATGAGCTAAGGAAGCAACATTACCATTGTTGTGATTTTCTAACACCATGACATGCTCCCTAGGAGGATAGTTTTTGGGAGAACTATGAATCAAATGTTTTTGACATTCATGGATTGGTTCTTCTAAAATGACTACATCGCAAGTAGGGGAATGATCAATGGATGAATTTTCATGCTTGATAAGTGTTTTCCTAGGTGAAAGGGGACAATGAAGATTCTCATGTCTATCATTGATTGTGTTTTCTAAAAATAAGTATGTTCTTCACAACTAGGAGAGATACTAGGAGAAGAAAAAATGTTAGTGTCATGAATACCTATGTTTGTGTTGTTTTTTTCATCAATGTCTTGTCCACAAAGAGAGGTAAGAGGAGAGAAACAACTAGGATTCTCAAAATGCTCATTCATTGGTTCTTCTAACACCAAAATATCTTCTTCAAGAAGAGGCAAGATATTAGGAGAAGAACAAATATGATTGTTAGGAATTTCCAAGGTTGTATTCTCTTTCACTAAAACACTCTCATAGGGAGGGGATAGGAAATGTTTCTTAACATGTCTAAAGATGTAAGATACTAACATTGTGTGAATAAAAATGAAAAGCACTTGTAACCATGCCATGCAATGTTTCAAAAATATAAACAATGTATATGCAAGGATGCAAAAAACTTTTATCCAATGTATACAAAGCTTTAAGAATGGAGACATAGATTTTGGCACCCACTTGCTTTCTAGCCCTTCTAGGGTTTTTCACCTAAAATGAGAGAGATGGTGGGCCAAAATGCAATGTCTACATTCAAGATTAATGTAATGTGGATGTAATATGTCTAAATAAGCTGATATAAATGCAAAAAATTAGAGAAAGATGATTACTAAATGAAAATTAGAGAAATGAAAGTTGTTTGAAAACACACTATGATATACAAAATGACCTAGAAATGTACACAAAACTGAACAGAAAGAAATGAAACTAAATGTGTGCACCTGAGAACTTACTGGAGACTGGAAATGACTTCTGAAATGTTGTTGATGCTAAAAATGTGGCCTACTAGGACTCATTCGCCATTCCGGGCGAATTAGTCCCAAATCTAGGAAACTATTTTGAAGCCCGTTTTAGACAAATGGGTATCCAAAACTACATAAAACCTTTTTCAAGCTTGGTAGTCGGACTCATTCTCCACTAATGGTGAACCAGTCCTCTTTTGAATTTATGAAAATCCAAAAGAGAAAACTGAAGTCCTTAGTCTGCACTTCGGTTCCTAATAGGTGTCCTCCTCTAAAAGACTGATTTTTGACATTGTAGGTGACTTTTAGTGGATATTTTGACTTGGTTAACAAGGAGATGTCTTCAAAAACCTTACAACTTGATATTTAATTATTTCCAAGTCTTCAAGATGTGTAAATTTGCAAACACACAAGAAGAGAAAGATAAATGTTGGATGTTAGGACATGGGGGTTTGCCTTGGTCAAACCCCTTTGTAGGTAATTAAACCAAAATAGAGAAATAATGTAATGAAGCATGAAACAATGGAGTTAATGAATTTCCATGAAGATTGGTCTTGAATTTCTGCAACAATAGATGAAGAATCTACCCTTGAATGACTTGGAATGTTAAAACCCTAGCTTACTTGACTTGAAGTGGAAGAAAAATAACTAATGGAATGAATGAATGATGATGAATTATGAATTAGAGTTTAGAGGCTTGTATTTATGGGAAATCCATCTTATTTTCTTGTTAATTTGATCCCTAAGGCTGACATAGAGAAAAATTAAACTTAAAATCCAACTTTTCCTGCTTAAACCCCAAAAATGGATCTAATGGGACTCATTCGCCATCAAGGGTGAATGGGTCCCACCTTGATGGGACTGATTCACCCCTAATGGTGAATGGGTCCCACAGGGGCTATTTTGCTAGCTAGAATGTCGAGAAGTAAGGAAATTAGGCTTCTAGATTGTTCTAGTCAGTTATTTGATCAAATTATGCCTTAGGAAGCACAATATGGGGCCATAGGGGCCTAGTAATGATGATGTAAAGGTCAATTAGGGATAAGAGACACAAAGTTCAATGTGAAAGTGTGATTAAATACACTTTACAACATTATTTAATAGGGTCCATATAGCCTAAAAAGGAACAACATCCAGTGTGAATGTGTAAAAGACATTACAACACTAGATTAGAAGCAAGTTTAATTTACAAGCCTTCTAGATTAATGTGATAATGCATTTAAATACATTTTATAATGTTGAATTAAGGGGAAATGGGTTCATTAAGTCTAGAGAAGAGTGAAAGTCTTTTACAACACTTTACAACACCTTCGCAAGACATTGTTAGATGCATTTTATTCAATCTATAAGGGTCCAATACCTAGTGTGGATGTGTAAAACACTTCACAACACTAAATCAAGGCCTCATTAAGTCCAATTTATCATCAATTATTTCCAAATAAAGCAAGAAAAAATGGATACTTTTTCCGTGTCCACATCACCTTTTCAAGCCCCATCATAATTAAGTCTGACAACTTCGCCACCCTTCTTAGTCATGATTATACTTAATTTATTACTTGTCTTTCTTTCCACCTTAACACATGTCAATAAGTCATTTCCAAGATCATAATCTATATTTTTTGTGGTGCATATTGCTTTCATTATATTTCCTCATTTAACCTTTCCATTTCAAAGTATGAGGCAATCCAGATACACTATCCTTTACATTTTTTTCCTCTCATGTCTTTGGGATTTGACACACCTTTTCCCTCGTGCTAGCCAATCCATCTTTTCAACTTGCTAAGATTCCACCAAGGATTCCTCATGACAACAAGACTCCTAAATCCACCAATTGTTTTAATTATTACTACTTTGTCCATAATTAATTCGAGCTCCTAATCCATCAATCACTCCCCATATATCCTTAGCAAATATTTCTTTTAATTGATTAGATAGATTAGAGAAATCCCAATATTTTAAAACTTCTTGTCTTAGGCCAAAGTTAGCCATTGCATCCGTGGCCATATTACCCTCCCTAAAAGTATGGTGGATTTTGTAATGTTGGAAAGACTCTAACATTCTTTTACAATCATATAGTAGGTCTTTAGTTTCCCAGGGTGCTTTAGTGATATTTTTAAGGTAGTCAATAATAATCTTAGAATTTTTGGGTATGTGCAGGATCATCATGGAAAAAATAGGCCCTTAAGTGGCAAAAAAATCAGAAAAATCATAGTTAGGAAACTTGACATAAAAATTTGAATAAGTTATCTATATTATTTCAAAAATATGTAAGAATAGAATCTGTAGAAAATTGAATGTAGTTTCTAAAATACTAGGTTTGTTTAAGAAAAGAAAAATCTATTTGGCAAAAATTTTAAATTTCAATGCAGAGTACTTAAATTTCAATGAAAAAATAAGTAGGTGTCTTTCGATGACCCTAACCACAATAAAATGATAATATTTTTTTTATAAGATTTTAGATATAAGTAGAGGACTCATGTCCCTATGTGATGCATATTTTTTGTAATTTTTTTCCAAGTAAACAATTAATTATGAATTTTTGTTAAATTTTTTTAAAAATATAAAAACTTGTATGTCTTACCACCTTAACTTGGTCAAAACTTCATGAAATTCAATTTTTCTTTTTTAATCCTATATTATGAAAGCATATAATGTGACACACATTTTTGGATTCAAAAAATGTGAAACCTTTGAAAGCTATAGATGTTTTTCAATCAGCCTATCAATCGTGACATTAATCGTAATTTGAATAGAAAATGAATAATAATTACTTATTAAATTCAAAGTAAAGCCTAATTTATATTGGTGGAAAGTTGAGAATATCCTTTAAAAACCCTTTTCATTTCATCAATTTTGGGCAAAAAAAAAAGTCGTCAGCCACATACCCATCATATTGCCACTTTTTGGCCCATCATGATCCTACACATACCCTTCCCTCAATAATAACCTTCCTATACCCATTGTCTTTGAGATAACCAATTACAACCTAAACAACATAGGCTTCAACAAAGTTACTGTTGTTGTTCCCAGTCCTTTTCTATATCCTGCAAGATAGATTCCTCTCACATCCCTAACCACTCCTCCCACTCCTACCAGCCCAGGATTTCCTTTTGAGCATCCATCAAAATTACATTTCACCCATCTTGGATCAGGGGGAATCCAAACAATACTTTTTCTTAAGATTTGTTTAGCCCAATTCACATTGCTGAGGTTATGGGAAATCTCCCATTGCTGCTTTATTCTTAACTCTTGATATGGAGGCCCTTTTTTAGAATGGAGGTACTTACAACTTTAAATATTTTCTTGAATATGTCTTCTTATTATCATTCATAGCTCCTTACTACTTGTAGAAGCATCCCTAAAGACCCTATTGTTTCTTTCTTTCCACAAACCCTAGGTAAGAAATAGGGGGACTTGTCCCCATAAATCAAGAATACTATTATGAGAGTAAGGGCTCGAGCACCACCCTTCAACAAACATTGTAACTGAGGTAGGGCAAACCCATTCAACCTTAAGCATCTCTAGGAAGAAATCCCAAAATTCTTGAGCATAAGAGCACTGAAATAACAAATGTAGAATAGTTTCTTCTTCTCTGTTGTAGAGGTAACATTTATTAACTAAGTACCGACCTCTTTTCTCAAGGTTATCAATTGTTAGAATCTTACCATGTATCATAGCCCACTAGAAACAATTAATTTTAAGGATTAGCTTCTTTTTCCACAAGTTATTACAATTAAAGACTCCCATTGTAAGGGCTTGCAGATCCATGGCCTTATAGGCTGACTTAACAGAGAACCGCCTGTTAGCATTTTTTGTCCAAACCCATTCATCCACTTTGTTTCTTGAAAAGAGGTTAGGATTCCCAATTAAATTTAACAAAAATTCCAAAGCAACATCCAAATTTGGCTGTCTACCACCCCTTACAACAACATTATTCAAAAAAGTTTTGAAGTCAATCCATTTTGGTCTTGAACCATCCCAATCTAAATAGTTAGAGACTAGCTTACTAATGCTTCTTTTAATCTTATTTTGATTTGTTGGAGGCGATCTCTAGCAGATAAGGGAGCACATGTGGACCAAGCATCTCCCCAAAAGTTAGTTTTAAGCCTGGCATTACCAATCCTAACTTTTTCTCCTTTAGTCAGGGTTCCTCTATTTTTTAGTAGATTTTTCCAAAAGACAGAGCCATAAGGTAGCTCCTTTTTCCTGAGAAAACAACAAGCCACCTTATTATTTAAATACTTAGCTCTTAGGATATGTACCCAGTCTTTTGAACCTTCCATAAGAAACTGACCCCTTTTTTCCACTAGAGCTAAGTTGTTGAACATTTTTATTCTTCTTTAATTCCCAAGCCTCCTTCTCTCTTTGGTTTACAAATAAATTCCCACTTAATGAGTTTTATTCTTTTCCTTTCTTCCACACCTAACCAAAGGAATCTCCTTTGAATCATTTCAATTTTATTTGCTACATAAGTAGGGATATTGAATAAAGAGAGGTAATAAATAGGGATATTTTTTAGGGAATTTATTAGAAGTTGAATCTTCCCAGCAAAGCTCAACAGTTTTCCTTTCCATCCATATAGTTTTTTCTATATCCTCTCCACAATACCATTCCAGTAGTTGTTGTTGGGATTTTTAGAGATTAGTGGTAGGCCCAAGTAAGTAGTAGGAAATTTTTCTTCCTAACACTCTAAGATATTTATAACTTTGTCTTTAACAATCTAAATGGTATTAAAGAAGTATATTTTTCTTTTCTGGTAGTTAATAAATTGGACAGATAACTTAGCAGATTGATCAAGAGTAATTTTCCATTGTTTTTCTTCAACAATAGTGCCTCCCCTATAAGAATAGTATCATGTACAAATTGCTGATGTGAGGCAGGGGGTAAAGAGGAAGCAACACAAAAACCTTTTAAGGTTTTGTTTGCAATATTTTTCTATATACTACGGCCAAGAGCTTCAACAAAAATAACAAACAAGTAGGGTGATAATGGATCTCCCTGTCTTATTCCATGACCGAGAGAGAAAAGACCATTTGGAAGCCCGTTAAATAGGATAGAGTATCTTAGAGTAGTGACAAAAGACTTGATTAACTTGAGGAATTTACCCTTGAAGCCAAATTTTTTGAGAACAACAAATATAAAATTCCAAGAGACCTGATCATATGCTTTTGAGATGTCCAACTTTAGAATCATACCTTATTTTTTGTTATGGTCCATAGAGTGTAACACCTCATGGGTGTAAATGACAACATCCAATATTTTCCTTCCTTGAACAAATCCCTTCTGATTCATATCAATCATTTTATTCAAAACTACTTTCAACCTGTTGACCATAATTTTAGAGAAAATGTTATGTGTGGTGTTACACAAGCTGATAGGTCTAGAATCATTCATAGAAATAACTTCACTATTCTTAGGGATTAGAGCTATAAAAGTGGTATTCATCTGATTCAAAATATTTCTTGATATAAAGAAGTCCTTCACTACGTTAAATAAGTTTGGAGAGACTATGTCCCGATAGACTTGGAAGAAACTTGGGGGAAATCCATCCTGTCCTGGCGCTTTAAAAGCACTAAATGAGAAAATAGCTTCCTTAACATCCTTCAAAGAAACAAATTTGGATAATTCCTTGAGGTCCTAGTCTGTAATAACATTGGGGATGACCTCCAAGAATTCATTCAATTTAGAACTATCAACCATTGGTGGGTCAGGAAAATTTGAAAAGAAGGAAACAACCTCCTAAGCTATGTCTTCTTCACTATCAAGTCTAGTCCCATTAGTAGTTAGGAATTTGATCCTGTTTCATGCTCTATGCTTCAAAGTGGATTGATGGAATAATTTAGTGTTTATGTCTCCTCTTAACCATTGGATTCTTGATTTTTGTTTCCAAAAATTTTCTTCCTTTTTGTTTATTTTAAACCATTGAGCTCTCAACTCCCTTTCTTTATTGCAAATCCCGTCATCCATAATTCCTAGTTCCATTAAATCTTGGATCTCCTTAATTCTCAAGTTCATGTATTTCTTAGTGATAAAAATTATCCCAAATGAATACTTGTTCCACCCCTTAACCTTTTCTTTGATCCTTTTCAACTTCTGAGTTAATCGAAACATGGGAGTGCCATCACAAGGTAAATTCCACCATTCTTCAATCAAAGATTTAAAGTTTGGGTGGAGCGACCACATTATTTCATATCTAAAAGGGTAAGGCCTTTTAGTCATTTTATCATCCCATTCTAGAAGGAGAGCACTATGATATGATCCTATTCTTGGGAAAGCAATCAACAAGAGATTTTGCAATATATTCTAGTCCTGTTCTTTGGAAAGCAATCAACGAGAGATTTTGCAATATATTCTAGTTAGAGGAAAAAAGCAACCTATCCAATTTGACTTGAATTAGGTGACTTCCCTTCCTTCTATTTGACTAAGTAAAAAGAGATCCTATTAGAGGAATATCCATTAGCCCTACAGAGTTAAGGAAACTTGAAAGATCCATCATATTGTTAGAAAAATTAGTTAGGCCTCCACTTTTTTTTAATGGGTATAACGAGGAGTTAAAATATCCACCCAACATCCACATCTCATCTTTTCTATTGGAAATCATTCCATCCAACATATTCCATAAATAAAGCCTGTCCAGTCTCGAATTGGGACCATAGATGTTGACCGTATTCCATTTGGATAATGTAATGTTGTCTTCCAAACTAACTAAGAGACTATTTTTATGATCTAAATTCTAACTTCCCACAAGCCTTGAGGAGTTCGAACAAGTTGCAATCCATCTTGAGGCACCCTCAACCTCACTGATTTCAAAACCAGCACCAGGCTAAAGCCATTTTATAACTTTCTTGAAGCTTTCTCTTTTCATTTTGGTTTCCTAGATCATTAAGATATTTGGTTTCACATCATCCAAGAAATCCTTCAACAAATGCTGTTTATAGGGGTCATTAAGTCCCCTCATATTCCAATACATAATACACATTGAAGCAAGATAGAAAGTAGTATCAACTGATACCACTCAAAGTGGGAGAATAGACTAACTTCTTTTTTGATTTACTCCTTGCCAAAGAGTCAAGAGTTTGCTACTTTCCCACAACCACATATCTTGTTCTTTCTTTAATCATTTATTCTTTTAGTTAAGGTATTCTCATTTTTTTGTTTCCTCCTACATTTGGTTGTTTCTTTTTCCTTGATTTGGTATTTATCCATTCTTCATCTACCACACCATCTTTTTGAGGAGAACAAGAGTTTATCCTACTTTTCTTGGTTCCATCTCAACTTTCCTTCTCAATATTACCTTTTGGTGTATATCCATACCCCGAATTTAGTTATGTTGAAGGGAGCTCAAGGGAAGGCATTAGAGGTTTTTCCATTTGGCTGAAAATCTCTCCTTCCTCAGGAGGCTCTTTAGGTTGTTCTCCACCCATTAAATCATGAGAAAAAATGTTATCCCCCATTCCATTTCTCGATTCAAGAAGTTTTTCCCCTGAGGATGGGGAGAAAAATCCATTCACAACTTCCTCCAAAGAAAGCCCACCCACACTCTTCGTAAGAGCATCTTCTTTCAAAGTTGGGCCCTTTGTATCTTGCACTTCTTGAAGATGAGGATTTTCCATATCTGAGAGCAATAAATCTTTGTTAGGAGTTGGACAACTAGGCTCCTTTATCAAGTTCATAGGAGTCACATTATTCAAAGGGGAGCTCACTTGTGTTTCAATTTGGGGATGTTGGCAGATGGTCAATGCTCCCCTTGGGATTCGTGACATGGACTAACCGCCTCCCATGGATCCGTTAACTCTAGCATTTATATCGGGCATTAACAGATCAATCTTTTGGTGCAACAAAAATTATGGGGCCAACAAGTGGTATCAGAGCCAAAGGTGTCAGGTTCGAATCCCCTCGAGTAATGTTGAGGGGGAGTTTGTTGGTAGATGGTCAGGGCTCCCCTCGAGATTCATGACATGGAGTAACCACCTCTCGTGGATCCATTAACTCTGGTAGTTGTATCAAGCATTAACAGTTTGATCTTTTGGTGCAATGACAATTGTGGGGCCAACAAGGGCATTCTAGAATCCAAAGGGACTTGGTTGCAAGAATCCTACAAATGCACAAATTTATTGCACCCTTGGAAAAAGACCATAGCTTTTTCATACTCCAATAGTTGAACCCATCTTCCAAATTTTGATTTTAACGTCACAAAGGTAGGAAGAACTATGTTTACAACCACATTTACAAACATCCTAACATAAACCAGATGATACTTAAGAAGGGTCACTTTATTCATCGTAACTAAAGTTCCAAAGGAATCCACAATCCCGTTAAAAACATTCCGATGCCAGAATTCTAGTGGCAAGCCAAGAAGCCTAACCTAGGTGGGAGCAACTTTCCCCAAGTTAGCAAAGGCATCAAACCTTGGTTTCTACTTACACATAGACAAAATATTCTTGAAACTTCTATCAAAGGCCCATGGGACCCACATGAGTACCTTAATCATATCCTCAAGGATAACAAAGATAAACAAAAAAAGACCTTTAGGAATAGCACATATAGAAATACTACCCTTGAGATTCCAAGTGTTAGTGGCCCACTTGCGTACCTGGTCAATATTTGGATAGCCAACAAAGAACTTCCCAACCAAGGACAACTTTAGATGCTCCAAGGCATCATTCATGATTGCATCTAGGATGTCCACTTCATCCCTTGTAATAGTACAAAAAGGAGATAGGGATTTTTTAGGTGTCTTAGACAACCCCTTTCCTCCAATGAGCTTTTCTACATAAGAGGCATAAGTTTCACCAGTTAACAGAATGTCCTCCCCCCAAGAGAAGAAATAGATTTTTTTAGACCCTCAAGTGAGGAAGCATGTGAATTACTAGGCATAAGTGGCTTGTTATTCTTAGTTATCATCAAGTATTTTTGGTGTATTTTCTATCATACTCTTCTATTGTGAAAGTTATTTCATTGCAGAGAGAAATAGAGAGAGGGATGGAGGGAGAGGTAGTTAGAGAGAGAGGTGACATAGAGAGAGATGTAGAGATATATTTAGAGGGATAGTAATGATAGAGAGAGAGAGAGGAGAGAGGAATAGATCACTACTGAATTTGACACCATTTTCTGACAAACATTTGTTGGTCATTTGACAAATCTTTGTCGGAAAAGTGACGAAATGACTAAAACATTTTCATCGCTATTTTTTCGTCGAAAGGCCAACGACGAATTAAATGTCAAAATAGTGGCACAGATTCATCGATTGTTGACATCGTAAAATGACTTGGATGTTTGTTGGAATATCGATGAAAAATTCATATATCCACTAACGAATTACACCAGAAGTTCATCGCAATTTCAACAAAATGGGCAAGGAGTAGCATCAAAACAACACCAGAAGTTCATCACCATTTTGACGAAATGGGAAAGGAGTAGCGTCAAAACAACACTAGTAGTTCATCGCCATTTTGATGCAATGGGCAAGGAGTAGCATCAAAAAAACACTAGAAGATCATCACAATTTTGACGAAATGGGCAAGGAGTAGCGTCAAAACAACACCAAAAGTTCATCGTCATTTCGATGAAATGGGCAAGGAGTAGCGTCAAAACAACACGAGAAGTTCGTCACAATTTTGACGAAATGGGCAAGGAGTAGCGTCAAAACAACACCAGAAGTTCATCGCCATTTCGATGAAATGGGAAAGGAGTAGCGTTGAAACAACAACAAAAGTTCATCAAAATTGCGATGAAATGGGCAAGGAGTTACGACAAGTCCTTTGTCGCAGCTATAGCAACTTCGTTGGATCTTTTCGGTGATTCGTCGGTGGTTTGCATCAAAATTGGGACGAAACAATGCATTTTCTTTTTAAATATTCGTTGAAATGTACCATCGTGGAGACTGATGACTTATCATACATACAGACTGCAAGATGCATAGATGCATAGAAAAAGCATTACATTTGAGATGAATGATCATACATACAGACTGCAAGATGCATAGATGCATAGAAAAAGCATTACACTTGAGATGACTGATCATACATACAAACTGCAAGATGAATAGAAAAAGCATTACACTTGTGAACAACCAAGGGATAACAAGGGAAGGAGTTACGAAACATCTGGATTGAAGAGAAAATGTGTAGGGAAAATGTTGAGCAGTGTCAAGAGAACAGAGCTTGTAGAACATATTCTTGACCTAATCAAGCTCTTGAACAACTTAAACAAAATTAAAATACTAATACATACATGAGACATGTAATGAACTTCCAATATCTACTATCTTTTTCATTAATGTAGAGGTAGGTAAAGGAGAAACAATTATAATTGTAACACTATTCATAGTCCAGTAAATTATGTTAGTAATTTGTGTTCAATGGACCTTAGTTTTATCATTATACTACCAATCTAATACCATATTTTAATCCAGGGTTCAACTATCTCAGTACTAAAGAAGCACCTTCAATTAACCATTTAAAGTACTATAAAATAAGGTAAGACTTTTACTTAAGAAAGATTGGTAGGTTTGTATTACTCAAAATATCATTTCACTGCCTAAGGAAAAATACCAAAGTGATGTTTTAAATTTCAATCTTCACATAGGCTCCCTTATTGCTACACATGCATATACAAGAATTAGTCCAGCTCTAAACTATTCAAATATTAAGGATTTAATTAGCTATAATATGGAAAGTTGTTGTTTAGACATAATCCATCATCTTTTACATATCTTTATTCATTCCTAGCGCTTTAGATAAATTTGTGTAAATGAGATAGAAATGTGAATATTTTATGACAAAAAAATCTTAAAAGGAGGGGGGAGAGAGCAAAGGGTAGGGGGCAAGAGAATGCTTGAATGTATAGCAAAGTATAAAATTTTGATCATTATAACAATGAAACAAATCTTAAGTTTGAAGCATTAATATCATTTACAACATTTATGATCAAGAATTAATGTAAGTAGAGAAAATTTTGCATACCTACAGATGGTACAAAATTTCATGGTTAAGTTGAAGCCCCCCATCAACAACAAGATCTAAATATCTATGTATCTATCTCAATTGAGCCTCTAAACCATTCAGAGCTATCAATTTTTCCACTAACCTGTTATGCACAAAAGTCAAATTTTAGAGTTATGTCACCACTAAAAATAGAAAAAAATAGAGCTTTGAAACCAAATCCACACACAACACAATGTGGTATTCATACAAAGCCATACAAACAAACTAAACTCAGAACATTGGAATGGAAACAACTTCAAATTATGATGTAAAGCATGGATTCAGGGTATAAAGAATCATTTTTCTGCCACCATAGTGAAAAGTTAGCACTTTCTTTCATCTTTGCATATTGGTTTGATGCTTCAAACGATGAATTTCTTATATTGAAAAGTGCATTACCTTATTGAGCTTCTCTTTGTTTCAAGAATAGTTTAATATTCTCTACTTAACAGGGCCAACCACTGATGGTGGAAGCTCATTTGGCCCCTCCCCCCCCTCACATCACTCTCAATTCCTCCATACCCAATCATATAACATTAATCATTCATTCATCCATTAATAACATATAACATTCATTCATTCATCCATTAATAACATATAACATTCATTCATCCATTAATAACATATAACATTCATTCATTAACATATAGCATTCATTAATTAACATATTCACATTCATTCATTAACATATAATATTCATTCTTTCAGTTTTTACATATTATCAAAAATATGGTTGTCATGATATGATTACAATCACTTTTTTTTTTGTTTCTTTTTTAAAGCTACAAAAATTTGAAGTGGAGTATCGTTTTCTAAATCAATATTTTTCCCCCCTTTATTTGTTATGCCCTATGCTTGTGATCTTAATGTACGCCCCTATGCTTGTGATCTTAATGTATGCCTAGTCATCTGTTCATGATGTGGACGCCACTGTAAGGGGGGTCTGCTACAATAAGAAAGAAATTTTAAACTGATATGTTTTATTATTATTGTTACAAATATTTCATTAATTAAAAGAACATTAGAATGGTTCTCTTTACTTGATGGGTCCACATCATGTTCCTGAACTTTTTTTATAGACTCATGCTCAACATGCTGAACACCCTCTAAATCTTGATCTGCAGTTGAAACATGAAAGGTTACATTAATTAATACACCAATTGAAATTAAATATGTTTAAGAGAACATGAGAGTGGTCCTCTTTACTTGATGGGGCCACATCATGTTCCCCGATCTTCTCTAGCCTCGATCATGCTCAACACGCATCACGCTCTACATGCTTTTAAAGTAGAAACATGAAAGGTTACATTAATTAATACACCAATTGCAATTAAATATGTTTAAAAGAACTTTAGAGTGGTCCTCTTTACCTGATGGGGTCACATCATGTTCCTGACCTTATTAGCCTAATCATGCTCAACATGTTGATCACACTCTACATGCTCTAAAGTACCAAGATGCACACCATGACCTTCATTTGCAGGTTGTGCTCCACCCTCACCAGGCGCATTCCAATGTCATGTGCAGTATTATCATTGCTTGAATGTTTAAAACAAATAGGCATGTAATTAATTTATGGTGGAAATTAATATTGAAAGATTGCACAAGTATTCAATTTTAAATAAACTTTATTGAGTTTATTTACCTGTGTTTCAGATGTAGTGGAAGGTTGTGTTTTCCCAGTCAAGACTCTTAGGCATTCAACTACAACTCCATAGCCTTGTTGGAAGGAAATCTTCATGTCATCTTCTGTGGGAACTCTGTTGAATTTAGAGCCCTACATTTTTGCATAAGATCATGAATTTTGCTTCTATGTTGTGATAAAACCAAAATTATTTTCAATTTATTATTTGGATATTATATTTCATTTATTGATACTTACAATTCATGCGACTAATTTCATATAACCACCAGAGCCAAGTTTGTGCTGCCTATGTTTTTCTAGTCTTGCCTTTGTTTCCTTCGATGTGTCAGGCAGCCTATGAAAAGTTTGAAATATGTTAGATTATGTAAAAATAAAGAGTAATCAGTATATAATTATATTGTTGATAGTATCACATACCTTCCTTGGCCCGGTGGTGTCTTTCCTTTTTTCTTTTCAGCCTTCTCCTTTCCATTCGACACCAAGTCCTTCCACTCCCTCTTCGGAATCATGGGGGCATTCTCATACTTTTTGTTCTTCTCTAAATGTGACCTATATTGGTCCCTCACATACTTTAGATAGGTACCAGCTTTCTTAAGGACCTTGGTTCGGTTGAATGTTTTATCACCAAACAACACAACTAAATGGTTAATGAGCTCATCTTTTAAATCTTGATTTTGGGCATTCCACCGTGTACGTATGGTGGGCCTAAAGAGCTCCAATGTAATATCACTTAAATGTTTATAAAAAAATATCATTTCCTGCAAAATGATCATGGGATCAATAGTCTAAAAAGAGTGATCAATAAGTAAATTTCAATTGGATTATATATAATAATAATTAAAACATTTTAAAGTACCTAGGACCTTCTCTATCTTTATGGGAATGAAATCCTCGGTCACCAAAATTGTGACCAAAAATGTTCCCATACTAGTAATACGGGAAGATCCATGAAATGTTGCTAAAACATCACTAGTACTAGTGGCCTCCGCATCCCCAGGTACATGTCCTGATGCATGTTCTGGCATGTGTTCGCTGCCAGAGGGTGCATTAATGGATTCCTGCATGGTATGTGTTTCCAACACTTTAGAAGACAATATATGCATGGATGATGGTGTCAGATGATGTGATGTATGCATAGGAAGATCAGGATGGGCACTTGTACCAACCCCTACTCCTCGAGTAGCACTTGCAATACCCTAATCATGGCCAGGAGCATCATGAGGAGGCTAATAACCCTATAAAAACAACACATATTTTAGTTCATGAAATAAAAGAGTACAAAATATAAAACCATGAATGAACTTATGTTATAATTAAAGACCTTATGACAACTTACTTTCATGTTTTGTAATCTCTCAGTCAATATTTTAACCCTCTCTCTTATCTCATCTGTTTGAGGCACTATGAACATCAACTTAAGCATTTCTTCATTGCATTTTTTTGGATCTTCTTTATCGTATTGAGAGGGTTTGCTGAATAAGCGATGTCATCATCACAAAATATTGACTGCACCTCACTATGGATGATCTCCTCTACTACTGGCACCTTTCCCCGACCAGTCGACTGCAACAAGAATATTAAAAACATTATCGAAATTAACCCAAAAAACTTATGAAAAAAACATAATAATAAAACATTTTGCTCGTATCTAATTTGTACAATTACAATGAGGTAAACTTGTCAGGTAGAAGCACCTGAAGATACATTGTGATCTATGCTCTGGGCCAGAGCCTTCTTTGTACGATGAATGTCCCCCTGTGACAAAAATTAAATATTGAAAAACATTACCAAAATGAATCCAATAGACTTACGAAAAAAAACATAAGAATAAAATGGTATATTGGAGTCATTAATTGGAGGTTGGGTAAAATGGTACATAGTACCTACCACCCCCATAGTAACTATTTTTGTAACTAAGTGATTCAAATTGTAATTGATTAGCAACTCTTCCCCTACAGTTATTGATTTTATCACACATACGAATACACAGTTTCCCTCGCGCACCTTGAATATGCAATTGGGTTGCTTATTTGTTGACCCAGGTCATGTACTGTTTATAAACCTTGCAATATTCCTTAATGCTTTTGGCCTTCCGTCAATCTACATAGCCACTCCTTTATTTTGATCCTTATCTTTTAGTTGTATATAATTTGCTAACAGTGAATACCTACGCATACTTCGTGTATATCAAACCAGTTGCATCTAATCTTTGTAACTATAACAGGGTCCAACATACTCCATCAAATCAGTAACTTTGTCATTACAGACCTTTATGCTGTCCATGCAAAATAGGCCCAAACCATGTAATGATGATGGTGCTATGCGATATATCCTCTCATTGACACAAAAATCAGTGTTTATTGGAGGAATTTCCTTGGGTACCCATTGTTTCTGTAGATGTTTTTACCTCAAGGGAACCTCGACGTTTCCTATGCTCTCATCATCATAAGAACATGACCCCCCTTCAGCAAGAAAAAATTCCATGTGTTTTCGAAATTTTCTTCTAATCTTTTGACCTCTAGTTGATCTCCCTCTTTTAGACATACTACATGTCTAGCTTTCCTCTTCTCTTCTTGAATTTCCCTCGCTCAAGGAAGACAAATTCGACAAATACCTATTTGGTGCTACCTGCACTCATAAGGATGTTGGATGAAGTTCTTTCATGGTGATGTGATCCCAAGGTGACATTATGATTAATCTATCATTTCATCGCTAGAATTTCATAGGTTATAAGGTAATCAAGTCTTGATAGATTGCAAGCTATTGTTACTACCGTCCAAATGTGTCCATCACATATCAAAATCTACTTAATGTTTTAACTCCCCAAACTTTGCTTGACAAGTGTTAAATGTGACTATGGTCCACAGGTTACACAACCAAGGCCTCAAATGTATTCTCTAATTGTAATCAAAGGCTTTTCTCTTCATTCAAGTAAATAAACTTGAAGGAAACACCACCAAGTTGTTTATTGAACACCTACATGACTAAAATAGCAGCAAATTTACATTTAATTTCCCATATGTCACGTGGTTAATGGGGAGGAGTGTGTACTAGGCCTGGTTAAGTCATCATAAGTTTGCAGCTTTGGAAATAAATGTTTTTTGAAGTCATATTAAATCTTCCTTTGTCTAATTGCTAGGAGACTTTTGGTATGTTTTAGGTAGGATGATTGATGCAGAAAAGCCCAAAGACTAGCCTTTCTCCATGTTATCCGGTACATATGATCTTCTCTTATCACGGTTGACATGATTTAAAAGAACAGCTAGGAATTATTTATTTAACCTAGGTTTTCTCATAAACATCATTGGAAAAGTATGATCAAATTCTTCTATTATGAAGAATTGGTCTAATACCTCTAGTAATCACTATAAATGTTTGTAAAGATAAAATGACTAGTGCATTAGGTAGGAGAATCAACTTGAGTTCTTCAAGAATTATATTCACTCTATTCATAATTTTAAGGGTTATTGTGGAGGTTATCACTACTAAGAAGGAAGATATCTTTCCTTGTATTCTTTTATAATTTTTATTATTCTTATTTATTTTACATTTACATTTACAAATACACATACATATGCATTTCTTGTTTTTCATTTATTTCTCATGTAGTTTAATAGTTTGGTCGATTTCATATTATATGTGCTGAATACTTTAGAATTTCAATTACATTAATTTATGGATTTGTTGTATCTATAACACTACAAAACCATATACTCTTTGCATTTACACTTTCATTTAGAAATACACATTTATATACATAGATATAGATTTCTTTTAATGATATGTTGCCATTTATTGTTCTAGGAAGCATCTAGTAATTGCATTTACATTTACATTCAAAAATACATATACATACATACATACATACATACATACATACA
>VDFB02271358.1:301975793-302078699 GCA_007258455.2 Sequoia sempervirens
TTTCCCCCCTCTATCTCTCTCTCTCTCTCCCTTCCCCCTCCTAATTCTCTCTCTTCCCCTCTCTTTGTCTCTCACTCGCTCGATCTCTCTCTCTCTCTCTCTCACTTTCCCTCTCTCTCTCTTTCCCACCCTCCACCTCCTAATTACCCTTGGGTATATGTGTGCAAAAAATGGATATCCGATTTATAGCACCAATTTATTACATTTTAAAATGTTTTTCAAATTAGATATTAGACACGTATTGGATATCCAAAACGAATCGAATATCCAATTTGTAGTACTTTGGCTTGGGCATTGTTATGGAGCAATCTACTGATAGCTAACCCAAAAAAAAAGTCAACTCAGGATTTTCACATTTTTTTGCGAGTTCAAAACACTTCTTTTTTCATGTTACCACTTTTTGGCCCATCATGATCCTGCACATACCTAGGTCTAAATCAAGTAGTTGTTATTGCTAAGGTGGATCACTCCTTTCTTTGAAGGCCATACACTTATGATTGGGTCAAGTGTTCTTTTCTTTAGAAAATTCCTATTGCCTTTTTGATAGGTTAATTATGATTTGATTAGATGGGTTATGAAGCACTTATTTCAAACAAATATCTTTATGAAAGAAGTATATTTGCATGAAATTAAATATGATTTGTATTCCAATGTAAAAACTACAAAGAATGGAAAACATTCTTTCAACACATAAACTATTATGTAGTTGTCAATTAAAATGAAAAAGCTTACTCTATATTAGTTAGGATACACAACTAAGAAAATGATCTAAAGTTACTTATTTATCCTAGAGGAACTAAGTATATAGTATACAAAGAAAACCAACAAACCCACAACTACCCCTATTTTGAAGGAGTTTAGTTTTCTCCCCTTCCCGATCTCGCTAATATTTTCTAATTATTTTAAAGAGATGAAGGGTCATAAAACAAATTTATTCAACTAAGTAAATAGCTTGGTTAATGAAACTTGACAAAAGCAACAAAAAAATTGCTACATTTGGCATTTCATGTTGAATGAAGAGTGGTGACAATAATCTACTTATTGCTTAATAAAACACTATTTTTATAAGAAGGATTGACATTAGAAAGATAAGTGTTACTTATAGTTTAATAAAACAGTATTATAGTTTTACCAACATATACTATTGTATGCTTGCATGGCTTCTTATTTAATATATGGGAAGAGAAAGAGAGAGATATAGAGATATATGGGAAGAGAAAGGAAGAGAGGTGGAGATAGGGAGTCAATGGATAGGGGGGATAGGGAGGGAGAGATGGTGATAGATAGAGAGGGGGAGATAGAGAGGGGGAGGGAGAGAAATGGATATAGATAGAAAGAGATAGAGAGAGGAGTGAGAGGAAGATAAAAAGAGAAATATAGATAGAGATATAGAATAGGAGAGATGGAGGGAGAGATGGAGTGAATGAGAGAGAAAGGGGGAGAGGGAGAGATAGCTCAATAGATAGAAGGGGGAAGAGGCGGGAGTGACATAGATAATGGGAGATATAGAGATATAGAGAGCGACAGGGAGAGATATATCAATCACCCTCCCTATATCTCTATCTATTCATCCTTATCACTTTATCTCTCTATCCCTCTCTATCTCTTTGTCTCCCTTTCTATTTGTATGTTTGTCATTATCTCCCTCTCTTTCTATATTTTCTTCCCTATATTTATCTTTGTCTCCTTAAGTGTGCAATGGGTACATTCAAGAGGTTTTAAAGGAGAATTATCATATCTTTAATCAAATGGCATGCTACCTTGAGCATAACTCCCCAAGGACACACGCCATCCTTGGATTGTTGACATGAAACAACCAACCAAAATTTAGTTTCTCTCTCTCTCTCATATTAATATATATTACTATTATATTAAATATATATTATATTAATTATATTTTGTATTATATAAAAATATACTTATTATTAATTATTAATTATAATAATTTTATAATATTTAATAATTTTGTTAAAGAATATAATATATAATTATAATAAGTTGAATAATTATATTATTTATTATGTAAAATATAGCTAATATATACTTAACTATATTGTAGAATATTAAAACCTAGCTAAATGGCACCAAAATTTTGAACTTAATTAACATACTATAAAAACCTAATGAAACCAGGTTGTAGCTCGTCAAATTAGAGAAGTGAAAGGTCAATACCAGCACCGAGGAAGAGTTTGTAGTGAAAACAAGGTCAATTCCAACACTGAGGAAGAGTTTGGAGTAGTGAAAACAAGGTCAATGCCAGTGCAAAGGAAGATTTTGGAGTAGTGAAAACAAGGTCAATGCCAGCACCGAGGAAGAGTTTGGAGTTAAAACAAGGTCAATACCAGCACCGACGAAGACTTTGGAGTGAAAACAAGGTCAATATCAGCACCGAGGAAGAGTTTGGAGGAGTGAAAACAAGGTCAATACTAGCACCGAGGACGAGGTTGAGGGCACTCAGTGAAAATCAATGACCAAGGGGCAATGAGTACTGTAAGTTTGGCACCCCCATTCTCTTTAACCTTCAATTTTCATGCCTAGTTTCCAAAGATCTTTTCTTACATTGGCACCCCAATTCTCGTAAAATGGTGTAAGATAAGACCAAAAAAATACAATAGCTTAGTCTTTCACATTTTTATCCACCACCCTTAGGTCTTTGAAAAACTCCCATAATCTACCCACATCTTGGTTGAGGTCTAGGATTTCATCACACATAGCCTTTATCACATGAGTCTAAAGCAATTGTAGACTTAGCCCAAGTATATGCTAGGCTAAGCTAGATCTAATAAATGGAAATAGAGGCATACAATTCTTCTTTAATACCTCCACCACAAACATATGCAAGGTGTTGGTTGTTTTTACAATAAGAAGGTTGATCTTCTAATCTATCTATGGAATTGCCAATTCCAATAAAGGGCAGCTCTTAGGACCTAGATCAATTGACGAGGATTTGAAAGACCTCCTATACTTTGGGCTTTTCAAGACCTGGGAGGGTGATCCCTTAATGAATTTACAACCTCTACACCATCATCATAAAAAAAATTAACAACATATAATCTAATTTAATAGCTCAACATAATAGGATACTACCGAATAGAATTGGTTGTTTATCAATAATATCAACTATTTGGAGCATGAGATAACTACAACAACATTTCACAGTAGAAGATAGTCATTGATTTGCAATTTGTAGCAAGCTCTAAGTAAAAGAAAAAAAATACTAAACCATACGAATAAGTACAACTTAGATCAATGCCATATATCTGTTGGAGGAGTCAAATTTATAAGCATATAAGGGTTTATGACAGATTTAACACATAACATATAAGATCCTTGATAACATTGCTTTACAATCTCATCAATATGTATTCTAACCCAATACTACTTATCAAATCCTTATACAAAACATATCCACCTACAATCCCATTCAAGCATTTTAATTAATTCCTTGAATTAAACCTAAAACAAGAATCATACACACCACAACAGTGAGATGAACAAAACAACCCTTGATCATTTTATTTAAAAATTCAGATATGCTTGTATAATGGAGAGACATGAGTTAGAATTAATCATATCAATTCAAATGCCATTACTATCATAAAACATCAAATCCCCATGAATTCAAAACCTACTACAAAATGATTCAAAACCTAAATTGCATTTTCCCTAAATCCATAAGACTTTACAATTTGCTCTGCAACTTCATCTAGACTCGACCAAAAATATCTAACTTGCTAACCCATGCTTCTGGCCTTGAAATCCTTCTTATAGAAAAAGAAGGAGAAAACAAGCATCAGGCCAGAAAGCACATGTGTCACTAGCCAATTGGATCGCCTTGTGATATTCCAAAAAAAATTTACAACAATCTCCCCAGAGAATATTCTTGTTCATCATGCTTGTTGAGAATGGTTGATGTAGCAACAAAAAACTTCAAGAATTTTGCGCCTAGACTATCACCAAAAAACAAAACTGGAATCTGTTGTAACTGCAACAACTGATTTTCCAACCATTAGCAGCCTACTCCTTTTCACTCTTCCTCAGTTAAATATACATTTACCCATTTCTGGTACTCTTCATTAGTTGGCCAATCAAAATTCATGACCTCATTCACCTTCACTATAAGGTTTGTACTTAACTGCCACCTGATTCGCTTCTCTTTCAAAAGACTCCAAGAATGAGCTAATACTAATGATTTTTTCCATACAGCTCACCAACAAATCATAATATGAGTTACCCTATTTTTGAGGGTTTTGTAGTCCAAACATGATATAAAGGGGCTCTTACACTTTTTGTGATTATTGTAGCTTGTGTAAGAGGCCCTATGGATACTGTTGTAATTGTAGGATGCATGAATAGGGCATAGGATGAGAAATAAAGAAGCTATAGTTGTTGTCCTCAATAGTTTTGTGAAGAAAAGCATGTGAAATGAGAGGTTCAAGCCTAGGTTTCAACAAAACATGTATGGGAGATCTGATTTTATGAATTTTATCCATGTGCACTTAATGGGTTGTTTCGAACACCTAATATAATGATACACACACACACATATATATTTATGTATGTATGTATGTATGTATGTATGTATGTATGTATGCATGTATATGTATTTTAAATGTAAACATAAATTCAATTACTAGATGCTCTCCTAGAACAATAAATGCAACATATCATTAAAGAAATATATATCTATGTATATAAATGTGTATTTCTAAATGTGTAAATGCAAAAGCATATGGTTTTGCAAAGTGTTATAGATACAACATATCCATAAATTAATGTAATTGAAATTCTAAAGTCTTCAACACATATAATATGAAATTGATCAAACTATTAAACTACATGAGAAATAAATGAAAACAGTAAATGCATATGTATGTGTATTTATAAATGTAAATGTAAAATAAATAAGAATAATAAAAATTATAAAAGAATACAAGGAAAGATATCCTCCCTTAGTAGTGATAACCTCCTCCACACACAACCCTTAAAAATTATGAATAGAGGAATATAATCTTTGAAGAACTCAAAGTTGATTCTCTCCTACCTAATGCAATTAGTCATTTTATCCTTACAAACATTTATAGTGATTACTAGAGGCACATAGACCAATTCTTCATAATAGAAGAATTTGATCATACTTTTCCAATGATGGCATTATGAAAAAACCTTAGGTTAAATAAATAATTCCTAGCTAAGTTCTTTAAATCATGTCAACCGTATAAGAGAAGACTGTTGCTATGTGTACCTGGATACCATGGAGAAAGGCTAGTCTTTGGGCTCTTTCATCAATCATCCTACCTTAAAACATACCAAAAGTCTCCTAGCAATTAGACAAAGGAAGATTTAATAAGACTTCAAAAACATTTATTGCCAAAGCGTAAACTTATGATGACTTAACCAGGCCTAGTACACACTCCCTCCCTGTTAACCACGTAGACATATGGAAATTAAATGTAAATTTGCTGCTATTTTTAGTCATGTAGGTGTTCAATAAACAACTTGGTGGTGTTTCCCTTCAAGTTTATTTACTTGAATGAAGAGAAAAAGTCCTTTGATTACAATTAGAGAATACATTTGAGGCCTTGGTTGTGTAACTGGTGGACCATAGTCACATTTAACACTTGTTACAAAGTTTGGTAGTTAAAACATTAAGTAGATTTGATTTGTGATGGACACATTTGGACGGTAGTATCAATAGCTTGCAATCTATCAAGACTTGATTACCTTATAACCTGTGAAATTCTAGCGATGAAATGATAGATTAATCATAATGCCCCCTTGGGATCACATCACCATGAAAGAACTTTATCCAACATCCTTATGAGTGTAGGTACCACCAAATAGGTATTTGTCGGATCTGTCTTCCTCGAGCGAGGGAAATTCAAGAAGAGAAGAGGAAAGCTAGACATGTAGTATGTCTAAAAGAGGGAGATCAACTAGAGGTCAAAAGATTAGAAGAAAATTTTGAAAACACATGGAATTTTTTCTTGTTGAAGGGGGGTCATGTTCTTATGATGATGAGAGCATAGGAAACGTCGAGGTTCCCTTGAGGTACAAACATCTACGGAAACAATGGGTACCCAAGGAACTTCCTCCAATAAACACTGATTTTTGTGTCAACGAGAGGATATATCACATAGCACCATCATCATTACATGGTTTGGGCCTATTTTTCATGGACAGCATAAAGGTCTATAATGACAAAGTTACTGATTTGATGGAGTATGTTGGACCCTATTATAGTTACAAAGATTGGATGCAACTGGTTTGATATACACGAAGTATGCATAGGTATTCACTGTTAGCAAATTATATACAACTAAAAGATAAGGATCAAAATAAAGGAGTGGCTATGTAGATTGATGGAAGGCCAAAATAATTAAGGAATATTGCAAGGTTTATAAACAGTACATGACCTGGGTCAACAAATAAGCAACCCAATTGCATATCCGAGGTGCGCGAGGGAAACCGTGTATTCGTATGTGTGATAAAATCAATAACTACAAAGGAAGAGTTGCTAATCAATTACAATTTGAATCGATTAGTTACAAAAATAGTTACTATGGGGGTGGTACGTACTATGTACCATTTTACCCAACCTCCAATTAATGACTCCAATATACCTTTTTATTCTTATGTTTTTTTTCGTAAGTCTATTGGATTCATTTCAGTAATGTTTTTTAATATTTAATTTTTGTCACAAGGGGACATTCATCGTACAGAGAAGGCTCTGGCCCAGAGCACAGATCATGATGTATCTTCAGGCGGTTCTACCCAACAAGTTTAACTCATTGTAATTGTACAAATTAGATACGAGAAAAATGTTTTATTATTTTTTTTTTCATAAGTTTTTTGGGTTAATTTCGATAATGTTTTTAATATTCTTGTTGCAGTCGACTGATCGGGGAAAGGTGCTAGTAGTAGAGGAGATCATCCATAGTGAGGTGCAGTCAATATTTTGTGATGATGACATTGCTTATTTAGCAAATCCTCTCGATACGATAAAGAAGATCCAAAAAAATGCAATGAAGAAATGGTTAAGTTGATGTTCATAGTGCCTCAAACAGATGAGATAAGAGAGAGGGTTAAAATATTGACTGAGAGATTACAAAACATGAAAGTAAGTTGTCATGAGGTCTTTAATTATAACATAAGTTCATTCATGGTTTTATATTTTGTACTCTTTTATTTCATGAACTAAAATATGTGTTGTTTTTACAGGGTTATTAGCCTCCTCATGATGCTCCTAGCCATGATTAGGGTATTGCAAGTGCTACCCGAGGAGTAGGGGTTGGTACAAGTGTCCATCCTGATCTTCCTATGCATACATCACATCATCTGACACCATCATCCATGCATATATTTCTGTCTGAAGTGTTGGAAACACATACCATGCAGGAATCCATTAATGCACCCTCTGGCAGCGAACACATGCTAGAACATGCATCAGGACATGTACCTGGGGATGCGGAGGCCACTAGTACTAGTTATGTTTTAGCAGCATTTCCTAGATCTTCCCATATTACTAGTATGGGAACATTTCTGGTCACAATTTTGGTGACCGAGGATTTCATTCCCATAAAGATAGAGAAGGTCCTAGGTACTTTAAAATGTTTTAATTATTATTATATATAATCCAATTGAAATTTACTTATTGATCGCTCTTTTTAGACTATTGATCCCATGATCATTTTGCAGGACATGATATTTTTTTATAAACATCTAAGTGATATTACATTGGAGCTCTTTAGGCCCACCATACATACACAGTGGAATGCCCAAAATCAAGATTTAAAATATGAGCTCATTAACCATTTAGTTGTGTTGTTCGGTGATAAAATATTCAACCGAACCAAGGTCCTTAAGAAAGCTAGTACCTATCTAAAGTATGCGAGGGACCAATATAGGTCACATTTAGAGAAGAAAAAAAAGTATGAGAATGCCCCCATGATTCTAAAGAGGGAGTGGAAGGACTTGGTGTCGGATGGAAAGGAGAAGGCTGAAAAGAAAAAAGGAAAGACACCACCGGGCCAAGGAAGGTATGCAATACTATCAACAATGTAATTATATACTGATTACTCTTTATTTTTACATAATCTAACGTATTTCAAACTTTTCATAGGTTGTCTGACACATCGAAGGAAACAAAGGCAAGACTAGAAAAACATAGGCAGCACAAACTTGGCTCTGGTGGTTATATGAAATTAGTCGCATGAATTGTAAGTATCAATAAATGAAATATAATATCCAAATAATAAATTGAAAATAATTTTGGTTTTATCACGCCATAGAAGCAAAATTCATGATCTTATGAAAAAATGTAGGGCTCTAAATTCAACAGAGTTCCCACAGAAGATGACATGAAGATTTCCTTCCAACAAGGCTATGGAGTTGTAGTTGAACGCCTAAGAGTCTTGACTGGGAAAACACAACCCTCCACTACATCTGAAACACAGGTAAATAAACTCAATAAAGTTTATTTAAAATTGAATACTTGTGCAATCTTTCAATATTAATTTCCACCATAAATTAATTACATGCATATTTGTTTTAAACATTCAAGCAATGATAATACTGCACATGACATTGGAATGAAGCCTAGTGAGAGTGGAGCACAACCTATAGATAAAGGTCATGGTGTGCATCTTGGTACTTTAGAGCATGTAAAGTGTGATCAACATGTTGAGCATGATTAGGCTAGAGAAGGTCAGGAACATGATGTGGCCCCATCAGGTAAAGAGGACCCCTCTAAATTTCTTTTAAACATATTTAATTGCAATTGGTGTATTAATTAATGTAACCTTTCGTGTTTCTACTTTAAAGCATGTAGAGTGTGATCAACGTGTTGAGCATGATCAGGCTAGAGAAGATTAGGAACATGATGTGGCCCCATCAGGTAAAGAGGACCACTCTCATGTTCTCTTAAACATATTTAATTTCAATTGGTGTATTAATTAATGTAACCTTTCATGTTTCAACTATAGATCAGGATTTAGAGGGTGTTCAGCATGTTGAGCATGAGTCTATAACAAAAGTTCAGGAACATGATGTGGACCCATCAGGTAAAGAGAACCATTCTAATGTTCTTTTAATTAATGAAATACTTGTAGCAATAATAATATAACATATCAGCTTAAATTTTTTTTCTTATTGCAGCAGACCCCCCCTTGCAGCGGTGTCCACATCATGAACAGATGACTAGGCATACATTAATATCACAAGCATAGGGCATAAAAAATAAAGGGGGGAAAAATATTGATTTAGAAAACAATACTCTACTTCAAATTTTTGTAGCTTTAAAAAAGAAACAAAAAAAAAGTGATTGTAATCATATCATGACAACCATATTTTTGATAATATGTAAAAACTGAAAGAATGAATATTATATGTTAATGAATGAATTTGAATATGTTAATTAATGAATGCTATATGTTATTAATGGATGAATGAATGAATGTTATATGTTATTAATGGATGAATGAATGAATGAATGTTATATGTTATTAATGGATGAATGAATGATTAATGTTATATGATTGGGTATGGAGAATTGAGAGTAATGTGAAGGGGGGGGCCAAATGAGCTTCCACCATCATGTGGTTGGCCTTGTTAAGTAGAGAATATTAAACTATTCTCAAAACAAAGAGAAGCTCAATAAGGTAATGCACTTTTCAATATAAGAAATGCATCGTTTGAAGCATCATCAACCCAATATGCAAAGATGAAAGAAAGTGCTAACTTTTCACTATGGTGGCAGAAAAATGATTCTTTATACCCTGAATCCATGCTCTGCATCATAATTTGAAGTTGTTTCCATTCCAATGTTCTGAGTTTAGTTTGTTTGTATGGCTTTGTATGAATACCACATTGTGTTGTGTGTGGATTTGGTTTCAAAGCTCTATTTTTTTCTATTTTTAGTGGTGACATAACTCTAAAATTTGACTTTTGTGCATAACAGGTTAGTGGAAAAATTGATAGCTCTGAAGGGTTTAGAGGCTCAATTGAGATAGATACATAGATATTTAGATCTTGTTGTTGATGGGGGGCTTCAACTTAACCATGAAATTTTGTACCATCTGTAGGTATGCAAAATTTTCTCTACTTACATTAATTCTTGATCATAAATGTTGTAAATGATATTAATGCTTCAAACTTAAGATTCGTTTCATTTTTATAATGATCAAAATTTTATACTTTGCTATACATTCAAGCATTCGCTTGCCCCATACCCTTTGCTCTCTCCCCCCTCCTTTTAAAGAATTTTTTGTCATAAAATATTCACATTTCTATCTCATTTACAAAAAATTATCTAAAGCGCTAGGAATGAATAAAGATATGTAAAAGATGATGGATTATGTCTAAACAACAAATTTCCATATTATAGCTAATTAAATCCTTAATATTTGAATAGTTTAGAGCTGGACTAATTCTTGTATATGCATGTGTAGCAATAAGGGAGCCTATGTGAAGATTGAAATTTAAAACATCACTTTGGTATTTTTCCTTAGGCAGTGAAATGATATTTTGAGTAATACAAACCTACACACACATTGATATTTTTTGGCATTGCATTGAAGAATTTTTTTTCTCTTATACCTACCCTCAGCTAGACATGGAGGTATATAATATTGGTTTTTGGTTTTATTCTATAAGTAGTTAATTTAACATAGGAAGACTAAAATCTTCTTAATGTCCTATGTCAGGTGTGAAAGCATATGAATCACTTGCTGAAGGAACCATTTTGTATTCAACCAAAAAATGGTTTGTTCTTTTTTTATGTTTCTTGCATGTGTTATTTTTAGGCTCTAGAGATGTAGCTCGGCTCTTTCCTTTGCACTTTTCATCTATTTTGATGATTACAGTTGATTGTCCTCATAATTTTTCATGTAGATGTATTTGTAACCTTATTTTCTACTAATCAATTTGCAAACCACTCACATATTAAGGACCATTTCACTAGCTTGTAGTCATCCATTACTTCATATGTTGCAGTTTGTGTCTGTGTGCCAATAAATCCTAATGATTGTGAGAAATTTAATCCTACAAGTGTACCCAATATTTCTTAAGTAAAAGTCTTACCTTATTTTATAGTACTTTAAATGGTTAATTGAAGGTGCTTCTTTAGATCTGAGATAGTTGAACCCTGGATTAAAATATGGTATTAGATGGGTATTATAATGATAAAACTAAGGTCCATTGAACACAAATTACTAACATAATTTACTGGACTATGAATAGTGTTACAATTATAATTATTTCTCCTTTACCTACCTCTACATTAATGAAAAAGATAGCAGATATTGGAAGTTTATTACATGTCTCATGTATGTGTTAGTATTTTAATTTTGTTTAATTTTTTCAAGAGCTTGATTAGGTCAAGAATATGTTCTACAAGCTCTATTCTCTTGACACTGCTCAACATTTTCCCTACACATTTTCTCTTCAATCCAGATGTTTCTTAACTCCTTCCCTTGTTATCCCTTGGTTGTTCTCAAGTGTAATGCTTTTTCTATTCATCTTGCAGTTTGTATGTATGATCAGTCATCTCAAGTGTAATGCTTTTTCTATGCATCTATGCATCTTGCAGTCTGTATGTATGATCATTCATCTCAAGTGTAATGCTTTTTCTATGCATCTATGCATCTTGCAGTCTGTATGTATGATAAGTCATCAATCTCCATGATGGTACATTTCAATGAATATTTAAAAAAAATGCATTGTTTCGTCACAATTTTGATGCAAACCACCGACGAATCACCGAAAAGATCCAACGAAGTTGCTATAGCTGTGACGAAGGACTTGTCGTAACTCCTTTCCCATTTCATCACAATTTCGATGAACTTTTGTTGTTGTTTCGATGCTACTCCTTTCCCATTTCATCAAAATGGTGATGAACTTCTGGTGTTGTTTTGACGCTACTCCTTGCCCATTTCGTCAAAATTGCGATGAACTTCTAGTGTTGTTTTGACGCTACTCCTTGCCCATTTCATCAAAATTGTGATGAGCTTCTGGTGTTTTTTTTACGCTACTCCTTGCCCATTGCATCAAAATGGCAACGAACTACTGATGTTGTTTCGAAGCTACTCCTTTCCCATTTCGTCAAAATGGTGACAAACTTCTGGTGTTGTTTTGATGCTACTCCTTGCCCATTTTGTTGAAATTGCGATGAACTTTTGGTGTAATTCGTTAGTGGATATATGAATTTTTCATCGATATTCCAACAAACATCCAATTCATTTTATGATGTCAACAACCGATGAATCTGTGCCGCTATTTTGACATTTAATTCATCGTTGCCCTTTCGACGAAAAAATAGCGATGAAAATGTTTTAGTCATTTCATCACTTTTCCGACAAAGATTTGTCGAACAACCAACAAATGTCTATCAGAAAATGGTGTCAAATTTAGTAGTGATCTATTCCTCTCCTCTCTCTCTCTCTCTATCATCACTATCCCTCTAAATATATCTCTACATCTCTCTCTATGTCACCTCTCTCTCTAACTACCTCTCCCTCCATCCCTCTCTCTATTTCTCTTTGCAATGAAATAACTTTCACAATAGAAGAGTATGATAGAAAATACGCCAAAAATACTTGATGATAACTAAGAATAACAAGCCACTTATGCCTAGTAATTCACATGCTTCCTCACTTGAGGGTCTAAAAAAATCTATTTCTTCTCTTGGGGGGAGGACATTCTGTTAATTAGTGAAACTTATGCCTCTTACGTAGAAAAGCTCATTGGAGGAAAGGGGTTGTCTAAGATGCCTCAAAAATCCCTATCTCCTTTTTGTACTATTACAAGAGATGAAGTGGACATCCTAGATGCAATCGTGAATGATGCCTTGGAGCATCTAAAGTTGTCCTTGGTTGGGAAGTTCTTTGTTGGCTATCCAAATATTGACCAGGTATGCAAGTGGGCCACTAACACTTGGAATCTCAAGGGTAGTATTTCTATATGTGCTATTCCTAAAGGTATTTTTTTGTTTATCTTTGTTATCCTTGAGGATATGATTAAGGTACTCATGTGGGGCCCATGGGCCTTTGATAGAAGTTTCAAGAATATTTTGTCTCTGTGTAAGTAGAAACCAAGGTTTGATGCCTCTGCTAACTTGGGGAAAGTTGCTCCCACCTAGGTTAGGCTTCTTGGCTTGCCACTAGAATTCTGGCACCAGAATGTTTTTAACGGGATTATGGATTCCTTTGGAACTTTAGTTAGGATGGATAAAGTGACCCTTATTAAGTATCATTTGGTTTATGTTAGGATGTGTGTAAATGTGGTTGTAAACATAGTTCTTCTTGCCTCTATGACCTTAAAATCAAAATTTGGAAGATGGGTTCAACCATTGGAGTATGAAAAAACTATGGTTTTTTTCCAAGGGTGCAATAAATTTTAGCATTTGTAGGATTCTTGCAACCGAGTCCCTTTGGATTCTAGAATGCCCCTGTTGGCCCCACAATTTTCGTTGCACCAAAAGATCAAACTGTTAATGCCTGATACAACTACTAGAGTTAATGGATCCACGAGAGGTGGTTACTCCATGTCATGAATCTCGAGGGGAGCACTGACCATCTACCAACAAACTCCCCCTTAGCATTACCCGAGGGGATTCGAACCTGACACCTTTGGCTCTGACACCACTTGTTGGCCCCATAATTTTTTTTGCACCAAAAGATTGACCTATTAATGCCTGATACAAATGCTAGAGTTAACGGATCCATGGGAGGCGGTTAGTCCATGTCACGAATCTCGAGGGGAGCATTGACCATCTGCCAACATCCCCAAATTGAAACGCAAGTGAGCTCCCCTTTGAAGAATGTGACTCCTATGAGCCTAGTTGTCCAACTCCTAACAAAGATTTATTGCTCTTAGATATGGAAAATCCTCATCTTCAAGAAGTGCAAGATACAAAGGGCCCAACTTTGAAAGAAGATGCTCTTACGAAGAGTGTGGGTGGGCTTTCTTTGGAAGAAGTGGTGAATGGATTTTTCTCCCCATCCTCAGGGGAAAAACTTCTTGAATCGAGAAATGGAATGGGGGATAACATTTTTTCTCATGATTTAATGGGTGGAGAACAACCTAAAGATCCTCCTGAGGAAGGAGAGATTTTCAGCCAAATGGAAAAACCTCTAACGCCTTCCCTTGAGCTCCCTTCAACATAACTAAATTTGGGGTATGGATATACACCAAAAGGTAATATTGAGAAGGAAATTCGAGATGGAACCAAGAAAAGTAGGATAAACTCGTGTTCTCCTCAAAAAGATGGTGTGGTAGATGAAGAATGGATAAATACCAAATCAAGGAAAAAGAAACAACCAAATGTAGGAGGAAACAACAAAATGGAAATACCTTAACTAAAAGAATAAATGATTAAAGAAAGAACAAGAGATGTGGTTGTGGGAAAGTAGCAAACTCTTGACTCTTTGGCAAGGAGTAAATCAAAAAAGAAGTTAGTTTATTCTCCCACTTTGAGTGGTATCAGTTGATACTACTTTCTATCTTGCTTCAATGTGTATTATGTATTGGAATATGAGGGGAATTAATGGCCCCTATAAACAACATTTGTTGAAAGCTTTCTTGGATGGTGTGAAACCAAATATCTTAATGATCTAGGAAACTAAAATGAAAAGAGAAAGCTTCGAGAAAGTTATAAAATGGCTTTAGCCTGGTGTTGGTTTTGAAATCAGTGAGGCTGAGGGTGCCTCAGGATGGATTGTAAATTGTTGGAACTCCTCAAGGCTTGTGGGAAGTTTGAATTTAAATCATAAAAATAGTCTCTTAGTTAGTTTGGAAGACAACATTACATTAGCCAAATGGAATATGGTCAACATCTATGGTCCCAATTCGAGACTGGACAGGATTTATTTATGGAATATGTTGGATGGAATGATTTCCAATAGAAAAGATGAGATGTGGATGTTGGGTGGATATTTTAACTCCTCGTTGTACCCATCAAAAAAAAGTGGAGGCCTAACTAATTTTTCTAACAATATGATGGATCTTTCAGGTTTCCTTAACTTTGTAGGGCTAATGGATATTCCTCTAATAGGATCTATTTTTAATTAGTCAAATAGAAGGAAGGGAAGTCACCTAATTCAAGTCAAATTGGATAGGTTTCTTGTTTCCTCTAACTAGAATATATTGCAAAATCTCTCGTTGATTGCTTTCCCAAGAACAAGACTAGAATATATTGCAAAATCTCTTGATTGCTTTCCCAAGAACAGGATCATATCACAGTGACCTCCTTCTAGAATGGGATGATAAAATGACTAAAATGCCTTACCCTTTTAGATATGAAATAATGTGGTCGCTCCACCTGAACTTTAAATCTTTGGTTGAAGAATGGTGGAATTTACCTTGTGATGGCACTCCCATTTTTCGATTAACTCAGAAGTTGAAAAGGATCAAAGAAAAGGTTAAGGGGTGGAACAAGTATTAATTTGGGAACATTTTTATCACTAAGAAATACATGAACTTGAGAATTAAGGAGATCCAAGATTTAATGGAACTAGGAATTATGGATGATGGGATTTGCAATAAAGAAAGGGAGTTGAGAGCTCAATGGTTTAAAATAAACAAAAAGGAATAAAATTTTTGGAAACAAAAATCAAGAATCCAATGGTTAAGAGGAGACAAAAACACTAAATTATTCCATCAATCCACTTTGAAGCATAGAGCAAGAAACAGGATTAGATTCCTAACTACTAATGGGACTAGACTTGATAGTGAAGAAGACATAGCTTAGGAGGTTGTTTCCTTCTTTTCAAATTTTCCTAACCCACCAATGGTTGATAGTTCTAAATTAAATGAATTCTTGGAGGTCATCCCCAATGTTATTACAGACCAAGACCTCAAGGAATTATCCAAATTTGTTTCTTTGAAGGAGGTTAAGGAAGCTATTTTCTCATTTAGTGCTTTTAAAGCGCCAGGACATGATGGATTTCCCCCAAGTTTCTTCCAAGTCTATCGGGACATAGTCTCTCCAAACTTATTTTAACACAGTGAAGGACTTCTTAAGATCAAGAAAGATTTTGAATCAGATGAATACCAATTTTATAGCTCTAATCCCTAAGAATAGTGAAGTTATTTCTATGAATGATTATAGACCTATCAGCTTGTGTAACACCACACATAACATTTTCTCTAAAATTATGGTCAACAGGTTGAAAGTAGTTTTGAATAAAATGATTGATATGAATCAAAAGGGATTTGTTAAAGGAAGGAAAATATTGGATGTTTTCATTTACACCCATGAGGTGTTACACTCTATGGACCACAACAAAAAATAAGGTATGATTCTAAAGTTGGACATCTCAAAAGCATATGATCAGGTCTCTTGGAATTTTATATTTGTTGTTCTCAAAAAATTTGGCTTCAAGGGTAAATTCTTCAAGTTAATCAAGTCTTTTGTCACTACTCTAAGATACTATGTCCTATTTAATAGGCTTCCAAATGGTCTTTTCTCTCTCGGTCATGGAATAAGACAGGGAGATCCATTATCACCCTACTTGTTTGTTATTTTTGTTGAAGCTCTTGGCCGTAGTATACAGAAAAATATTGCAAACAAAACCTTAAAAGGTTTTTGTGTTACTTCCTCTTTACCCCCTGCCTCACATCAGCAATTTGTATATGATACTATTCTTATGGGGGAGGCACTATTGTTGAAGAAAAACAATGGAAAATTACTCTTGATCAATCTGCTAAGTTATCTGTCCACTTTATTAACTATGAGAAAAGAAAAATATACTTCTTTAATACCATTTAGATTGTTAAAGACAAAGTTATAAATATCTTAGAGTGTTAGGAAGCAAACTTTCCTACTACTTACTTGGGCCTACCACTAATCTCTAAAAATCCCAACAACAACTACTGGAATAGTATTGTGGAGAGGATATAGAAAAAACTAGATGGATGGAAAGGAAAACTGTTGAGCTTTGCTGGGAAGATTCAACTTCTAATAACTTCCCTAAAAAATATCCCTATTTATTACCTCTCTTTATTCAATATCCCTGCTTATGTAGCAAATAAAATTGAAATGATTCAAAGGAGATTCCTTTGGTTAGGTGTGGAAGAAAGGAAAAGAATAAAACTCATTAAGTGGGAATTTGTTTGTAAACCAAAGAGAGAAGGAGGCTTGGGAATTAAAGAAGAATAAAAATGTTCAACAACTTAGCTCTAGTGGAAAAAGGGGTAGATTTCTTATGGAAGGTTCAAAAGACTAGGTACATATCCTAAGAGCTAAGTATTTAAATAATAAGGTGGATTGTTGTTTTCTCAGGAAAAAGGAGCTACCTTATGGCTCTGTCTTTTGGAAAAATCTACTAAAAAATAGAGGAACCCTGACTAAAGGAGAAAAAGTTAGGATTGGTAATGCCAGGCTTAAAACTAACTTTTGGGGAGATGCTTGGTCCACATGTGCTCCCTTATCTACTAGAGATCACCTCCAACAAATCAAAATAAGATTAAAAAGAAGCATTAGTAAGCTAGTCTCTAACTATTTAGATTGGGATGGTTCAAGACCAAAATGGATTGACTTCAAAACTTTTTTGAATAATGTTATTGTAAGGGGTGGTAGACAGCCAAATTTGGATGTTGCTTTGGAATTTTTGTTAAATTTAATTGGGAATCCTAACCTCTTTTCAAGAAACAAAGTGGATGAATGGGTTTGGACAAAAAATGCTAACAGGCGGTTCTCTGTTAAGTCAGACAATAAGGCCATGGATCTGCAAGCCCTTACAATGGGAGTCTTTAATTGTAATAACTTGTGGAAAAATAAGTTAATCCTTAAAATTAATTGTTTCTAGTGGGCTATGATACATGGTAAGATTCTAACAATTGATAACCTTGAGAAAAGAGGTCGGTACTTAGTTAATAAATGTTACCTCTACAACAGAGAAGAAGAAACTATTCTACATTTGTTATTTCAGTGCTCTTATGCTCAAGAATTTTGGGATTTCTTCCTAGAGATGCTTAAGGTTGAATGGGTTTTCCCTACCTCAGTTACAATGTTTGTTGAAGGGTGGTGCTCGAGCCCTTACTCTCATAATAGTATTCTTGATTTATGGGCACAAGTCCCCCCATTTCTTACCTGGGGTTTGTGGAAAGAAAGAAACAATAGGGTCTTTAGGGATGCTTCTACAAGTAGTAAGGAGCTATGAATGATTATAAGGAGACATATTCAAGAAAATATTTAAAGTTGTAAGTACCTCCATTCTAAGAAAGGGCCTCCATATCAAGAGTTAAGAATAAAGCAGCAATGGGAGATTTCCCATGACCTCAGCAATGTGAATTGGGCTAAAAAAATCTTAAGAAAAAGTATTGTTTGGATTCCCCCTGATCCAGGATGGGTGAAATGTAATTTTGATGGATGCTCAAAAGGAAATCCTGGGCTGGTAGGAGTGGGAGGAGTGGTTAGGGATGAGAGAAGAATCTATCTTGCAGGATATAGAAAAGGACTGGGAACAACAACAGTAACTTTGTTGAAGCCTATGTTGTTTAGGTTGTAATTGGTTATCTCAAAGACAATGGGTATAGGAAGGTTATATTGAGGGAAGGGTATGTGCAAGATCATGATGGGCCAAAAAGTGGCAATATGATGGGTATGTGGCTGACGACTTTTTTTTTGCCCAAAATTGATGAAACGAAAAGGGTTTTTAAAGGATATTCTCAACTTTCCACCAATATAAATTAGGCTTTACTTTGAATTTAATAAGTAATTATTATTCATTTTCTATTCAAATTATGACTAAAGTCCTGATTGATAGACTGATTGAAAAACATCTATAGCTTTCAAACGGTTTCACATTTTTTGAATCCAAAATATGTGTCACATTATATGCTTCACATAATATAGGATTAAAAAAAGAAAAATTGAATTTCATGAAGTTTTGACCAAGTTAAGGTGGTAAGACATACAAGTTTTTATATTTTTTTAAAATTTTAATAAAAAAATTCATAATTAATTGTTTACTTGGAAAAAAATTACAAAAAATATGCATCACATCGGGACATGAGTCCTCTACTTATATCTAAAATCTTATAAAAAAATATTATCATTTTATTGTGGTTAGGGTCGTCAGAAAGACACCTACTTATTTTTTCATTGAAATTTAAGTACTACTGCATTGAAATTTAAAATTTTTTGCCAAATAGATTTTTCTTTTTCTTAAACAAACCTAGTATTTTAGAAACTACATTCAATTTTCTACAGATTCTATTCTTACATATTTTTGAAATAATATAGATAACTTATTCAAATTTTTATGTCAAGTTTCCTAACTATGATTTTTCTGATTTTTTTGCCACTTAAGGGCCTATTTTTTCCATGATGATCCTGCACATACCCAAAAATTCTAAGATTATTATTGACTACCTTAAAAATATCACTAAAGCACCCTGGGAAACTAAAGACCTACTATATGATTGTAAAAGAATGTTAGAGTCTTTCCAACATTACAAAATCCACCATACTTTTAGGGAGGGTAATATGGCCACGGATGCAATGGCTAACTTTGGCCTAAGACAAGAAGTTTTAAAATATTGGGATTTCTCTAATCTATCTAATCAATTAAAAGAAATATTTGCTAAGGATATATGGGGAGTGATTGATGGATTAGGAGCTCGAATTAATTATGGACAAAGTAGTAATAATTAAAACAATTGGTGGATTTAGGAGTCTTGTTGTCATGAGGAATCCTTGGTGGAATCTTAGCAAGTTGAAAAGATGGATTGGCTAGCACGAGGGAAAAGGTGTGTCAAATCCCAAAGACATGAGAGGAAAAAAATGTAAAGGATAGTGTATCTGGATTGCCTCATACTTTGAAATGGAAAGGTTAAATGAGGAAATATAATGAAAGCAATATGCACCACAAAAAATATAGATTATGATCTTGGAAATGACTTATTGACATGTGTTAAGGTGGAAAGAAAGACAAGTAATAAATTAAGTATAATCATGACTAAGAAGGGTGGCGAAGTTGTCAGACTTAATTATGATGGGGCTTGAAAAGGTGATGTGGACACGGAAAAAGTATCCATTTTTTCTTGCTTTATTTGGAAATAATTGATGATAAATTGGACTTAATGAGGCCTTGATTTAGTGTTGTGAAGTGTTTTACACATCCACACTAGGTATTGGACCCTTATAGATTGAATAAAATGCATCTAACAATGTCTTGCGAAGGTGTTGTAAAGTGTTGTAAAAGACTTTCACTCTTCTCTAGACTTAATGAACCCATTTCCCCTTAATTCAACATTATAAAATGTATTTAAATGCATTATCACATTAATCTAGAAGGCTTGTAAATTAAACTTGCTTCTAATCTAGTGTTGTAATGTCTTTTACACATTCACACTGGATGTTGTTCCTTTTTAGGCTATATGGACCCTATTAAATAATGTTGTAAAGTGTATTTAATCACACTTTCACATTGAACTTTGTGTCCCTTATCCCTAATTGACCTTTACATCATCATTACTAGGCCCCTATGGCCCCATATTGTGCTTCCTAAGGCATAATTTGATCAAATAACTGACTAGAACAATCTAGAAGCCTAATTTCCTTACTTCTCGACATTCTAGCTAGCAAAATAGCCCCTGTGGGACCCATTCACCATTAGGGGTGAATCAGTCCCATCAAGGTGGGACCCATTCACCCTTGATGGCGAATGAGTCCCATTAGATCCATTTTTGGGGTTTAAGCAGGAAAAGTTGGATTTTAAGTTTAATTTTTCTCTATGTCAGCCTTAGGGATCAAATTAACAAGAAAATAAGATGGATTTCCCATAAATACAAGCCTCTAAACTCTAATTCATAATTCATCATCATTCATTCATTCCATTAGTTATTTTTCTTCCACTTCAAGTCAAGTAAGCTAGGGTTTTAACATTCCAAGTCATTCAAGGGTAGATTCTTCATCTATTGTTGCAGAAATTCAAGACCAATCTTCATGGAAATTCATTAACTCCATTGTTTCATGCTTCATTACATTATTTCTCTATTTTGGTTTAATTACCTACAAAGGGGTTTGACCAAGGCAAACCCCCATGTCCTAACATCCAACATTTATCTTTCTCTTCTTGTGTGTTTGCAAATTTACACATCTTGAAGACTTGGAAATAATTAAATATCAAGTTGTAAGGTTTTTGAAGACATCTCCTTGTTAACCAAGTCAAAATATCCACTAAAAGTCACCTACAATGTCAAAAATCAGTCTTTTAGAGGAGGACACCTATTAGGAACCGAAGTGCAGACTAAGGACTTCAGTTTTCTCTTTTGGATTTTCATAAATTCAAAAGAGGACTGGTTCACCATTAGTGGAGAATGAGTCCGACTACCAAGCTTGAAAAAGGTTTTATGTAGTTTTGGATACCCATTTGTCTAAAACGGGCTTCAAAATAGTTTCCTAGATTTGGGACTAATTCGCCCGGAATGGCGAATGAGTCCTAGTAGGCCACATTTTTAGCATCAACAACATTTCAGAAGTCATTTCCAGTCTCCAGTAAGTTCTCAGGTGCACACATTTAGTTTCATTTCTTTCTGTTCAGTTTTGTGTACATTTCTAGGTCATTTTGTATATCATAGTGTGTTTTCAAACAACTTTCATTTCTCTAATTTTCATTTAGTAATCATCTTTCTCTAATTTTTTGCATTTATATCAGCTTATTTAGACATATTACATCCACATTACATTAATCTTGAATGTAGACATTGCATTTTGGCCCACCATCTCTCTCATTTTAGGTGAAAAACCCTAGAAGGGCTAGAAAGCAAGTGGGTGCCAAAATCTATGTCTCCATTCTTAAAGCTTTGTATACATTGGATAAAAGTTTTTTGCATCCTTGCATATACATTGTTTATATTTTTGAAACATTGCATGGCATGGTTACAAGTGCTTTTCATTTTTATTCACACAATGTTAGTATCTTACATCTTTAGACATGTTAAGAAACATTTCCTATCCCCTCCCTATGAGAGTGTTTTAGTGAAAGAGAATACAACCTTGGAAATTCCTAACAATCATATTTGTTCTTCTCCTAATATCTTGCCTCTTCTTGAAGAAGATATTTTGGTGTTAGAAGAACCAATGAATGAGCATTTTGAGAATCCTAGTTGTTTCTCTCCTCTTACCTCTCTTTGTGGACAAGACATTGATGAAAAAAACAACACAAACATAGGTATTCATGACACTAACATTTTTTCTTCTCCTAGTATCTCTCCTAGTTGTGAAGAACATACTTATTTTTAGAAAACACAATCAATGATAGACATGAGAATCTTCATTGTCCCCTTTCACCTAGGAAAACACTTATCAAGCATGAAAATTCATCCATTGATCATTCCCCTACTTGCGATGTAGTCATTTTAGAAGAACCAATCCATGAATGTCAAAAACATTTGATTCATAGTTCTCCCAAAAACTATCCTCCTAGGGAGCATGTCATGGTGTTAGAAAATCACAACAATGGTAATGTTGCTTCCTTAGCTCATGATAAAAAGGTGATTCTAGATTGCCTTTCATTAGAGATACATCAAACCAAGACTGTTAATGTTATGAATGTGCAAGTTTCCATTAGATCCCCCTCAATCAATGGACCTCATACATACCCTACAAGACATCCTAAGAACCCTCTAATTATCTACCCACCTTCACACAAACAACAGACTCAAAACCAACCCGAACTCATTCTTTATCCCCCATCACACAAACCTCCAACTCAACACAAACCTAAATTCACCCTCTTCCAACCTTAGAATAATGTGTTGCAGAAACTAAGTCATAATACCGTACAAAACTAGAAAAAGTCTGCAACCACAACAACCAACCCCAACCTCCTTACCTTTTCCTAATTCTATACTGCCTAGTGCTCCTTGATTAAGGGAGTATGATCTCATTGAGAAACTTAAGAGCACTCTTGCCAAGATATCCCTTTGGGACCTTCTTTAGAATTCACCTACCTATCACACTATGCTTCAAACGGCCTTACAACAAGTTCATATCCCTTCTAATGTGCAACCAAATGACATATCAGCCATAATTCAAGGATTGAATGCTAACATTGTTTTTGACCAAAGAGAACTCCCTTTTTGACAGTGCACAAACAAAATGATCCTTTCATAATCATATCTCAATACTGTGAGATGGGGTTCAAAATCAAATAACATAGATAAAGTGACAACCAACACTTCTAAGGTACAAAACCACGTCAAATAAGAGAGAACAAACAATACGAAATTAAAATGAAAGCATTCATGAATGAATACTCCTCATTATGGTTGCTTCACCTCTCTTGTCTCTCCTTCTTTTTCTTATGCAAATATTGTGCTCAAATTTGTTGTTGAAGTTGTGCAAATACCTACAAATAGTAAGCAAGAAAATTGGAGATAATGGTTGTTAAGGACAAAGTGGAGGGGGAAGGCTGCTTTTATAGACAACCTTTCAAATGGACGGTTGAGATTAATTCTCTAGAAGGATTCCAAGATCAATGGAAAAAAATGCATGAGAGGGAGGTTATGAAATGGATGGCCAAGATTGAGCCTCAAAAAAATGCCAAGATCAACAGTCCAAAATTGATGCACCAAAAATATGTCGTGCATGGAAAAGTTATGATGTCTGACGGCTATGATAGACATGCAGGACATGCAGGATATGATAGAAATGAATGTTATGAAAGGGGATTATGACAGAGCATCTTTGACCAAGTGGTGCATAAATAATTTATTTCAAATTATTTATTCAAAAATGGAAGAAAATGACAAGTGGAGATAAATAATTTATTCAAATTATTTATTTGGAGGAAAATGAAAATAGGAATTTAATTAAAATGATTATTCAACCATTGAGTTAAATAAGAGGAAAAATGGAAATAGAGACATTAAATAATTTAGATTAATTATTTAATAAGGAAAGATGACAAGGGAATGGTTAAATAATTAACCATAGAATAATTAAAAGACCATAAATAGTTAAATAATTAATGGTAATTATTTAACTATAGATGAAGGGTGATAAAATAATTAAATAAATAAATAATTATTTAACTATTGAAGAAGGGGGGAAATTAGTGACAATTAAATAATCTTAATTGATCAGGATAGAAATGAGAAGGTGAATTAATTAAATAATTAAAATGATTTAATTAATAGAGGAATATGATCAGACATAATTGAATAATTAAAGTTATTCAATTATCGAAGGACAAAGATGAAAAAGAAAAATGGTGCTCATAGACTTGGGATATTTTTTAGTGTCTACATTTTGTCCCTCTTTGACATTTAATGCAGTTCATCATGTTGTGTCAAAGATATTTAATTCTGAAATATGCCCTAGTGAAAGCAGGGTGAGGGAAGATGACTAGGAGGGTTGTCGTATGCCCCCTTGAGAGGACAGGTGGGTTCAAAGAATATGAATGTGCTCTCGAAATAGATGATAAGACTAGAGGATGAAGGATAAAAGAAATGCTAGCATGGAAGGGGATGGATGTTAGCGTGAAAGAGAAAGGAGGATGAAGATGGAAAGTTAGATAGAAAATGATAAGGGAACCAACTTTCATGCTTACATTTTTATATTTATCATCATTGAGCATCAAAATGTTGCAAATGGACCACAAACACCATGGTATGACATAGACCAAGGTGTGCAAGGTGACTAGTTGGGAGAGACAAGCAGTCAAAAGACAAATTCAACAGACAAGGAATGCCATAGCTCATACTAAGGACCCAATTGTCCCATTCTTTTTGCCAAGACAAGCCATAGACAACAAACAAATAAAAGAGGCCATGATCCATCATCATCCCTCTAAATCCGTTGATAGGACATCCTCGAGGAGACTAGTAACATGACCCAAAATCAATCAAGATAATAAGACAATTCCATCCCAACAAAGTGTGTTCCATGATAGTGCTTTCCAGTGATAACGATGAGATTGTTTGTTTGACCAAGATGACCGAAGATTGATTGATAAGTTGACCAAGATTGACTAATTGATAATTGACAAATGTTGACAAATTGATCTGATTGACCACACCTAGATTTAGGAAGGAAACATCTTGATCAAGGAAAGATTGATTGACAAGATTGACAAGATTGGTTGATTTGATAAGGATTGATTGATAAAGTTGACAATATTTGATTGATATTGATTGTGCCTAACCTCAAGGACACATCCTGACTAAAGAAATATTGATTGACAAGATTTGATTGATAATGATTGTGCCTATCCTCAAGAAGGATACATCCTAACTAAGGCAAGATTGATTGACAATGTTGATAAGATCGATTGATTGTTTGGAAAAGATTGATTGATATGACCAAGCGATGTGATGATACCCAACTATAGGAAGGAAACATCCTATTTAAGGCAAAGGACACATTTGATAAATTTGACCAATTGATAAATGTTGACAAGGCACCTACCTACAAGAAAGACACATCTTGCTTAAGGTAAATGATCAAATTCACAAAGTCTAATCTCAGGAAGTACACATCCTGATAAAATACAAAAGATAAGACCAAATGAGAAAAATGATGAGATGCCCCATTCCAATTGAATGACAAGATCGATTGATTGATGATAGGATGATCGATTGATGAAATATTTTGTTGGTTATGTTCATTTGTTGATTCATGATTTTGTTTTGAAGGATGATTATTTTCAGACCAAGGACTTGACCAGACCTAACAAACCCTAAGGGACTTGTCCTAGGGGGCCTTGAGGGCTCATCAAAAAATGGAATTTCCTACATAGCAATGCACATAGACCTCATAGTTTGACATGACTTGAATTTTTGTTATTTGACAAAAGACGAAGTCATGATTTTATTTGGACAACCTAAAAGGAGTAACCTAATGCCTCAAGGGCTCATTTAAGATGAGCCTTGCCTACGTAGAAAATGTACAAAGGCAACGTAGTTTGACCCTATTAACACAAACTCACTCAGACTCAGGCTCTATTTTTAGAATTTTTGAAATTTTCTACTATTTTTGGATTTTGAAGTTTTATGATTTTTTTTGGATTTTGATGATTTTTTATTTTTTTGGATTTTGATGTTTTCTGATTTTTTGAATTTTGATGTTTTAAAATGCCTATACCATGTGTTATTTCCCATGAAGATATAAGTCAAGGAAATTTCCCCCAATTATGTACAAGATCAATTTATTATGTGCAAAGGGATCAATGGATGAAAAGGATGATCATGAAAGTGGACACTAAATGTTGATGTTCTTCAGGCCATGGAAAGAATGAAAAAAAATTATTATGGATGAATGAAACATTGTTATGGATGATGACTATAAGGATCATGACAAATGCATGTGAAACATACCCACAATCAATGAGGCAAGCATGCACAAGGATCTAAGGAAAAACATGATCTTGCCCCTAGTCAAGCTGAAAACCAATTGATAGGTGATGATGATGACAACGTTGTTTGGTATGGGAAGGACACATCCCAAAACAATGTGAGGATTATGATAATGTGACTAAAAGATCAAGGTTTACAGCAAGGCTAGAAACAAATCCAAGGAATTTTTTGGATGATGTGCTAGGATGCATAGCAAGATTGTATGGATTAGGCTTGTTGCATTTGAGATGACTAACCTTAGGAATGGATGGGATTATGGAGGGAACTTGGATAAGACTATTAGAATCCTTAAACAAATGACAAGGGAAACCAAGTCCAACAATAGGTATGGAAAGATAATGGATTGATTTTGGAAAAGGATAGGAGACATAAGTATTATTTGTTGAAAGAATCATCATATGATCTCCAAGGACTATGTCGCATAGTAACAATTTTTTTTCTGTGAGATATGGGTTTGGATAAATTCTATGAAGGCAATGACATGATATTTCATGGATAGTGTATGACCAAAGAATAGACGTGTTAAGAATTTTCCAAAGCATGATTTATCTTTGTGCTCCATTTCTTATCAAGATCAAGGTTGGTGGGAAAATGGAAGGATGATGATTGGGTATCCTCAGTGGAGTCATGATGAAAGGATGGGTTATCATAGATATATTGGTCAATCATGGGGCTATCATGAAAAGACTAAGTGGAAGAAGATAGGGAAAGGAAGATATATCATCAAGATCCCAAAAGGTTTCACTCCAAGAAAGGCCATCTTTTTGCATTCCTTCTGCAGTTTTCTTGACATCACCATTGTCTTTTGTTGGTAAATTATCCATACGATATTATCCACATCCCATATCATGTACTTGGACCTTAGGGTTTGATGGTGCGATGAATGAAGTGGATGATTTGATAAGATTATATGGATCAATGTAATGGTATGGAGCAGCGGATGAAGAGGAAGATGAGGCCCCTCGATTGATGGGCACTTGGTGTTCAACAGTTCCTTTGAGGTTGGAACAATATTGGAAAGGATCAAGGTCACCTGGAATAGTGACTTCAATTCCATTGTGTGGGAATTTGAGGCATTGATGATAGGTGGATGGAATAGCTCTCATGGCATGAATCCATGGGTGGCCAAGGAGGAGATTGTAATGTAAGTCTAGATCCAAGACATGAAACACTGTGTCCTATACGGCTGGGCCAACTCTTACTGGGAGTGAAACTATGCCTTCGGAAGATTGTCCGACATCATCATAAGCTTTGATCATGATTTTCTTGGTTGTGTCAATGAAATTCTCTAAGTATCCCAATGCCTTCACCAATTTTAGTGAGAAAATATTTAGGCTTGCTCCACCATCTACTAGTACTCCTTTGATCTTGTGGGTGTTAACACATACTTCTAGGTGTAGGGGACTATTATGGTCAGATTTTGGTGCTGAAAAGCCTTGCTTAGAGAAGGTGAGGTGGTGTGGAATAGTGAGGTATCTGACCATGGACTGAAATTCATTGAAATCTAGGTTCGCAGGAATGGAGGTTTCTCACAGGGCTTTATCAAGGATTGATTTATGTTGTGGTGAAGTGCAAAGGATTTCCAAGATAGAGATTTGCGTGGGAGTTTTCCCTAGCTGCTCTATGAGGTTATATTGGCCTTTTGGTTGAGGATTTGTGGATGGACCTAGAATATTTATCTTGCTTTTGCAAGCAGTGACAACACAATCAGATTTTGGCTTTTTTATGGTGATGGTAGCAATGCGATCATCAAGAGGCATCACATTCAAAATGATGGTGTTGTAATCATGCTTGAAAGCTACATAGTTGGCATTGTTGTTATTCCTTGAACTGGAGGCTTTTCCTTTATCATGGTCTTGCAAAGGGATATTGAATCTTGTATGATCAACATTCATTTTTCCTTGTGAATTATCGATTGAAATGGTTTGATCCTCAATAAGGTCTTAAATGATTTTTTTGAGTGTCCAACATCTAGATGTCTTGTGTCCTTTTGTGTAGTGATATTCACAATATTTTTCATCTTTCCACCAATCTGGTTTGAATAAGGTTCATAATTCTTGGTGTTTGGAAATGCAATGAAATTATATTACAAGATTCATTTAAGTATTGATTCGATGGGTTCACCTAAGAGGGTGTATGTTCTCTTGGTATGGAGAGGACCTCTTCTTTGTTAGGCGCTTTGGATAGCATGCAGTGTTTGGTTTTATCCTTGTGCTAGGGTACTTGATGTACTGGATGTGTTTGATGAAGAAGGAACTTTAAGTTGAATTATTGATCCTTTGGTTATCAATTTGGCATCAACAACTTCGTCGTTTGTGACATTTTTGTTTTGGGACCAGTATTTTCCTTTTTCATTGTTGGGTTTCTAATTGTATTTATTTATCTTGACTTGTCCTCTAGTGATAAGGCCTTTATCAATAAGGATACCATTTTCAAGAATATCTTCAAAGGTTGTGCAACATTGGATTTGAATTTGACTCATTAGCTCTATGTTAAGGTTTTCTACAAACATGGTGACAAGTTTTTTAGGAATGTGACAAGGGAATTTTCTAACCAAGCCTCACCATCTTTGGTAGAATGAGGTAAGTGACTCCCCATCTTCTTTTTTGGTTGTGCTCAATGTTGCAAGGGTGACATCCTTTTTAATGTTAAAGGAAAAATGATTGATAAATTTTTCAACTAGCTCACCCCATGTTTTGATGCCTTGTGGAAGATGTGAGAACCAATATAAGGCTTTCCCTTTAAGACTTCGTGGGAATAATCTCATCAAGTAGGTAGGGTCATATGAAAATTACATGCATGATGTGTTGAATTCATGAATGTGTTCCACCGGATCCCCTGTCCCCTTATATTTGGGCAATGGTGGTGTTGTGAAATGTAGGGGAAAGGGTGGCATGTATAAGTTTTGATAAAATGGAAAAGGGCACAATTCCTCCATAGAATATGTCTTCTTTTTGGTTCCCAATTTCATGTTGGCCATTCATTGTTCAAGAGTTTTCATGTGTTGGATCAAATAGTTTGCAAGGAATGATGTTGCATTGTTTTGATGTGAAGCAATAATGTTGGCATTGAGGTCATGTGTTGGATTTGGATTTTTATTGATGTTTTGTGATATGATGCCTTGATTATTATATGGATGTGAGTTATTTTGATTTGAAATGAGATTGGTGTTTAAGTTGGTTCCAAAGATCATGTTCGTATTTGGTATGGCATTTTGGAGTTGGGGTATAGACCCTTGATTCGTGTTTTGATTTTGAAAGTTGAATCCTTGGTTTGTAAATTGAGGTTTGGAACCTTGATTGATGTTTTGGTATGAAGGTATAGACCCTTGATGTGAAGGGATGTTTCCTTGATTGACATTTTGAAGTGAAGCATGGGTCCTTGATTGACATTTTGAAATGAAAGCATAGGTCCTTGAATAAGGTTTTGAAATGATGGAATAGACCATTGATTTTTATTTTTAAGTGATGGAATAGACCCTTGGTTTGTATTTTGAAGTGATGGAATAGACCCTTGATTGTGGTTTTGACTTGAGGTCTTGTGTGAGATAATGTGCACCTTTCTAGGGTTATTTGGTGGAGGTTGATTCAATGAGGGTGCACTTTGAAATTGGAATGAGGGCCCTTGGTTTGTGTTTTGGGATGTGGATATGGAACTTTGGTTTGAATTTTGGTTCAAGGGTGTGTGACCTTGGCTTAGATTTTGAATCAAAGGTGTAGGACATTGTAATGTGGACCCCTGATTTGTGTTTTGAAAGAGTGGATTCATGAAATTTTTACCCATGGTGTTTGATAAACTACCAAATGTGAAAGTTTGAATTTGTGTAGTGGCATGAGTTAGGATGCTTGTTGTAGTGGTAGTAGTTGTGTGCATGGTTGTCCCAAGGGGTATGTTCATCATTTTTTGTGATGAAGGCATGCCAAATGTATTTTTAGTTTATTGTTCTATGATGATTGGCACATCATAACCTTGAGGTAATTTGGCACCCTTTTTGGCTAGTGCATAGAAAATATTTTTTGGGTTGGCACTAACAAGTTGGTCACCTATGCTCAAAAGTCTTGGATCTTGATAGGCCCTTTCAATCTCTTGGGGGGTCAATTGTATGTTGGTTACTTCAAATTTTAGGTCTTCCCAAGGGTCACTTTGGTCTTTTTGTGATGTGTTGTGGTGGTGTGTAGATTGATTTGAATTTGTGACATTATCAGGAAAAGGGTCACTTAGGAAATCCATGTCCTTTCGTTTGAATTTTGACCTTGTTTCAACCATGTGAGACTTTTGCAATTTGAGAGGGATAATGCAAGATGGTAATAAACTAAACTATGTTTTTGTATTTTCTTTGGATTTTAGGATATGAAAATGCAAGGATATTGATAATGCAAGGATAATAATGTCTAAAAGATGAGGGATAATGGACGCTAAAGGATACTCAAATATTGGGTGATGGTCAAAGTGAGTGATGAGGTGACTAGATGATGCTAGTGGAAGATTAGGATGAAAATGTAGCTAAGGTTGAATGAGATTGATCTATGTTTTTGTAATTTTTGTAGTTTGGGGGTATGAAAATGCAAGGATAATGAAGTATTGATATGAACTATATTTTTTTGTATTTTGGAATAGGGGTAGAGTGAAATATAAGGAAGGGTAGTCTAAATGAAGTTGATCTAATGCAAAGGAGAACTAAAATTTTAAACAAGGGGTGGAATTCAAGCTAATGTGAACCCAAGGTAGAAAATTCCAAATGTCATTGACCATAAGAGGACAACCAAGACCAAGAGACAAGACCAAGACTCAACTTGGTAAAGTGACAATGAAAAGACAAATGACAATGGTCAATGATAAGTAGAATAAGTAACCAAGAATTTTCAAGAGCTCAAAGGTCTCCCTATGTTCAAAATCTGAACGTTTAAATGCAACCTAAAGGTCAAGGTTCAATTTGTGCAATGCAAGGAATGAAGGAATGCAACCTATAATGCAATGTATTTCTAATGGGAATGCCTAAAATGAATTGGTAAATCTTGAAAGTCTCTAGTTTGGAAGTCAAGATCACTATTATGATGAATTGGTTCAGTTTTGGACAAGGATTTTATGAAATTGTGGTAATTAGGTAGTTGTGGCTCTATGTTTTCCAGAATGTTGTTTTGATAGTTTTGATATTTTTGAAATAGTTTTGATTTGAATTTTTGACTATTTTTGATGAGATATGAATGAAAAACACAACAAATAGTATCAAGCAATTTGTTTAGGACTGATTTGATGTGAAATGGTAGCAAGAAAACAAGCACAATCCTAATAGGAAAAGGGTTTGTATACTTGGTATAGGCCCACTGAAATACCTTGAATTGGTATTGAACACCTCTCCTTCTCGAGAGTGGATAGCTTAGAATTTTGGTGGCACTAGCTCCCCTCCACGACACTCACTTCTATGGGCACACCAATTTCAGATTCTCAAGTAGTCACTTCCCGAGAAATGCTATCTCTACTCAAGGGATTCAGTAGTGAGTAACTTCGGGCATGATATTGTACCCTGCACCATACCAAGCAATAGTGGAAAATGGCTAGGCTTCTAAAAAAAAAGGTGTCTAGTAAGGGCATCCAGTTTAGGGGATACAATGATAAACTCCCTTGAGAGGTCTCACAATGCTTAGAACAAGGGTTTCTCATAGGAGAATTATCACGTACTGTCTTGTTGACTACGAACTTTCCTCGTAGCCACAAATTTATATAGTGGTTCGGAAGGACTTGGATTTAGCTCATTACTACTTGGGTTGTTCCCTTAGGGTGAGTACTTTTTCCCACTAATGCAGGCCCTATAATGGGTAAACACAAAATCGGATGGGTTTGGATTTCTGATCATTGAGTTTGCACAAGGTGAAAGCATAATACCTACCACCCTCAAACACTAAGACATGATGTTCTTTTACCCCCTAGTTAGAGCTATGTGAGAAAGACAATCGTTAATTTTAAGCACCAAATGAAATGTTTGCTATACTAAAAGACAATGGTTTCAAAATCAAGTCTTCAAGAAACGTCCTGCACCAAATGTCATTAGTAATTTCTTTGATTTTTAGTTTTTAGCAAACGTATGTTTATGCTTTCACCTTTCCAGCCTCTGACATACGAACCTGCACAAAATCCCAATTAGCAGAATTAGCCACAAAGCTAAAATTAAACTAGAAAAATAAAAAATTAACATTTAATATAAAATCTAAATTAAGGTTAATCTAAATTAGAATTAATTCTAAAATAAATTAATCCTAAAGTAAATTAAATCTAAATTAAAATTAAACTAAAAATTAAGTCTACCTTCTAAATTAAATCTAAATTAAAAACTAAATCTAAATTAAAAATTAAAGCTAAATCTAAATAATAAAAATTTAAATCTAAATTAAAAATGTAAATCTAAGTTAGAAACTAAATCTGAATTAAAAATTAAAATTAAATCTAAATTAAATAATTAAATCTACATTCTGAATTAAATGTAAATTAGAAACTAAATCTGAATTAAAAAGCTAAATCTAAATTAGAAATAAGCTAAAATCTAAAAGCTAAATTAAAATTAAAAGCTAAATCTAAATTAGAAGTTAAAAAGCTAAATCTAAACTAGAAATTAAGAGCTAAATCTAAATTAGAAATTAAAACTAAATCTAAATTAAAAATTAAAAGCTAAATCTAAATTAAAAGTTAAAAACTAAATCTAATTTAAAAGTTAAAAACTAAATCTAATTAAAAGTTTAAAACTAAATCTAATTAAAAGTTTTAAAAGCTAAAATAAAAGTTAAATCTAAATGTTGTGATGTTGTGACTATTGCTAGAAGGAAGAAATCCTTATCGAAAATTCTGCCAACAAGGATTTTCCTGCCGATCAAAAATATATAACCCAAAAAAAGTTATTTGTGAAATATGACTGATTTATGAAAATGCAGCTATCAAAATGATAAAATGAACCTATGAAAATGACAAATTGCAGCTATGATAATATAATCCAACCTATGAAAAAAATGTAGTTATAATATTTATCCTACTTACTTGCTTCTTTTTTTAATTGATTTATGAAAATGCAGCGATGAAAATGATAAAATGCAGTTATAATAATCAAATATATGAAAATGTAGCTATGAAAGTGCAAGTATGAAAATACAGCTATGATGTTTATCCTATTTTCTTTTTTTTTGAAATTTTTTTTTTATGAAAATATAGCTATGAAAATGACAATATGGTCAAATCTATGAAAATAAGACTATGAAGTATATTATCAAATCTATGAATATGCAACTATTATACTATTCACGGTGGGTTCACCAATGCAAGATGGGGTTAAAAATCAAATAGCATAGATAAAGTGACAGCCAACACTTCTAAGCTATAAAACCACAACAAACAAGACAAAACAAACAATAAGGAAATGAAAGCATTCATGAATAAACACTCCCCATTGTGGTTGCTTCACTTCTCTTGTCTCTCCTTCTTATGCCAATATTTCCCTCAGATTTGTTGTTGAAGTTGTGCAAATACCTGCAAATAGTAAGCAAGAAAGTTGGAGATAATGGTTGTTAAGGACAAAGTGGAGGGGGGAGGCTACTTTTATAAACAACCTTTTGAATGGATGGTTGAAATTAATCCTCTAGAAGGATTCCAAGATCAATGGATGAGAATGCATGAGAGGGAGGTTATGAAATGGATGGCCAAGATTGAGCCTCAGAAAAGATGCCAAGATCAACGGTCCAGAATTGATGCACCAGAAATATGTCATGCATGGAAAAGCTATGACGTCGACGGCTATGATAGACATGCAGGACATGCAGGCTATGATAGAAATGAATGTTATGACAGGGGATTATGACAAAGCATCTTTGACCAAGTGGTGCATAAATAATTTATTTCAAATTATTTATTCAAAAATGGAAGAAAATGACAAGTGGAGATAAATAATTTATTCAAATTATTTATTTGGAGGAAAATGAAAATGGGCATTTAATTAAAATGATTATTCAACCATTTAGTTAAATAAGAGGAAAAATGGAAATAGAGACATTAAATAATTTAGATTAATTATTTAATAATGAAAGATAACAAGGGAATAGTTAAATAATTAACCATAGAAGAATTAAAAGACCATGAATAGTTAAATAATTAATGGTAATTATTTAACTATAGATGAAAGGTGATAAAATAATTAAATAAATAAAATTTTATTTAACTATTGAAGAAGGGGGAAATTAGTGACACAATTAAATAATCTTAATTGATTAGGATAGAAATGAAAAGGTGAATTAATTAAATAATTAAAAATATTTAATTAATAGAGGAATATGATCAGACATAATTGAATAATTAAAGTTATTCAATTATCGAAGGACGAAGACGAACAAAAAAAATGACGCTCATAGACTTGGGACATTTTTCAATGTCTACAAATACAAACAAATAGGGATAAAGAGAACCCTTGTATATATTGGTTTTGCCCTTAATGTGTGTAGTGTGAACCTTCTGGATAGGCTTGGAATTGATTAATTGAACATTCACCCTGATTCTTTATCTATTAAGGGATTTGAAAATGTCAAAAAGAAACCACTCGGTGTGATTACTTTTCCTATTACAGTTGGACAGGTTACATTATAGACATGGATCCATGTTATGCCTCATGAACTTCCATACAATCTCCTTCTAGGCAGGTCATGGATTCATGCAATGAATGGTGTGCCTTCCACTCTTCATCATAAAATGAAATACATTCACAACAACAAAGTGCACATCCTTGAAGTTGACCTCGATCCAAATAGTTGTTTGAACATTGAGAAAAACAAAGAGAATCATTTAAACACATTAACACCAACCACACAAGTGGAACCTGTGCAACAACAAGATGAACAACAACACATTGAACAAGTCACAAAGCTATTAGATGATGATTAGGGTTCCTTAGACTTCACACCACCAATCCTGCATGATCCTTCGAAAGCATCCACCTCAACCACTTCAGACAAAGAAGCAAACTACACAACAAACTTTGAAGAACTTAATCATGAACAACCACCTGATCCAAAAGTGATGAAAAAGCTTTATGGATGAGGTTATGAGCTTATGAAAAAAATTGGATATAGTGGAAATGGATGTGGTGCTAATGAAGAAGGTATATTCAACCCTATATATCCTATCACACAACAAACAAATTATAGTGTTGGTTATTGTCCTTTGATAGAGATCACCAAGCCTTCACTCAATATCAACACCATCACAAACAATTCATCAACTTCAAATCTAACTATAGTGCATCCTGAACTGATAGACACTAGTGGTCTTTATTTTTCTCCTTTACAAAACACGAAACAAATAAATACAACTTTGCTTAATGTCAATGTCATCTCGCAAAACACTAATGAATTGAATTCGTTAGATTTTACACCCTCCTATACAAGAGAAAAAATCTTGTAATCTACAGTCTTGTGTAGATATGACATCTTGTACATCTAAGCAAGAGATATCTTTGTCTCATAATACAGGAAAATCTACCATTAATCAAGTGGATATCTTGTCGAGACTCCTCCAAGATCACTTTATATCTCTCCCTCCATGAACTTAAAAGAAATGTTATTACAAGACTTAATTTTGTGCATATCATCGAGTCCATGGTCATTCCACTAATGAATGTAAGGCTTTGAGTAGTCAAATCCAACATCTTCAGGAGTTTGGTATTCTACCTTATGTGGGGGCACCTAATTCCTCTAATTTATACCAATTTTCACTCTAGAATTCATCTTATCCATCACTTCGACTCACCTTTGTCCTGCACTAAGTGGGGGGAAAGGGTTAAGTAGTCATTTACTCGTATGTCACTTGTCCTTGCTACTTTTGGCTAGTTTTTGACCTTTCATGACCATATAATATCAAGCTTGGGATGTGGATGACATGCCTTAAGTTGGCTCGCATGTGACATACTACCTTTTTCATGACGTAGCTTATAGGAAACATATGACTTGGCATAGGGATTTCCGAGTAAACTCTCATGTTCTCCTAATTTAAAGAAATTTCTCATAGTAATGGTGTTAGCAACCACTTTAAAGTGGGGGAATACATTGACACTCACATTTCATTGTATGATTTTCTTTTTCTTTTGATATCCACTCCTGGAAACATTAGGTACAATCTTGCTCAAGATGAAACATTGCACTTGTCCTCTCTTGGAATCAAGATGAGACCATTTGCACTTTTCCTCTCTTGGAGACATTAGGCATGATGTTCCTTAAGATGAGACCTTGCACGAAATAATAAAAATCCCTTTGAACATTCCTTACACTATCTTGCATTTACAATGTCTATGAGTGTCAAACATATGAACTTTTGCTTACCTCATAGAGCTCAAAAACAAAATTCATTGTGGCGCCTTATTAAAGTTATCAGGAGGTATAACTTTGATACAGTTGATTGGGAAGCCCATTCTGAGGCACGACTTTCCCCATAGCCACTTGTGTATTTTTTAGTACATACCAGCTGAGAGTGTATGATTCTCACCTTTTGGGCCTTCTCACCTAGCAGACAACCAAGAGTTTTGTTGTTGCCCCAGAGTGAGTATGCATTTTTTGACAAACAACCTAGATTTTATCCACAACGTGTTGGACAAACGGTCGAAGCTTGATCCACATTTTTATTTTTTATCTCCTCTTCCTTCTAGTTCTTACCATTGCATGATCATGTATCTTGTCTTTCTGCAAATCATTCACCTTGTGCATGTCCTTTTGCACGTATGATTGGTTTGACTTAGGATCTTGGATCCTAGGGGATTCCACAACCTCCTTGATCTTTGTTATCCTATACCATCAACATTGGTATGATTGGACCCCTCTTGAATGTCTACTTTAGTGTGAGTTTGAAGCAAGTTCATCCTCTCACTAAAGTGGGGGCTAACTATGGACATGAAAAAACTATCCCTTTTTGCTTACTTGATTTTGTAATAATTGATGATAAATTGGACTTAATGATGCCTTGATTTAGTGTTTTTAAGTGTTATACACATCCACACTAGGTATTGGACCCTTGTAGATTGAATAAAATGCATCTAACAATATCTTGTAAAGGTGTTGTAAAGTGTTGTAAAAGAATTTCACACTTATCTAGACTTAATGAACCCATTTTCCCTTAATTCAAAATTATAAAATATATTTAAATACATTATCACATTAATCTAGAAGGCTTGTAAATTAAACTTGATTCTAATCTAGTGTTATAATGTGTTTTACACATTCACATTGGATGTTGTGCCTTTTTAGGCTATATGGACCATATTTTAATGTTGCGAAGTGTATTTAATCACACTTTCACATTGAACTTTGTGTCCCTTATCCCTAATTGACCTTTACATCATCATTACTAGGCCCCTATGGCCCCATATTGTGCATCCTAGGGCATAATTTGATCAAATAACCGACTAGAACAATCTAGAAGCCTAATTTCCTTCTCGTCATTCCAGCTAGCAGAATGGTCCTTGTGGGACCCATTCACCATTAGGGGCGAATCAGTCCCATCCAGGTGGGACCCATTCGCCCTTGATAGTGAATGAGTCCCATTGGAGCCATTTTTAGGATTTAAGTGAAAAAGTTGGATTTTAAGTTTAATTTTTCTTCATGTCGGCCTTGGGGATAAAATTAATGGGAAAATCATATGGAGTGCCTATAAATACAAGTCTCTAAACCCTAATTCATAATTCATCATCATTCATTCATTCCATTCATCATTTGTCTTCCATTTCAAGTCAAGCAAGCTACAGTTTTAACATTCTAAGTCATTCAAGATCATTTTTCAGACATTCAAGGGTAGATTCTTTATCTATTGTTGTAGAAATTCAAGATCAATCTTCATGGAAAGGTATTAACTCCATTGTTTCATGCTTCATTACATTATTTTTCTATTTTGGTTTAATTACCTACAAAGGGGTTTGACCAAGGAAAACCCCCATGCCCTAACATCCAACATTTATCTTTCTCTTCTTGTGTGTTTGCAAATTTAGGCATCTTGAAGACTTGGATATCATTAAAGATCAAGTTGCAAGGTTGTTGAATACATTTCCTTGTTGACCAAATCAAAATATCCACTAAAAGTCACCTACAATGCTGAAAATCAAACTTTTGGAGGCAAACACCTATCAGGAACTGAAGTGCAGACTGAGGAATTTAGTTTCCTTTTTGGATTTTCAGAAATTCAAAAGTGGAAGATTCACCATTAGTGGTGAATGATTCCCACTGCCAGGCCTAAAAAAGGCTTTCTACAATTTTAGATACCCATTTGTCTAAAATGAGCTTCGAAACAATTTCCCAGATCTAGGACTAATTCACCTAGAATGGTGAATGAGTCCTAGTAGGCCAAATTTTCAGCATCAATAACATTTCAGAAGTCATTTCCAATCTCTAGCAAGTTCTTAGGTGCACACATTTAGTTTCATTTACTTTTGTTCAGTTTTGTTTATATTTCTAGGTCTTTTTGCATATCATAGCGTGTTTTCAAACAATTTGAATTTTTTAAATTTTCATTTAGTGATCAACATATTTCTTCAATTTTTTGCATTTAGATCATCTTATTTAGACATATTACATTCACATTACATTAATCTTGAATGTAGACATTGCCTTTTGGCTCACCATCTCTATCCATTTAGGTGAAAAACCCTAGAAGGGCTAGAAAGCAAGTGGGTGCCAAAATCTTTTTCTCCAAGTGATAACTGACTTTGCTTCATTTTCATACAACCTACCAAATTTTTGTGCCATTATTTTCTCAAATTAAATTCACAAGGTTTCCATTCAAATTGAGTCTTTTGAGCTGTCGGTTGCCATTGTCGAGAACGGTGACAAGAAAAGAAATGAGTTTCTTCTCCTTCTGAAAAATTATCCCTGCGAAGAGAATGCCATGGGAGGTCCAAGGAAGAGAACGGAGTCATGTAAGTATGATTCTCTATAAAAAAACTCAGAGCTATGGGGGATTTTTGAAAGAGTTGGGTTTACCTCGTACTTCACTGCCATGGATGGGTATAATGAACAACTCATTTATAAGTTTTTCAATGCCTGGAAGGACGAAGAGGTGCAAATGGGTGATCTCCATTTCAAAGTGGGAGCGAAGCTTATAGGTAAGGCGATGGGACTAGACTATGAAGGAAAAAAGGTGGCAAAGGTAAGTAGCAGTAAATACCAAGATTATATTGAGAATTGTTTTGAGGATAAAGAGAAGGCTGCAAGATTCCATAATGGTTATTCTAGGTTTTTACTTCCTCCCCCATACCACAATGTGTTTTATTTTGTGATGAAATATTTCATGCTTGAAGTTCACTTCCAGTCAGTTCATGGCCACCACTTCCCAATTCTTAACCATATCCAACCCCTGTAGAAGATTAACCTTCTTTTATTTCTCGTCTCTTCTTTGAGTTAGATCTTAACCAATGGTACAAATCCGCCTTTACTCTAGGGCCTAATTCATGCTATCTATAAATATGTGTTGGCCATGTCCTCGCAAAGTAATCTTTCCCTGAAGTTGATTGAAAACCCTACCCCTAAGAGCTTTGTGAAAATTGAACTCATTGAGAGTCACCCTCATACCCCATCTAAAAAACCTACGAAGACTTCTCCTAACCCTAAGGACCCTTCGTGGTTGGATCTTCTTAAAGCCACTCCTGAAAAAGGGAGTGTTGTTTCTATTGGCCCTGAGGTGAATTAAAAAAAAAAGAAAATGCTTATCCAAGAATTGGGAGTTGAACCAAACACTATCACTATCCTAGATGACATTGACAACGCTAAATGTTCTACTCCAGTGGGAAAAAGTTCTTCTAGGCTTTCTTTGGTGGCATCAAAGGGGTCAGGTAGTAGTAAAAAGTTAAAATTTTAGGAGAAAAATGTGTCTCTGGATCTCATGATAATAAGGGGAAGAAGGCAATAAAGGAATTTTTTGAGTCCTCCTCAAAGGAAATATCAGATAGCCTTGGTGGTGAGTCTGTTGAGGAGGAGGATTCCAACAATGAGGAAATGGAAGGTGATTCACAGCAAGAAGTGAGTCGGAAGGTTGATGAAGTTAATGATAAGGTTGTGGATCACAAAAATACAATCAAGGAACCAAAGGTGATGGAAATAAAAAATTCTAGTGAAGAGAATTTTGTGGGTTTTGACAATAAAAAATGAGAAGGGTGGAGGAGAGGTTGGAATTGATGGAAACAATTATGCAAGTGGATGATAAGGATGGCAGATTATAGGCCTTGGAAAAGGTTGCGGAAGAGTTTGTGCACTGTGGTGGATGCTGTTATGAAAAAGGCAGTTATGGCTATGGTTTTGGGTCAAGGAAAAATCAAGAAGTAGCAGAAGAAAAAGGCAACAAAGGGTGAAGAGGATCTATCAGGAAAGATGGAGCCTAAGGAGAAGGTCGAAGGCACTATCGAAGACTTGCTGAAAGCTTGGAGTTTGATTGAGGATGCTTAGTCCTTGGTCTTTGTTTTTATTTTTGGTCTATTCTTGTTATGGTTTTAAGTGCTACTCTTGATGGTTTTAAGACTGTTATTGGTTAGTGGTGCTTGGACTATAATATGTTAAGATATATTTTTGTTAATAGTTTTAGTTTTTATATGGACACTACTTTAAGGTTATTCAATTATAACCTGTTCTACTGGTGGGATTTCAAGAAAAATTGGTTGTATTTTTTTGCTATGACTAATAGGGCTATAATGTCTGATCGAGAGGGTATTGGTTAATTTTTTGATTGTTGGGTAGGGGAAGTGTCTTTCTAGTTTGCTTCTCCTTGATGTTGTTTTGAATGGTTGTTCTTTACTATGTTGTACTAATCTACCCTTTCCCTACTTAATCAATCAAAAACAAGCCACTTCAAGGGGGGAAAGCTCCAAATATCTCCAATGAGAACACAATTCACAATATGATGTTGAAATAAGACTCACAACATCCTATATATACCTATTTATTCCTCTAGGATATCATTGAGGCCAACTTAGATAACCCTATATAAGCCCTAGGCTAACCTAATAAACTAAATAACAATATAATAATGATAATATGACTTAATTAGGAGTTAAGATAGGCACAAGCCGACTATTCACAACCTGATGTACTCTAATATTAAGGGTTTAGAAAGCCCCCTCTTTCAAGAAGCATTGAATCAAATGCTAGAAAATTTTGGATGCTTTTAAATGAACTCTTTGTCCTCCCATGTGACATCTTCTATTGTTAGATTCTTCCATTGGATGAGATACTAAGTGAGTGTTTTGGTCCTTAGCTTCCTTGTATGTTTCTAAAGAATAAAATTTGGTTCTAATATGATTCTTCCTTCTTCATCGAGTTCCAATAATATTTTTTGAGTAGGGATATTATTCTCAATTACCTTCTTAAAACAAGAAACATGAAAAACTAGATGTATCTTTGTTGTTGATGGGAATTCAAGCTTGTAGGAAACACTAAGGTCTATCTTTTCCATGATTTGATATGGTCCATAATATTTCAGAGACAAATTGTTTTTCTTTGATTGTTTCTACAATGACGTTTTCTTATAAGGTTGGAATCTCAAGAACACCCAATCCCCAACTTTAAAACTTCTTTCACTATGTGTTGGCCCACATGTTGCTTCATTTGATTTTGTGTCATGGATAAATTCTCTTTAAGTCCTTAAAGTACTTTTTTTCGATGAATCATGTGGTCCTCCATAGCTTGAACTCTTGGTGACACCTTTAATGATAATTTGAGAGTATGTGCAAGAAGTTGGGCCCACAAAATGTTCAAAAGGTGGAAGTGTTTTCCTGATTTTTAGAATTTGTCATAGTTGGACTAAAAATTTGAAGCACTTATACATTGAATCTTGAGAAATTTAAATAACATGAAATTTAGTATTTTGAGTTTATTTTTCAAATATGTAATTTATTGTAATATCCAAATAACACAAAATCACAAAATCATTTTTAATAAGTATGTATTAAAACCAATTTTTAAAAGTCTTTTTTTAGGATCATACCATGCACGTGTATGGACACCATAATTTGACCTAAATAAAATTATTTTCTAATTCCTTTTAGGGAAAGATGTGTATTATAATGAATATTGATGAGAGATTTTTTTTTATAATATTTTTCTAGATATTTTTTATTTATTATTTTTTTATTGGTCCTTATTGTTGGTTTTTAAAACCCTTGTGTATGGACACCATAACTTGACCTAAACTTACCATTTTTTGAATTTTATTTTATCCATTGTGTAAAGAATTTTATTTTATTTTATTTTATTTTATTTCATTCCATATAATTTTTTTAACAAGAAAATTAAAAAATTAAAAGTTATTAAAAAATATGAAAACTTGACATTTCAAGTTTATGGACCACTTTCATCATAAACTAATTAAAAAATAGAAAAAATAATTCAATCATAAAAAAAATTACATATTTGAAAACTATAAATTGTCATCTATAATGGGTTTTAATTTCATAAACAATTGTGAAAAAAAAAAAACCTCATCAACCATATTGTCAAAGTTAGTTTTTTCCTCTTGACATTGTAATGACCTTGTAATTGAAAGTTCAAGGCTATGGGTTGGGTTACCATGACTTTTCTAAGCCTAAATCCAAATGAAAAAACATGTATTATAAGTTTCAAACTTTTTGGAATGAGTACCCACTTTAAAATGGGTACCTATTTTAAAAAATGAATGGTTGCATGTTTTAAAGCTAAAAAATGACACTTCCCTTAATATGGACCCAACTTCTCGCACTTACCTATGATGGAAGGAGGATTATATCCATACAATACCATAAATGGAGGGATTTTTGAAGAACTATGGAAGGAAGTGTTATACCACCATTCTACTAGTGGTAGCCAATCTACCCATTGAGACTATTTATTTGAAGTGAAACAATGTAGATATCCTTTTAAACAATTATTAACAGCCTTTATTTACCCATCAGATTGAAGATGGTATGAAGAATTATGAACCAATTGAGTACCCAATATTTGAATAAATTTATCAAAAAAATTTCTAGTAAATATAAGATCATGGTCACTAACAATAACCTTAGGTATACCATGTAGCTTTTGAATATTCTCCACAAATGCTTTTTCCACTATACATATTGTAAAAGGATGTGATAATGCAATAAAATGTGCATATTTAGTGAGGTGATCCACTACTAGCCACAATGACATTCATACCATTAGATCTTAGAAGCCCTGTGATGAAGTTCATGAAGACCTCTTCCCAATGTTGGATAGGAATAACTAAGGGTTGGAAGAGACCATGTGTCTTAATTATCTCCCCTTTATTTCATTGAAAAACCAAACATTCTACCACAAATTTTTGAACATCCCCTTTTAGCCCTTCCTGAAAGAAGTCTTTCTTGACCTAATTATATATCTTCAAATATCCCAAATGACCGCCCATTGGAGACACATGAAGCTCTGTGAGAATATTTTGTTTGAGAGAGGAATTCTTGGAAAGATACAATCACTCTTTATACCACAAAGTATCTCCCTTCCAACAAAACCTACTCAAACTACTAGGATCAATTTGTAATTATTGAATGAGATTACTTGTAGCAACATCATTATACCACTCTTCTTTGGCCTCTACTACCCAATATTCTTGTAATACTGAAATTACACACAATAAAGCTTCATCCTTCTCATCCTTCTTTGATAGTGCATCTGCCACAATATTTCCTTTCCTTGCTTACATATAATCTCAAAATCATATCCCAACATCTTACTAACCCATTTTTGTTGCTCTTCAAAAGATAATCTTTGTTTCAAAAAATATTTTAGGCTATCATGATTTGTCTTCACCTTAAAGTTCCTACCCATTAGATAAGGCCTCCATTGCTTTACTGTATGAAGAATAGCTATCATTTCCTTCTCATAAATAGGTTTCAATTGATTCTTACCCTTTAATTGATGACTCTCAAAAGAAATGGGTTGACCCTGAAGGGCACACAAGCAAAAATATACTTGGATCTACTATCCAAATCCAGCCTCACAAGCAAAAATATACAAGTGAAATTTAGAATATGAAGTAGGAACCAACCTACCAGAGACACCAATCCCCTATTGTATTTTTAGGCACCAACCTACTAGAGACACCAATCCCCAATTAAATTAGAACAATAGGTAGAACAGTAGTCCTCCCAGAATACCAAAATAATTCTTATGGATCTTCTATGAATCTCATACACATGATAGAGCTACAACTGACACTCTTCCTTATTGCTTATGGTCTTCTAATATTGCCGCACATGCTAAAATGTAACTCTTTACCACCTTCTCTTCAATTTATGCCTACAACCAACTTTTCTTCACACTGACTGTAATTCTACTTTTCATACCTCGCCCAATGCATCTAAACATTTGAAAGATATATATATGACATTACATTAAAACTCTTTTATATAGGCTAGAGATCCACAAATAGCTAGGACAACATAAGATGAATCTAAATTTAAATTACATGAAACGTGTAATAGGTCAGTCCAAAAATAATTTTTTGTTGCCTCCAAAAGATCATGATATTGTGTGCTAGCACAAGAACCTTAATTAAGTTCTATCCTAACACCACACACAAGAATTGAATTTTGCACATTACAAGTCATTACCACTCCAGCCTTACACACCAACTAGTTGACATACAAACACAAAGAACCTTCTATCACTACAAACATTTTGCATGTTGAATATATCCTCTAGAAACTATAGAATATGATAGAAAAAGTGTAGGCATACTCTCCTTTCAAACAACAAATCTTGCAATGTCTCCAAAAAGGATACCTAAGAAACACTAAAGGATATGTGCAGGATCATGATGGGCCAAAAAGTGGCGATATGATGGGTATGTGGCTGACGACTTTTTTTTACCCAAAATTGATAAAAAAAAAAGGGTTTTTAAAGGATATTATCATCTTTCCACCAATATAAATTATTATTTACTTTGAATTTAATAAATAATTATTATTCATTTTCTATTTAAATTATGACTAAAGTCCTAATTGATAGGTTGATTGAAAAAAATCTATAGCTTTCAAAGTATCATATTTTTTGAATCTGAAACATATGTCAAATTCTATGCTTTGCATACTATAGGATTAAAAAAAATGAATTTCATGAAGTTTTGACCAAGTTAAGGTGGTCAAACATACGAGTTTATATTTTTTAAAAGTTGTAATAAAAAATTCATAATTAATTATTTACTTGGAAAAAAATTACAAAAAAATATGCATCAGATAGGGACATGAGTCTTCTACTTACATCTAAAATCTTATAAAAAAATATTATCATTTTATTATGGTTAGGGTGGTCAGACAACACCTACTTCTTATTTTTTCCCTGAAATTTAAGTACTACTACATTCAAATTTCAAATTTTCACCAAGTAGATTTTTTTTTCTCAAAATAAATCTAGTAGTTTAGAAACTACATTCAATTTTCTACAAATTCTATTCTTACATATTTTTTAAATAATGTAGATAACTTATTCAAATTTTTATGTCAAGTTTCCTAACTCTGATTTTTTTGATTTTTTTTGCCACTTAAGGGCCTATTTTTTCCATGATGATCCTGTACATACCCTAAATCTAATAAACACGGAGTTGAAACATTCCAGTACATACTTTCAGACCACCACTAACACAACTTGAAAATATTCATGCATGATATTACTAGCATATAGAAATCACACCAACTTTTGGAAGGCAGTCACGTCTCAATGAAACTAATAATGTATGCTTCTTTATTTAGTGATATAATTGATGAGACAACTTCTTCATTAAAGAAAACTTCTGACATATAGCATACTACCAGAAATATAACATATATTTATGTAAATCTCTACAACTCAAAATGATAAGTCAATGGGAATATAATGATATTTCAAGTACTCCTGCAATCTATTCATCTTTGACAACCTTTGACATCAATGACGACCTATTTCCAACAATCTCCCCCCTTTTCATTGATGGAAAACATCAAAATATTGGGCCACCCATAAAACCAACACACATGAAGACATTTCCCCCCTTAGATTTATTTCTCCCCCTTGGAAGATTAGCATGTTGAGTTCACTTTCTCCCCCTTTGACATCAATGGAAAAGGTCAACACTCCTTTCTCTCCCTATTTTCATTCCCGATACTCTACACAATCTAAAAACTTGTTTCTTGGATAGACTCCCCTTGAGTCTATGTTTTATTGATTTTGAAAATATTTCACAAGACCACCTAGCCCTTTTGTGGTAGCAAGGCCAAGCTCCCCCTCAAATTTTGATTCCTCTTGCTTTGATAGGAGGGAGAAATAACTCCTAGCTTCTACCAAAGAAACTCAAATGTCTCCTTAGGAAGTGGTTTTTTGAATATATATGCTACTTACTCCTTTGTCTCAACATACTCCAACTTCACCTCCTTTTCTATAACTTTCTCTCTCAAAAAATGACACTTGATTGCAATGTTTTTTGTCCTTGAATGCTTTATTGGATTCTTTGACATATTTATTACACTTATATTGTCACTAAGAATAGAAATAGGTTCATCAAACTCAATCATCTCCTTTAGATTATGCTTCATCCACAATACCTAAGTGCAACATGATGTTTCAACAATGTATTCCACTTCTACTATAGATAATGATACTAAGTCATGTTTCATGCTCAACTAGGACACCAAACTATCACCAAGAAAGAATTCTTTGCCACTTGTTCTCTTTTGATCATCTATGCTTCCTTCCCAAACTATATATGTTTATGTAGTCAAAATGAAATTTTCACTCTTAGGATACCACAGTCCAAAATTCATTGTAGCCTTCAAATATTTGAAAATCCTCTTTACCACTTTAACATAGGCTTATTTAGGTGTTTCCTAAAATCTAGCAACCATTCCAACTGTCTACATTATATCTGGTCTAGATGTTGTCATATACAACAAACTACCAATCATAGATTTATACAGGGTTTGGTTTTCTAGAGTAGATTCATCATCTTTACTCAACTTGTATCCTATAACCATAGGTGTACTCACAAGTTTATAATCTTCCATATTGAACTTACTTAGCATCTCCTTTATGTACTTGTTTTGGGAAATGAAAATGCCTTTGTTTGATTGTGTAATCTACAAGGGCATGTGCAGGATCATCATGGAAAAAATAGGCCCTTAAGTGGCAAAAAAATTAGAAAAATCAGAGTTAGGCAACTTGACGTAAAAATTTGAATAGATTACCTATATTATTTCAAAAATATGTAAGAATAGAATCTGTAGAAAATTGAATGTAGTTTCTAAACTACTAGGTTTTTTTTTTAAATCTATTTGGTAAAAATTTGAAAATTCAATGCAGTAGTACTTAAATTTAGGAAAAATGAGAAGTAGGTGTTTGTCTAACCACCCTAACCACAATAAAATGATAATATTTTTAATAATATTTTAGATATAAGTAGAGGACTCATGTCCGAATGTGATGCATATTTTTTTGTAATTTTTTCCAAGTAAATAATTAGTTATGAATTTTTTATTACAACTTTTAAAAAATATAAAAAACTTGTGTCTGACCACCTTAACTTGGTCAAAACTTCATGAAATTCAATTTTTTTTTAATCCTATAGTATGTAAGCATAGAATGTGACGCATGTTTTGGATTCAAAAATGTGATACCATTTGAAAGCTATAGATTTTTTCAATTAGCATATCAATCAAGACTTTAGTAATTCAAATAGAAAATGAATAATAATAATTTATTAAATTCAAAGTAAAAGAATAATTTATATTGGTGGAAAGCGAGAATCTCCTTTAAAAACCCTTTTCGTTTGATCAATTTTGGGTAAAAAAAAAGTCGCCAACAACATACCCTACACATACCCATCATATCGCCACTTTTTGGCCCATTATGATCCTGCACATACCCGCAACCCAAGAAAAAAGGATGATTCACCTAGCATTGACATTTCAAATTCATTCTCCATTTTATTCTGAAATTCCTTGCACATTTCATCACTTCTACCAACAAAAATGATATCATCTACATAGACCACAACTATCAACAATTAATCACCTTTTGTCTTTATGTATAAATTACTATATACACTTCCTCTCTAGAACCCTTGCTACTGCAAGTATCCATCCAACCTTGAATACAAAGCTCTAGGAGCTTTTTTGAGTCCATACAAAGCCTTCTTCAACCTACAAAAATAATCTAGATTGTTAGAACATTGAAACCCTTTTGGTTGTTCAATGTAGACATTTTATTCTAGTTGTCCATTCAAAAAGGTTGACTTCACATCCATCTAGTATACATTGAAATTATTTAATGTTGAAAGAGATAAAAACATCCTGATTACTTCCAGTCTTACTACCGGAGCAAATATCTCTTCAAAATCTATGCCTTCAACCTAAGCATACCCACTTGTTCCAAATTACTTCACCTTCTTCGTTTAGCTTGCTTATGAAAACCCACTTGGTTCCAATCACATTCTCGCATTCAGGTCTTGGGACCAATTCCTAAGTTTCATTCTTCATGATTTGATTAAGTTCTTCCTCCATAGCTTCTACCCAACCTTTCTCTTTGCTTGCTTTTTTTAGGACAATCTTTATCTTTAACAATAATGGAAAGTGTACTTGCTCCTTTTCCCTCTCAAGTCTCTTTCAAGTCTGAGCTCCACTATCTTTATCTCCTATAATATGATCTTCAGAGTGATTCTTCTTAATATACTTTTTTGGATTTTTTTTCAAAACTTTTGAATCTTCATTATTGTTGTGGATTGGTTCTTCATCATCTTCTACTTTTGGAGTACCAGTAGACTCAATTTTTTCATCAACTCTCACATTTGCACTTTCCACAATTCTCTTTAGCCTTTGGTTATAACATTTGTATGCTTTACTTCTCAAAGAGTAACCAAGAAAAATTCCTTCATAAAATATAGAATCAAACTTACCCAAATTTTCTTCATCTCTTTTGATGGAGCACTTGCTTCCAAATATTTTGAGATGTCTAATTAATGTCAGTCTTCCTCTCCATAACTCATATGGTGTTTTATCAATCTTTTGTCTAATCTAAGCCCTATTCAAAATATACGCAGCAGTCTGAACTGCTTCTCTCTATTACATGCTGCTAGTAGATTTTCTTGACTCAACATTGGTCTTTCCATATCCTATATAGTCTGGTTCTTCCTTTTTTCAAATCCATTTTTCTACAAAGTCTCAGGAGCAAAAAATTTCCTCTAGATCTCATTCTCTTCCCAAAAAATTTCATACTTTTCAAAAGTGAATTCTCCAACTCTATTTGATCTTAAAACTTTGATTATTCTTTCGGTTTCATTCTCTACTAATGCCTTAAATTCCTTAATTTTTTTCAAATGCTTCTAACTTCTCTTTTAGAAATGTAATCCAAATCATCCTAGTGTGATTATCAATGAGCATCATGAAATACCTATCACCTTGTATAATTTTTGTCCTCATAGGTCTACAAAGATATGTATGAACCAATCTAATGTTTTTGATGTAGAATACTCATTTTTTGGAAATATGTTGTCATTGATGTTAAAAGGGCATCTAATTGATGTCAAAAGGAGATCTGAGTGTTATCAAATGGAGAGTTTTTGATTGATGTCACAAGGGCTTCATAAAGATGTCAAAAATAGAGACTAATTAGCATTATGATGCCAAGGAAGCAAGTGTTGAAGATTTATAGAAATTCAGGCTTCAGGCCTGAGGATTACCTTATATTACTTGCTTGAGAAGGAAGGAGCTACTCATTTTCAGGTAAATTTGATCAGGCTTCATACTTCAGGCTTGCGACTTACTCTATGTTGTCGATGATTGAACATTAGGCTTCAATCATATAGTCTATCACATGCCTCAGAAATGCTAAAAATAATGTGTTAAGTCTGAAAGGTTTTGGACTACGAGCTTCGGTCATACCTTATATCGAATCCCTTAGTGAAAGGAAGGAAGAATGTGCTAAGTTCAAAAGTTTTCAAACTTCAAGCTTCAGTCATACCTCTTATTGAATGCCTCAAAGGAAATGAAGAAGGTCTGTGTAAAGTTCAAAAGGATTTGGACTTTAGACTTTGGGGTGAAGGCTTACACCTTAATAGAAAGTGGAGAAAGGGGTATGAAGAAACCCTAAACCCTGACACCCAAAATGGATTCAATGTTCATAGGTTGAATTTAAGGCTTTCACCTTGATGGTTTGTTAAGTAAGTTGTAAGATGAAAGATCGAACGCTGCAACCCAAAAGGGTTAAAAGTCTTGTGAATAAAATTTTGGGCATCGTAGTTTGGGAGGGAGGCTTACATATTACCAAAAGGAGGGAAATTGGTATGATGGAAGGGTGAACCTCAACATTCGACAAGATCAATGCAAAGTTGTTGTTTCACACTTTGGAGTTTCAGAGGTCTGATGTGATGGTTTTCATTAAAGTGTAGGAAGGAAAATGGTAAAGGGTAAGGTCAATGGTCAAAACTTGGTAGGAATAAGAAGCATCAGACATTGTTGTTTAGGCTTTCTTGTTAAGCTCTGCTATGCACTCCAAGCATGAGGTAAGGGAGATTAGTGACTCCCAACCCCAGAAGGAAAGGAAATGAAAAGTTGATGAAAATGAGTGTAATTCCATGGGAAGCTTGCGTTGACTTGGGTTGACCAGTGTAGATTTGTAGGAATGAGACATGTGGCATAAATTAATTAATTCACCTGATTCACATCCCTGTTGTAAATAATTAATCTATAGCCCTCATTTAAAGCAAGGAGGTTGAGTGATAAATGTCTTATCATTGCACAAAAATAGAGGTGAACATCTAGGTGGAAAAATGGTGAAACTCCCAACTTAGACAAATGGATTTATGGAACAAAAGATGGAGTAACTACCCTAGCAACATTCTTGTTGGTGATTGGAAGAAATGGACAAAACTATTAATGTATAGGTGGCTATGAAATCTGGAACAGGTTGATCAAGCATGAAATCCTAGATTTGATTGATTCCAAATATAGAAAATGCATTGAATGTTGTTGGGGGTGTTGGGATTGAGGTGCAAAAGAAACTTGTTGATGAATGAAAGTATGTGAAGTTGAATGAAAGAGGGAGACGAGTGAGAGAGAGCTCAATATGCACATGCTATGAGAAGAAGACCTAGATGAGTTTCAAGAAACATCTTCTAGGATATTCATTGAAGTGCATAAGTGCAATGTAGCAAGATAGAACAAAGAATGTTCTAAGTGTAGATTAGTGAGATAGAGAAGATAAAGGGGGAAGAGTAGAGAAATGAGTTGTTGAGTGAGCAACAACAAAGAATGTGGATATCGTAAAGAAGAGAAGAGAATAGTAGAGATATGAGTTGTTGACTTAGCAGCAACAAAGAGAATGCTTGCATAGATGCAAAGAAAAGAATGAGTAGTTGCAAAATAGGTTTTCAACATTAAGTTGAATTTGTTTGAATCATTTAGAGTTGTAGCTCCATAAATATTGCATTATAAATTTGATTGGTTGGTGTTGGTGCTCAGTGTAGGGAGTGGGTGCTTCCTTGGAGTTGGTGCTTTTAAATTAGGGGATTGGTGTCTCCTTAGGGTTGGTTCCCTTAAACATTGTAACCAGTGAGGTTTAATTGTGAGGCTATATTGGGACAGTAGATCATAGCAGCTATTCTCACCATGGTTTTTCCATGTATATCTAGTATTATTAGTTTTTGTGTGTGTATGTAATCTCTACATGTTGTTCTTTGAATTTTCTTAAGGGATAAAAGATAAAAGTTTTATTTGATCTATTGATTCACCCCCCCTCTTAGTAGATTATTGTGTTCCAAAAATTGGTATCAAAGCCCTAGTTCCCCTGGAGAAGCTTAATCAGCTCGATTAGATCTTGGACAATGAACACAAATGGTGAGTCAAGAAGATTCTTCCTCAAATAGAGAAACTCTTTTTGATGGAAAAAGCTATGCATTTTGGAGAATTAGAATGGAAGTATATTTTTCTTAATTAGAGTTTGATGTGTGGATGTCAATTTTAAATGGATACACAATCCTTGCTACATATCCTACTGATCAAGCTGGAAAGAAAGCATATGAGAATGATGCTCAAGAAAAGAATGTTATTCTTTGTGGATTGTTTAGCTTAGTGTTTTTCAAGGTGATGCATTGTCAAACAAAACATGATATATGGGACAAATTGAAGAATATATATGAAGGAGATGACAATGTAAAGCAAGCCAAGGTTTAAACTTACAAAGGAAAGTTTGAAAGTTTAAAGATGGGTGATAAAGAAAAAACTAGAAATTACCTTCTCAGGGTAGATGAAATAGTCAATACAATTAGAGGCCTTGGAGAATAAATGAAAGAACTAGTCATTGTCAAAAAGATACTTAGACCCCTACCATCTAGGTATGACTAAAATTTCTACAATAGAGGAAGAAAAAGATTTGGGTAAACTCACTATTGATGAGTTGCATGACATCTTCACTACCTATGAAATGAGAATGGGAGATGTACATACCACGAAGAGAGAAATTGCATTCATAGCAACAGAAAAGAAAAGACTAAAGCATCTACTTCTAGATCTGAGGAGATTGATGAAGAAGAAGAAAACTTCACCAGAAGATTAAGAAGTCTCTGGGAAATATAGAGGTAAGATACCCCTTAAATGTTTTAACTATGGTAGAATAGGTCATTTTATTGCTAGATTCCCTTATGATGAAAAGGATAACTGTGAGAAAGAAGAGGATAGTAAAAAGATGAAACCCTACTATTCTAAGAAGAAGAATTTCCTTAGAAACAAGAAGAGTTTGAACACACAAGAAGAAAGCGGTTCATCTAATGTTAGTGATAGCTCGAATGATGACCATGATTATGCATTTGTGGCTAAGGGAAATGAATCCCTATTCATGGCATTTGGAACAAATTTTGATGAAGAAGTTGAAGGGTATGATGAAGAAGAGGAAGGACAAGTTGATATAGAGGGTGAACTCATTAGTTCCTTAGATGAGATAAAAGCTTGAGGAAAGAGAATAAAAAGCTAAAGAACCATGCACAAAATGAGATTGAAAATCTAACCAAGAACCTTGAAGAATATGATCAAATGGTGGTGATCTTGAAGACATGAGTTGAAGAAGCTAAAAGGATTGAAGATGTAGTCAAATCAAAACTACAATCTAAATCTAATGAGTGTATGAAGCTAGAGATAGAAATAGTGGCCTTGAGAAAGGAATTAGAAAAGGCTAAAGAGAAAATTGACAAAGGTTTGAAGTTGAAAGGATGCTCTAAAATCTTAGATGAGTTAATTAACTCAAAAAAGCTAGCAAAAGGAAATTCTAGCCTTGGGTTTGAAAAAGGAAAGGGTTCCTCTACCAATGCATCTACTAATTTATATGAAAAATTCAAAGTAGAAGAAAAGCTTGGTTCTAAGGATGAAAAATCTTGCAAGAAGAATGCCTCTAAAAGTAAAAAATAAAATAAAGGAACTACTAGGATGAAGAAATAAAAATAAGAAAAGAAGCTCATAGAAGAGAACATCAAGTTAGTCCTTGGAGACATGAAGAGGAAGTAGAATAGAAAGTGATTTGATGCAAATGGCTCAAGAAGGGTGAGAGATTTAAACAAATCAAGGACAAGACGACCTCCTCATCCTACACAAATAAATGCTATGAACAAGTGTTCCTCATTTTTTTATGGTTATTGCTATACATGTAATCAGTCTGGTCATAGGGCTAGAGAGTGTAGGGATATTCCTAAATGGAGCACAATTTTTTTCAATAGAAATTCATTTGCTCCTTCATTGGATATGAATGTAATGTGCTTCAACTAAAATAATTTAGGTCACATAGCTAAGCAATGTATAGAAAACTTTGTAAGACCAAAAGTATAGAATAAAAAGAAGAGCATGCCTGCCAAAGTGAATAAAGGTTCACATGTCCCTGAAAAGAAGGTAGATAAGGCAAAAAAGAGACCCAAGAAGGTGTGGAAAGAGAAAGGTGAAAAGGAAGCACCCAAAGTGGCTACTCCTACTTCATATCACTAAATATTCATGATAGGGCATGAGTCCAGGGGGCTTCACATAAATCTTATTCAATCTTGGAGAAGAAAGAGGGAAGTCAAGTTAGGTATGATTTATTTTTACAAATTTCTAATGACTTGATGGTTGCAGATGTCATGGACACACTCCTTTATTTTGATAAAGGGGGAGAAAATTTTGGTCAAAGGGGGAGAAAAAAATTTTGGTTTCAAAAGAAGCATGGTGTCTTGAAGAGTCCCTTTTCCATTGATGTCAAAGGGAGAGAAATTGATAAAAATGCTTTGTATCTGCAAGATGTGGAGATATGTCAAATGGGGAATTGTGACTATAGAAAGTTGGTTGCTAAGGGGGAGAAAGGTTATTTTGAATTTAGTTTGGTGCAATTGGTGCAAAGCATTTGGTTTTTCCATCAACGAAAAAGGGGGAGATTATTGGAAATATGTTGTCATTGATTTCAAAATGGCATCTCATTGATGTCAAAAGGAGATCTAAGTGTTATAAGATGGAGAGTTTTTTATTGATGTTAACAAGGGCTTCATAAAGATGTCAAAAATAGAGATTCATCAAAATTATGATTCCAAGGAAGCAAGTGTTGAAGATTTGCAGAAGTTTGGGCTTTGGTCCTTGGGCTTGCCTTATATCACTTTCTTGGGAAGGAAGGAGTTATTAATTTTCAGCTAAGTTTGATCAAGCTTAGGACTTCGTACTTGCGGCTTACTCTATGTTGACGATGATCGGGCATCAAGCTTTAGTCATTCACTATATCGCATGCCTCAAATAAATGTTGAAAAGAATGTGCTAAGTCTAAAAAAATTTAGACTTTGGGCTTCGATCTTACCTCTTACCAAGTGCCTCAAAGGAAATGAAGAAGGTTTGTGTAAAGTCTGAAAAGAGTCAAACTTCGGACTTCAATGTTAAGGTTTATGCCTTAACGAAAAGTGGAGAAAGGGGTATGAAGAAACCTTGAACCACAACATCTAAAATGGATTTGATGTTCATGGGTCGAAGTTAAATCTTTCACCTTGACATTTTGTTAAGTAAGGTGTAAGACTAAATCCCAAAGGTCAACACCCGAAAGGGTTAAGTCTTGCAAAGAAAAGTTTGGGTATCATAGTTCGGTAGGGAGGATTACATCTTACCAAAAGGAAAAAATTGGTATGATGGAAGAGCGAACCTTGAAATTTGACAAGCTCAATGTAAAATTGGTGTTTCACACTTTTGAGTTTCGAAGGTCTGATGTGATGGTTTGCATTGAAGTGTAGAAGGGAAAATGGTAAAGGGTAAGTCCAATGGCCAAAACCCGATAGGAATAAGAAGCATCGAACACTAGTGTTCAATATTTCTTGTTAACCTTTGCTATGCACTCCAAGCATGAGGTAAGGGAGATTAGCAAATCCTATTTCCCAAAGGAAAGGAAATGAAAAGTCATAAAAAATGCAAGCGTAATTCCACATGAAGCTTACATTGACTTGGGTTGATCAGTGTGGATTTATAGGAATGAGACATGTGGAAGAAATTGATTGATTCACCCAATTCACATCCTTGGTGTGAATAATTAATCTAAGGACCTCATTTAAAGCAAGGTGGTTGAGCGATAAACATCTAATCATGGCATAAAAATAGAGGTGAATGGATAGGAAGAAAAATGGTAAAAATATTAGCTTAAATGAATGGATTTATGGTATAGAAAATGGAGTAATCACCCCAGCTACATTCTTGTTGGAAATTGGAAGAAATGGACAATGCCATTAATGCACAGGTGGCTATGAAATCTAGAATAGGTCAATAAAGCATGAAACCCTAGATTTGATTGACACCAAATATAGAAAATGTATTGAATGTTGTCAATGGTGTTGGGCTCAAAGTGCAGAAGAAACTTATCGATGAAGGAAGTATGTTCAGTTGAACAAAAGAGGGAGATGAGTGAGAGAGAGCTTAGTATGCACATGTTGTGAGAAGAATACCTAGATGAGTTACAAGAAATATCTTCTAGGATATGCATTTAAGTGCATAAGTGTAGTGTAGCAAGATATAATATAGAATGTTATAAGTGTAGAGCAGTGAGATAGAGAAGAGAAAGGGGAAAGAGGAGAGAAATGAGTTGTTGAGTGAACATCAATAAAGAATGTGAAAATTGAAAATAAGAGAAGAGAAGTGTAGAGATTCACCCCCTCCCTCTCAATAGAATTTTGTGTTCCAACATCCTTAGTAGGAAATTTGTTTTTTTGTTTTTTTTTCCTTCATGACATCGTTTGTGACTAGTAAATTGAGGTTTCTTAATTTTTTGCATATCTTGAACCATTCCTCCTAACCTAATCTTTACAATGTCATCAAATTTAATATGTCCCAACCTTTTATACCAAAGCCATATTTCTTCTTGTAGAGGAGGGGATTCACTCCTCCCAACTCTCTAAGATAGAGAAGAGTCTTCAAGGAGTGAATTGTCCTCAACTACCTCAAGGAATAAGCTCAAGTGACAAAGATAGGTAAAAGGGAGTTTTTATAATGTTTTATATTTTATGAATTTTTATGGGATAGGACTTCAAAAGCCGAAAAACCAAGCCTCAGAGGTCTCGGAGAAAAACTGGTTGGCTCTCAACCAGAGGACGACAACACGATGCATGGAATTCCTCGCAACACATTGTGGTATCATATGGAACAAAAATAGAGAAAGAATCCAAAGACTCATAGGGCCTACTAACTATTTGGAAACTAAAGTTTGGTAGTTTGACTAAACTAACAAAATGTTGTAAATAAATAAAATTACAACAAGAAGAATACTAGATATGTGAGTAAATAAACTATTGAATTCAAATAACAAGAGATGAAAGAAAGACGTGAACTCACAAAAGGTCTAGCACTATGAAGCCTCTTGCAAAGCTCCACACAAACAACCTCCACACATAGAAATAATGAAAAAAAATTGGGTTGTTTCGGGGCTTTCCTTAATCAAACCCCCATTTTGGTGTTTTCACTTCCATGGACAACCAAGAAGAAAAATAGATAAAGAAATAGATAATAGATAATGTAGAATGACAAGATATAGAAATAATACATGTTAGATACCAATATTCTATCAAATAAATATAATAATACCAATAAGACAGTGTTTTCCCTCCCTTCAACGAGCTTGAGAAGTCAAAAGAGAGTACAACACTTGAGAGAGCTTGAGACAAAGATGTAGGAGCCATGAATGTGTAAGAAACTTGAGCAAGATGATGTACAAGATCTTGAGAAAGCAAGAATGTAAGATGAAGAATGAGAGAATGAAAGAATGAAATATTGAATGAATTTGAGGAAAGAATGTGATTTTGAATGAATATATGCATGAAAGAGGGTCATTTTCGGGTGTGCCTATGCTATAGAGGCATTACACTTTGTGGGAAGACAGAAGTGTAACATCCCAACAACCATAGGATCAAGAATCTTGTCAAGACATTCATGCAACACGCAGATGTTTGCACATCGTGACAAAAATTCCCTCAACAACCAAAAGCAATGGGGTCAAGGACAAAAATAAAGGCAAGAAAAGGGGGATTAGCATTACTATCTTTATTTATTTCCTTTATTAGGCTAAAGTGAAGGTTATGTAATTTAAAATTGTATTGGGAGTGCAATTTTATGATATTACATTTTTCCCCCACTTTAGCGAGCATATGTTTCTAAACATGTGTGAGCTAAAGTAGAAAGAGGTTGAAGAGAATATACCCAAGATGAAGAGGACACAGATCTTCAACTTGGTATATGCAATGTAGAGAAGCTAAGCCAAGATGTGAAGATGACATGGGTCTTTGATCCTATAAATTTGACTTCAATCACACCATAAAAATGTCAGCTACAAACAAACATGTTAGGTGAAAAAGAAAAAAAATAGACATGATAAAATTTCATAGACATAACATGATGTAATTTGGTTAGATAAAAGACAACACTGATAGGTATGGTTAGCAAGGCTAGAAACCTTATGACAAGTAGATAGTCCTATGGCTATTGCAAATTGCATTGTACGATAGTCACAAGAAAGACAAGACATGCCTAGTTAGGTTTCCCCCAAGCTAGATGATGAGACATAAGACATAAAGACATTTTGAAATATTTTTTAAACTCTTTAAAAATTTAAGTAGATATGATAGCCCCCTTAAAATGATGTGTGCTACACAGAGGAGAACATGTCATTCTAAGGAGAAGAGAAAGACAAGAGAGGTTTTGGAACAAGATACATAGTGAGATGTATTCATGGGATGTTCTCATGTGAGGAACAACACATAGAAACCACAACATCATGAAGATAAAAGCAGAGACGAAGAAATCAAGATCACGGGGGGATATGATTATTCGAGGTCATAACTACTCATAGATATAGATAGAAAATATAATATAATATGTATGAACTATCATCACCCCCCAAATGGATCATAATGGGAAGAGGAGCACATGAAGAGAAAATTGAAAAAAAAAAAAGGTCAACATGGAAGAGGCCTAAATGCCCCAATACTTTGCATCATTCATGATGTGAAAAGGAAAATTTTATGACATATAGAAGAATGACGATACAAATAGAAGAGGTATATGACAGATTTTTCTCTCCTATATCCAAGAATCTACAAGGGTAGCAAGGTTCCTCCAAGAAAGAGCAAAAACATAAATAGACAAGTACATGGAAACACAATACACACAAAGTTGAGCTAAAGATGAAGAAGAGGTGTCACTCTAGTATGACACCTCCAACAGAGCGTCTTGTTCCTAGTTTAGATCATCATAAGGGGAGGGAAGATGATCCTATAGGGGGGAAAGCTAGAGTAGTTCTAGCCAACTTTCTTGTTTTAATAGCTAAGGAAGAAGGCCCCACAAGTTCTTCCTCACTGAGCTTGTGTGAGACTAGGGTCATTGATCTAGCAAATATCAATGATAAATTCATAATTTCCTCCAATGAATCAAACATGTACTTCTCTAGAGTGACATGTTGTCACAAAATGGTAGAAGGATAAGAAAGCTAAGAGTCACTACCAACCTTAGGAAGAGGGTAGTGACAAAATCTAAGAAGAGTGGTGTTGCCTCTATCATGAGGATTGTATAGGCCAAGGAAAAACAAGACTCAAAAGATGAAGAACACATTTTTTTACCATCCTTGGAAATGAGGTCACTCTCCAACTTACACTTCAGCAGAGGATGTGGGATCCTCATGGTAGAATTGGAAGAGGGAGAAGGAGAAAAATCCATGGAGGACACAAACTTGGTAAATTCATGTCAATGGGTTCGAGAAAAGGTGGAAGGGCTAGAAGAGAAGTGATAAGAGGTGGCTCCCCAGAAGGAGAAATGAACACTTGCACCCTTTTGAGGTGAAGTTCATCAAGATCCATTGAAAAATCTAGAAGAAGCATAGAGGCGATGGGAATCAAAGCAGAAAGAGAGGTAGAGACAAAAGCAACAAAAGTAGAAAGAGGAGGCTCCTCTTTAATCTTCTCATAAGTTTCATTCTCCTTAGCCAAGGCCTTTCGATGATGCTTACACTCTCATGCAAGCTGGTTATAATGACTATGGGAATTATAAGGTATAGCTTAAGAAGAGGTTGGGGGCTCCTATTTTATTAGAGGAGCAACCTCCACAACCACTTTTAGTGGAAAGGTAGACTCTTGAGGAGGAACGGGAGGAGGCTAGAGACAAGAAGAGAGATGAGCATCTCAACAACGGGACCCTTTCCTTTGTTTTCCTTGGGGGTAGGTGATGGAACAAGGGGAGGCCTCAAAGGTCAAGAGGTGGGAACAAACCAAAATAAATTATTCTCCCTACCATAACGGGTGGGTTAGGGGATAGTGGGTAGAATCGAGAGTTGGAAGGCTTGGGATTTGGGCTTCCACAATTTAGGCACCTTTTCCTTTCCTATGTTAGGCATAGTAGAAGGAACATAACATGCCACCAAAGGTTGGGATGTAAGAAAATAAGATGCAGAAGAAGAAAATGTAGAAGGCCTAAGGGAAAGAGCTTACTTGTCCTTACTCTTTAGAGGGGCAAAGGATGAAGTGTGTTGTTATGCACACAAAGAATCCTTCAAATAAATAGCCCGAGAATGAGGAAAACTAATTTTAGACACTAAGGCCACAGTCTTATACCTAAAATATGATTTGTATAATATGTCTCCTCTGGGTGGCAGAGGTCCAACTAGGGCAGGCCAAAAGTGATCTAGGGAGAAGCCCCCACACGACACTAATGGTCTATATCCAATATCTTGGATAGTGTACACAATACCCTCATGGGAAAACTTTAAGAATTTGTGGATAGTTTAGACAACAACATTCATAGAGACTAGCCATGGGATGCCTAGTCTAACTCTGAAGAGGTTAGGCTTAGGTATCACAAAAAATGGTACATCCAAAGTTTTAGGTCCAACTAAGATTGATAGAGAAATGGAACCAATGGACACAACAAAAAGTCCATCATGTGTGTGAAGTGTAGTCTATGATTCTTCATATTTCTCCTTATGCAAATTGTTTACAAAAAGAGTCTCTTTCATGATAATATTGATCCAACTCATGGGTTCAAACATAATTCCAGTGATGATATTATCATTGACACAAGCAGGGATATAAAATGGAGAGGGATCTTTATTTAGAGGTAGGTCATGTGAGGTGAATGTAATATCAGGAATTCCATCCACATGACTTAGAGGAACATGAGTAAATGAAACCATGTTCACATACTCAAATGAATTTAGATAGGAAGAAGAAGAAGCAAGGGTGACAAGATTAGCAGAATGGGATGGAAAGGAGTATGTGTAAGTCTATAGTTGGTTGTTAGGCTTCACTACAAATTTATTGGAGTTCTCCTTTTTTCCATTGAGCTAGATGACAACATTATAGATATGGTATTGTATGACATGACAAAGACAAACACATTTCTTAGTATTGTGACCTAAGACTCAATGGTATTGGTAGAACTTCTACACATTGTACCACTAGGGATAAGGCTTAGAAAGCAGTCTAATCACTATGAAAGATATTACACCATCTTTTAATAATTTTTTTAGGACATTTGTATAAGATTCAAATAATTTTGTAAATATTTTATTCTAACCTATAGAACTTTTATCAATAGGAATAGACACCATGTTCACTACCATTTTTTTTTCCTTGAATCACCAGAGATAGACATAGCCAGTCAGTTATCTTGAAGGGGTGATGAGGAAGAGTCTTGTTACTAAGCAACTGTTTGTTGGTACTCACGCAAAGCAGCACATAGATGGGTGAAAGAGGGATATTTAATTAGAAGAAATTTATCTCGTAGTGTAGACAAAAAATTCATAATGAGCACTCATTATACATCAGAATCTGGTAGGGTATAAGAGATTTGCAAAAAGATGGCTTGGTAATGGGTGATGAAACTAGTCACTTTCTCATGTGCACTCTGCTAACATCGAACAAGATCAGTAAAAGTGACTTTTAGTTCGATATTAGCCTAGAATCGCTAGAAGAATTGATTCACAAGCTGGTCAAAGGAAAATGTAGAATTATTAGGGAGAGAGAAATACCATTCCAAGGAAGTGTTCTTAAGAATACATAGGAATAGTTTTTCTAGTAGAGCATCGTGATGGAAGAAACCAATACATATGGAATTAAACGATGAGATGTGTGTTTGTGGATCTCCTTTGCCACTATACTTTTCAAACTTAGGAATCTCCATCCCTTGAGGAATGGGGGTATTCAGGATAGAAAAAGACAAAGGACTATGGTGATAGTAAGGTTGGAACATAGGCTAAAAAGAAGAACTGGCCAAATTCTCAGTTGAGATTGCATCTGCCCCATGTTCTGTAATAGAGAATTGAGGATGAGATCTATAGATGAAATATAACAAGTTAAAGCACCAGCACTAGAGGTAGATACATTATGAGTCCAAGATGTAGGAATCTAAAAGCCTAGGGGAATCTAGTTCACTCTAATCATAGGAATATCCTTAGGTGCAGTGGTGGTATTATTTACAACATTATTGATGAAAGGACTTATGTCGACCATGTGAACAAACACTCCAAGCATCGAAGCATTCGACTAGTGACCAACGATCTTTGATTGAACATCTTGCTCAGATTGTCCAAGATAGAAGTGTAAGATGGGACATGGGTCTCCATAATATTTTAAATTCCATGAAGTAGTTTCAATCCTCTTCAATTAGTAATGTAGAACCCCAATCCAAATACCTGAAAAACACAATAAAGGAACACATTAGAAGATCATATCCAAGTAAGAACAAGGATTCTCCATGGAATCCATTAGCAAAGCTCAAAATATGAAAGAAAACAAGAATAAAATGAAAGAAAAAGAAAGTAAACTAAATACTATTGAAAGCAATGCAAACTCTTAATCCCATGGGGGAATTGATGCCAATTTGATGTGAAAATTAGCCCTTTCCCAACTCCAATGATGTGATGAAGATGATTGATGAAGGATGAATTCTTGTGGTGATGACTTCAATGGAGCTCCATGTTGAAAATCTGCAAAAATCCTAACTATGCTTGGATGAAATTGATGATAGATTGCTATGGATTTGAGTATAATAACTTTTCTCAAACTGTGGATGATCAAATGAGGAATAAGACCTCTTAATTATAGAATTTCAATTTGGAAGAATGTCCAAAAGATAGCAATGTGGGACTAAGAATCAACCAATGGAAAGATGCCACTTTTCAACATGTGAATGGATGAAGGATGTGCAAGTTTTGAAGAATGTGTCAATAAATGCAATTAGGTGGAATTTGAAATTGTTGAAATGACATGTAAGAGGGAAAGAAAATGCATTGAATGCCACTTGGCTCAAGGAAAAAGGACTTATTAGGTGGAGTAAATGCCTTGTTGGAAGGACAAAGTCCACTTGGATTTTGAAATTCAAATTTGAGGAATATTCCTTTATTATGACTTTTGAGAGAAAATAGAGTTTTAATAAATGAGTTAAATCTATTTTCATGTGCTAGTTGCAAAAGCTAGAGGATGGGACATGGATTAGGATTAAATTAATTAAGGGTTAATTAATTTAATGAGGATTAAAATGATGTGACATATTGATTTATATTTATGGGTTTATTTAAATCAAATATGAGAAGAAAAGGTTTAAGAGAGTTAAATAAGTATTTTTGATTTATTTAACTAGAGAAGGTGAAAGTTAGATTAAATTAAATAAATATTAATTTATTTAATTTAATAGGATGACTTTAGAGATTTAATCACATAAAATGAATTATTTAATTAAATAGAGATAATTAGATCAGGTTGATTGATTGAATTAATGGAATTGGAATGACTTAATCAAATACTTAGATGATTTATTTTATTAAGAGAGGATGATTGATGAATTTAATCACATAAGGGTATATGATTAAATGGTTAGACTGAGGGATTATTTAGGATGAAGTGGTGTTAGTAATCAGGATCGGATGTGCAGTGTTCATTAGTACATTTTCCATATCTACATTTTGCCCCTCTTTGAAGCAGTGCACTTGTTGTGTTGTTTCAAAGAATGAACTATCTCAATCAAAAGCCAAAAAAATTTGATTCCAAAATTTTCCCCACTGTCGTCCCTACGAGGGAAAACATGCTAGCATATTTCCCCCTCGAGAGATTGGTCTAAAATTCTAATTTTTGGGTGGTCTAGTGAAAAAAGAGGGCAAGGTGGCCGACAGGTGCAAAAAGGGTCTAGGAGGTCAAAAATGGTGTAAAATGACCTTCAGATGGATGAAAATGGGTTTGAGGGACCTAGACCTCTCCTGGATGGCCAAACAGGGTCAAAAACAGGCTTAAATAGGCCTTAGGAGGCAACTTTCAATTCATTTGCACACATAGCCTTTAGAATCCCTTGCAATTTGAGCTCTGACACCCTAACGAGATGGCACAACAACTCCCAATGCACATTTCTAACTGAGTTCGGACATACTAGTGACCTCCTGCCACTAGGGCACCAGTAAGTCCTCCTTACTTGAGCTTCCCTTTTTCTTTTCACGTGCATTTAATGCTTTCAAACTTAGTTTTCTAGGCATGGTGCTATATAGCGCTACTCAAAATTTCAAACAATACCACTCGGTGTGGCGAATTATTATCAATTGCTCTATCATCAAGTCGTACCTAGAGTAGCCCGGGCCCTAGATTTTTCACAGCAGACCAACCACAGACCAACAAAGGGTCATGGTGACAGAGGCGAGGGCAGAAGACAAGAGGGTTAGAATACCTTCTTGATCAAGATGTTATTCCTTTCGGCCATATGGGCTCATTTTTGATATCCCATTGGGCCTTTTGTACTCATACACACATGTACAGTGATCCTGATTATTATTTTGTACTACGATAGTCCCTTAATGATATATATATATATGAGATGATGATGTTGATGTGATATTTCTTGTACCATGTTTATTATTTTTTATGCATTTGTGGATGGTACTATTTCTATATGTGATGCAATGATGTTATGGTACTACGATGTATGTGATGGATATACTATGTATGGATGCATTTCTTTCTGATGATGTATGCGATGGTTATGCGAATAACAAATCTATATTATGCAATGATGGATGATACGATGTATGTGATTTTCCATGTATGATATGTACTTATGACAATGTTATATAATAATGTGATGTAATGTTATATATGATATGTTATGCAAAATGGTATGATGATGATGATTTATGAAATGCAAAATGATATGTGAGTAATGACCTTATGATGTATATGTGATGGCCGAATGAATGCTTTTATGAGATGTTCTATATGATCATGGATGATATGTATGCACCTAATGTGATGGATTGTTTATAATGCTTACGTACCTGTTAGGCTTCGTTTGATTATGCACTAGATGTTAATAATAATATGGGATGATTTATGAAATGTTTATGCAAAATGAATGTAATGTGATGATTTATGAGATGCTTAGAATAACCAATCTATATTATATGATGATGGAGATGTGATGCATATGAGATGATCCATGTTTCCTATATGATATGATATGCAATATGCTAACAATTTGTGGATGCAGGATTAATGATGATGATGATTAACTATCATAGTACCTTGTTAGCGTGAAAAGCGAGAAGGGATGAAAGAAAGAAGGTATTCCTAACAAGACATGAGATGATGATGATAATGAATACTTGTCATGGAGTTGGGATTTTCAAAGGGCCAATTATCTTATTTTTCATAACACACATAGATACAATGCATCAAGGTATTAAGAACCAAGTTGGCGTGGTATCTAGTGCGATGGACTTTGACTCAACAATCAAATAGGAGTATCCTTGTTCACACTTGACATACAAAAACCTTACTAGGATGTGCTTTAGGTATTTCACACATCTCAAACCAAAACATATAAAGGAGAGCCTTCCTATGTGGTCAAAAAGATATTCAAAACACCCTCCATACATACCTAATAAAGCAATTATTCACCAAGTTATATTACAAGAATGTCCAACAAGCGCAACAAATATAAAGATAATGATCGTTGCCCCATTCCTATCTCTCTAAATCCTTTTGTTTGGGACATCATCGAGAGGTCATTGGAATGAGCACAAATAAGATAAGTCAAAATAAAAAGTTAAAGTAAACAAACAAGCTAATGTTCTTCAATACCCCTAACCAAAAGGAAATATTTTTTTAAGGATAAGAACCGAAACTATTTCCAAAAGATAATGCCCATTGTAGGAAGGATACATCCTAGGACATGTTAGTGGATGGTGGCACTTCATTTCGTTTATCCAAAGTGTTATTTCCGATAAATAATGCCCATTGTAGGAAGGATACATCCTAGTACATGATGTTATTAGATGATTGATATGGGACTGACTGGATGATAGGCTATCAACACAAAGAGTTGACTAACTTGTTTACGTACTACCCTAAACTTGAGACCTTGACGTTTTGAGTTTTCACTTTTCACTTGCTAGACTTGTTTCTGATCGTTTTACCAAAGGTTGAGGATGACGATTGTTTTATTATAAGTGATCCTTATTGTGGGTGAAAGCGAGATGAGACAGATGGATTTTTTTGAATATTTGGATGTTTTTGGAGTTTTTGAAATGTTTTGAGGTTGTTTTTGGTATTTTCGATATTTTATAAATGTTTTGATTTTTTATTTTCAAATGTTTTGGGGTTTTATGATATTTTGACCAAGACACTAACCTACAAACCTATCCTAGGTGCCTTGGGGGTTGGTCGACATATTATCCTTTCCTACGTTATACACGCAAAGACTATGTAGTTTGATTGTCGACTTGACCGATTTACAGATGAAAATATACATGATGAAATGTCAGTTTATTATGACAGACTCCTAAAGGACTGACCTAATTGTCTCGGGGGATGATCAAAGATCAGCCTTGCCTACATTCCAGTCTTAGAGACATGTAGTTCAACAAGATGACTCTGTTTTTGACTTTTTGACTAACTTTTTGGCCTATTTTGGATTTTGATATGTTTCAAATGTTTTTTTTTTCTTGGTTTTATGAATGTTTTTGGATTTTCTAATTTTTTGATGTTTTTGGATTTTCTGATTTAAGGACTTCAAGAATATACACAAATCTGATCCGATGAGAACATGCCCCTAGCATGATACAATAGACAACTCTAATAAAGGTAAGACAAACTGAACTTGAGGATGGGCTAAGTAGTACTAGGAGGGATCATGATACGAATACAAGACCAAGCTATGATGCAAGTGTGGGTGGATGATAGATGGAGAAATGGAATGAGATGGATGATGGAAGCTTGATGGGTGGATGATGCAGAACAAGCCATGAAGATCCTAGTGGATGGAAAGTGCTTATTTACACAAGGTGTCTGTTTTCCAGGTTTTCACCAAGGTACTTGCCCAAAGTGCCACCGAAGTGGTTTTCACCAGAGGACAATTTTTTCTCTTTACTTTTTTTATCCTTTTTCTAATTTTTTTGGATTTTTTGCTTTCTAATTTTTTTTTTTGTCATCAAGATGCCTGTTTTCCAAGGATTCATTAGGTTAACCATTTTTTCAGGACATTTTCAAAAAAAATTGGATTTTTTGGTTTTATACCTTGAAATATTAGGCATAATTTTTTTTGAGATGGGACCTTTTCATGGGCTCCTGTAGAGGTTCCCCTTTAGGTGTTGATAACTGATATGCCCAATACTTATAGCTTGTTGTGATAACAAATGGTCCCAACTAGTTGGGTTCAAATTTTCCTTTGTTGTTTGGATTTGGGACGTTCTTTTGATTCTCCTTTAGTACCAGTTCTCTAACTTGGAAAGCCTTACTTCTAATCTTCTTGTTGTAGCTCCTCTTGAGTCTGTTCTGATACACTTGCAAATAATTTAAAGCCTCTATACACTGCTCATTCAATAGCTCTAGCTCATTTAGTCTTGATACTCAATATTCCTCATTTGTTATGAGGTTTTTCAATGATATTCTTAATGAAGGGAGCTCAATCTCAATGGGGAGTATGGCTTCTGATCCGTAGACCAGGGAGAATGGGGTGGCGCCAGTGGGTGTGTGGATGCTAGTTCGATAGGCCCAGATGGCGGGATTGAGCTACAGATTCTAGTCATGACCCGCGTCATTAACTATTTTTTTGAGGATATTTAAAATGGTTTTATTTGTGGCTTCTACCTGGCCATTGCCTTGGGGATAGTATGGGGTGGAAAATCGATGTTGGATTTTGAATTTTTCACAAAGGTCACGAACCTCCTGATTCTTGAATGGTGTCCCATTATCAAAGATAATAGCTTGGGGAATGCCATATCAACATATGAGATAGTTTAGGATGAACTTTGATATATGCTTCCCAGTTATATATTTCATGGGTATGGCTTCCACCCATTTGGTAAAGTATTTGGTGGCAGTTATGATGAACTTGTGGCCATTAGATGAAGTGGGAGTGATTTTTCCAATGAGATCAAGTCACCACTGCGAAAAGGTCCATGGTGTGATGATGGGATGAAGCTCTTGAGTTGGAGCATGGATGAGGTCCCCATATTACTAACATTGTAGAAACCTTTTGACGTAGTCGTGTGCCTCTTTCTCCATAGTGGTGTAATAAGGTTCCCTCTATGCTTCTACGGTATAAGGCATTTCCTAGAATAACAAACCTAGAGGATTTTTTGACAAAATTTATTTTTAAGCTTGAGGGTAAGTCAGCAGGTAGGACACCCATTCGTAGGTAGGTATAGATTTCATTGTACCAGGAATCACTGGGACCAACGATTTTGTACACAAATTCTGATGCTAGTACCTCAAATGCAGGAACGAGAAGCTGCTCTACCAAGAATTCATGTTTTAAGACATTGCGAGGGATTTTTAGTAGGGATTTGATTATTTCCATGGCATCTACTACTCTATTATTGGCTCTGGGTATCTTTTCAAATGTGATCTCGATGAAGGATTCTTTAAGAGTCCGCCAGTTTCTTGTATGGAGTGAGCTTATCATCCTTAGTCTAGTATTCACCATTAACTTGATTTATTATCAACTGTGAGTCTCCATATACTTTGAGGGCCATGATGTGCCACTGCACTACTATTCTAAGACCTATGGTTAAAGCTTCATATTCTGCAATGTTGTTGGTGCAGGGGAATGATAATTTATAGGATCTAGGTATGCAGTCCCCCTATGGGGTGATGAAAAAGACACCAGCTCCTGATCCATGTTGCATGCATGATCCATCAAAGTAAAGTTTCCAGTGGTTGACTATGTAGATATTGAAGATGGATTTGTCTGGAAACTCTGAGATGAGAGGATTCTCTGAATATGTAGGTGCTTCTACAAGCTGATCTGCTATGACTTGGCCTTTGATTACATTTCGCTCCACATATTCAATGTCATACTTTGATAGTATCATGACTCATTTGGTCATTCTTCCAGTGAGCATTGCTTTTGACAGTAAGTATTTGAGAGGGTCGATTTTGGTGATGAGTTTTATTTTCTGTGCCAGCATGTAATGTTTGAATTTATGTGAAGCAAACACTACTACTAGACATGCTTTTTCAACGAACGAGTAGTTTAACTCATGCCCAACCATTGTTCTGCTAATATAATAGGTGGCCCTTTTTGTCCCATTTTCATCATGTTGAGCTAGGAGAGCTCCAAGGGTTGTTGTTGTTGCTGACACATATAGGATCAATGGCTTTCTAGGGATCAGTGGCATGAGGACCAATGGTGTAAGCATATATTCTTTGATCTTATTGAGTTCTTCTTCACACTTGTCATCCCACTTGTACGCTACTCCCTTTTGAAGTAGGTAAGAGTATGGATTTTGTTTATTTGCCAGTTGTGCGATGAATCTTCGAATGGACTGAAGCCTACCTTGGAGACCTCTCAATTGTTTCAATGTTTTTGGTGCCTCCATCTCAAGGATTTCCTTTACTTTTGTTGGATCTATTTCTATTCCTCTCATTGATACTATGTAACCCAGTAGCTTCCCTGATTGTACACTGAAGACGTACTTCTTTGGATTTAATCAGACCTTGTATTCCTCTAGTCTGTCAAAAATGGAACTTAAGGCTGCTATGTGATCCTTCCTCTTTCTAGATTTGGCTAGAATTTCATTGACATAATCTTCGATAGTTTTATGGATCATGTCATGGAATATTAATGTCATGGCTTTTTGGTATGTTGCTCTTGCATTATTCAAGCCAAATGGCATCATATTCCAGTAGTAAGTCCCCCATGGACAAGTGAAGGTCATTTTGTGTTGGTCTTCTTTAGCAATCATTATCTAGTTGTATCCCAAGAAATCGTCCATAAGGGAAAGCATTTTGTGTCCCGCCATCATGTCCACAATCATGTCAATGTTGGGCAATAGGAAATCATCTTTTGGGCATGCTTTGTTTAAGTCCCTAAAATCTGTGTAGATTCGAATGCTCCCATCTATTTTTGAAATAGGAACCAGATTGGACACTCACTTGGGGTAGTCAATTGGTTGCATGAATCCCATTTCAAGTAGCTTATTTAATTCCATTTTGACTAGTAGGGTGATCTAAGGGTGGATTTTCCTGAGCTTTTGTCAGACAGGCTTTGCTTCAAGATACACTGCTAGATGATGGACCACAATCTATGGATTGAGCCCAATCATGTCTGCATAGCTCCATGCAAAATTAACTTGTCTTTCTCTCAAGAAGGCTGCTAGGAGCTCTTGTTCCTCTCATAGTAATGACTCTGCATAGAATGTGATGTGTGGGATCTCCTTTGTTCCTAGATTAACTGGATTGCATTTTTTTGCTAGGACCACTGATTTTTCCTAATGAAGAGCTCTAAAAGGAAGATTGAATCCCCCATCCTCAGGTGCCTCAGAGAGGTTTTCACCATTGGATGCATCCTTTATTTTTACCTTTTTCGGGTCAGAGAGTGCCACAGTGTGGTTTTCACTCAAGGACCTAAAGATTATTCTCAATTTTTCATTTTTGCAATTGAGGGATTCAATCGTTTCCCCATAATATGCATGTGTATCTAGCTTGATGATGAACCCTACTTTGTGATCCCCACATAGAATATTATACCATAGTCTCATGAATTCTAAGAGTGCCTCATCATTTTTGAATGTTTCAAGAATTGGTGATCCTCGTTGGTCATAATTGATGAGTTGTTGGTAGACTAGATGAATTTCATGATTTTTATTTTCAAACTCATAGGATAAGGTGCTAAGCATAAGGAGTGAGGAGTTCTCCAAGAGCATGGGTATGTTGGTTATGGGATCCTCATCATCACTGCTACTATAGATGTCAATTATGTCAAACGAGAAACTATCTATGACACGGCCAGTGGATACAGGTAGGCGGAGTTCAACTGGTGTTGGTTCACAGGGAATCTGGACTACTTTAACTAGGGTACCTCGTCCACATATGGTTATTCTTAGAGGGGTAAATTTGAGGCAAATATTTCTCATTCGCATCTCAGGAATGAGGGGTATTATAAGCCTGTTCTCATTTTTCCCAAGTCTCTGGTTTCTATCATAGCCCATTGTGAGCATCATTTGCAAACCTTTGCTTCTATCATCCATTGGTAGATTAGTTTATGGTCTATTATCTTGGTATAGGATATGATATGGTTCCTCCTCTATGAATTCTTGGCCAAGATCTCCCCAACTTCTGAAGTTGGGATATTCTTCAGGGGATGTTTGGGATGTGGAGGCTTCATTTGATTGCGGACATCCTCGTGATCTGGGAGATTGTGGTAACTCTCCTACCACAAAGGCATTTTTGGGAATCGTATAGTTTCTGCAACCATGGTCTTGGATGATGACTTTGATATTAGAGATGGTGGGAACGACAGGAGTGGCGGGTTTCTTTGTCATAGAAGTGGAAGCAAGAGTGGTTGGATCAATGTATGGTGTTGATGGTCCTTCATCATTTTTAGGCACTTGAGGGATTTTGTAGTATTTTTCCTCTAGGTTCTTGCAGTAGGATAATGGTTCAGGATCTCCATGGATGGTGACCTCTTGTCCTTCATATGTGAATTTGACACATTGATGGAAGTTTGATGCTACTGCTTGCATTATGTGGATCCATGGATGTCCCAGGAGAATGTTATAAGGCAAGTCAAGGTCCAGGACCGGATAGGTGGTTTCCACGATAGCTAGCCCTACTTGAATAGGGATTTGAATTGTGCCTTGGGACACTCTTTCCTGATCATCATATGCTCTTATTGTAATACCTTTTCCTTTGTCTATGGAGTCCTCTGAGATTTTCAGGTTCTTAATGAGCTTGAGGGAACAAATATTCAAACCTGCACCTCCATCCACCAAGACTCGCTTGACTTTATTTTTTATGTACAAGGACTTCTAAATGGAGTGCATGGTTGTGAGATGGTTGAGATGGAAATTCTTGATCAAAGAATGTAAGGAGGTTTGGAGTGATGATGTTTCCAACCATAGCTTGGAATTGTTTTGCATCAAGATCTGCAGGGATGGTGGATGAATCCAATGCTTCCTCAAGGATTTTCTTGTCGGCGGATGATATTTTTAATAACTCCATGATGGAGATTTGTGTTGGGTTTCTTTTTAGCTGATCAAGGACATTGTAACCATTGGGAACAGATCTAGGGTTGGGTGCAAGTGCTTTGTTTGGCTGAGATGATCTTGCGATGGTAACTTTGTCACCTCTTGTGGTGACTCCACAATCGGCATGGGCTCCTTTGATGGTGATGGTAGCACAGTAGTCATCCATGGATGCAACGACATGGTCGTACACATGATTCACATTTTTGAAGATGCCTTTCCCCTTATCAGTGTTATTATTCCCTTTATTGTTATGGTTAGGCATCAAATTCGTGTATATTTTGAGATTCTAATTTCATGTTGGCTATTCCACATTTATGATTCTTTGATCAATGAGGTCTTGGACTAGGTTCTTTAACCTCATGCAATTTTTAGTGGTGTGCCCTTTGATTTTTTGGAAGTCACAGAGCTGATTTTTGTTGTACCAAGAAGGTTTCACATCTGGTTCCTCGTAATTTTCATAGGTGGGAGCCTTGATGAGGTTTTCATTTATTAGTTTCTTAATGATGACTTCGAGTGGTTCCCCAAGAGTGGTGTACTTTCACTTGGGGGAGTTCTTATTTCATTGGGGTGATCCCCTTTGATCATTGACATTATTGATCGCCTGTTTGTTCGACTGTTGTGTTGTTACATTAGCTTGATGGTTGTTTTGATGATGGTTTTGGATTTGTTGTTGTGGTGTGGGTGTGTTTTTTTGAGGGGCACTAATGAAAACTTTAGCATCGACGACACCATCATTGGTAACATTTTTGTTTCTTGCCCATGTGCAAGGTTTGTCATTGTAACTGGTGGATGGGTGATTATTCTGTTGTTCAGGATATGCAGTTGATCCTCTAGGTTGTGTCATAAGGTCTCGTTTGATGTTGAGTGCCTTGTAAATCAACTGGTCATATGTGGTGATCCCTTGGACTTTGAGATGGAATGCTAAGAGGTCGTCAAGGTTGAATATGATAGTGTACACTTGTTGTTCCTTGGGCATGACCCATTTTCTCTGATTGGACTTGGATTGCCACCATTGTAGGAATGAAGAAAATGATTCATTCTTACCTTGTTTCAGAGCTGATAGTTCCTCTAGACTAATGTCCATAGCGATATTGCATACATAGTTTTTGATGAATGCATCTATGATTTCTTGGAATGTCTTGATGCATGCAGGTAGGTGAGAGAACCATTCCATGGCATGGCCAGCCAAACTCCTAGGAAATATTCGCATCAGATAGGTATCATCATATGCGACTTCCATGCAATGAACCTGGAATTCCCTCATGTAATCTTTAGGGTTTCCTGTCCCACGATATTTATCAAAATTGGGGATCTCAAATCCCTTTGGGATGGTTTCATCACAAGGCTCCTATCGAATGGATAAGGACACAAGTTGTTGGATGTTTTCATGGTTTTCCTTGATTAAAGATCGAGCACTTGTTGTGAGAGTAATTTAATTTGTGTTGCGACATCATTTTGTGGATCAGGGGGTGGGATGAAAGTGTTCTTAAGTGGTTTGATTGTTGATGGGATGGGAAGATTGGTTGATGTGTTGATTGGTGGTATTTGTACATTCTGCTGAGCCATGTACACTTGTACTTGTTGTCGATCTTGTTGCTACTATGCCAAGATTTCCTATTGTTGAGCCTGCTATTGTTGTTGCACCAACAATGCTTGTTGTTGTGCTACTAGTTGGGCTGCTTCTTGTTGTTCTTGGTATTGCTTTAGCACTTGTTGATATGCTTGGTACTAGGCAACTTGTTGTTGTGTGAGATATTGTGCTTGATATTGGGCTTGGGCTTGAGTGTGCGCTTCAGCTTGTGCCTAAGCTTGAGCTTAAGCTTGTGCTTGTGCGGCTTGAGCTTGTGCCTAAGCTTGAGTCTGAGCTTGAGCTTGAGCTTGTGCGGCTTGATCTTGTGCTTGTGCTTGAGCCTGAGCTTGAGCTTGAGCTTGAGCTTGAGCTTGAGCTTGAGCTTGAGCTTGAGCTTGAGCTTGAGCTTGAGCTTGTGCTTGTGCTTGTGCTTGTACTTGTGCTTGTGCAACTTTTTGTTGTTTTTTTTTCAATAAGATTTGGGCTTGAGCAACTTGTTGTGCTTGTAATGCAGCTTGGGTAGCTTGAGCAGCTTCCTGAGTAGCTAGTTGTGTAGCTTGTTGTTTTTGTACTTGTTGGAGTTCCTTTTGATAGGAAACTTGTTGAGTGGCTAACAACACAATATTGTATTGGCTTGATGTATTGGAGCTTGGTGGTGGTGGCAATGGTGGTGGATTTAGAATGGTGCTTGTTATGATGATGAGAGGCACTGTCGTGTTGACGATTGGGGTTTGAGTGGTAGATGGTGGGATGGATATGCTTGGTCTTTGTGAGACCATTTTTTGAGGGGTGATTGCATGTGTGGTTTTCATCTATTTTTGCAATGTCGATGATAAGTTTTGAAAGTTTTTCCTGATGCTTTGATTGATGTTCGGGATTATGGTTTGATTTTGATTGATACTTGGTAAAGGGGGAAGCCCTCAGCCAATAAGTAGTGTGGATGATGATGGAAATGGTGAAAATGTGAGTGATGTGATCTCTTGAGGAAATGGTGTAGTGTCGAAAATGCCCCCTGGTCCGGACATGTCACCCTCTCCTTGTGAGGTTGTGGGGAGAGAAGTTTGGGGTGTTGCATGAAAGGATGATGATGATGGATCATTGGGATCATGAAAATTTAGAGGGACATATGTATGTAAAATATTTTGGGGTACGATTTTCCCCAAGATGGTGTTTTCATCCAAGTCTTGATTATTGACAAGGGGGTGTGTTTATAAGGCATTGAGAAATGCACTTCCCTTGTTAACACTGGGTTGACTTGGAGCAATGGATGGTGTGATTTGCAGGATGTTTTGAGTGATACTTTTGAATGGGAGTGTGGATGAGATGGGGAGTGTGGATGAAATTGGAGGCATGACCTCTAATGATGATTCCACTATAGAGCTCACATTGAAATCAGAAGGTATTTTAGCCCCTTGATTCGCTAATTTGAGCATGTATAGTGAGGGTTTGAGTCTCATCATGATGTTGATAATTTTATGATTCTTAGGATTTTGTACCATCTCAGTGATTTTCTCTTGCAACATTCTGAAAGAATTATTGGTAAGATCCTCTACTTGGCCTTCCTCTTGAGGGTTTTGTGATGATGAAGGAAAGTTGATTAGAGGATTACTTGATCCAACGGGATTTATTTCAGAATTTTTTTTACTTAGGTCACTTGTAGTGGATGTTTCTTTGTTGGCTTCCATGTTCCTCTTGTGTTGAGATCTAGTTTGCACCATAAAATAGGGATCAATTTTCAAGAACGTGGGAGATGAATCTCTAATTCTTTGGACTGATCTAACTTTTAGATACAAAAAGATAAAATTTTAGGAGGTTTTTAAGGATCAAAAGTGATATGATGGGGATGATGTAAAAGATGGATTATGTGGATGTTTGAACTTTTGAGAAATCTTGAGGGGATGCTATACTTTTTAGGACCTTTTGGATTTGTTTTTGGATTTGTTTTGGATTTTGAATTGACCTTGATTTGATATTTGGTTTGCTTTGTTTTTGGATTTATGAACAAATAGACCCTAAGATGTTGGATGATTATCTAGGGGATAGATTTTCTCAAAGGATGATAATTTTGAATATGTGTAGGGAGAAGGATGCATCTACACACACCTATTCAAACAATATGATAATTTAACCAAGCATATGAAGAAGGATGCATCTACATATACCTAGATAAACAAGATGGTTTGATAACTTGACTAAGCATATGCAAAAGGATGCATCTACACATACATATCCAAAGATGATTCGATGTTTTGATTCAAATATTTCAAGGATTTGATGATTTTGATTTTTGCCAAAAAGCCTAGCATGGAGGATAATTTCAATATTTTTTCAAAAGATGATGGTGAGGTGATTTTGGTTTGATGTTCAAGGATGGATGAAAAGGTTTGATTTTGATCCTAGGATGTACCTAAAAAGACACTTGTTTACTAGACCTCGGTATTGAAGAACATGCAATACTTCTAAGGACCTTTTAACCAAGAAGTGGTTCAAACTGAGCATACATTTCCGGATTGTTAAAAGGAATGAGTCCATAGAACATCATGAATTTTTTTCTTACTTTGATATGTTTCTTTTGATTGCACTTCCTAATGTATTTCTTGATGACTTTTCGAGTGTGACTCCTAAATTTTGAACTTTTTCTCAAGGACTTTTGCTTTGAAATTTTGACTTTCCTAGAAATCATGAGGAACTAACACAAGTGTGAGAGCCAATTTTGTTATCTTTGCTTAGTGATTTTGTTTTATCACAAACACACTCTTTGGTTAGATTTTGAATCTAGATGTCTAGTGTCTCAAATTTTCTCTTATCCCACAAAAGTGGAAACCGTGAAAATTTAAGGCAAGAGTTACCTATTGTTGATCCTAAGAAAGAAAATTGAGATAGAATCTGAATGCCTAGAAGCCTCTAAGGATGGGAATCCCAAGGGAAATCAAGGGAATATTAATTTTTTCAAAGGTATTTGCTTCTCAAAAGGAGTTTGAAAATTTGATGGAAAGTGTTAAGTGTTTGTTTCCAAGTGTTTTCGAACAAGAAAAGTATCTTGATTCACAAGCATATACAACCCTATGGATATGAAAGATGATATTTTTTGAGTCCCCACTTGGAAAAGTCCAGCTACTCTTATTTTTAGTGAATGGTTAGATGCTTGACCCCACTGGCTCCCCTCCACAACACTCACTTCTCGAGGAAGCCAAGCATCAATACCCATGAAAATCCCATGGCATACTTTCCATTTCTACTAAAAATCATAAAAGTGTGGGGCGGCTTTAGAATGACCGTTCTTGAACCAACAAATAGATAGGGATTTTGGCCTTTCTACAACAAGGGTTTTAATTCAGACTTTCCATTCGTAGGAGTTGACCCAACGTGGCGAGAGACCACTGCTTCCCTTCTTGTTAGAGCCAACTGCATGATACTGGCCTTTGTTCTAGTACCCACTTTTATATCCCGGCTAGAAATACTCTTGGATTTAGAGTGTTACCATTTGATTCATTCCCTTGGGTAACTTTTCCCACAAGGCCCTCTAGGATAAACAATAGTGAGCAAACATATCTGTAACTCAATCGATATTTGTTGAGAAATGAAGAGAGAATACACGCGATAGGTTTGGCTCACACTCGCAAGATGTTTTGTTCAATTTTAGTTCCCAAAATAAAGTGCGGAGGCAATTACTTTATCCCAACCTAAGACCGCCAAAAATCCTTTTGATTCTCAAGATCGTCATGAGGCGCGAGAGAAGTGCATACGTCTTTTCAATGGTGTTAGTTTGAGTAAGTAATCACAAAACAAAGTAGCACATGTTCTTTTTAATTCCACAAAGCAATAATGACTTATTTTTAAGCACCAAAATAAGTGATAATTTTCCTTGTTCATTTATTAAATCCAAAACAAACTCTAGTAAGTTTGAGTCCTAATGTTTATTTTAAGCCCTTTTGTAACAAGAATTTTAAAGTGTTCTTTTTAGAGCCCAAAATGAAAACTAGTAAGTCCCTAAGCATGGAAGATAACAAAATTTCTTCAAGAGGATTAGTGAATCTTCTAAGAGTGTTAAACAAACACGAGTGTTCAAAAACACTTGGTATCATGAAATGAGGTCACCATTCTTCTTTTCCTCTTCACCTTTGATCAATCCAATCTACAAAAAAATCAATTAGGTTCTACAAAATCAAAGGTTAAGAAAGTATAAAATAGACCAAATAACTAGAATTTGATAAAAAAGCACGTGTCATAAATAATTTTTTACTTTCTACTTCACTCTAGTGGTGCAACCCACGAAGGTGTCACAGTTTGAACTTACCAGCGGTGTTGTATAGCACCACTTACCAGTTAGTGTCACTCTATAGCCAAACTAGTGAGCATGAAGGTGTCGCTATTCAGGTCAACGGTGCAGTTTGGACTTTAAAAAGATTTCAGCGAGCTGGAAAGATTCAGCGATGTTGTTTGAAAATTTGAATTTTGGGCGGGAAATGTAGGGCATTGGAGTTTGAAGTTTGTAGTGGTGCAATATAGCGACGCTGAGTTCTCAATGATGGTAAATAGTGACGCTAAGCTTCTAGCGGTGCATTTTTTTGTAGGCATAAAAACAACAAAGAAAACATGAAATTTAGTGCAAAAATGTGATTAGATTTTCAAGAGTGCTCTCCTTCTAGTGCCAAATGTACAACCCCAATCCAAATACCTGTAAAACACAATAAAGGAACACATTAGAAGATCATACCCAAGTAAGAACAAGGATTCCCCATGGAATCCATTAGCAAAGCTCAAAATAGGAAAGAAAAAAAGAATAAACTGAAAGAACAAGAAAGTAATCTAAATCCTATTGAAAGCAATGCAAACTCTTGATCCCATGGCGGAATTGGTTCCAATTTGATGTGAAAATTGGCCCTTTCCCAACTCCAATGATGTGATGAAGATGATTGATGAAGGATGCATGCTTGTGGTGATGACTTCAATGGAGCTCCATGTTGAAGATCTGCAAAAATCCTAACTATGATTGGATGAAATTGATGATAGATTGCTATGGATTTGAGTATAATAACTTTTCTCAAATTGTGGATGATCAAATGAGGAATAAGACCTCTTATTTATAGAATGTCAAGTTGGAAGAATGTCCAAAAGAGAGAAATGTGGGACTAAGAATCAACCAATGGCAAGATATCGTTTGTCAACATGTGAATGGATGGAGGATGTGCAAGTTTTGAAGAATGTGTCAATAAATGCAATTAGGTGGAATTTGAAATTGTTGAAATGACATGTAAGAGGGAAAGCAAATACATTGAATGCCACTTGGCTCAAGGAAAAAGGACTTATTAGGTGGAGTAAATTCCTTGTTGGAAGGACAAAGTCCACTTGGATTTTGAATTCAAATATGAGGAATATTCCTTTATTATTCATTTTGAGAGAAAATAGAGTTTTAATAAACGAGTTAAATCTATTTTCATGTGCAAGTTGCAAAAGCTGGAGGATGGGACATGGATTAGGATTAAATTAATTAAGGGTTAATTAATTTAATAAGGATTAAAATGATGTGACATATTGATTTAGATTTATGGGTTTATTTAAATCAAATATGAGAAGAAAAGGTTTTAGAGATAGTTAAATAAATATTTTTTATTTATTTAACTAGAGAGGGTGAAAGTTAGATTAAATTAAATAAATATCAATTTATTTAATTTAATAGGATGACTTTAGAGATTTAATCACATAAAATGAATTATTTAATTAAATAGAGTTAATTAGATTAGGTTGTTTGATTTAATTAACGAAATTGGAATGACTTGATCAAATAAGATAATTTATTTTGTTAAGAGAGGATGATTGATGAATTTAATCACATAAGGGTATCTGATTAAATGGTTAGACCGAGGGATGATTTAGGATGAAGCGTTGTTAGTAGTCAGGATCAGATGTGCAGTGTTAATTAGTACATTTTCCATGTCTACAAGTAATTAATAAATTCTCTAGATTGTTGACGAGAGGAGTTACTTGAGCATAAGATTCCCCTTTCCCTAGGAACTTAGCAAACTCTTCGAATCTAAATTCCAAAGAGTTATGCTCTACAAGAACCCTAAGAGAAGCTTCATTAACTAAGGCAGAGGAAGAGTTTGAAGGAGAGGCTGGAGAGGTATGAGTTTCAATTCCAAGGTGATGAGGGGAGAATCAAATAGGGAGTCCCATAGAGTACTCCTCAAAATCCAAACTTAAACGGGGAGGATTGAACCTTCTAGACCCCTTATCAATGTTTGAATAACTCCTTCTTACTATGTTCCCATAGGTAGTAGATTGGGTTGTGAAGCTCATAAAAGTGTCACAATGTGCTATTTGTTACATGTCCTAACAAGAGAAGAAAAATTTTGATGCAAAGACAAGAGGAAAGAAAAGGTTCACATTAGGTCACCAAAATGTAGAGGAGATTTGCTACTCTTGATTCTCTAGGACAAAGAATATTCTATAGGGAGAAAATTTTCCTCAACTACCTAAAGGAATAACTTCAAGTGAAAAAAATGGGTAAAGGGGATTTTTCCACAATGTTTTATGTTTTATGAATGTTTATGAGAAAATGACTTCAAAAGCCAAAAGAGTAGGCCTGATAGGTCTTGGAGAAAAACTAGTTGGCTCTCATCCAGAGAACAACAGTGTGATGCACAGATGACCCCATGGTGCACTATGGTCTTGTATGGACTGAAAAATAAATAAATTATCCAAAAATTCATAGGGCCTACTAACTACTCAAAAACTAAAGCTTGAAAGTTTGACTAAACTAAAAAAATGCTAGAAATAAAGAAAAGTACAATAAGAAGAATACTAGATATACAAGTAAATAAACTATTGAAATGAAATAACGAGAGATGAAATAAAGATGCAAACTCATAGAAGTTCTTGTGTTTTAAAGTCCCCCACAAATCTCCACACAATTAACCTGCACACACAGAAATAATGAAAAGTGTTGGGGCTATTTTGGGGATTTCCTTAGTCAAACCCTTTTTTTGGTGTTTTCACCTCCATGGATAGCCAAGAAGACAACTAGATAAAGAAATAGAATATAGACAATTTATAATGACAAGATATAGAAATAAGACACGTTAGATACCCATATGATATCAAACAAATGTGATAATACCAATAAGACAGTGTTTACCCTCCCTTCAACAAGCTTGAGAATCCGAAGGAGAGTGCAACACTTAAGAAAGATTGAGAAAAAGATGTAGGAGCCACGAACGTGCAAGAATCTTGAGAAAGATTATGTAGAAGAGCTTGAGAAAGCAAGAATTCAAGAATAAGAATGAGAGAATGAAAGATTGAAAGAATTCATGGGAAGAATGTGAGTTTGAATGAATATATGCATGCAAGAGGGTCATTTTCATGTGCGCCTTGAACTGCAAAGGTGTTATACTTTGTAGGAAGGTGGAAGTGTAACATCCCAATGGCCATAGGATTAGAAATCTTGTCAGGATGTTCACATGGCCTGCAGACATTTGCATATCATGGGAGCATCCTCGAGAAAAATTCCCTTAATGACCAAAAGTGATGGGGTCAAGGATGAAAATGAAGGTGATAAAAGGGTTATTAGCATTATTGTCTTTATTAGGCTAAAGTGAAGGTTATGTAGTGTGAAATTGCATTAGAGGTGCAATTTATGACATTACACTTCTTTTTGAATAGAGAGACAATTTTGTCCATTTAGCTCACATAGATGATATATGTCATTGTTTGTCATGCTTCCTTTTGCAATCAATTCATTGGTGCTTGATTTCCCAATTTCAAAACCTTCAACAATAAATATAACTTATATCATTTATCACACATCAACTTAAACTCAATAGATTATGCTTTAGTCCTTTAACATACAAAACATCATGTGTCTTTGTTCGTACCACCATCAAGACTTAAAGTACCCTTACCAGTAATTTTAGCAAAAAAGTAATTTCCAAGAGTCACATAATCTCCTTCAAATTTATTGAAATTCATGAACTTACTTTTATCTCTAGTCATGTGGTTTGAGCAACCATTGTCTATGATCCACAAATTCTTCTCCTTTTGAGCATATAGAGTAGTTTGGGAAATCATTGAATTTTTTGACTTCTTCGTTTTTGGAACCTTCTTCTAGACTTTATCTAATTCATGATTCCTACTTTTTTATCCTTTCCTTCCACTTTCCAGTAGAGGAGGACTCACAAAATTGCTTCTGCAGTTCTTAGCAATGTCTAAAATTGTTATATTTGAAGTAGATGATATTAAAATTGTACAGAGGTGCAAATACATTATTGTTGAAAAAGTTAGTTCTTCTTATCAGAGCTTTTCTATAGTCCACAACCTTATAACCAGAATTATTGCAATTAAAACAATAACTATAGAAAGGATAATTGAACTTGGTGTTGAATCCATGTGTTCTAGATCTTCTTCACTTCTTCTAGAATTGAACAAAGTTGGATCATTTTCTTTCTTTCTTTCATCACTTACAATGATTCTTTCAGACTTTGTACTTCTAAAACCACACTTCCGAACTTTCTTTAACAAACTATTTTGTCACCTTATTCTTTTGATAATCAAAACTAATTTTGGTTTTAACATGTGAAGATCTTTGAATTCCCAATGTCTAATCTAGGGTTTCAGTACTCTATCCAAACTTCATCTGCAACTACTAAATCACTTTCTCAAGATCTTTTCTTATTTTCACAATTTATGCTTTCATCTTCTCACAGTCCTTGTCTTGAAAACAACTTTTCAGTTAGAACTTCTTCAATCATTTTTGCTTCTTTTGTCTAGATCTTCAAATCAACAATCATCTTCTCTACTTTCTCTAGATCCTAAGATACCTTTTCTTTAGCCTTTACATCTTCTATAATTCTTTTTTTCATCATCTTGATCTTTTTTTGGAACATAACAATTCTTCCGCAAGATCCACTTCATCTTTATTGTTTTTGAAATCCATTTCAACATCTTCTTCAATAGTTTCAAAAGTCGTGAATATAGCCTTTCATTTTTCATCTTTGGAGATATCCTCATCTTCTTCATCAGTAGAGTATTATTCTTCCTCATTAGTGTAGAAACTCTTATGTTTCCTCCAACCTTTATTCCTTCTCTGAAATACTTTATTTTCATACTTTTTCTCAACATTTTTAGACTTCTAATGGGGACACTTAGCCCTAAAATGTCCTACTTCACTATAATTAAAACACTTAAAATGTAACTTTCTTTTTGTACCATAGAAAAAAGGCAACTTGCTTGACATGTGAATAATTCATGATAAATTGGACTTAATGAGGCCTTGATTCAAGTGTTGTGAGGCATTTTATACATCCACACTATGTCTTGGACCATTGCAAACTAAATAACATGTGTTTGACAATGTCTTGTAAAGGTGTTGTAAAATGTTGTAAAGGACTTTCACGCTTTTCTAGACTTAATGAACCCATTTTCCCTTAATTCAACATTATAAAATGTATTTAATTGCATTTTCACATCAATCTAGAAGGCTTGTAAAATAAACTTAATGTTAAACTAGTGTTGTAATGTGTCTTGCACATTCACATTGGTTCTTGTGCCTTCTTAGGCTATTTGGACCTCATTTTAATGTTGTAAAGTGTATTTAATCACACTTTCACATTGAATTTTGTGTCCCAAGCCCTAATTGAACTTCACATCATCATTAATAGACCCCTATTAACCCATATTGTGTATCTCGAGGCATATATTGATCAAATTCCCAACAAAGTTGTAATTTAAACCTTATTTCCTTGTCTCTTGGCATCCTAGCTGTCAAAATGGCCCTTGGGTGGGTGCATGAAGTTGGGTACCAATTTCATGGCCACTTTCTAAAAAAAAATTGAAAATGCTATAATGCGAGCGCGTTATAGTACATTAAAAGCAAAAAAAAAAGTGAAATTCTTCATTTTCACTTCAACTATTTTCTTCTTTTGCCCGCGGCCAAAACCCCCAACTTTCACGCTTGTGTTCCAAGAGGAGGTATTGGGCACAAATATTCAACAAGATTTTCTATTTCTTTGCAAGGATGGTACCATGATGACGAAGAGGTGGGAGAGGTAAGTATTGTTTGTTGTTTGTTTTGAATTTCTTAGTTTTAGGTTAAATTTGATATATAAGCTTTTGAATTTGTAGGAGATGCAAATGAACCTGCAAACCCAAAAAGTCCTCAAGAAGAAGAGAAACCAAATCCTGAAGAAAAAAATCCTCAACAAGAAAATCAACCTCAATAACAACCTCCTCCACCAATCCCTCAACACCCTCCTAGCACTCAACAAAATTTAATGAGTGAGATTGAGAACAACAAAAAACAAATTGAGGATTTTAATAGTAGGTTGAGTGATCCAAATGGTTCAACCACAGAAAGAATGACCCTCGCAAATTCGTTTAAATATATGTAAAAAAATGTAGATTCAATTAGCAAACAAATAACTAGATGGCAAGATAGGAGGCAGGCAGCTAGGGCATATTATGCAAATAAACTATCATATAAACAAGTAAAGGATTTAAAAATTACAAAAGGTGATTTGTGCTCATTATTCACTAACCCACGCATAAATCAAAATCTTAGCCTCAATGAGAAGAGGTTTCCTATTCATTGGTGCCACCACCAAGAGATTAGGAACTGTTTTTATGATAGGTGGTACATGGTCTTTGATGACCAACCGTGCAACAATTATGAAGTCCCCCAGTATTTTCTTAGGAAACTATATAGTGAGTTGATATTGAACAAAATACTAAATTATTTTGATATGAGGGACTTCCAGGGGAGAGGTGGGGGGTCGGCTCAAGATAGGCCTGGTGCACAGCTGGATCCTATATGGCAAGGGAGATGAGCTCTTGCTAGGCCGCCTCATGAGCATGTTGTTATGCCTGCAATCATGAAGGAGATTGTGAACGTAGAGACATTGCAGGTGATCAACACTTTGACCTAGAGTTTCATCCATCATACTAGCCCTATTCTATAGTGCCATCTAGGGGATTCTTCGAGTGGTGGCCTTCAAACCCATGTGTGTCAATCTTGCGAGGAAACTTGTTCATATGACCCCATCGACACTCAGGAGACTATTGTGAAGGATACTTATGCAACTACGGAGATGGAGAGGGTGGCTGACATTTTGCATGATGCGTATGGAAATGATACTCGAGTAAAAGTTAGCATGTTCATTGAATTTAAATTACTAAATTTGATTTTGAAATGCAAGATTAACTAATTTAGTTTTATGATTTTAATAAAATTGTAGGGTCACAATGTTGAGACTAGATACACCAGCCCTCCACCTACTTATTTATGTAGTACACCTATTGGAGGGGTATGTAACTAGTAAACAATTATAAATTTATTACATGTTAATAGCATTTTTTTATGAATGGTATTTTAATATGTGATTTTGGATGTTGAACAAGATAACATTGGAGGTTTAGAGGAACACCTCCGTTGATGGATTTACTCAAACCTTCATGTAGGTAATAGAATAAAATTTTAACTAATGAATTATACTTAATAGATTTGTGTAGTTTATATTCATATCGTTGGTTACGTTGCATTGCACATCATTCAAACTCAAAACATTACTTCACATTCCATAACTAATAACTAGATGTTGATAGATGAAAAAATTTCAACTACAATATAGTTGTTTAGAAAGTCAACATAAGCAGTGATGCAATTTATTCACATGGAGGCATGTGCTTGCAAAGGTGCACCTACACGACAAACTATGGATGCTTGGAAAAAATCTATGAAACCATAATAGTAAGCAATAGCATAGACAAGATAGTTAGTAGTTTCAAAAAATGCCTCAAAGAAATGCAATCTCATGGTGATGGAATTCCATTCCATCACCATGAGACCACATTTCTTCAAGGAATTTCTTCAAAATTCTCACCACCTTTTCTATGATACCATATTTTTCATACATGTGCACCAAAGCATTTTATCAAAATACTTGTCCTTCCTTGTTGCTATGGCTAGAAGCCTAAAATAGGTGCTTTCCAACAAACTATGGATGCTTGGAAAAATATCTATCAAAGTATAATAGTAAGCAATAATACTGGTCATAGAGAAGGCAATTAACTTTTTGAAAAACTGCCTAAAATAAATGTGTTTTTATGGTGATGGAATGCCATGACGTGCATTTGTTTGTAATGGCATTCCATCACCACGAGACCCCATTTCTTTTGAGACATTTTTTTAAATAGTTCATTGCCTTCTCTATGCCACCACAGTTATCATACATGTCTAGGAAAGCATTTAATCAAACGATTCAGCGGCTTTCTACTATGGGTAAAAGCCTAAGAACACATCCTTTCAAACAAGATATGGATAGGACAAATAGTAAGCATGATAATCAGAAATATATAGTTTAATAAGTACTTAGAATTTTGTTCATTAGATTTCATACACTATAAGTCATGATGTGTCCATCGATATTGTAACTTTTTTGTGATTAAATAATTTGTTGTTTTATTTTCAGATGTTGGTTGTGGAAACACCTCCAAATGTTACGAGGGCAATGGATATCGGTGTTTCATCCGCTATACAATCCTCGATGGCTTTGACAAGGGAGGTATGAGGCAAATTACTAAATTTCGATTTACATTCATTGTTATAGATGTTAGTTCGAGTGAAAAATCAAACCAAATTATTGATTCATAGTCTAATTTCTATTTGGATGGTTTATACAGGGCTTGAGCATGCCTCAGCATTAGTGTGTGAATATTTCCCTTGAGGAGAGTGATCGTGAGATGGTTGAAAGTGATTTTTTAAAAAATATATCATTTTTTATAATGTAATTTCTATATATTAATGTCTTTAATTCTTATTGTAACAATTAAAACTTCACCAAGAACTTAAAAATAGTAAGAGGAGAAGAAGGAGCACTCCTCGAGTGTAGCAGAAATGAGTGATAGACCTATCACCATCCAATCGACCAGCAAAGGGCAAGAGTTTATTTCGAGAGCCTAGAGAGAAATGACTTTTGATTCCAGAACCCTTTGTTGTATGCCTACATGGCAGTTTTGTACAAATTTTTTATTGGATATATTTGACATTGTATGCCTATATGGAATTCTCATAAGCCTATATGGCTATTTTGTACCTATATTTTATACTTATATCGACATATATTGATGTATGCATACATGGCTATTTGGTTAATACAAATCTTTTTTATCGATGGTGTCCATATTTTCATGTTATAAATTCATGATTCAATAGATATGAGTTACGTGTATTCAATTGTTTACTTTACAGCGTACATGTATACTTTGTGACTTACGTGTGTTCCAATGTATACTTTGCGACTTACGTGTTTTCATGCATATACCTTGTATTTGTGCATATATTTTGTCTTAAGTTGTGTATACTATGCATTTGTGTGTATACTTCAAGGCATATGTTTTTTTGACTACTTTTTCTTCCCTTATTCACATGTACATGCTTGACTTATTCACGTGTATACTTATTAATTGGTTATCCATAGCATTGATCATTGTTGTCCTTCATGGTTTGTCTTGAATAAATAAATTGATTGATGGTAAACAACTTTATCTAAAAGAAAAAAACATGTTTTCAATTGGTATTCTATGAAATGATTGATAAAAAGATTCCAATATATTTAATCCTTTGATTGGAACAACTCAATTAAGCAAAGGATACATAAGACTTTTGTAACACCCCGTCGCACAAACCCCAAAGGACAACTAACTACACAACAATTTTTATTTTTTTAAAACATAAAGTAAAAGTACAATGTTATCAATTGCAACTAACATAATTACAAATGCATACTAAACTCCTAAGTCCCTTGGGGTACACGAAGAGACATTACGTTAACTACCCATTAACAAACTTAACTAATCCAACATTCATTTCCACGTATATGAGTCCTCATATAAAAGTGATAATCGATAAGCATTAAAACAAGAATGATTCACATAGATGCTAAACAAGATTACATAACCAATAAAATTTGGGAATAATGAGAACTAATTTACTCAACATATCAACATCAAATATATAATTACATTTGAGAATAATTTTTGAATTACAAAGTGTGATATTACAATACATCATGTTACAAACTAAATACCAATAACCATTTATCCAAGTTTCAAGATACATTATCCCAACACATGGGCGAGTTACAATACAATTACAAGACATGAATAAAGTACAAATGTATACATCTGAAGGAACATAAATCTGGAACAAACTGTCACCACAATCTCTGCACTGAAGGTACGACTGTTGAACGGGAAACCCAACGGGGTGTGAAGCACGTTCCACCCGACCACCCCCATGCTAGGAGTAGTTAAGAAAGGATTCCCGACCAAGACGTCAAAAGTAACACATATGACTCAACACCAAACATGGAAAAGAATTCATACACAAAGGAAACGTGACAACAAAAGTCTACTAACATAACATGACAACAAATGACTCCAAGTCAAAACAAAAAATTACTTCCAGAGGATTTCAGTTAAAACGACTAAGGGGAAGGCTAGAGGAGAGTGTCATCGCATGGCCTTCATGGATTATCCTAACATCTTATCACAAGGTACCGCCTCCATCTATGGTTATCCTGACCGCCTATTTCAAGGCACCGCCCCATAGGGTGACTCATGCGGAATCGTGCATTACTCATGGAAACGAGATCACGATTATGTCAACCACGGCCTTCTCGACCACCTTTAGTCTTTGGAAGCCCTAACAGGTGAGCGAGGTATCTATCTTTATCTTTTAATGCTTAACTACCCAACCCCTAATTAATTAGTTAGGTTTTCACTTTTTACTCTAACTCTACTATGGGTTACCCTGACAGCCCCTTTGTGCGCCGGCACACACAGAGAGCCACTCTCCCTACAATTCCTTAACATACCACAAAATAGGAGGAATTGAATCTCAAGTTCACAAAACACAGGATAGAGATTCACGAGGTAAAAACCATCTCGCCATACTCTTATAACACGGTAACTTAACAAAATAACGAAACTCAAAGTAATCACAAGATTACGTCCACAAGGAAAGTAGAACTAAAAACCCTAATTGAATATACCAAATTTCCTAACCTCTGGAAGTTCAAAGACAACCCTATCTCCTATAATAAAGTTAACCAAATAATAAACACTCATGTTAACTCAACACAAAAGTCTCAACAACAAACTCCATAAAATAAACCTATTGTTTATTTAGAATCAAGGAATTGATTTATAATATAATTCCATAAATCAAACAATCATCATCGCACACAAGAATTTCTTTTACAAGATCAAATCATTAATTTTCTCAATTAACTCCACAAATAAAAGACAATTAAATAAATTTAATAAATCGTCCATTTCAAATTTCACCAAAAAGAAAATGTATAATCATATTTAAATAATCATTATAATACTCCCCGATTAAAACATATATGTATTTATATATATATATACATATATATATACTCATATATATATATACATATATATATTCATATATATATATATATAAATCAACATAAATTAATTTAAATAATTCTAAATTTTTGAATTATAAATTAAAATATAATATACAATAAAAATTTGTATTTTATATAACAAAAAGATTTAATAAAAACAAATTAACGCAAGCCCACTTGGGAGCTGCGTACCTCCCCATAGGGGAGGACGTAGGCCCCAAAGGACTGCGTACAGCAGTCTAAGGACTGTTGTGCATGGCCCAATCTTTGTTATAATGGGTGACTGCCAGAAGGCCCCCATCACAACATTAAAAAAAAATTATTTTTATTTTATTTTATATTATATTTCATATTAAAAAAAAGCAATTCCTTAAATAAATTTCATTTATTTAAAAAATTGAATTTGGTACAAAATTCCTCACAATTTTTTTTTTATAAATTATTTCGCATGCATCGAAATTAACCATTTACACGAAATTAAAAATATTCACTGCTCAAATTAATTTAAGAAATAGCATAAGAGAGGATTTTCCTGTACACTTTCTTTAAAGAAATTAAAAGAATCAATTGAGGAAACTACCATACAAAAGCTTTTCTTAATTGCATGAATATTTCTTTGTTTTCACAATTTTCCTTGCACAAAGATTTTCAAACTTCTCAGACAACACCCGGTTTTGGATAAAATCTACAGAGGTTTTCTTTTATCCTCTATTTCCTTCAAAATTTCCAATTCAATAATTTAATTAAATTAAATTCTCTAAGTTTGGCTATGTATTTTTTTTTTTTTTTATAGAGGTAACACAAAATTTTAACGGCAACAGCCAGGAACAATAGCCTCTACAGAAAAGAAACTTCTAATTTCTACAAAGGTACAAACAAGCCTCTTGCAAAACAGACAATCTTTCAAAACAGGAAAGAATTTAAAGCAAAATAAAAACAAAAGAAAAGAACTTGTTTCCTGTAGGCTGTAGAAGTTATTTTGTGCCAAATTTTTCCACGAGAGCTTCCAGCTATTTCCCTCTCCCCAAAGCTTCTCCTCCAGCCAAAATGCCACTCCAAAAGCTCTCCTACAACCTTTTTCCAAAATCTCCCACAAGTATTCAACAAAAAAGAACAAAATTCATTCACACATCCAAAGAACAAAATTCATTCACACAGCCAAAATATCCCCGTGAAGCAACTTCTGTTACCCCATGCCTCTTTTTCTTCCGGGAATAATTTCCCCAACAAACTGCATTCATTTTTCCACTACTCTCGTACCAATCCAATAAAAGAAAAATTTAATAATTTTAAATCAAATTTACTCACATATATATTTCTTTATTTTATTTATCTTTTTTCTAATAATAATAATAATAATATAACTTAAAAGCTATTTCGCTTAACACAAAAATACAATGGCAAATTAACATTCAAGACAATAACGAAGCAACATAAACATTTATTTAAATAATCCTTTTAAACTATAATATTACTTAATCAATTTAAATATAGTTAACTTTAACAACTCTTAACAAAATTAATTAAGTCACACTTAACAAAATTTAATTAAATCACAACTAAACATTAATCAAGACTAATACATTCCCATTCAAAGACAAATAAAACAAAGACAACCAAAGACTCATAGTAGACGGACTTGGGACGGGAATTCTTTCCTAACCACTCCTTTTTTCAACATCAATCCCATTGAGTTTATTTTGATGCTCATCCTGTCCTACTGAAGTAGGTGGAATCGAGACTTTGTACCTGCATCCTGCATAGAAACAAATGTCGTGAAGCATGCAAATCTCCATAGAAAACACAATGTGAAAGGTAATCACAGGGTGACAGGGCACTTGCAAGCAAGTGATGCCACTCCGTCCTTTCACAAGACTCACAAATAAACACACCAAACAATATAACAGCATAAAACTCGCAACATCATCATATATATTATTAAAGAACACCACAAAATGTCATATAACATAATCACCATAAAAAGTATCATCTAACAACATATGTAAAATCTAATGCAACTAATCAACCAAGCCATAAATCCATGCACAACCAAAATGGTGAACTGATCACCCACACAACCAAGTACAAGATCTGTCCATAAGAGTAACAACAACATGAGGGGTATCACAACTTTTCCTTTTAGATTAGCAATGCATGGAAGTTTCAAAAAGTATCCTTGATATTACAAAAAGATATGTGTTTATACACTTCAATTGTGCACTCACCCTTTGGTTCTTTGAAAGAAAAATCTTCCTATGCCATTGTTACACTGCATAGGTAAACCAAATTTTGTATTGTGGAGCTATATTAAGTTACCAATCTCAAGACAAATGTAACAATGATACAAAATAATGTTTGAGACTGCAAGAAGACATCAAAATGGCTAGTGTACTAAACAAATTCTTATGATTTATGAAGAACGCTGGTAACTCTACTCAGTTGGCTTCTTTTTTCAAAGTCATACAAATTGAACCCTAGCATCAATAGACAATGTCTATCAAGCTACCACAATTCAAGTTTCAAAGATGAATATTTATCATGCATGTTTTAAATGACATTCAAGTTTATGGTGGTTTTGTTGTTTATATGATGTTATGTGATATTCTAATCCTAATGCATGCTTCTAGGCTGCATATATATTTATATTTTTTTTTACATGATTTTTGTACCAACGAACCCAAAATGAACTGAACCCCCCTCCAAAAAAAATTGGCCTAACTGGCGAACCGAACCCCTGAACCTGAACCCGAACCTCAAAACCTATTCCAACACTCTTCATTATGCCTGCACAAACTTAATTGACCACCAAATTATGCTTCCTCTTCACTTTACCCACTTTTACTCCCTCAAACATCTCTTTTTCATTCAAAACCCTTGTTTTCCCAACTAGGGCATCATGCCATAACATAATTTTGACCTCCCCTGTCCTTGCAGACCTTTTGAACACATCAAAATCCACAACCTTGCCCTATTTCCAACCTATACTAACTTATTTTCAAGCAATTTCTTCTTTTCACCTCTTCTAGCCTTGCTTTTAAGGGGCCTCAATTTTGAATTTTGAATAGGGGCAGCATTAGTAATATCTTCCAATGCCTTTACAAATGCTATTTTCTTATTCCTACTCCCTATCCTACTTACATCAGGCCCATATCACTGAGACATAGCCTGAACAATAGATGGAATGACCTATTTCAACATATTACACTTGAACCCTTAAGGGATCGATCCAGTTGAATGTAGCTCAAAGTGATTTTGTGTGTTTGGGTGTGAAAGAGGACCATTCCTAGCATAAATATACCTATTTGGATGCTTTGGAACAGTTTGTTTGGTCACATGAGTTGCAGAATGAAAGTTGCACCAAATTGCAATTTTTTATTGCTTGCATTTGACATTTTTTTCATCAACTGAAAACTGGACACCACAGGAAAACCACTCTAAGATAACAAAAACCGAGAGAGGTTATTATAAAGGGGTCCAACACAATCCCATAGGATTAGACAAGAATTTTCTAAGCATCACAGTATCTGAGTACCAACATGCTAAAGTTTGCAACTATTTTGCACTTTGGACCCTTAATGGATCGATCTGGTTGAACATAGCTTAGAGAGATTTCGTGAGTTTGGGTGTGAAAGAGGACCATTCCTAATGTAAAAATACCTATTCAGATGCATTGGAACAGTTTGTTTGGTCACACGAGTTGCAAAATGAAAGTTGCACCATTTTGCAACTTTCCACTACTTGCATTTGACACTTTTTCCATCAACTGAAAACTAGAAACCATAGGAAAACCACTCTGAGATAACAAAAATAGAGAGAGGTTATTGCAGAGGGGCCCAACACAATCCCATAGGATCAGATGAGAAGTTTCTAAGCATCATGGTATTCGAGTAACAACATGCTGAAGTTTAAACCACTCTGAGATAAAAAAAAAAAAAATTGAGAGAGGTTATTGTAGAGGGGCCTAACATGATCCCATAGGATCAAATGATAAGTTTTTAAGTGTCACAATATCCAAGTAACAACATGTTGAAGTTTGCAGCCATTTTTCACTTTGGACCCTTAAGGAATCAATCTAGTTGAACATATCTCGAAGCGATTCTGCATGTTTGGGTGAAAAAGAGGACCATGCATAGTGTAAAAATACCTATTCTGATGTGTTGGAATAGCTCATTTGGTCACACGAGTTACAGAATGAAATTTGCACCACTTTGCAACTTTCCACTACTTGCATTTGACACTTTTTCCATCATCTATACACCATGGGAAAGCCACTCTTAGATAACTATAGACACCATGGGAAAGCCACTCTTAGATAACAAAAATTGAGATAGGTTATTGTAGAGGGTCCTAATGTGATCCCATAGGATTAGATGATAAGTTTCTAAGTGTCACGATATCCAAGTAACAACATGTTGAAGTTTGTAGCCATTTTGCACTTTGGACCCTTAAGGAATCAATCTGGTTGAACATATCTCGAAGCGATTCCGCATGTTTGGGTACAAAAGAGGACCATGAATAGTGTAAAAATACCTATTTTGATGTGTTGGAATAGTTCATTTGGTCACACGAGTTGCAGAACGAAAGTTGCACCACTTTGCAACTTTCTACTACTTGCATTTGACACTTTTTTCATCAACTAAAAACTGGACACCACAGGAAAAAAACTCTAAGATAACAAAAACCAAGAGAGGTTATTGTAGAGAGGCCCAACATGATCCCATAGGATTAGATGAGAAGTTTCTAAGTGTCACGGTATCTGAGTAACAACATGCTGAAGTTTGCAGCCATTTTGCACTTTGGACCCTTAAGGAATCGATCTAGTTGAACATAGCTCAAAGCGATTTCGTGTGTTTGCATACAAAATAGGACCATTCCTACCATTAAAATACCTATTTGGACACATTGGAACAGTTCATTTGGTCACACGAATTGCAGAACGAAAGTTGCACCACTTTGCAACTTTCCACTACTTGCATTTGACACTTTTTCCATCAACTGAAACCTGGACACCATAGGAAAACCACTTCGAGATAACAAATACTGAGAGAGGTTATTGTAGAGGGGTCCAAAATTATCCCATAGGATTAGACAAGAAGTTTCTAAGCATCACGGTATCTGAGTAACAACATACTAAAGTTTGCAGCCATTTTGCACTTTGGACCCTTAAGGGATCAATTCGGTTGAACGTAGCTCAGAGTGATTCCGTGTGTTTAGGTGTGAAAGAGGACCATTTCTAGCATAAACATACCTATTCGAATGTATTGAAACAGTTCGTTTGGTCACATGAGTTGCAGAACGAAAGTTGCACCACCTTGCAACTTTCCACTGCTTCCATTTGACACTTTTTCCATCAACTAAAAATTGGACACCATAGGAAAAGCACTTTGAGATAACAAAAACTGAGATTGGTTATTGTAGAGGGGCCCAATGCAATTCCATAAGATCAGATTAGAAGTTTCTAAGCATCATGATATTTGAGTAGCAACATGCTGAAGTTTGCATCCATTTTGCACTTTGGACCCTTAAGGGATCGATCCGGTTGAACATAGCTCGGAGTGATTCCACGTGCTTGGGTGTGAAAGAGGACTATGCCTAGCGTAAAAATACCTATTTGGATGCATTGGAACAGTTTGTTTGGTCACACAGGTTGCAGAACGAAAGTTGCACCACTTTGCAACTTTCCACTGCTTGCATTTGACACTTCTATTAACTGAAAACTAGAAACCATGAGAAAACCACTCTAAGATAACACAAACTGAGAGAGGTTATTGTAGATGGCCCCAATGTGATCCCATAGGTTCAGATAGATTTTGTAAGCACCATGGTATCTGAGTAATACCCCGTCAAATATTTCTACCCTTTTGCACTTTGGGATTTGATGTTTCATTAAACTCTGCAGTTTTGTATAGGGTGATTGTGCTCTCTTTTCGATGGAATTCTGTGGGAAAAAGACTTAACTCCATTTTAGTTTTGGTTTGGTTGGATTTCAAGTGATTTTGTGTATTTTAGAAGCCAATTACTGAGGGTCAATTTGTATACCCTGTTTTAAGGGTTTTGAGTGCATTAAAATGTCATATTAAGCCTTTCACCCACTATATGCTTCTATAACTCGATGGAAAGGCTTAGTTATGTTTATAAAATATTTATGAAAAATTTTGTGCACAAGGAAGGTGAATAGAGGGTTTTTAGGTGATGCCCTAGATGTCAAATGGTGCATTTTTAAGTGGTAAATGGTGGTTTACTGCTAGGGTTTGAAGAAATATTTGGGGGCAACAATATCTCTTGAACTTTTAAGCTTGTGCAGACCTTTTTGAAGGTGTTTTAGGCTTTGATTGGCTATGGGAAGGTTTTGAGTATGGGTTTTCAATAAACCCTTGCCTAACTTATAGTCTCCAAATTTTATCAAATGGGCTTATCTTTTAGAGAAGGTGATCCAATGGCCAACCAAACATCAATCAAACTTTAACATAGACCCTAAGACAAATTCCCAGGAGATCATACCATGTTTATTTGTACCATCATTAAGATCCAATAGACCACCTTGCATAAAGGTTGTTAAATTAGCCCTATTTACAAAGAGACGACCTTTTAAACTCTAGATCTTCACTCAAACTACTCAAACAACAGTATGTTCTGTCAAAAACTCCAATTCCATGATTTTTTTCCAGGTCCAAGACCTCTAGACCCCTAATACATCAAACCCTCTATTTCAAGCAATATACTTGGGGTTTTAATGAAACTCCTATCTCTCGCACCTGCTATACCCAAACAAAGCACCCCACGCCTAGGAATGATAACTTCATGTTTTTTTAAAGAGGGGGCATTATTTGGTCAATTGTGCATTTAATGATTTATTAAATGCTTTATTATTGCATTATTAAGTTGGACGCCTAAAGGGAGGTTGAATAAAGTTTTATTACTTCAAAAATTAAAATGCTTAAAAGTGGCGTCCCTCTTGGAAGTTGAAGTGATTCAGCTTCTTCAAATTTGAAGTGATTCAGTTGCCAATTGAAGCTTATATATTGAGGCTTTGAGAAGAGTTCTTCATCTTTGGAAAAATATAACATTATGATGTTGGTTTGAAATCCAGAATCCGGCTAAGGGATAGCTTAGCAAATTTACTCCTATTTACAAAGAGACGACCTTTTAAACACTAGATCTTCACTCAAACTACTCAAACAACAGTATGTTCTATTAGAAACTCCAATTCCATGATTTTTTTCCAAGTCCAGGACCTCTAGACCCCTAATACATCAAACGCTCTATTTCAAGCAATATACTTGGGGTTTTAATGAAACTCCTATCTCTCGCACCTGCCATGCCCAAACAAAGTACCCCATGCCTAGGAATGATAACTTCATTTTTTTTTAAAGAGGGGACATTATGGGGTCAATTGTGCATTTAATGATTTATTAAATGCTTTATTATTGCATTATTAAGTTGGACGCCTAAAGGGAGGTTGAATAAAGTTTTATTACTTCAAAAATTAAAATGTTTAAAAGTGGCATCCCTCTTGGAAGTTGAAGTGATTCAACTTCTTGGAATTTGAAGTGACTAAGTTGCCAATTGAAGCTTATATATTGAGGCTTTGAGAAGAGTTCTTCATCTTTGGAAAAATATAACATTATGATGTTGGTTTGAAATCTAGAATCTAGCTAAGGGATAGCTTAGCAAATTTACTCCACTCTTTGGGCCTGAAACTATGGTTCCTTAGGTGGTGGATTGAAAGTGTGATTCATCCAGAAGTACATATTGAGCATTATTATGAAGTTTTTGTGATATATTTGCAATTTTCATCTTGTTGGTTTTTCAATGGCTGAAGTAGAATTTCAATTACAACTCTTTGAGAGAATTTTATATCATTATGGGTATTTGTTATAATGTTTTCTATGTTCAAGGCGCCCCTATTGGTAGAGTTTCATATTTTATCTTGCAGCCATCATTTTTCTATGGAAATCACCCTCTTCTAGGGTCGTACTTCTTCTTAAGTTGCATTGATTTTTGTACTGGGCATCTTTGGAGTTGTTAGTGCCTTGCTACTTGGTGTTTTCTTGGATGCCTAGCAATTGGAAGGTGTGTTTTAAGTTTCAGCTGTATTGGTAAAGTATGGAAAGAGTTTAGAGCTCTTTGGTTGAATACTTACTTCGTAGTCTGAACTTTAGATTGTTGGTATTTCATATCAAACCTAGTTCTTTCTATATTATGTTATAGTTTTGGGGTATTTATGCTTCTATTTTCATGTGCATTCAATTTGGAGGAGATAGGAGCATTTTGGGTGAAGATATGAACAATATAGTGATGGCTAATTGCTGGTAAGAAATCTTAGTTTGCTGGTTATCTTTATTAGACCTATTTATTCCAAATTTTTGCAATATTTCTTTCAAGTTCTTTCCCATGTTTGTAATCAGAGATATAGTGGAAAAACATTGCAGAAGTTTAGAGTAGATTTCATTGTAAAAATCGTTGTATTTGGCACTTATTACTTTCATATGTTTTGCATTGTAAGATTGTAAACAGTATTAATGTTCCAGTCCTTTAGTTGCTGCAAATTTTATATATTAATCTCTCATATTTGTAACCCCTAGATGGTTTACCGCCAGTGTGGAAAAAAGAATATTCTAATCTTTCATTTATCACCCACTGTTAAGTGGAGAATCCCCATTGTTGAGTGGATGCCCACCGCAGTGGATGAATTAGTTTTGCATTGTAATTTTTTTTCCCCCCACTATTCAAGTGGTAGCATGGAAATTCTCATGGCTGGTTCACCACCTAAGTTCATTTCAATTTGTAATAAGTACTTCGACATATGTTAGCACCTCGCCTTCCAAAAGGATCTTGTGTGCACATTCTTGGTGATGAGTCTTATCATTTACTTTCAAGTTGTAATCAATTTTAGTTGTTGGGTTATTTGATCCTAGGGATCCTCTGACCATATCCCTACCCCTCTTCCTTTAGTAGTTTCAGGGTGCATTCTTGGTTAGAGTTGCTTTGATAGAGATTTGGTTTTGGCGCTAATGCTAATCAAATTGGCCAAGTTTTCGTTATTGTGTTATAATTGTGGCAAAAAATTGGTTAGCATATTTCAGGTGAATAATACATTACATGGACATTCCTTCCCACATTTTTTCAAAACACCACTTGAAACCCTCATTTTCATCATGAAAATACCTTGCTACAGCCCTAGAACATCATCCCAAACACCCAACCTTGACTCCACATCATTATAAACAAGTTAGGCATGTATTTTACAAGTTAGAGGACCCATTCTACAAGTTATAGTCGGCACAAAAAGTGGAATGGGTTGAATTACATCATGAAACCCTTCAATCCAAGAACATTGTGAAAGTAGGTAGCTGCAATAAAAACAAGATAACTTTCACTATACATAGAGTTAGAACCTATAAATAGGTGCAAATGAAATCTAATTCATCAATCTACAAAATCCAATAGGTTTTAGATCATCTTAGTGTTCGTACAGGCTGTACAACAACAAGAAAAGTTAGAAAACTAGTAAATTTCTAGAAAATAACGTTCTTCTTGATCAAAAATGGGTTACAAATCAACCAACAACCTCTCCTTCAAGGTATTGAAGGTTATTATACATTTTTACCCTAGGAATAATAAAATCAAAGGCTTTGAAAAGAACTCCATGAAAACCAAGCTCTCTAAATGGTATATCAAACTCTAGTTCAAAATATTTTAGATGAGGCTACTCCCATAGCTCTCTTACTCACTTGACAAATCCTTGAAACTTTGTATTGACTTTATTATTCATGTCCATCTCTTGTTGTTCTTCCTCATTTTCATCTGGATCATACATTGACCTTCTTGCCCCTCCTAAATTTTGGACCACATCCATTACCTCCACATAAAACTCAACATCCTTGGTCTTTTGGTTCCCATGCCTTGATGTGGTTATGCAAATGAAAATGAAGCAAAGCAATCATCTCCTTCTCCGCTGGCTGGAAGAATGCATGCTTAATGTTTTGATACATGATATCAACTCTCTCTTCTACTCTCATGGTTGAATATTGAAATCCATTATGGTGGGCCTCCATAGTTCCAGTCATCTTTCGTCCTCTTCCACCAAATGTTAGTCTGATCCATATGTCTGCCAACCTAATTGGCTTTGTTTTTTAACGCTGAAGTTTCTCCTGAGTCATCAATGTATCTCTCTCTGCTTTTTCAGGCTCTTTCATTGCAACAAATTTTCTTTGGGATTTAATCATCTGTACCACATGGTTGATGTGCTTTGAATCCTTGCATCTAAATGAAATTTCCTTTACATAAATACTACTAGGGAATTTCAATGTTGCCATTGTAGTTGGTATTAAAGCCAGTACCTGCAACATGAAGAGTGATTTTGATTCCTCTTCTACATTAGAGGGTTCATATCCTTGATCTGACTCTTTTGAATTATCAAAATCAAAATCACTAGCTTCCATATTCAAAAATTCCTAACCAACATCTTCAATAAATTTATTTGGATCATCAGTAATAGTCCTCAAAATTGGCCGCTAGTACAAGTGCATTATGCTTTCATAATACTTTATAACCATGGAGTTCATCCATTCCTTGATGCCATCAAGTGAAGATGGAGGAATGGCGTCAATGCGGAGTACATCCCACTTGAAGTCTTTGAAAGCAATAGCCATATCAAATTCCTTTTTCCCAAGTCCTACTCTCTCAGGGTTAACAATCTCAATCTCACTAATAGTGATTACTAAGAAAGGTAATTCCACCAACTCTACCAAACAATTTACTATAGCAACAATAAAAGCAGAGGCTTTGAAAGGAGCTCCATAAAACCAAGCTCTCTAAATGGTATATCAAACTCTAGTTCAAAATATTTTAGATGAGGCTGCTCCCATAGCTCTCTTACTCGCTTGACAAATCCTTGAAACTTTGTATTGATTTTATTTTTCTTGTCCCTCTCTTGTCTTTCTTCCTCAATTTCATCAAGATCATGTATTGACCTTCTTTCCCCTCCTAAATTTTGGACCACATCCATTACCTCCACATGAAACTGGACATCCTTGGTCTTCTTGGTTCCCACACCTTGATATGGTTATGCAAATGAAAATGAAGCAAAGTAATCATCTCCTTCTCTGTTGGTTGGAAGAATGCATGCTTAATGTTTTGATACATGATATCAGCTCTCTTTTCTACTCTCATGGTTGAATACTGAAATCCAATATGGTGGGCCTCCAGAGTTCCAATCATCTCTCTTCCTCTTCCACCAAATACTGGCCCGATCCACACATCTTCCAGCCTAATTGACTTTATTTTTGAAAGCTGGAGTTTCTCCTGAGTCACCAGTGTAGCTCTCTCTGCCTTTTCAAACTCTTTCAAGGTTAACAATCTCAATCTCACTAATAGTACATTTACAACCATATTCAAATATTTTCCTTCAAAAGGCTACAAATTCAAATATTGACTTAAATAGCCTTCAAGAGGATTTAAATAGCCTTTACAAATGATTCTACATCTTTGCAATCATGCCTAATTGTTCTATTTGTAACTAACATGACTTATTACATTATAAATCAATTGTGGATGTGTTATGACCTTATTCAATTGACAAAACACAAAACTAACTTAAAAGACTTTCGTGAACCAGATTTTCTCAATAACCTTGGTGCCCCTACACCAAATTTCAATATTTCAGTAAATGTCATTACAAGTAAATCTCATTACAATTCCTTAGGTACTCTGTTCTCACATATATTTTACAATTCCACTCATACATTCGAGATTCTCTTATAATCTCTACATCATAGGTTCTCATTTAGAGGTTAAATTCAAATGAGTAACTTGAGATTCCCTCGCAAAGCTTCACATGCTCTTTTATAATGGCTTCAAATCAGAATTGAGATTTTTCAAGATCATCAAAATAAGGATGTTGCATTGCTTTTTTGGCTGAGATTCTCTTCAATGGCTCAAAAATCAGCATTTTCTGCAAAGAGAGACCAATCAATTTTTACTAGTTTAGTTACATATATGCAAAGTAAAAGAATAAAAAGAAATAACTCATCCAAAATGGAAATGAAATGAAAATAGATGGAAGGAACTTACAGATAAGCATGGCAGTCTCTCAACTTAGTCACTCCTGGCCATACACCTTCACTGGGAGTTCCAAGATACCTATTGCACACAACACCTCTCATGAATAAAATATCTTGAAATTCGAGATGCTCTTATAATGTCTACATCATAGGTGCTCATGATAAGGTTAACTTCAAATGAATAACTTGAAATTCCCTCACCAAGCTTCACACACACTTTTGTAATGGCTTATTTAATCATAATTGAGATTTGTCAAGATCATCAAAATAGGGATGTTGCATTACTTTTCTGCTTGAGATTCTCTTAGATGGCTCATAAATCTAATTTTTTTGCAAGGGGACACTAATCAATGTTTATCGGGTTACTTATAGATACGCAAAGTAAAATAAGATGATAGCATTGGCATCAAACAAATTAACGTGGATACAAATATAAATTAATAAGAACCATTGTGTATATACTTACAAATTAATCCAATGAACCATTCGGGTCTACTCTACTCTTTATTGTTTCAAGTATTGTCTCATGGTCAAACTCATAGACCTTCCACAAGGTCTTGTTCAAAGGTCTACCCCCATATTTGGTCAAACAAACATTGGATGCCACAACAAGGTTTGAGTAATGAAGAATCTTACGATGTGTTTCAAAGTCCTAAAACAACCAATGTTTAACACTCTTATGTGGGTACCTTCTAAGCCACGTTCCAGTAACAACAACTGAGCATATAGGGTATTCGATGTTTTCTCCATCTATAACTGGGCCTTCCAATTTCTTTTTGGCCTCAACACAATGACACAAGTAATAGTTTGTTCCCTCTTCATTCTCTTCATCTACAATAACTTTATAAACATGCCCTACATTGATATGTGTGGCATATCTCTTCAAATTAGTAAACATTACAAATACAGTACAAAGTAAGATAACAATATGGAATTTCAAAAACTAAGCAAGTAGATATATTACCTAGTTGAACTAGATCTGATACGTGGTCAAAGTCAACCAATGATTCCATCTGTGTTAGTTCCAATGTCATCGGAGGGCGATACATGCAAAGAAGGCTAAGATAACTTGTCAACCATTTGTCAACCCACTCCCTTGACTCACAATCATTTCAGGCTTGCATTGTACATGAAGAACAAAAGCATGCCATCTTACGTGTATCAATACTCCATGAACCTACATTTGAGCTAAGGAAAGAGTGTAACTCACTCAATCATGTTAGTGTACAACAATCCTCATATGGTAGAATGTTAGTTTCATCCATCAACCAAAAAAATCTATGACTAGTCTGGTACGAAAAAATTCATGCAAAACCTGAAAACCCTTGTTTTATGCACTATTCAAGAGAGTTTATTGAATATGCTACTTCCACAACCTCCCAAACTTTAAAACCAACTTGAACAAAGAACATTAACCCTACACATGCTTAAAAGTTCAAAACATCATGAACTCCCACTCTCTCACACCCTCTCTCCCACCCTCTCCAACTCTCTCCCTCCCTATC